>OZ024725.1:59387652-60613435 GCA_964016875.1 Fallopia convolvulus
GATCAACAAATCATTCTCAATGAGCCACCAAGAAATGAAGGGATCTTTGATTCTCTATATGAAGTCAATCCAAGTCTTCTAAAAAATGGGTATCGAGGTTCGTTATCATTTTCCCCCAAAGAATTTAAGAAGATAAGAACATCGTCTAAATAGTCAAGGCTAAGAGAAGAAGGTTTCTACCATCAAAGATGAATAGAGAAGACAATGAGGACTTTTTGAAATGTCCATTGGTTTTAACCTATATTTTCAATGCTACTACTAAGAAGAGAAAGAGAAGGATGAATAATTTTCCAAGGAGATGGTCAAGGGAACATCCATATTCAATGTCTTTTGATCAACAAATCATCCTCAACGAGCCACAAAGACATGAAGGGATTTTTGATTCTCCGTACAAAGTCAATCCAATTCTTCCAACAAATGGTTTAGATCATTCTATGAGAGGATCACAAATAGGTAACCAAGAGACAAAGGAAGCAAATCAATTCCATAAGTAAAGAGGCAAAGGCGGACAAGGAAAGAATGACTCAGAAGGATGTAAAGATTTCTGAAGGGAAAAAGAAGAACAACGAGGAGAAAGATATGTGGGAGAATGCAACTACAAAAGAAAGGGTGGATTTCATCATAGAGAAATTTAAGAAACTATGTTTATACACTGATTTGGTTGAGCTACATGCTTCAACATAAATGGAGGTTAAGTTTGAGGATGAGATAATGCAAGTATGGAATCTCTTGAGGATATGACAACGGATGGTACTGATCCAATTAGAGAGAGAGAGAGAGAGAGAGAGAGAGAGAGAGAGAGAGAGAGAGATGGTGGGAAAGAGCTATTTCAAAAAAAGAGCTATTCACTACAGTGATGCGTGAAATACTTGGTAATAGAAGATTTTATCGTGGAAAGACTCGATTGTTGACTCAATAGTAGGCGTTTTTCTTACTCAAAATGTGTTAGATAGTCTCTCAAGCTCTGATACCATAAAGAAAGTCTGTGGGTCGGTAGGTAGGTAGAGTAGGGACGTGTCGAGATAGTTTCTCAAGCTTTGAAACAATAAAGAAAGTCTGTGGGTCGATAGGTAAGTAGACTGGGGACGTGTCGGGTATGTGGGCACTACGTGATATGGTCCTGGCACATAATCCCATGGAGTTCCATCCTAAAACCAATTGGTAATAGGAGTAACTAAAGGGTATATATACTAGGCTGGTTTTATTTGGAGTTCATATGTGGGATAGAGTTTATTCTCAACATCTAGGGATAGCAATGTCAACCGCACTTGACGGATGCCTGACAAAACCGACCCAAAAGAATGGGTGAAAAGGGGGGAAATCGGGTGAAAATGAGTGACGGGTGTTCGGGTGCAGGTGGTCACTTCACCCTACCCGACCCGACCCAACCCGAAAAATACCCGATCTGACCCGACCCGACCACCTGACATACTAGAAATCGGGTGTTAGGGATTTCGTAGGTTTTTGGGTTTCGAATTTGATACATACGAAATTAGGGATTAGGGATTTCGCACCTGATTTTCGCACTTGATAACGCCTGAAATTCGCTGCCTCCTCGTCGGAATCAGAATCCGAGCAGTGGTTCTCGGCCTCGCGTGGCGTCACCCTCACCGGCCGGCGTCCTTGCGCCGTCCTTCTCTCGAGCATCGTCGCCGCCGCTTCTCTCTCTTGAGCATCGTCCGCTTCCCTCTCGTTTCACCAGTGTTTCACACTTTCACGAAGCAAGTTTCACGATACTGTAAATGGCTTTTCCAACTCAACATTTTTTAATAAGAATTTTAGTTTTTTTTTAAATATTTTGGACGGAATTGGATGGAAAAGGGAAACATGACAAGTTTTGGCTACAAAAAGGAAACTTTTAAAACCCTAGGGGTACCAAAAGGAATAACTTTTTTTTGGGCACCAAAAGAAATTGACAAAACCCAAGGCACCAAAAGGAAAATCCCAATAATTTAAATGTAAGCATGTGTAACGTGTGTTTATGACATAATTAAAATTGGTGTTTCAATTCTTGTGGTTACATGCTTAATCCCATCTGCAACGTATCTCAATTGTATAGAGAAATTTGGATGGGCAATATCTCCACTACTTGCTTGCAGGTTTTTGTGTTTTTAGAGCTTACTGACGAACATATAAATTGTTATTTAATTTCAATAAAATTGTTGTTTAATTCAATATTCAGGCTGGGAATCAATATTTTGAAGAAGTTGGCAAATTTATAAGCATACTCAACGACGTGTGCGTATCCTCTCCCTAACTGCTCCAATGTTAACTAGCTATTAATTTTGGTTAAGTATTGTCTTCACTTAGACTTGAAAAGAAAGAGTATAGTGTATGTACCATAACTTTGGGTGTGACAATAAATTATTTCCATCATAATGTATTGTTTTTCAACTTCGTTCTTGCAATGGTGGAAGGGGTACAGACCAGATCCGTGTATGGAATTCAAAATGATCAAGTATTTCAACAAGGAAGTGCAAGAAGCTCTCCACGCCAAGCTCATAAGAATCGATCAATGGAGTCCTTGCACCACCCCCTTTAGGTATGTGAGAAATGCATTCCTAGTGATGACAAAACAAGCTAGAGAATCATTAGCAAGCCATCAATATATGAAAGTCTATGCCATATGTTAGGGAAGTGTTATCCAACACTGATAAGAATTTTTTTTTCAAAACTGTGAATAAAAGTGGATTCCTAATGTACAGAGATGTATTCATTCAGACACGACACGTTAAAGTCTGGCGGGCCAACTGTGCACATAAGCTCAACATACAAGTCTAGTTAAGTTTCAACCAAAATGGCCAAATAGGTAGGTAGACTAAGGATGTGTCCGTATAGACGCTCATGCGTGATAGGACAACAACAACAACAACAACAACAATATCTATCTAGGTAGAACCCGGTATGAACAGGATCTAAGGGGTCGAGATGTATGCACCCTTACCCCAATTTGAAGTTGGGAGGGTATCTAAGGAGGGCCCAAAGGGAAAGGAAAAGGAGAGAAAAGTTATAAAAAGAGATTGAAAAAAAGCGCTAGTAAAACACCGAAAACGGAAAACGAGAAACTAAAAGGAGAGGAAAAGAGCAGGAAACTCCCTTCAGGTCTTCCCCACTACCGCTTTGTCACTGTGATCTTCTCACGCCATTGGTCTCTACACAAAGCCATATCTGCTGAGACTGCCAGAAACGTAAGGTCTTGTTTTATGACTTCCTTCCAACTCTTCTTTGGTCTGCCCTGTCCCTGCGGAAGTCAATATCGACCAACCTTTCGATTCTCCGAACCGGGGCCTCTGGTGGTCTCCTCTGTATATGCCCAAACCATCTAAGCCTCGACTCCCTGAGCTTTTCACCTATACTGGTCACTCCCACCTTACTCCTAATCACCTCATTCCTAATCTTGTCCAGTCTCGTATGCCCACACATCCACCTCAACATCCTCATCTCCGCTACCATCAACTTCTGCTCATGTGCCTTAGTAGTCGGCCAAAACTCTGCTCCGTAGAGTATGGCTGGTCTAACCACAGATTTGTAGAACTTGCTCTTGAGCTTGAGAGGGATGTTTCTGTCACAAAGCACTCCAGAAGCACCCCTCCACTTGAGCTTGAGTGGGATCTTTCTGTTACAAAGCACATGCGTGATAGGAATGGCACATAAACCAATTGGCAACCTCATGTCCTAGGCTTCTTAGCTTCAAACTTTGGATATAAAAGTTCATGAGAGAAATACTAGTGCTAAAATGAATCAATAAACAAGTTCTTTGCATGAGTGAAATCTGATTATGATCCATCCATCATCAACTTTACGGGGATCATGCTAAATTGCTAACGAGTACGCATTTAGTGAACATTCCTATTCTTATAACAAAAAGAGATATGGTTAACAATCTGAAACATCCATCGAACAAAAAACTTTGTCTAATTCCTATTCCATAGACTCAATCAACTAGTATACATATTACATTAGGAGCATAAAACTTTGTCTAAGGCAAACTTACTCCGGCCTCAGTTACACAGTGAATTGGCAACATCAGTGACAGGCAAAGCTATTATATATAATATAATGTTACAACAAACTATTTGCCTGAACAGTATAAATCAAAGTGTAAATCACATATAACCAAAAAGACTAGTAAAGCAAACCACAAAACAAAACATATCGAGCTGAGATACTAGTCAAATCATCTAAAAATACATCATCTGAATCTAAACCAAAAGGAATAGAAAAGCCTGAAATAAGGAACCAAATAACAAAGGTGTTTGAAACTAGCCGGAAGACGAGCAGTGTACAATAATTGTAACAGTTCAAACTCATTTATTCTTCAAACACACAAAATGCCTTTATTCTTGAACTAATTGAAAGCACTTGACAATACATACCAAAAGCCTAAAAGATTCCATACTCGGATAAGTAGATAGATAGATATATGCTTGATCATTGCTCCTTATTGTGTGATATATTACATGCCACAGTAAAGAAGTTCTGGAAGTTCACAATGACTTGGACAGCCAGGAGGATCATATCCGTTCTTGAAACCCACAGAAACCTGAACAAAAAGAAAATTAGGTCATGAGCAGATGTGGGGCACATCAAACAACCCAACATTGGATTATATCCCTTGCAAGATGAAAGTTGCATCGGACATCTTTAAAAAAAAAACATGATCAGGCAAATCTCCGTCCGCTTCAACCTAATGGGAGCTGTTGGAACTTAGCTTATAAGGCTTCGGTTTAAACATATACAAGTCCTCCCCCCTAGACCTGACCCATTACAAGATAACCTCTTTGTTTTTGTTCAGAAATTGATTACAAGATAGGCCTAGTACTTAAGTCCAATGATGTTTCATCCTAAAACCAATCGGCAATAGAAATAATAACTTACAAACCTCATGTACTAGTCTTCTTAGACTCAACCTTTTATTGTTAAATGCGGAAAAAATAAAAACACAATGGAACAGTGAAGAGGAAACCAGAGAAAGGAAGAAGAAGAAACCCTTTCTATTTCTGGATGATGTGTCTATCTCCAACAAACTTCAGCAAAAAGGATATTTAAACTATGCTCAAAGAGCTTACAAAATGTACTGGACAGAACTTCAACAAAGGCCCAATACACCAATAAATTTATGTAATTCTCATTCGACTCAGAAACTCGAATCAACTCAGAAAACAACAAGTAATCAAGCAATGAAACGAAGAACAAGCGAACACAAGAGAGTTGGTGACGCAGTTCGGCAAAGCCTACATCTGCGGAGCCTCAGTGAGGAAGCTCATCTCAAATATCCACTAGATCTCAAGAGTTACAAAGCAGGTTACACAAGTAAACAAGAAGAGCAAAGAACACCAAAGAACAAACAGATCTAAGGTACAAGAATGGAGAAACACAGAAAAGGGAAGAAGAGTAGATCTAGGGTTTCGGCCCCCTAAGGCTGACAAAGCTCTGAGAAGGAGCTTTGCTCGATCTGAACCACGAGGAAGAAGAAGCTCTTGTCGCCTTCTTCAAACACCAACGTCGGAACACCGGAGAAGCACGCTGGCCACCGGACTCTTTCTCTCTCTCTCTTTTCTTTCTCTTTCTCTCTCTTTCTTTAAGCTCTCTTCAGATGCGCCGCTCTCGAAGGAGCTCGAAGGAGCTCAAGCACGCTATTTATAGCTAGGGCAAGGGAGGAGCGTCTCCAAAGTCTGATAAGGAGAATGGGCCAAGCATCTCGCGAGATTCCAAGCCCAATATCAAGCTTAGGCCCAATCAACATATTAAACCGACCAAACTCTTCTAGCTCCGGTTTGAGCCATCCAACCGGGTTTGGCCCGGGGTTGCTCAATCCGGTTCACTAGTATTTAGTCGAGTATAATTTGTGTTAGACCCGGTTCTGAACTTGGTTTATTCTTCTACCTCAATTCATGTATTTACAAGTGCCATACCAATACTTATGTCACTAAGAATAATACTAGGCTTAATTCATAACAAATGCCCTCTTAAGCTTAGTATTATTACTTAGAAGTAACTTTTATATCTAGTGGATTTTGAAATGAGTTTCGTCATGTCATCATCGACTCATCTCCATATTTCATGTCACATCATCAATATGGAGTTCTTTCCTGCAGAACACAAATTTGTTTGTGGGGACTATTTTTGTTCCAAAATCTGCAGGATTGGTGTCTCCAGGTATTTTCTTCACATTAATTTCCTGGTCCTCCACCATTCTCCGAATAAAATGATATCTCACATCTATATGTTTGGTTCTTTCATGATAGACAGGATCCTTGCAAAGGTACAAGGCGCTCTGACTATCAGTGAAAAGAATAGGCAAATAAGTTTTGCCTTCAATTTCATGCAAGATTCCACATAACCATGTAGCCTCTTTAGAGGCCTCTGTAGCTGCAATGTACTCAGCCTCGGTTGAGGAGAGTGCAACTATAGATTGAAGTTGGGATTTCCAGGAAATGCAATTTCCTGCCCAACAGTAAAAGTAAGCTGTAGTGGACTTCCTGTTGTCCCTGTTACTGGCATAGTCCGAGTCCACATACCCTGTAAGTGTGGTTCTCGGACTATGTTCAGCATATACCAAACCAATGTTCTCAGTCCCTTTTACATATTTGAGCAGGTATTTCATACCTGCCCAGTGTTTTTGTCCAGGGTTGGACATAAAGCGACTAAGTACACTAATAGCAAAAGCTAAATCTGGCCTAGTACAAATCATAGCATACATAATGCTCCCCACTGCTACATCATATGGAACATGCTCCATATTCTTCTTTTCTTCTTCAGTGGTGGGACAATCTTGTTTGGTGAACTCTAAGTGCCCTCCAAGAGGTATTGGTGCAGGCTTAGAGCTAAGCATGGCAAACCTGTCAAGTACTTTGTGCAGGTAGTCAGTCTGAGACAAGAATATAGTTTTCTTAGCCCTATTTCTAATGATGTTTACCCCTAGAATTTTAGATGCAGCCCCTAAATCTTTCATGTCAAAATGTTTCTTTAAGTCATGCTTAACTCCAGAAATTACTACCTTAGAGTTACTGACAAGTAATATGTCATCAACATACAAAAGAATGTAAATAGGAGATGCAGACTTAACACCTTTGAAATATAAACAAGTGTCATAGCTGCTTCTAGAGAAACTAAGAGAAATCATGCAAGCATCAAACTTTTTATTCCATTGTCTAGGTGAATGTTTTAAGCCATATATTGATTTTTTAAGCAAACAAGCATGCTCAGGTTTAGTCTTATCTATAAAGCCTTTAGGCTGTCTCATGTAAATGGTTTCAATTAAGTCACCATGCAAGAAGGCTGTCTTTACATCCATTTGTTCAAGTTCCCAGTCAAAAACAGCAGTCATAGCAAGTAATAGACGCATGGTTTTATATTTCACAACAGGAGCAAAAATATCATTATAATCAACCCCCTCTTTCTGAGTAAAGCCTTTGGCTACCAGCCTTGCTTTAAACCTAGGTGGATCATTTTTAGTAGCTCCATCCTTAATTTTATAAATCCATTTGCAGTCTATTAGTCTAGCCTTAGCAGGTTTAGGAACTAGGGTCCAGATGTTATTCACAACCATGGATTGGATTTCTTCATGCATAGCCTTAACCCATTCATTAGCCTGTTTACAACTGACAGCTTGTTCATAACTGTCAGGTGTGAAGTTTTTAATGATCTCAGCAACAGTAAAAGCAAACTCAACAATTTTGTCAAAGCACTCAATCAAATTCACTTCAAACCTTTTAGGTATTCTTAACCTAGGTTCTCTATCCCTAGTCAGCTGATAGTCAACCAAATCATTCACAGCAGAAGCAGAAGAAGAAGAGGAAGAATCAGAACTATCATGCTCAGAGACAGAGGGAGAGGTAAGAGGTAGAGAATTTGAGTTAGAGTTGTTTACTCCCCCACCCAATTGGTGAGATTGTGTACTTGTTGAGGTTGTATCACTTTGATTTGTGTTGTTGCCCTCATCATTTTGTGCTTCAGGAGCATCTTCATCATTGTTTTGTGCTACAGAGTCATCCTCATCATTATTGTTGTGTTCAGAGGAGTCTTGTGCACCTGAAGAGTATCCAATGTCGAATTCCTCTTCATCCTGTGGTGGTACATTATCTTCTTGGAAGAAATTACCATTTGCAGGGAGATATGGTGTTGAGGGTGGAGTGTTTTCTTCTTCATCATTCTCAGTGTCTGGACTTGCAACAGAAGGCATTGTAAGTTTATTTTTAAAATGAAAATCTTTTTCATTGAATGTAACAGACCTAGAGGTTATGACTTTATAGCCTCCAGGTTGTATTAAAAGAAGTTTGTAGCCTTTTACCCCAGGGGGGTAGCCTAGCATTACACACTTATAGGCCCTGGGTTGCAGCTTGCCTTGTGAAACTTGGGCATAAGCTGTGCACCCAAAGGGCCTAAGGTGTGCTAGGCCAGGCTTCTTACCCATCCACATTTCCTGTGGAGTTTTGAACTCAATGGCAGAGGAGGGTGATCTGTTGATCAGGTATGTTGCAGTTGTCACAGCTTCTCCCCATAAAGAATTTTTCATTCCAGCACTTATAAGCATGCATCTTGCTTTTTCTAACAATGTTCTGTTCATCCTCTCAGCTGTACCATTTTGCTGTGGAGTCCCAGGAACTGTTAAGTGCCTTTTGATGCCCTGTTGCCTGCAAAACTCATCAAACATTTTATTGCAGAACTCAAGTCCATTGTCAGTCTTAAGGCACTTGACCTTGTGATTAGTTTGCCTTTCAACCATAATTTTCCAATTTTTAAAGTTGTCAAAGGCTTCATCTTTTGCTTTCAGTAAGTAAACCCATACTTTCCTCGAGTAGTGATCTATGAGAGAAAGGAAATACTTCCTTCCTCCTATAGTTTCTACTTGAGCAGGCCCCCAGAGATCAGAGTGAATATACTCAAGGGGTTGTGAAGCTATGTAGGTTGATTTACTAAAAGAGTGGGAAGTTTTCTTTCCCAGGATACAATTTTCACAGAAGTCAATGTCACAAGGATCACAATCAATCATGTTATGTTTATGAAGATGTTTAAGACCCTTATTGCCTATGTGACCAAGCCTAGCATGCCATATCTTTGTATGATCCATATTGTCAATTTTAACACTTGCAGAGACATTTAATTCAGGAGTAGCAATAACATGATATAACCCTCCCTTTTTAATGCTCCTAATAAGGACTGTTCCATTTCTAATAACATCCCTTATCCCTTGGTGAGTGACTATATGACAATCCAGATCATCAAAGACAGACTCTGAGAGTAAGTTTCTCCTAAGGTTTGGTACCCACCTTACCTTTTGGAGAATTCTTATCTTCCCATCATACATTCTCAGAGGAACAGTCCCTATGCCCTTAATGGGCAATACTGAGTGATCACCCAGCATAACAATACCATCATCACAGAGAGTCAAAGATTCAAAGAAACCCTTATTAGGGGTTGCATGCATAGTACACCCAGAATCTAAGATCCAATCATCATTATTAGAGGTATTAGAGACTACCAGAAGTTCATGAGAGTATTGTGGACATGATTCAAACACATTTGATACACCATTATTATCTTTTGATTTATTTTTATCATCCCTTTTCTTTTTGGTACAATCTGTAGAGTAATGACCAGTTATACCACAGTAGTAACACTTAACATTTGACATATCTTTCTTGTCATTGTTGTCACCAGACTTCTTTTTCTTGTTCTTATTGAAATTCTTTTTCCCCTTTGCCATCATGACCTCATTTTTGGACTCAGTTTTCTCAGAAGTTTTAGAACTTCCCCCTTTTATCTTGAAGACTTTTAAGGATTCATTTTTCTGGATTATAAATTCAGACATCCTAGCAGCAGTCATAACATCACGACCAAACTGACAAACATCTTTCAAGACATCAAACTGGACAGGCAAAGCATTCATAAGAAGCATGAACTGGTGAGTGTCTTTTATTTTATCATCACATCTCTCTAAATCTTGGGTGATTCTTAGAAACCTATCAAGATTTTCTTCAATTGTCTGTCCTAGGTCCATTTTAAAACTGAACAACTTAGACAAAAGAGAGATGAGACAAGGCAGAGACTTAGAGAGATACTTAGCATCCAAAGCATCCCAAAGAGGTTTTGGTTCAGTAATACTTACAACCTGCCTAGCTACCTCATCAGATAGTCTAAGCATTATCTCTGCATGTGCCAAGTCTCTGGCCTGTTTCTTTTGGAAATCTGTTGCAGTGGCATCCCACGTGTCTTTAACAGCATGCCATAGTTTTTCTTTGGTGAGAACAGCTTTCATTTTCACCTTCCACATAGCATAGTCAGAGTGCCCATCGTAGGGCTTAATCCTGTAGGCGTCTCCCATCTAGGTACCTGTTTCAAGAACAGATTGTTAAACCTTAGAATGCAAGAGACAGAACACAGAAAGAACTTTGGTGGATCTTAATCTCTTTGACACAAGCCAAGAAGCTAATTAGAACTCCTAGACTCTAATGTAGGAACCGACAGTGGGAAGCAAACGACACAAGTCGAAGCCCTTCTATCAAGATTCCCCTGCCCCCCAAGCAAACCCTCGCTTAAGATGCAGTGACTAAAGAAAAGACGCAAACACAGAGAAGAAAACAAGATCTGAATAGAAAAAACAAGAATGAGAAAGCGGAAGCGTCTGGATCTTATCAATAAAGCAAGAGATAAAACCTAACTCATGCTCTGATACCAATCTGTAATTCTCATTCGACTCAGAAACTCGAATCAACTCAGAAAACAACAAGTAATCAAGCAATGAAACGAAGAACAAGCGAACACAAGAGAGTTGGTGACGCAGTTCGGCAAAGCCTACATCTGCGGAGCCTCAGTGAGGAAGCTCATCTCAAATATCCACTAGATCTCAAGAGTTACAAAGCAGGTTACACAAGTAAACAAGAAGAGCAAAGAACACCAAAGAACAAACAGATCTAAGGTACAAGAATGGAGAAACACAGAAAAGGGAAGAAGAGTAGATCTAGGGTTTCGGCCCCCTAAGGCTGACAAAGCTCTGAGAAGGAGCTTTGCTCGATCTGAACCACGAGGAAGAAGAAGCTCTTGTCGCCTTCTTCAAACACCAACGTCGGAACACCGGAGAAGCACGCTGGCCACCGGACTCTTTCTCTCTCTCTCTTTTCTTTCTCTTTCTCTCTCTTTCTTTAAGCTCTCTTCAGATGCGCCGCTCTCGAAGGAGCTCGAAGGAGCTCAAGCACGCTATTTATAGCTAGGGCAAGGGAGGAGCGTCTCCAAAGTCTGATAAGGAGAATGGGCCAAGCATCTCGCGAGATTCCAAGCCCAATATCAAGCTTAGGCCCAATCAACATATTAAACCGACCAAACTCTTCTAGCTCCGGTTTGAGCCATCCAACCGGGTTTGGCCCGGGGTTGCTCAATCCGGTTCACTAGTATTTAGTCGAGTATAATTTGTGTTAGACCCGGTTCTGAACTTGGTTTATTCTTCTACCTCAATTCATGTATTTACAAGTGCCATACCAATACTTATGTCACTAAGAATAATACTAGGCTTAATTCATAACAATTTATAAGCCCAATACCTTTGGATATGAGAAGTTTTATATAAAAGTTCACGAGAGAAATACTAAAACATTGTTGATGAATACTAGTGCTAACATAAATCAATAAACAGGTTCTTTGCATGAGTTAAATCTGATTATGAACCATTTATCAACCTTGTGTGTATCTAACTAGCTATATTTAAATCAATAAAAAATTATTGCATGAGTGAAATTCAAACAAATCAACAAGGATTTGAGCATGTGCTATCAAAATAATGCAAAGTGCAAACTAAATACAATTGTAGGAGGAGCCACAGACTTTGCAAATGATGGTCTGGTTTCCAAACTAGAAGAAGTTTTGGGGCATGTTCCATAATTATAGACAAATTAAATAAAATTTCTTACTTGGGGTCTTGTTTGGCCCTGGACCTGACCCATTAGAAGATTACCTCTTTGTTTTTGTTTAGAAATTGATTATCTATCAGCCAACTAGGAAAGAGAGCTAAGCATAATGGCTACTCTTTTTAGTGAATATTCCTACTCTTCTACAAAAAGAGAAGAGATGGTTAACAATTTTGTAAATCAATTTACTACCATCTCAAGACAATTCTACAAAATCAACTAGTAGATATATATTATGGGCAGGCCTCAGGCCTAAGCTACACAGATAGAATAGGGGCAAACATCAGTCACAGGCACAATTACTATATGATGTTGAAATGTTACAGCAGAGTATTGCCTGAAGGGCTGGCTTCATAACTCTGTGTTAACCATATCACATACAGACCAAAAACACAAGTCAAGCAAACCACAAAACTAATGTATTTCAAGTCAAATCATCTGACAATACAACATCTAATTCTAAACCAAAAGGAAAAGAAAGTCAGAAATTCAGAACAAATAGCAAAGAGGTGTTTGGAACTAGCCAGAACATGAGCAATGCACAATAATTGTAACAGAATGCAATGCTTCTTAGTTTTTACTCTTGAACTAATTAGAAACACTTGACAATAACATACCACAAGCCTCAAAAATTCAGTACCTTTGTAGTACGATAGATAGATAGATAGATAGATAGATAGATAGATATATGCTTGATCATTGATCCATATTGTGTGATTCCACGCAACAGTAAAGTTCTTCGTGAAGTTCACAACGTCCCCAGATGGCCAGGAGGATCATATCTGTTCTTGAAACCCACAGAAACCCGAACAAAAAGAAAACTAGGCCATGAGCAGATGCGGTGCACATCCATTTTAAACCCAGCATCACGACATTGGATTAAATCCCTTGCAACATGAAAGTTGCATCGCACATTTTCAATAAAAACTTGATCAGGCAAATCTCGGCCCGCTTCAACCCAACGGGAGGTGCTGGAACTTAGCTTATACAACTTCGGTTTAAACAACTCATTGGGTTCATTGATGAACATATACAGGTCCTCTCCCGAAGCCGCCACTGCCAAATGCAGCACCTTCCAGCCTCTGCTGCGAATCCAATTAGCATCAGGCAAAGCAGGCGCCACTTGGGGTCATGTGTAAGGAGTTATAATCCATAACAAAGGCTGCACCCGACTTATCAACAGCATAAAGTTGACCCTTGTAATGAACGATGTCTTCAAATTTAGAGTCACAGAAATCAGTCTCCCAATTATTGTTCATTGCACCCCCTCTTAAGCTCAATACAGCCAGTTTCCTATCATACAAATGGGCTACGACCTTAAGATCACACAGCCTCGCGTAGTTTAAATTAAACACTGAGGCATCAGGAGAGATGATCATAGACTTTATCACGTCGTGATTGACAATGAAACTGGACTTCAAGTGTGGGTATGCATTGTGGATATGATAGGCATTAGAAAGGAAGGAGAGATTACTAGAGAGTTTACTCAAGGGAGGAAGCTCCAATTTTGTATCTTTGAACTCTGATTTGTGGATGAAGGCGGAGGGAGAGAATTGGCCCCCTGGATACTCCTCCACTAACGCCAGGATCATCTGATTTGCGGCGTCGGCGTAGAAGGTGACTTCGGTGATGAAGGTTGTGGAGCTGTCATTCTTGGTCGCCGGACCAGGAGGAGTCGGGATTTCGATCGGGAATCGGAGCGGAGGAGGAAGAGAATTTCTCCATGTCCGGCACACTGATCGGATCCGTGACGCGTCCATTCGACTTGGAATGCGTTTTCCGATCTCCAGCAAAATTTCCCTTGGCAAAATTGACAATTTCTCCTCCTCCTTTTCGATTTCGACTTCGAATTCGTGCGTGTAATTAGTGCAATTGCTTTTCTGCATCAAGCTGCTACTGGTGGTAAATTGAGAGCTTTAGGTCGACATGGAGAAGATCGGTGTGGCGCAACCAACCAGCAAGGTTTAAGAATGAGTAATTTGTTAGTTTTTTTTATCAATATTTAAATTAGGGTTTAAGAGTCGTCACGAGGGACTCAAGTCAAATCCTTGGTTGACTGGACGGATCAAGCATTTTGATATCGGCACCGGGACGGGGTTGCGAGAAAAAGAAGGTGACGGCTAGGCCGGAGATATGGAGGAGAGGCTAGACTCGCAAACTTCGGCAATTTTAATTAACTTGAGACTGAATGAAAACCTAACAGACTAGTCCATGTATGCAAGTATGGAACGCGCATCCATAAAGGCCCAAATCAATAATAGAAAAAAAAACTAAAATTAGAAAGGTCTATTATATGATGAGTCTATTGTTCTAAAAATCGGGTGCGTAGCTGGTGATGTAATCAATAACGATGTCGTATTACACTATTACTCATACTTGTCGTAGTCGTGTTGTCTGGAGTCATTGTCCTAACCCGCCTAGCCGTTCAACCCGTTTAGGCGTTTGTCTAGGACCGCCTAGGCAACCGTTTTGACCGTCTAGGCGTTAGGTAGCCCCTCTCCGTCCAGGGTCCGCCTAGCGTTTTTAAGAACGTTGTCTGGAGTAGTATTCCATATGATGAGTCCATTGTTCTAAAAATCGGGTTGGGCGGCTAGCTAGGCGGCACCTAGGCACTCGGCGGCATCCAACCGTCTTGATTTGCCATTAGTTTAAGTTAGTGATTGGAAAAGTTCCTTTTCTCGATCTTTATTCAGTGGTCTGTGCGGGTCCTCTTCACAAACGGTTGTTTTGGGCAGGTAATGGGTTGCTAGAGGAGATGATGAAGTGAGAATGAGTAATAGGTATGAGCCATCTTGGTGGGACAGAGAGAGTGGACGATATGAGTTTGTGTAGTGAAGATAAGGATGAAGAAACAAGATTGTGCACTCGTGGGTGACATAAGGAAGAAGTAGAAATGTGTGTGGTTTTTTTTTTTTTTTGATTAGGTAAGAATTAGGGTGCACTCCTTACGGAGATCGCCCTAGAGCATCCTTACGGATGAGAACCATCAGTTCTGAGTGAGTCTTGATACACTCAACAGGGAGACTGTGACCCAACTTAGCAATTTTGTCGGCCACAGCGTTGCATTCCCTAAAGATATGGTTAATCGCTAAATCCTGGTTTCCATGAATGGAAACAAGAATATCAGCGATAATGAGTTCGATCTCCCAAGGACACTGAGTTTTCCCTCTAATGGCGTTTATGACCTCGAGATTATCTCCTTCAATTACCACTTTTCCTAACATTCTACCTCTTATTTGCCTAATTGCTTCTCGGAGGACAAGAGCTTCAGCCTTTAAAATTGATACTTTCCCGAAGTTAGGTGTCAAAATGTCAATAACCTGGCCAAGGTGATTTCTGAACACGATTCCTCCAGAAGTGTTTCCATTGGACAGTTTTGATGCATCGACGTTGACTTTTATGTATCCTGGTTTAGGCTTCCTCCACTTCCTTAGGATTCTTTTTCCAGTGTTTCTTTTTTCCTTTTGAGGTGTTATTGTTTTTTCTTCATCCTCTTTCCAATTCATCGCTTTCTTCCAGTTCCCGATTTGGTTTCTTATATATGCTGCCAAGTCTGATATTCCTTCGTCGTGGTGTTGTTGGAAAATCAATGTATTTCGTTGATGCCAGAGACTCCACCAAGCAACAGCTAAACACGTAAAATCCTTTTTTCCTAGGAGTTGGTACAATTCACTTAGGATTATTCTCGGCGTTTTGTTTAGAGGATCGTATCCTTGGATAGAATTTGCTATGTTTGGGTTGACTTTGCTAATTATGTACATCATATATGGGCATTTTGTCAGTAGGTGACTTGTATCTTCATTAGTGCAATCACACAACACACAACCTCCCGGCGTTGTGATGTGTTTTTCCCTAAGTCTAGCTTTCGTAGGGAGTCCATTGTTGTCCACTTTCCACAGAAAGTTTTTCACCTTTGGATAAGTATCCAGTTTCCACAGCCAGTTGTTTATATGCGGTGATTGACTTTCTAGATTTGTGATTAAATTTACTGCAGACGAGGTGGAAAACCAACCATTTTTGCTAGGGGCCCAGTACAGTCTATCTTGAATATAATTATCTGGGATTGGCGTATTTTTAATTTGCTCAACAATGTTATCCGGGAGAATTTGTTTTAGTTCGTCTACTTTCCATTTATGATCGCTAGTAATCCACGCGTTTACAGTTTTCGTTTCGTCTACATTTGTCGGGTTCTTAGCGTGTGGTCGAAGGGGGCCTTGAACGAGCCAATTATCTTTCCAAAAGTTGACCGTTTTTCCATCCCCAATTTGCCATATCAGACCTTTATAGAATTCCTCTCTTAAATGCATTAGTTTTTTCCATTGCCATGAAGTGTTTGTTTTTAGTTTATATGAAAATAAATTATCACTTCTGAGGTATTTTTGAGAGATTATCTTGACCCAGATATTATTTGGTTCTGCCAGAATCTTCCACAGTAGTTTCATTTGGAGTGCTTTGTTCATATGTTCTGTTTTCCTAATTCCTAGTCCTCCTACTTCTTTAGGCTTACATATCTTATCCCATCCCACCAATGGTTTATAATTCCTATCTTTATTCCAAAAGAAGCCTCTGTTTAACCTATCCATCTCGGAGTGCACATTCGCTGGGAGCATAAAGCTTTGCATTACATAATTTGGTTTTGTAGCTAAGTTAGCTCTGATCAGAGTCGTCCTACCTTCTTGAGATAGCGAGTTTGCTTTCCATTTTGTAAACTGCTTTTGAGCATTTCCTATAGAGTCTTTAAAGGTGTTCTTATTAACTTTACCATTTATAATTGGACAACCTAGGTACTTTTCTAGATTTGTCATTGTGGCGATCCCCAAGGCCTGTTGTGCTACACTTTTTTGTTGGGCAGTTGTGTTTTTTGAGATGTGAAAGGCTGACTTGTTATAATTTACTTTTTGACCCGAAAGCCTACAGAATTCGTCAACAATAGTCTTTACTCTTTCGCATGATCTCTGGGTCGCCTTGGCAAATATTATTATGTCATCTGCAAAGGCTAAGAACGGGATTCTCGTCCCACCACGAGCGATAGGGAATCCAATTGTGTTTTTATCTAGTTCGCTAGTTAGCTGTAATTTTCTTGCTAGAATTTATGATGCAATAACAAACAAGAAAGGCGAAAGAGGGTCGCCCTGTCTAAGACCCCTTTCCGGGTTGAAAGGATCCGTGGGTCCATTGTTTACTAGTATCGACAATGAAACAGTACAAATGCATTCCCTTATCCATCCTATAACTTTTCTGTCGAATCCAAATCTTTGCATCACGTCTAAGAGGTATTCCCAATCAACCCGATCATACACCTTTTCCATATCTAACTTTATTGCTATCCAACCATCTTTATTTTTTGTATTTCTAAAAGAGTGAAATATTTCATGGGCTATAAGTATATTATCTTGAATGGCTCGGTTTGCTATAAAGGCGCCTTGGAGTGGATGAATAATTTTGGTTATAACTTTTTTAATCCTCTCTGTTATAATTTTCGAGATAATTTTGTAAATGGTTGAGCATAGACCTATGGGTCGGTAGTGATTAGTGGACTTTGGATTTTCTACCTTAGGTATTAGGGTTATAAACGTATGGTTGGTTTGTCGTAAAAATTTTCCTGAGTGGAAAAAACTTTTCACAGCTTTGATTATTGTTGGTCCCACAATGTCCCAGTATCTCTTGTAGAATTCCGCAGTAATACCATCCGGGCCCGGGGATTTGTCAGAGCCTAACTTCATTACTGTAGACTTGATTTCTTCATTAGTGATAGCGCTAGTTAACATACTGTTATCTTGATCCGTTATCTCCTTGGTGATCAAGTTGAGATATTCACTAGCGTTATTCAGATGAGTTTGTTGCTTAGTAAATCTCTTTTTGAAGTCATGCCTTATTTCTTCTCTAATATTCTCTGTACCTAGAATTTGTGTTCCTTCCGTTGTAATGATTTCCTTAATTATTTTCCTATTGCGTTTGCCACTAGCAATCTTATGGAAGTAACTTGTGTTTGCATCTGAAAGTTTTATATGTTTTGTCTTAGCTCTTTGTTTCCAATACGTTTTGTGGAATTTTAAAATGCATTCTTTCTTGTTCAACAGTCGGAGTTGTTTCTGGATGATTCTTGGTTGGGGAGAGCTTATAATTTCTCTTTGGAGCTCTACTAATTGATCTTCTATTACTTTTAATTGTTCGAAAGTATTGCCTAATGTGTGCTTATTCTATTTTTTGGCATGCTGTTTAAAGAGTTGTGTTTCTTAACTAGGTTAAACATATTTGATCCCTGAAACTGCACTCTCCAAGCTTGTTTAACCACGTTTCTAAAATCTTTCTTGTACATCCACATTTTTTCCACTTTAAATGGTTGTGCTTTGTTTATTTCCTCATTATTTAATTCAACTGTCACTTTACAATGATCTGAGCTCGTGAAAGCGTGATTCTGGGTGCTAATGTTCGGAAAATTTTGTAAGATAATATTACTTACTAGGACTCTGTCAAGTTTTTCATATATGTTATCAATTTCAGTTTTATTTTTCCTCCACGTATAGGCATTACCTGTAGTCGGAATGTCTTCTAGAAGGCAATCGTTTTTAAAGTTTAATAATCTTTCAAATCTGCTAGTGTCCGGAAAGACACCACCTTTTTTATCATTAGGTTCTTCTATTTCATTAAGGTCCCCAATCACAAGGGTAGGGAGGTTTAGGTTTTGTAATGTTATTGTTAATTGGTTCCAGAATTCCTCTTTGTCTCCCGCATTAGGGGGGGCATAAGTGCAACAGACTGCAATCATATATTTTGTAACTAGATGGTGGTATTTTAGTATTACATACCTAGGCTCTTGGACGAGGATCGTTACTTCCTCATTGATGAGTTGATGTGATTTTCAAAAGACTGCAATTCCTCCCGCTCCACCCGAGGCAGGAGACCAAACAACATTATCAAATCCAGCTCGCCTCCAAACTTGGTCACTAGGCAAAGTATCCGTTTTAGTCTCCGCTATTGCCATAATTTGCACTTTTTGAATTTTACAGAATGAGTCAAGTTCTGGCCAAAAGGATTTTCTACCTATCCCTCTACAGTTCCAAAAACCAATCTTCATGGATACTTGATTTAACCTTAACCCATCCCCCCACAGTTTAAATATTTGTAATACGGGTTCTATTTTAGTCCCCAAGACAGAATAGCTTATCATGCTGTTCAAATAATCTGGATTTTCATTCAACATTTTTCCCAACAAACAAACATTACGCATATTCAGTAAATTCTCATGACTATAAGTATGCATAAAGAAAGTATGCTTCTCAATTTTCCTCCGAATCCAAATACACACTAGGTGTTCTACGTTACAATCATTCAACTTTTTTACATTAATTAAAACAAGCTTCCTCAACGGGCAGATCATATGTAAACGAGGTTGTTTTTTTGTTTCCTGCAGGTTGTACATAAAATGATTTTGCATTAACCTACACACATTAATATTGTCATTTAGTAAGGCATAATTATACATTTTATTTCTGGTCCAGCAAACTACACTCCTACTTCTGCTATTGTTAGCCTTTAAGTAATCTTCTTTGATCCGATCTCTTTCAGTCCTTATAAAGGGAAAGCATAATTCATTCATGACATAACATTGATCAAGATACAACATCCTAGAGAAATATAGATTAGCAATTATGATAAAATTACCAAATTGACTAATGTCTTTATGAGTGTCATCACTGGGGGTGTCAAAGTGCAGCAGCTGCATTTTATTACAATCTCTTTTCCTAATATCAACAATTATTGTCATTAAAGGGATAAGATCAGTGCTATTATTGATTTTAAGGTGTTCTTTCTTTATGATTTTCATAAGATCCACATAGACTATACTACACACATAAAGTACTTGTCTCAATCTAATGGTTTCTATAGGATCACCAAAAACATATCTTAATAAGGAGGAGTCTTTAATATGTAGATTGTTCACTTTGACCCTTGACAACTTCTCTAGGAACACCGCCATGTCAATTTTTCCTTTTGTTTTGCCTTTATCTTTTGTAGACCCTAAAGAGCCAGCCTCGCAAGGCATCTTAGAACCAATGCCCTTAAAGGTCACAATGACCATGGCAGGTTGCATGTTCAACTGAACATGTGGCATCACATGCTCGAACTGTTCTTTAGAGATTTTTCCATCATAATATATAACCTTCTTAAAGGCCTTCTTCTTTTTCTCAATTATGGTGCTTCGATTCTTCATTGAGTTGATACAGCGCAAACAAACAAAGCCCCATTCAAAGAGCATCAGATAATAGAAAAGAGGTAGCAAGATCTGTGTGAGGAAAAATCCTTCCCAAAGGTTCGAATTATATGCAACAAAGCCCCATTCGGAGATTACATTTTGCAGGCCAAGTTTAGCAAAGATTTGAGAGGGAGGAAATAGCCTCGCTAATCTTGATTTACACTGCCCATCCCGACTAATCCAGAGCAAAAGCCAAACATGAAGGCTGGACATTATATAATTTTTCAACTTGGCTAAAAAATTCCAATTAGTCATACTTAGCATCTCATTTAAAAGATAATAAACGAAAACCATATATTTCATTTTACTTCCCATAATATTAATACAGTACATCATAGACTCATTTCAAGAACTAGAATCTGCATTTATAAATCTGTTGAAGTATACTGTAACAGAGCAACATTCAGTCCAATTAGTTATTTCATCAGTAATGGAGTAAACCCTTCTTGTTGTAATTTGATTTTGCTTAGAATTCATTTGCTCCTTATTGTCACTAATCACCCAGGAATTATAACTTTCTTTATCTAGCTTTTTAATGTGAAACCAGTAATTGTTCACCACATTAATTACACTCAAAATATCATCCAACAGCCAAACATGCAAGCTGAGCATTTTTTCATAAATCTTCACATAGGCTAAAAAATTCCTATTAGTCATCGCAAGCATCTCATTCAGAAGGTTATAAACAACAACTATATAATTCAACTTGCTTTTTTCTTTCTTAGTCCCCGAAGGGCCAGCCTCACAAGGCCTTTTCTGTTCCCTACCCTTTAAGGTCTGATCGACCATGGTAAGATTCATTTTAGGTTGAGGATGAATGAACTCACCCTCATCCTGGTCTTTAGAAAATTGAGCATCCGAGCATAGAAGCTTCTTGAAGGATCTCTTTTTTTTTTTTCATCTCCTCTTTATTTTCTTCCATATTAGTGTGAGCCCAAAGAAAGACACCAGAATACAGTTTTATGTAAACAAAGGGATTATTTGAACTATAAGAGAAAGTGGTAGTAGAGAGTATGGGAATGGAGCATCCCCAATCTCTCAATATATACTCAGGATAGCACATCACAGAGACATACCAGTACAGAATAAAATAATGGAGCACAGTAAATAAGAGATACAACCTGATGTGGTTGGTCCATAGGTGATTCTCAATGGAAGGACTAGGGTGAGAATATGGCATCACCCCTAATCCAGGCTTCTGTCTCAAGGCTCCAGGAAGACGTCCCTCGGGAGAATTCACTGTAGCGCCCATCTCTCTCTTACGAAACATTAGAATACAAAACCCTAATTTAACCCACCCTAATCTCCAGTACGCACATGGATCCATGAAGGAAGGCTCGAATCTTTCTCCAAGCCGCCACCACCAGATCGATGAGACTAGCCCCCTCGATCGGAAGGCCACGAAGCCATCAGACCTCGACCAGACGGGTGGAAGAGTCCTTTCTTCGAATTTTTTATTTGCGGAAACACCGGGTAGAGACCACCAAATTGGGGGTTCTTGATGGACGTAGGCATCAATACACCTGAATTTGGCCAAAGATAGACCGAAATCGGCTCGAATTAGTGGTTGGATCTTCAGATTAGGGTTCTTAAATTGGGGATTTTGCCACTGTTTCAAGGAGGGGTTTCGAGAGAGAGGGGGCGAGGGTGTCGGGTCTCCATTCTGTGTGTGGGGTTGTTTTGTTATTTACTATTGGACTTTTACAATTTGGGCCTTTGTAAAGAATTTTTATAACTATTTTAATAGGTACATTTTAAAATTAACCAACTCACATGCTGTTTTTTCCTCTTTCTCCCCTTCCCTTTTCTTTCTTCTTCGGCATACCTTCTCAACCACCTCTCGCCTAGACGCTCGCATAGCCGTCTAGGCGCTAGGCGTCCCCCCTCCGGTAAGCATCCAACTAGCGTTTTTATTACACTGGATGAGTCCAAGCAAAGAACGCATCAAGGTCGTCATACCTTGCAAAACGCCTTCATCGGAATCCTATATAAGAATGACAAGACGAGAGTAAAGACGGACCAATATTATAGAGACAAGCAAATCAATGCACACGAATGAAATTGTTTACGCAAAGGTTTGGCGAGGCTCTAATGTCGTGAAGAGATCGGAACGCCTCAAATCGCAGGATCTAGTCTTGCGCAGGAAGTCTTCGAACCCTCTTTGTGGAACCATTGGGTTCATCAACCTTGTTAAATTGCACGAAGTGGGGCTTAGGAGATCTGAGGTTTGGCCTCGAATGATGTAGAAGCGAATCGGTAGGGAGGCACAAAGGGATCGTGCCTAAGCTCCATTATTAAGAAGGCGATTTTGCAGTAATACACCAACTAAAAATGTTTTTTTGCAAAAATGACAATGTTATACTGAAATAGCATTTGAATACCCACGTGCGCATCTTTGCTATAAAAGGAACATTAATAAATCTTTTTTTAAATAAAGAAAAAATTCTATTTTTTGATTTATGACTCTCGCCCAGTCGCCCTCTCTGCTCCGAGTCTCCAAATTGCTCGTGACCTCGTCGGCACTCTCCTATCATCACTCATCAACGATGAGTCCGTCGTCCAGGCATCCAGGCGTGAGGCGTCGACTTTCTCCTGCACGTAGCCTTGCACAGCATCGTGAGTCCGTCGTCCAGCGGCAGTGGTGCGGCACCAGCAAGTCATCCACCAGCCGGTCGGCCCGTTCCAGCCTCCTCTAGACTATAGTCACCGGCGGTGGTCGAACTCAGAGATTGAAGGAGGCGAAGAAGTCGAAGGCTGTGCAATTCAAAAAAGGCGATTTTCCAAAATCAATCAGAACGAGAAATATGGGGCTTCGGTGCCGGCCGAGGGCGTCGCCGGCGGGGACAAGGCGGGAAGAGCCAAGGACGGTGCCGCAATGCCGAATTGCGGTGGTCGGACTCGGAGATTGAAGGAGGCGAAGAAGTCGAAGGCTGTGCAATTCAAAAAAGACGATTTTCGTATTAAACAAAAGTAAACATAAATATTTAATTTACCTTTTTCTTTAATTCCTAAAAAATTGCATTTGGGGGATGAGTGAGCATTTTTGCAATAAAAATGGGTACCCACTTAATTAATTTTGGTAAAATTACAAATTTGAAAAAAGGTATACTTTTTTCGAAATTTTGACTTTTTTTTTTGGTATATTTACTACTAATTTGTCTATTAAGAATTGCAAGGTTTATTTAGACAATCATTTTTAGATTTTATGGACTATATTACACTATATTGTATTGGTTTTTCTAACCTATGACCTAAGGGTTTAGAACATTTTTAGATTTTATGGACTATATTACACTATATTTGAAAATAGTAATGTTGAACGAAAAAATAAAGGAGTGGTAGATGGTTAACCAAAGTGAAGATAATGCCAACTCTGAAATGGTTAACCAAAATGAAGATGTTGTCTTCAGTGAACACCTCTCAAGCATTGAACAAGATGACGACATGATCTCTTCTGGGAATGATGGTGCCTCTTTCTTGTGTGAACGGCTTAATGAAGGTAATTTTGATGTTTGGGTTTGGTGGATGTTCTTGTTTCTCTGTTTATATTTCTTTGAGGTTCGATTTTGAAGGATGTTCTTGTTTTTCTGTCAATGGTTCTTTGCGATGGGTATGTTGAGTGTCAATGGTTCTTTGCGATGGGTATGTTTTTTTTTTTGGTAGTAAAGGAGGGCTATTCACCCATTTTATTCATAGATAAATAAAACGATTACATAGTAGCTTTTAGGTTATCATTCTCACAAATACAACGAAGAGCTTCAGGGGAACGTTAAAGTAAGTAACTTCCCCAGGATTATTATCACCCACTTTGGCCAGCCAGTCAGCAGCCTGGTTTGCATCTCTATGAATATGCTTAATCTCCACCTGCCAGTTTGGATCAGCAATGAGTCTCCTGCAGCTAGCAATTGTGGCATAGGAGTCATTAGTGGGACCAAAATTCTGCAGAATAGCATTCACAATCTCAATGGCATCCACTTCCACTTGAAGCTTCTTAATTCCAGTCTACTTTGCCACAGTAAGCCCCTGCACAATGCCGAGCAATTCAGCTTTGAAAGCTGAGCTTCCCAGGCCAGCAACAGTGTAGGCTTTCCAAAAATTCCCATCTTGATCCCGGATAATTCCTCCGGCTCTGACTACATTCTCGTCCTGAATATATGAACCATCGGAATTCAACTTCGCCCAGCCAAGCATCGGTTTCTTCCAATAATTTTCACGTCCATCAAACACAGTAGTCGCCCCACCAAAAAAGGGAAATTTGTTTCTTGCAGACAAGTACTCTTTGGCTTTGAGCTTAATGAAAACATCACGCTCAACCGGAATGTGAGAAGAATCACCAAAAATTCTGGTGTTTCTCCATCTCCACAACCACCATACTCTTGAAGCGAAAATAGTAGGCCACTCACCATTACGTTGTATGTTGGCGAGAATCCAGTCTTGGAGACTTCCTTGATTAAACACAACAATGCTTCTGGCGCCTACAATCTGATTCCACACTTCTTTAGCTCTCTCACAGTCTCTAACAATATGTAAAGCCGATTCGGACATGGCCCCACAATTGTTACAGGATGGATTGTTACTGATGTGCCGCCGAACTCTTTGAGCATTAGATAGCACACAATCGTGTGCTAACATCCACAAAAACATCTTCACCCTCTCTGGAGCATCCACCTTCCATATCTTCCTCCATAATTCAGTCACGACTTCTGCTGGTTCCTGTCTGATCAACTCAAGTGCCGACTTTATTGTGAAACCCCCATTGGAAGTGCCTTTCCAATAAAAGTTATCAGCAACCTCTTCTTCTGCAACTTGAATTTCAGCAATGCGCATGAGGGCAGATGGGGGAAGAGAGAAAGCAAATTCTTCCCATTTCCAGCTGCCATCCTGCCAATATTCAACTACTGTTCTCCCTAACTCATTGTCATCAATTTCTTCGGTAGCCAAGTCTTCCAGTGGTTCATCAGTGGCCCATGTATGTGACCAGAAAAGAGTCCTATGCCCGTCTCCGATTGCCGACCGCAACCCTTGATTCAAAACGTCCTTTGCTTTAGCAATCCCATTCCAAAGATTCGAAGCTCCAGCTTTCTTCTGAATCATGTCACGATCGCACCTACCGTGACAGTACTTGTTGCGTAGAACGCAACGCGAGACCAAAGAGCCTCAGGTTCTTTAAGTAAGCATTCTAATGGTTCTTTGCGGGTATGTTGAGGTGTGATTCTAGTGGATTTCTATATGTTTGTGTCAATTGGTCTCCCGGTATTAATGGATGTTTGAATTTTAAGACTAATTTAATGGATGTTTGAATTTTAAGACTAAATTATATGACATGTAATACGGATCAACTCGTTGAAAGTAATTAAAAAAAAATAAACTTGGGATTTCTACAAAATTGCTCTTTTGAAGCCCAATTGGAAAAGCCAATAACTTAAGTTCCGAACCATATATTTTATATACTAACACTCACTTCTTTCCTTGCTCAAAATTATTGATGTGGGATTGCAAAAGTGGACAACAACAATTTTGTAGCCCTCCTTTGTCCCACGTCACTAAATATGAAAGAAAAATGAAGGTATTGACGTTATAAAAAGACCAGCCCGTAAATTTAGATCCAAACATCTAATCCATAATTTAATGGATAGGGCCATGTTATAGATCACGAATCATTTGTGCCAATCTAGGAGGTACATCATCTTTCATGCCTTTAGTATTCCAAAGTCTCCCCGCCTTTGACATTCCAAAGAAAGAGAAAGAGAGGAGGGAGAAAAAAGGAGGCTGAAAAAATGAAAAAGAAATCATAGAATTGAAGTATTCAGGAAATCTAGAAAGTTAGCTGAAAAAAAGAAGCGAAGCGAAGGAAACCTTGGGGCTCAACTGGAAGCTATTCTTTTAGAGGATGCTCGATAGTCAAATGATCATGTGGGAAAGCACCTTACCCAGTTTGAACAAGTGCACCTGCCCCGACTTGAACAAGATGATGGTGCAAGCTCCTCAACAAGATAGTTGTAAGAAGTTCTTCAAAAAAGTAGTTGCCACTTGCCCAGGCTTCAAGACACTTTATGAGACAGTTTGTTTGTTTTTGACACTTCTATGCTATTATGATAGTTGTTGATTCTGAATTTTGTGCATAGAAGTAATTGAGTAGTCATGATCCAAAATCATAATATTGAGGTTGTCATGATATTTTTTATTGGTCTAAGGCTTCGTTTGGTACGATTCATGTGGAATGAAGAATCAGAATTGGAATGAATTATTCCAGAATTTGTGTTTGATTAGTCAAAAAATTGGAATCACTTTCATTCAATGGGAAAAATATTTTTGTTGTACTGATCAACTGATTACAAGAGTTTGTTAGACAATATATACAAGTCGGCTTAGAAGCCACGTAAGCTAACAAACAGAGCAAGGAAATTATATCCTGATTTTCATTACATTTTATCATCGATCATGTACTCTATCGATTTCTTCTTGGACGGCTTTGCTAATCAATCCTTACACCTTCTTCTTTGCTAACTGTATATTTTCCGTCTGAATATATTTTTTATACCTCATGTTTCTACTAGTGTCTTTGCAAAGTGATTTAAGCCTTACATGAATCATGCTAAATTGCTAATAATGGCTCGTTTTAGTGAAGATTCCTGTTCTTGTAACAAAAAGAGTTACGGTTAACAATCTGTAACATCCATCGAACATAGTTCCACAAACTCTCAATCAACTAGTATACATTATACGTTAGGAGCAGAAAACTTTGTCCAAGGGAACCTCTAATTCCGGCCTCAGTTACTTACACACACAATAAAAAACATCAGTAACAAGCAAAGCTACTATATAATGTATATAATGTTACAGCAGAGTATTGCCTGAAGGGCTAGCTAGCTTCATAAATCAAAGTGTTAACCAAAAGGAAAAGAAAAGTCAGAAATTCAGAACAAATAGCAAAGAGGTGTTTGGAACTAGCCAGAAGATGAGCAATGCACAATAATTGTAACATATCAAGCTCGTTTATTCTTCAAAAAAACACAAGCTTTTTTAGTCCTTGAAGTTCACAACGTATCGGACGGCCAGGTGGATTATATCTGTTCTTGAAACCCACAAAAACTCGAAAAAATTCAAAATAAGGCCATGAGCAGATGCGGGAAGCCTCCATTAACTCAGCATCACAACAACGTTTGATTAAATCCCTTGCAACATGAAAGTTGCATCGCACATCCTTAACAAAGACTTGATCAGGCAAATCTCGGCCCACTTCAACCCAATGGGAGCTCATCAGCTTATACAGCTTCAGTTTAAGCAGAGCATCGGGCTCCTGGCTGAACATATACAGGTCCTCTCCCGAAGCGGCCACTGCCAAATGCAGCAGCTTCCAACCTGGGCATTTGCGGGGAATCAAATTGTTAGAATAAATTCCAAATAGAAAAGCAAAGTGGGGGGGCAAAACCAGTGTCCCACATCGGAAATATGTGGGCACTTGGTGCCATTTATAAGGAGCACTTTCACTTGAGCTCCTAAAGGCTTGAGAGGAGGAAGAGTCCCCCACGCATGCGCGCTGCCGCCGCCGTCCGTCCGGCTCGGCTCGTGACACTTGCTATATTAGAGTCACAGAAACCAGTCTCCCAATTATTGTTCATAGCACCCCCCTCTTAAGCTCAATACAGCCAGTTTCCTGTCACACAGATGGGCTACCACCTTAAGATCACACATCAAAGCGTAGTTTAAATTAAGCGCCGAGGCATCAGGAGAGATGATCACAGTCTTTAATTACCATCCCAATTGGCAACGAAATTGGACTTTCCGAGATTTCTATAATTTCTGCGCTGATTGCGTGGGTATGCATTGTGGATGTGGTAGGCGTGAGCAATGAAGGAGAGATTACTAGAGAATTTTGTACCTTTGAGCTCTGATTGGTGGAGTAACATGGAAGAAGAGAATCCGCCGCCTTGATACTCCTCCTCAAACGCCAGGATCGTCAGATTTACGGCGTCGGCGTAGAAGGTGACTTGGGTGATTAAGGTGGTGTCGCGTCCAGTCGACTTGGAATGCGTTTTCCGATCTCCAGCCAAATTTCCCTTGGCAAAATTGAAACTTTCTCCTCCTCCTTCTCGACTTCAAAATTGCTTTTCTGCAGAATCAAGCTGCTGCTAAGTTGAGAGCTTGAGGTCGACATGGGACGATCGGTGGCGGGACTAAATAGCAGGGTTTAAGAATTAAATCAATTTATATAGTGTTTTTTAAATCAATATATTTAATTCTGTCTCTAATTTTTAGGGTTTAAGATTGACCACCACTTTTATCCCTTTTAAAGATCAACCTCAATTGATAGTTTTTTTTGCCGTGGTTATAGTATTTTACTTAGTCTTAGTTACCGTGCCATGCACGGGATTTTACAGAATTATAGAATTATTTATATATTTTAAATTTTGATTAAATTGATATAGGTAAAGATACTAATCGTAGTTCCCATGTCTTGCATGAGTGCATGGGGTTTTATAGAATTATAAAATTATTTATTTATATATTATAAATTTTGATTAAATTGATATAGGTAGATATTTTTTAAAAACTATACATATTTAGAAAAAGATGAGCATAATATCTAAACCCAGCATATGCATTCTATCTAAAAACAAAATAAATATCTAAATATTTGTATAATATATAGCATAAAAAATATCTTAATAATCTCCTATTTTTCATATCCAAAAATAAAAGATTATTTTTTAAAATTAATGGTTATTTTGTCAAAGAGTAGTTTTAAAAAAAGGGATGGTGTGGTCCAATCTAAAAGTGGCATGTGTAGTTTAATAATTTTTTTAACCTCCGCTTTAGGTTATAGTTATGATTTTTTAAAAACTATACATATTTAGAAAAAGATGAGCATAATATCTAAACCCAACATATGCATTCTATCTAAAACTAAAATAAATATCCTAATATTTATATAATATGTAGCATAAAAATATCTTAATAATCTTCATATTTTTCATATCCAAAAATAAAAGATTATTTTTTAAAATTAATGGTTATTTTGTCAAATATTAGTTTTAAAAAAAGGAGCGGTGTGGTCCAATCTAAAAGTGATATGTGTCGTTTAATAATTTTTTTAACCTCCGCTTTAGGTTATAGTTATGATGATGATATTAAAATATCTTAATAATCTTCATATTTTTCATTTCCAAAAATAAAAGATTATTTTTAAAATTAATGGTTATTTTGTCAAATATTAGTTTTAAAAAAAGGAGTGGTTTGGTCCAATCTAAAAATAACATGTATCGTTCAATAATTTTTTGAACCTCCGGTTTAGATTATAGTTATGATTAATTTACACAATTTTCAAATTTTTTTTTATTGCCAAAAGCCACTTTTTAAAATATGGTTTTAAGAAATGACCTTTTAAAATTTTCTTTAAGTAAAAACACCTTTTATAATGCATAAACTCAAATTGAACCACCTTAAGTGATTTTTTGGCCAAATTTCTCTAATTGGACCGAAATGCCCTTTCAAACATATTTTATTTTATTTTATTTTTTAATTATTCATTTATACAAAATAAATAAATTATTTAAAAAAAATGTAAGGCGATGTTATAAAAAACTACACCAACTTATATTTTTTAAAAAATAATTAAATTGTTTAATTATTTTGTATAAATGAATTATTAAAAATAAAATAAAATAAATTCAAAAGGGCATTTTGATCCAATTAGGGTAAATTTTCGCCGCAAAATAACTTAACATGGTTTAAATTGAGTGCTTGTATTATAAAATGTGTTTTTACTTAAAGAAAATTTTAAAAGGTGGTTTCTTAAAAAAATCATACTTTAAAAGGTGGTTTTTGGCAAAAAAAAAAAAACTCTTTTTCAAAATATTATTTATTCAAAAAAAAAATTACAAAATCATATAACATCTTTCTATAACTATATATTAAAACTGTACCTTTTCGAGCCACCACATTGATTCTGGTCTTACCTTACAATTAAAAATTAAATTTTATCCATATTAATTTAGCCTTTTCAATTATTCTATCTTTATCTTTTTATCTATTTATGTAAGAGATTAATATTAAATCAAATTTTGATAAATAAAAATAAAAAATTCAATATTCCGATAATTACTTGCCTAAATTGAATTTTGATGAAAAAATAATATACTATATTTTCCTTAATTTTCGTTTTTGCTTATTCATGTAAATATAGAAGATTTTTTTATCTTAAAAAATTTAGTCTTTATTCACATTTTCACCTTTTCTTATTAATTATTTCTTAAGATTTTTTCAAAAGATTTTTAAGGAATTGAGTTTGATTAAAAAATTACAAGAATTTACATTATTTTTGTGTTTTTATCTTATTTTGTAAAAGAGTAATGTAAATAAATAAATAAATAAATTACAAGATGATAAAAATTACTTTATCTATGTCCTTTTATCCATTAATGGTTGTAAAAGATTTTTTAAAAATCGAAATTTGATTAAAAATGATAAAAACTTATTTTATATATTCATAATTAGTTGTCTAAATTAAATTTTGATAAAAAAATATTTTTCAAAATTTTCATCAAATAAATTAGTTTATCCTTTATATTAAATTAAATATTTTTTTAAATCAATTTTTATTTTTTATTTTATATTTTTATCTCTTATGTGGACAATATATATCTTTATTATTTCCTTTTTATTTTCACTTTTGTATTAAAAAAATAACTAAATATTTAATAATATGTCTATGCATGTTTAATATTTCTAAAATGAATAGATCAAATTTTTAGATAGGCAAAAATTTAGTATAACTGTATAAAAATATTATTCCTAATATATGAATGTCATAATCTAAATAATATTTACAAATAAGTCATGATTTTTTTCGAGATTTTGTATCATATGTAATTTTTAATTTTTTTATTTGATTCTAAAAATAAAATAATTACTATGTGAGTATAAAATTTCAATCTTCTATGTATCATTTTTAAAATATTAAATTTAAAAAAAAAATAAAAATTAAATTTAAAAAAAGTAATTTTAAAATTCAAGTCGTAGTCGTGCATGGCACCACGGGTATAACTAGTTGTATTAGATTTAATAAGAATTGCTTGCCCAACCTGCATGACTAAAAAGACATATTCAATAATGTATGCAACCTAGAGAAACAATTTGCGTAACATATGCTCCATGCATTTAAGTCTATTTGGCCTTTTGAATTCAATTAATTGTATAATTCGATTTGATTTTCTAGCTATTTTGTCAAATAATTTTCACTTTTATCCTTATCTAATTTCCACTTCATTGGTTGGAATAAAAAAAAGAGCTTTTGAGCTATAAAAAGGGTAAAAGAAAAAAGGGAAAAAATAAAAATATTAACACAAGCATTTTTGAAATCTAAAGCGAATCGCTCTTTGTTAGTTGTATTTCTGTATAAAATCACTAACCTCTTTGTGCGAGCACCACACCTCTACTCGACTTTTCTCTCAATTTTGCGCTTTGCTCATGAAAATATGTTTCGATCACTATCTTTTAGTTGGACAAGTTCTAGTTTTCCGATTGTGTGTTTGAGCTCCAATCCCAATATTTCTAATGTCTTGGTTTCCATCTTTTGCAAATCAACAACGGAAGACTCCAATATTTTATAGTGTTAACTTACTGTGTGTTTTGGCTTTTGTTTTGTAGATAAACTCACAACAAACTGATGAGAGCATTCAAGTGCATACAAAGTCCAATCCTATTGATCTTCAAATGCATACAAAGTCTAATCCTACTGATCTCTTTACTACCAGAAACATGTGGGTGCATTTGAATTTTATCTCTTATCCTAATGTGACTTTTGAGGGAACTAGTGGTGTGAAAGTGGAAGCTAACCAGGTTGAAAACAACAATTCTAACATGTATCAGTATTCTAATATTCTTTTATGTTATACTTTTAAAACAATCTCAATCTTATCTTGTATTTTATTGTTTTGCATTTTTATTTGTATGGTTCTGTTGGACATCGTAAAATTACTCTTAGAATTCCCTTATGGCATGACAGATGCAGCTATAGTAGCAATGTTTGAGAACCAAAAAAGAATTGAGAAAAATTATTGAAATTAAAGGATCAGAATAGGCTCATCAAGGTTGATGACATATATAGCCTTTCTCCCGGATAAGGTATTCAATGGCAAGTATCATCACAAGAAGTCAATCTTCAACCTCAACCTGAAGCTGGTGTGTCAAAGAAAGATAGGAGAGCTCTATTAAAGGCTGATAAAGAGCATAAATAGGTTAGAGCTGAAAAGGTCAAGAGAGTAGATAGGGGAAAACATATTTTTGGGAGCCCCTAGGAGGGATCGGAGGGGCTCCTAATTTTTGAAACAATAAGGTGGTTTGCCCTTATACTCTGTCACTCTGACATTCTTAATGCTATTGATATGTGAGCTAAATTTACGTCTTTCTTTTTCGGGTGAAAATCAATTCAGTTATAATATTATGACAATAAAAAACTTAATCATGAATTAAATCATGTATTTAGATTCGTTTTAAATTGTTTAAAGTTTTAGCATAATTTTTGCTTATGGTTCAGTGTAAGATATTAATCAAAATGTAGCTTACTCCCAAATTGGAACAATTAGTCAAGAAAAGTGATAGGCTAACAACAATTCAACTAGTCCAGACAATGTGATAAGATGAAATCCCAGAAGTGATTCTGCATCAATGGTGTTACCTTGGGTCCCAACTAATGGGAGTTCTATTTGTGTGCCATTTACAAATCAACAATGGCGAATTCTACCAAAAAAAAACAAATCAACAATGGCGGAAAATACGGGATAACTTTGACGGAACAATGTGAAAGCTAATAATATGTTTGACCACTAGGGCTACATTTCGTTCACAAGTAGTTTGAAATTTATAGTCATGTGTATGTTTGTTATCAAGAAAGAGTATATATTCTATAGCCAAAAAAATTATCAAAGGAATTTAGCCCCTACTGGCACAAATTCTTAACTACGCCACTAAGTACAACAAGAGGAATATTCATACATAAATTGGGCCACAAGAACTTACAAAATAGTGTCAAGGAAAATAAGTAGTTTCTTCCCAAATAAACATAAAAACAAAAGAAATTCAACCTCAAGAGTCAGCACTATATTTAAAATTATTTAGTAACTTTGTTTAGAATTGTTTAGAATTAGATGAATCATTATCCCTAAGACATATTATAAAACCAACACAAATAATAGAAAACTTACCAGCATCTAATAACATATTCTCATGAATATAGCGAGCCCTAAATAAAATTACTCCAAGTGCTAGTCTAGGAAAAATATACAAAATATAGGCACGCGCGAAGCAGAATCCTTCTATTATAAACTAAGAAAGGATGCTGATGTATTTGGCTTATATATATAACTTTTCCCTATATTAAAAGAGAACAAAATAATTCAGAAAAATCAAAAAAATAAAATATTTGACTCAAAATGTTTTAGATTGTTTATCTTGCTCAAAAAAATACATCTTTAGCAGTGCACTTCACTTTTGGTGTAAACAGTGCATAGATGATTAGTTTCTACCCAAAATTTAGATAAAACACATAAGTTATATGCTTATATTATTTTGAAAATAAGAAAAATAGCATAATAATTTTAAAAGAATTACTTTACAAACATATTTCATTGCTCGAATAACCTCTTTATTAAAAACATTTTTTTTCCAAACAATCCGATAAGAACAGAAGGTCTAATAAACTTGATAACATTAACAAGATTGTGAGGCTCCTAGTAAAACAATAAAAACTACATGTTAAAATATGTAAAAAATTGAAATAATTAGATTATAAAACCAAAAAAATTAAATCATATTACTTTTGGATCAACTTGCATAAACTTTGAAATTTTTAAAGGAATTCCGATTTCATTTAGTACTTCTGACCAAATAAGATTCATCACTCCTTTCACAACCTATAAATAAGAAAAATAAAATGAAATAAAGATCCTAATTGCCATTAGAAATTAAAATTATTAAAATTAGATAATATAGGTGTTAACAATTACCTCTCTCGTCCTAAAAATCACAAATTTATGATCACCTAAAGATATTCTTGTCAACTTTTTTGAAACAATAAGGGCAGCTAACACAACAGTTGCAATACCCTAAACAAAATAATTTATATTAATAATTTATAACGTCAAAACATTGTAATTTGAAAACAAAATGATTTAAAATATAAAAATTTGTCAGCAAAATTGGAACCAAATATCTTCATTGAAAAGAGAATTAATGCTCTTACACTCCCCAAAAATTCAGAGATGATATCAAATTCAAAATCTCGAAAAAATATATGAAACATAAGCACGACTTTTTCTCTTATCAAATAAGAAAGGATGTTTCAACCAAAAAAAAGATATTGATGTACTTGGCTTGTATATATAACTTTGCCCTATATTAAAAAAGAATCAAATGATTCAGAAAAATCAAAAAATAAAATAATTTACTCAAAAAATATCTTATTTTAATGTTTTTAGATTGTTTACATTGCTCCAAAAAATACATCCTTAGTTGTGCACTTGACTTATGTACTGCACTTTAGAAACATCATCTTCCTCATAAAAAACCTAGTCTTACATTTTCTATAGTTTATCACTATTATACTATTAAACTATCTCCATCTATTTCAATTTTCCGGATTCTCAATTTTCCGGAGTTTATCATTATTAAAAAAATGATATTATGTATTTATGTTTTTATATTATACACTATGTTTATATTTTTTTTCTAAAAAAAGAGTCCCCGTTCTGTGTATACTCGCGGAAACAAAACAAAACTTTTGTTCTCGTGGAAGCAAAGAATGGTGACCACCAAATCAATGTCTGGAACGACTAGGAGGGCTAATATTAGGTAAATCTTCTGTTATCGTTAAATGAACTCATCAATTTGGTTTTAGATCTCAATTTTTTTTGTTTATTAATTAGGGTGGCTGAGAAGGTCGAAGTTCCCAAGAGCAAGAAAACTAGAAGATCTGAGGAAGTGCCGCCAAGAGGGAAGATTACGATAACAACAAGGAAGGAACGAATCTTGATGCAAGCATAGACCCGTTTCATGTAACTTTTTTCCTCAATTTTTTCTTTTATTTTCATTCTTTCTTTCTCCGTTGTTGGGTTGCCATCTGATTGGTTTCAATTACAAGAAGGAAATATTTTACCCACAATTTCTTGAGAAGTATCCAGAAGGCTTATATGTATGTAAGACTCTTTGTCTTTTTTTAATTAATTGTTCTGCTCTGTTAATTCTTTTATTCGATTGGTTTTCATCACACAGACAAGGAGAGGTGAGATGGTCAACGTTGGAATACATGAACTCGGTTGCACCAAGGCTCGTAGTGCAACTGACTGTTTGAGATGTGAAATGATCTTGGCTGGAACGTATGAGTGGGAGTATATCATGACGGATAGTGACAAAGCTCCTTATATTGAGGCAGTGGAGAAAAGTTGGGTTGAGCAGACTGCCAAATTAGACGCTAGCTTGTAGGTTTGTGTTTTATTATTGGAAAAAATGCTTATATACTGACATGCAGATTAGTTGATAAACAAATTTATAAAATTAAATTAAAAAACTAGATTTTACTTTTAATCAAATAAAAAACTAAAAACATTTCAACTCTCATGCTCTATTGTGTCGATCCAATAAAGTGGATTTCCTTACTTTCATGTTGTTCCTACAGTCCTCCATTGTGAAGTTTTAAGGTATTGTTTTAATTCTACCGTGAACATCTATAACTTTTGTTCTATATTAATTATTAGGGTTTTGTAATGTTGTGGAATTTTGAAGGTTATTATGTGAGAAGTGATGCAAAAGTGGTTGTTTTTATGCTTTGTTGTTCATTCGTTTGGAAAACTTGTTAGTATCATAGCATCACAGAATTATAACATGGACCTTATTCAATGTAACTTTATTAAGAACTTGCATAAAGTGATGGACAATTGACATATGTGGTGACAAAATTCTCATCTAAGTAGGGCATCAAGTGTACATTTTTCCATCGTACCAAAATAAGAAAAATTAAAAGTAGAAAAAATTGATAGCAGAATGCACACCATACTTTTGATTCTGGTGGTTATCAAATAATATGAAGCTTGTATTTCGTTTTCTGAATATGCATTAGTAATATCATTAGAATCTTCTCAAACACATCTTTGTGACTCTTGTCCTAATCTACATTCATATATCTTCCTAATTATAAGGATGTTATCATGAAGATGTGTTGATTTGATGCACATATATGCATATAGAAAGTCATTTCAGTTCAATGCATTTATAATTTGATTGATTGTTTTATTTTCTATCATGAAGATAATGAAGTTCCATGATTACTAATTAAAATGATTTTGTTACAGGAAGCATGAGTGAGCCCAAACAAAGTGAAGTCTCTAATGTGATGACTACTTTTGCATCTTTTGTGGTGAACAGTGTTGTATTGGATTTTTTTAGTTTTTAAAATACTCTTTTATTTATCTTATGCTAAAACTAGCCTATCGTGGTGAATCCACCGCTTGACAGTTGCATCAAAAAACCATGTTGTTACACTATTATGCACCATTGATTTGGTAGAAATGTGAGAGAACTCCATATCATCTATCATTGGATTGATAGTCAATTGTGTTTTTTTATTAACTCTACGCTTACTAGGACTAGCTTTCAGAATGTTGTCAACAAAATCTATCCGTGCAAGATAAAATACCTTGTTACAAAGCTGGATCGAACTATACTCCTTCACCTCTCTCCTTTGGTTAGAATTCCGTCTTCTTATTACGAATACAAAATCAATCAAGATCCAAATCTAGTTGCAACTTACATGAAAAGCATTACATGAAAAACATGCCATTAAACTCAATCGATTTTAGAAGGCAACCACAAGATCCAAATCCAGCTGCAACTTACAATAAACGGTAAATATAATTAAAAAGCTAGACATTTGAGAAATGGGAGCGTAAACTAGTCATGGACATTTGTGAGGGCCGGCCCGGCCCGCATTTTTTTGAACGTCCAGCCCGGCCCGTCCAGCCCGCGGGTCAGACGGGCCCAACCCACCCAGGTCCAGTGCCGGGCCCGGGTCGGGGAATATTGGCCCGACCGGGACGGGCCAGTCAACGGGCCTACAGCCCGGACCAGCCCGGCCCGGTGTGCAACGACTCTTTAAAAGAGCCGTTGAGCACCCAACGGCTACCTCCCTAAATATATAAAAAAAAAATGTAGCCAACGGCTACTTTGATTTAAAAAAAATAATTAAATTCCTCTCCTATTCTAATCTTCTATAAATACCACCCAATCTTCAACATTTTTTTCCACACAATCTGCTCAATCTCTCATCTCTCATCTCTCAACTCTCAATCTCATACTTGCTTATTCTACTACAAGTCTTACAATCTACAAAGTGTCTTAATCTCATTTTACTTGCTTTTGTTATTTTTAATCTCTATTTAGTCTTTCAAAACAACAACAAAAGGTATTAATTTTCAAAAACAAGTTTACCTTATTTATTTACATTTCGAATTTAATTTTCTTCTCCTTTTATAAAAAAAAAACAAAAAAAGTTATAATCTCTTGCTTATTCTTAGTCTTTAAAAAAAAATCCCCTTTTATAAAAAATGGAGGGACAAGGTAATATGGGTTTGTCCCAAGAGGAATTTGATCGTTTGGCGGCGCATGGAAGGGCTCAAATGGAAGATCAACCCGGTAAGTAATTTTTTTATTTCATTTATAATATAAATAATTTGTTATTTCGTTTATAATATAAATAATTTGTTATTTCATTTATAATATAAATAATTTTATTTTTTAGGTTTCGTCCCATCTCAAGCAAGTGTTACACAAGAGGCGGGAAGCTCCTCGACTACGAAAAAAGATACGACCTCTATTGCTTGGAAATACTTCGACAAAGTCGACGATCCAAACAACCCCGGCAATTTTATTACTACGTGCCTAATTTGCAAGGCGAGGGGGGTTAGAACGGGTCACTCTTACAAATTCACCAAGAATAGCGGAACGGGAACGTTGAAAAGGCACTTGAATAGGCTACATCCCGAAGTGATGGTCCCCCAAGGTCAAGGTGCGGCGGAATTCAAACCCAAATAGGCGGGTTTGCCTCTTCTCAAGCTGGAGGTAACTTATTTTGTTACAATAGAGATAAAATGATTGATGGCATGGCTGAATATATTACAAAATCTGAAAAACCATTCTCTTTTGGAGAAGACTATGACTTTCAAAAATTTGCTAAATTATCTTTGCAACCGGCTTATCAACAAGTTGGTCGTAAGACCTTAAAACGTAGATGCGTGCAACAATATGAAAGGGCTAAATCTAAATTGGTACAATTTTTTGAGAAATATGATGGTCGTGTGTGTATTACAAGTGATATTTGGAGTTCTAGAGTAGGCGATTCATATATCTCTGTCACTGCCCACTGGAATGATGATAATTGGATGTTGCAAAAACGTGTCATTGGTTTTGAACCTATGTTTGAAAGTCACACCGGAGCTAATATATATGATCATATTGTTAGAATTCTTAAGGAATTTAATTTGTTTGCAAAAGTGTTTTCACTTTCCTTCGATAATGCCTCTGCTAATAGTAGATGTATTGATTTATTTAAAAGACATGTACCTCTTTTGTTAAATGGAGATCTTTGTCATATTAGATGTGCTGCGCATATTGTTAACTTATCTGTTCAAGAAGCATGCAAAGATCTTCATGATTTGATTGGACCGATTAGAGAGTGCATTAGATGGCTTAGGTTCACCGGTACCGCAAAACGTCGCTATAAGATCTTGGGTCAAGAACAAGGATTATTTCCTAAGAAATGGAGTATGGATACACCAACTCGTTGGAACTCCACTTTTGATATGTTACAACCTGCTTGTACTTATAAAAATGTTATAACCACTTTGTATGCTGAGCAGTATAGAGGTCCGAATGGTAGTCCCGGATTTATTTCCGAGGAGCAATGGGGGATCGCGACACAAATATGTGAGCTTCTAAAAACTTTTAAGGATGCAACACTGATTTTTTCACAAGTTTATACGCCTAACGTCCATTTAGTTATTTTTCAATGTTGCAATATTACATATGCCATGCAAGAAATGCAAGTAAAGCAACCATCATTAGGTAACATAATTGAAAACATGCGAACAAAATGGTTATCTTATTTTAACAAGTTTCCTGTTATATATTGTATTGCTGCATTATTAGATCCTACTGTGAAGAAGCAAGGTTTAGAAAATATGTTAGATTTTTATTATGACACTTTGGGCCTTTCAAAAAATGATTATAATTGGTATGCTGATATTGATTTCGCCATTGCAACATTAATTAAGTTATATGATAAATATGCAGAAAAACTAAATATTCCACCTACATCTACTAATCGACCCTCTTCATCTTCTACTTCTACTACTAGCAAAATTGCATCTTTAATTTTCAAAAAACCCCGAACATCTCCTAGTTCTGGTTCTATTGCACCTACAAGATCTATTATTATGGATTTCTTGACCACTGAACATCAATTCCCCGACGGATGTGATGTTCTTCAGTGGTGGAGAAACCATTGCGACCAATATCATGTACTTGCTAACATAGCTAGGGATGTATTAGCTATACCTGCGTCTACCATTGCGTCTGAGTCTATTTTTAGCGCAGGTCGAAGAGTAATTTCGGAAAAAAGATGCCGACTTGATCCACAAACCGTCAAGACATTGATATGCAAGAAGGATTGGGATCGTGCCGAGGAAAGGACGCAAGAAGACTACGAAATGCGTGCAATAAAATTCGAGACCGAGGACGATGTCGAAGGGATGACCACTGACAACTCTTCTAACGCCGGAAGTGGTGGGAATGATGCAATTGACGAAGAAACCCCCGAAGACTTTGACGAATGAGCAACAACAACAAGGTAAGTTAAGGTAAGTAAAGAACTACGTGGGCTTTGATTCTTTCGAGATACGTAGGTATCTTAATTATTCTAATTTTGATAATTATTTATCAAAGTTTTAATTATTTCGAACAAGCTCGCCCCCTTATTCCCTTTTTTTTTTGTTTTTAGCACATTATGTACAATTTAATAGATTCGTTTAATTGATACATTTTAAAATACTCCGCCTCTGTTCTATCTTTTTTTTAAAAAAATTATACTTTCATAAGTTAGAAGAGGCAAGGGCATGTCGGCATTAATGTCTTCTAACTTGATCATTTAACTAAGCTAGTTTTGATTCAATCAAAGGACCACAAAAGGCACAAATACCTAAAAATCTACCACAAATACAACCCGGCCCGCCTGGCCCAACTCGGCCCGCCTGCCCACATGTATCCGGCCCGCCCCAGCCCGCCCCCAGCCCGGCCCGGCCCGCCCCCAGCCCGGCCCGGCCCGCCCCCAGCCCGGCCCGGCCCGCCCCCAGCCCGGCCCGGCCCTCCCCCAGCCCGGCCCAACCCGTGTGGGCCACAAACTTTGGGCCCGACCCAGCCCGCAGCCCGGCCCGTTCCCAGCCCGGATACCCCCTGTGCGGGCCCGGTTCCATTTTTCTCAACCCGGCCCGGTGGCGGCCCGGCCCGGGCCCGGGCCAGCCCGACCCGTGTCCATGCCTAGTGTAAACCAATACCAAGAATGTTTTGAGTTCCAGTTAATAAATGTTATTTCATGGGTTCATATATTTGAATGTTAGGGTTCATAATAAGTGTTCTTATGGTTCGTCAATTTTGTATTCGTAATAGTTAATGTCATGACTTTAATTGCAATTTCACCACATGGAATGTCAATATGGTTCATGTCATTTTATCAAAGAAGAAACAATAAAAGTAGAAACAATTTAAGAAGGTAAATCACCAGAACGAACCTTGTTTTGCAGGATTTTAACATGGTGACCACCAGATCAGTGTCTGGAACGACTAAGAGGGCTGAGATTAGGTAAATCTTGTTTAATTCTGTTATCGTTAATTGAACTCGATCAATTTGGTTTCAGATATCAATTTTTTTTGTTTATTAATTAGGGCTGAGAAGGTCAAAGAAGTTCCCAAGAGACCACATAAGAAAACTAAAAGATCTGAGGAAGTGACAGAAACCCTGTCACTAAGAGGGACGATTAAGACAACAACAAAGAAGGAACGACTTCTGATGCAAGTAGGGTTAGATGTCACAATACATAGACATTGTGTTTAAGGAACGATTAAGACAACAACAAAGAAGGAACGACTTTTTTTTGCTTAAGCAAGGTTAGATGTCACAATACATAGACATTGTGTTTAAGGAACTACTTTTTTTTGCTTAAGCAGGGTTAGATGTCACAATACATAGAAATGTAACTTTTTATGTCACAATACATATACATTGACTATGTTTGGCCCAAAATTCTAACCCTTTATCAAAACTACTTCTGATGCAAGCATGAGTGAGCACATACCCTTTTTATGTAACTTTTTTTTGCTTAAGTTTTTCTATTATGTTCAGTCTTCTTTCTCCGTTGAGTTGCCATATGATTTCTTGAGAAGAATCCAGAAGGCTCATATGTAAGACTCTATCTTATTTTTAATTAATTATTCTGCGCAAGAGAAGAGATTAAATCAGTTTGTTTGTTAATTCTTTTCTTCGACCGGTTTTCATCACACAGATGAGGAGAGGTGAGATGGTCAAGGCTAGAATATATGAACTCGGTTGCACCAAGGCTCATAGTGCAAGTGGTTGTTTGAGATGTGAGATGATCATGGCTGGAACGTATGAATGGGATGACATCATGACTGATAGTGTAAGTGGCTGTTCATATAAAGTTTCCATGATCAAGTTAAGGTCTGCGCTAACATTTGAGTCTCTTTCTCTTTTAGGAGAAAGCTCCTTATGTTGATGCTATTGAGAAAAAATGGACTGAGTAGATGGCCAAAGATTTAGACGCCTAGCTTTGCAAGGAGGTTTGTGTTTTATTATTTGACTCGATTTCTTATAGAGTAGTATATGGTGTTCTTTCTTTAATATGATTGGTTAATTAATCAAAATGATTCTTGAATAGTTCGATCTGTGCGTTACTTAGAATTAATTTGTTTGTTTTTTGAGCGAGTGATGATAAAATGGAAGGGATTTGTTTGTCTTATTTATTGTTAAATTATCAACTGATAATTGAGATTCATCTTCTTAGTCTTTTTGTTGGTTTTGCAGGAGTCATCCAGTGGTATCACTTGACTTGATTGGTGTACTACTAGCTTAGTCTTAACATACACTTTTGTGGACTAAACTGTGTCTCTTTTAGACTTGGTGTTTTGTTTAGTTCGTGGTTGTGATTTTATACAGAAACACCAAGTCTGAAAGAGACACAGCAGAGAGCTGTGCTACATCAGACTAATGTATATCTGCTACTTGAGACTAATATATATCTTCCGATCATATTGTGCTTCGATATTACCTCGACTAAAATAAGACACCGGGTCAACTACAATAAGGTGCAATGATCAAGCAAGCATCTATCTACCTATCTATTTACTCTATGTAACACATACATAGAAATCATTGTGTTTGTGAGAAATAAAAAAAGCATGCTTGCATTGTGTTTGTGTGTGTCTGTGTGGGTTAAATGCTTAGCTCCCTTTCCCTCATGTAATGGATCAGGTCCATGGCCAAACGAGATCCAAGGGTTAGAATCCTGGGCCAAACATAGTCAATGAATATTCTTTATACTATTGTCGTATATGATGGATTGTAGTCATGTAGACCACCCCGGGGGGAAGTACAGAGTTCTTCCAAGTAGGAGTCGGATTGCATCAGGGGTCGGCTTTGAGCCCTTTTCTGTTTGCTATCGTCTTGGATGTGTTGACGAGGGGGATACAGGAAGAGGTACCATGGTGTATGCTGTTCGCCGATGACATAGTGTTGGTGGACGAGTCTAGGGAGGGAGTCTGTAGAAAGCTAGAATATTGGAGAGAGAAGTTCGAGACAGAGGGATTCAAGCTAAGCCGGACCAAGACAGAGTATGTAGAGTTTAAATTCAGTCAAGAGGTGGAGCCAGATGAGGAAGTCCGCTTGGGAGGGGACGTCATAGCCAAAAAAGAGATGTTCAGATACCTAGGCTCAGTAGTGCAGAGTGATGAGAGTGTTGAGGAGGACATTAGGCACAGAATCCAAAGAGGATGGCAGAAGTGGAGAGGTGCTTCCGGAGTGTTATGTGGCAAAAAGGTCCCTCTCAAACTCAAGGGCAAGTTTTACAAATCGGTGGTTAGACCAGCTATACTGTACGGTGCGGAGTGTTGGCCGACTACTAAGGCGCAGGAGCAGAAACTGTTGGTAGCAGAGATGAGGATGTTGAGGTGGATGTGCGGGCATACGAGACTGGACAAGATCAGAAATGAAGCGATTAGGAGTAAGGTGGGAGTGGTCAGTTTAGGTGAAAAGCTCAGAGAATCGAGGCTAAGATGGTTCGGGCACGTACAGAGGAGACCTCCAGAAGCCCCTGTACGGAGAATTGAGAGGTTGGTCAGTAACGAGTTCCGTAGGGAAAGGGGTAGGCCGAAGAAGAGTTGGAAGGAAGTGATAAGACAAGACCTCACTTTGTTGGCGATCCCAGCAGACTTGGCTCTATGTAGGGATCAATGGCGTCAGAGGATTACAGTGACAGAGCGTTAGTAGGGAAGACATGGAGGGAGTGTCCTGCTCTTTCCCCTCTCTTTGTTTTTAGTTTCTCTTTTTTTTTTTGTTTTCTGGCTTTTCTAACGTACTTTTCCGCTCTCATTCTCTACTCTCCCTCTAGCTTTTTGTCTTGTTTCCCACCCTTTCTCCCCCTTTTTCCTTTGGGCCATCTTCAAATACCCTCCCGACGTCGAGCCGGGATAAGGGTGCGTACATCTCGACCCCCTAGATCCCATTCATACCGGGTTCTACCTGGGTAGATGTTGTTGTTGTTGTTGTTGTTGTTGTTGTTGTTGTTGTTGTTGTTGTTGTTGTTGTTGTTGTAGACATCTCCATTCTTCATATTACTAGGCCAATCCTTGTGGGACGAGGACAAGATGTGGTTTTGATAAAGGTTTGTGCATAGATAATATTGGCAGCTCAGGATGTGTATGTTTATGGTGGAAAGATATTGATGCTAATATAATTTCCTTTTTGCAAAACCATAATATGGGGCTTGCTTATATGGTTGTCCCAAACCCATTGGATTGGAGGGCAGCATTATTTAAGAATCCTACGAACAATCTGATTATTGAGTTTCATGTAACATATTGCTTGTTTGAATAGTTCGATTCAATCACGAATAACCACCAGGTCAAATATTGGCACTATCAAGAAAACGTTAATCTCTGAGAATTGAACCACCTTAATTACTACTTCAAAAATGAAGGAATGAACAAAATACCTAGTCAATCCTTTGACAGGTCTAATTGCTACCCTTCTTCACGGATAAAACTAGTCCATCTTTTGTTTCTAAAAAAGCCAATTCAAACACAATGAGATAAGAACCTACAAAGTCATATAAGAGATAGTCATATAAGGACATTAATACCAACAAGTATGAAGCGCAGTGGGAGGAGTTACGTTTCCCTTTCCTGAGGTTGAGAATTTAACTCTCAGTGTATGAGATAATGAACTTGTTGGGAGAGCAGATCCCACCAAAAATATGAAGAGGCTCTCGCGAGATTCGAACCCCAGATGTAGGTGTTTGATGGAACAAAGCTATCCACTGAACTTGAGTGACAATGAAAAAAAATATAACGACATTAATGCAAAAGTAATCCTTACTGTATTATCTAATGCGGCATTGTGTGCGTATTTCTAGGATAATTAATTAATCATAATGTCCTTCTCATGCTTCAATTGGCAGGGTCCACAATGTGGTACTCTTACGGTCTTACCAATCAAAAAATCATTATCTTACTGTATTTTTTAACGACTATGACTATGAGCCGTTCAATTTTGGCACTGAAATTTATGTATAATGATGTTAAAATAATATTTTCTTTTTTGGTAGAAATTAAAATAAAATAATACTTTCTCGTTTCACAAAAGATATTCTTACACAAATTTGCACACTTTGAAAAGTGTATAGGGTTAATATGGTGTAATTATTAGGGATATAAATAAAAAATAATGGACAAAATTTTTATATGAACATTATTGTAAACATTGTGAAACGGAGGGCGTATAAATGTTGAAATCAGGTAAATATATTTAAGATAAACTATGTGACATTCGGTAGAATTTTACTTCATTGGTAAAACATGAAATGGGTCACATATAGACTTGTCAATCGGGTCGGGTCGGACGGGTTTGGTTTCGTTTCAGGTTGGGTTGTTGCGGGGTTTTTTTCGGGCCGGGTTGACCAACGGGTCTAAAATATCAATTTTTTATGATTATTAAAATCAAAATTTAATTAAATGATAATATTTAAATATAATATATTATTTTTATATATTTTAATAATAAAATATATCATAAGTTTCAAAATAAAAATTTATAAATTCTATAAATATACTCAACCCTACAAGTTTCGGGTTTTAACCCAGTGGGTATCAAGTTCGATTTATTTCGAGTTTCGAGTTTAAATTTTCGGATCTTGACCCTAAAATTATCGGGCGATCCGGATCGGGTTTGTGAGAGGTCAACTTTTGACGGCTCTAGTCACATATGACGCCTTGACTTAAACAATAAAAAAATATTTGGAGAGTATTCCACAAATTCTCCCCTAAACTTTTCTTTACAAATAGCACTGTGTGCATTGTTGTTCTTAACAATCAAATTAAGAAGAATTACAAGTCCATAATCTATCATGTCCTCCCTAGCATGGTTCTTCAAGGCTACAACTCTTTTGGCCATAGCCCTAATGTGCTTCGCGCCAAAAGGGTTAGCTTCATCCAAGGACGATGATAAGATAACGACGTTAACTGGGCAACCACCCGTCGATTTCAACCAATATGCGGGCTATATCACAGTTGACGACAAAGACGAAAGAGCTTTGTTCTACTACTTTGTTGAAGCCGAGATTGACCCTCAGACCAAACCCCTAGTCCTTTGGCTAGACGGAGGTTCACACTTTTCTTTTTCTTCTTTTGGAGTCTTCATTTATATTAATTTGTTTTTGCTTGTTTGCTTGCTTGTTTGATTGAATTTATTATATTAATGTGAGTGTTGCAGGGCCAGGCTGCTCTGGTATTAGAGGGGCGTTCAATGGAAATGGCCCTTTCTTGCCAATTGGAGAAGGTCTTCAAAAAAATAGTTTCAATTGGAACAAAGGTGCTTTTTTATAGCTGAACTTTTGGTTATTTTCCCTCTTATTTTGATAACGAAATCAAGATTTGCAGGGTTGATGTATATGGAAAAGTTTAAGACAAACCTTGAAAATGGAAGATTTTCTTGGCAAACCATAACTAAAATAGTATCCAAGAATCAAGTTGTTTTCACATTATTGGATTTTCTTGAAAATAGTTAACAATCATATTAATAAGCGGTGTCATTTTTTGGGTGAATTATTTCTATGGTCCCTAACATATCATAAAGAGTCATTAATCATCTCTTGTAAATGTTTTTTTAGATCCCTAGTCTTTGAAAAGTATTACTACTTGGTCCTTTTTCATTTTAGACTTTAAGTTTAATTACAACCAAACAGCCAAATTTTATATTTATTTTTATCATAATACTAATATTTATTTATTTTAAAAAAAATACCTCAACCTACACATTTTAGGGAAAAATATTGAATTATCACTCCATATTTACCTCTTTTTCAAAAAAAAATAGTACTTTTTATATAAAAATAATAATTTTAAAAATAAAAGTTGAGTTATATAAGTATTATTGCCCTCTTATTGAATTTAATATTTATAAAAAAATTATAATTTTTTTTTAAAAATAACTTTTCACAAAACAAATCTAACATTCCCTATTTACCCGTTATTTATAACCTTTTTATAAAGTGATTTTTTAATCCATCACTTTTTTGCAATTATTTTATAAACTTCATTGAAATTTTATAAAAGAAAACTAGTAATGTTTTTATATCAAAAGTGATAGATTAAAAAAGTCTAAAATCGTATTTGTTTGTACAAAATCATATGGTTAAGTCAAAAAGGTGTAAATATGTAGTGAAATTCTATTATTTTCCCTTAAATGTATAGATTGTGATATTTTTAAGAAAAAAAGATAAATATTGGTGTCATAATAAAAGTAGATATAAAGTTTGGGTGCTTGGTTGTAATTAAACTTAAAATCTAAAATGAAAAAGGACTAAATAATAACATTTTTCAAAGGTTAGGATCTAAAAAATATTTGCAAAAATTTGGGACTAAAAGAAACTCTATGTAATAATTTAGGCACCATAAAAGAAATTCACCCGTCATTTTTTTATATTGGCGAAGCATAATTAATAAGTGTGATATAAATACATCTCAATTGGTATGTGATAATATTCGTAACTAATAATAAGGTCACACGTTCAAATCCCCAGAAAAAATATAAAGAAAAAAGAAGGGACTTTTAAAAAGTTCTTAAAAGTAGTGGTGTTAAGAAAAAAAAATATTGTGCTTTAGGAGGTTATTTTGTAAGAGTTCGAATCTTGTGCAGAATAAAAGTTTTATGTGAATATGTAGAAGTTAAAAAGTGCATAGTAAAGCCTTAAAAATATATTCTTAATTAAGGATCGTAAATGGAGTACATTCAACGGCTAGTAGTAAGTCTCATAGTACATATAACTTTTATGCTGAAGATGATTCACACTCTATTTTGTAAATGATTATCTTGATATTTATTTTGCTTAATGAGCACTTCCTTATTTAATTTGCACAGAAGCTAACATGTTATACTTGGATTCTCCTGCTGGAGCCGGATTCTCATATTCCTCCAATAAGTCATTCTATAACTTCACAAATGATGAAATCACAGGTTTCAAAAAATTTCAATTTAACTTTCTTCACTTGTTTCTTCTTTGGATGATTTTAATCCTCATTGCTTCTTCTTTCTTGATTTAATTTTTTTTTTATTGACTGAAATGAAATACAGCACGAGATAGCCTCAACTTCTTATATGGGTGGTTAGAAAAATACCCAGAATACAAGAATAGAGATTTCTTCATCACTGGAGTTAGCTATGCCGGTAGGAAATTAATCTTCATTTAAACTATACGTTTTCACATGGCACTAAGCTTAAGAAGCACTAATCCAATTCTTAACATGAACGTAAAACAATTGTTCTCCTTCCCTTGTTTAATTAAACAGGACATTTTGTTCCACAACTTGCTAATCTCGTTTTGGAGTCAAGGCTAAAGTCCAATCTCAAGGGATTAGCGGTAAGTATGTATCAATAGAAAAAACATAACAAAATTGTTTCTCCATAACTTCTATCTATCTATATATACTAAAGAACATACCTTTTTGCGTATGTGTCAGTATTTAAGTTCAATTAAGATCACTATTACTATGATACCTTGTGCTCAGTTTGTATTCGATCATGACTTTGAGTTACATATGCATGATTTTGTATGACTGTATTCATGTTTTTGAATTATGTATTCATTAATTTGAGTTACTCACTTTTATGAACATACAACTTAAAAATATGATTAGGCAACTCTATAAGTATGATAAAGAGGTGGAAGATTAAGAAAGTTCCGTGCTAGTTTATGGAATTTTTTCCAATGTAGGCACTTTATAAATTTAATTTCCGGAAATAGGCTCGTTTTAAAAAGAATTCTGGACATAGGCTGGATTTGTTGGACTGGAACAAAGTCGTTGTTCATAATACGACTTTATACCGAAAAGTCGCTACAAGCAACAGCGACTTTACAGAAAAATTCAGCTTACCCAAAGTCGCTCCTAGGAGCAGCGACTTTGGTGTATTTTTTTTAAAAAAAAGCTTGGATCTATTAATAAAATTCAGATACATGTATGATGATTAAGGACAAGCAAAGTCTATTAGTAAAAAACTCAAACCTAGAATACATTTTTTATTAAAAATATCGTATATTATCATGCATGTATCATTCTGAATTTATTTGCTCTATTTCATAGGACTTACTAAATAGCTTGTATTAGTCATACATTTAGGTGATTTACGTGATATTCTTAGTATATAATGTATTTTATATAGACCTGTCAAAACATGACCCAACCCGACAATCCGATTCGAACCGCCCGATTTTTTTTGGGTTGAAACCCGAAAATTTAAACCCGAAATCCGAAATAAATCGAACCCGCTAAACCCGAAAATTTTTGGGTTAGGGTCGGGTTCAACCCGCTGGGTCAAATATAATTGCAACGCTGTCATAATGTGTCATACTATGTAATTATATATTGGCATTGCATATTTCATTGCGCTAATTCCCGACACTGTATAATAGCGAGAAATGAAAACTTATTTCCGTTAAACGCACCCAAGAACTTTTAGTTTAATTTAGTTTAATAATGGTTTAGGAAAATTATTCTAAATTATATTTTAAAATATCAATTAATACAATTTTTTATTTTTCAATCAATGTTTTAGACCTATTTATATTATTATTTGAACTTATTTTAATAGTAATTGAAATATAAAATTTATATTGTTGACCCATTGGTCAACCCGAACCCGCCCGATAACCTGCCATGACTTGACCCGACTTAATCCGTAACCCGATTGACCCAAACTCGTTTTGAACCCGAACCTGAAATGATCGAACTCGAATCCGACCCGATCGACATGTCTCATTTTATAGGAAATACTAAATATTTCATTTTAGGTGATTGATCCAAAAATACATTCTTAGTATATGATATTATGATGTGATACTTTTTATTGTAGATACATGAACTAATTAAATTGAATTAATAGTATTTGAGCAAATTAAAATAGTTTATTTTAGATAATTAACCCAAAAACTCTAGGATTTTAGTTAATTATTGACCCAAAGTCAAATAAATTACCGCTATGTTAAAAGAATAATATATATAGCATTATATAAAGAATTAAAAAAATGCAAATGTAATAGATAGATCCAAATTTATTAGGGAGAACAAGATGATGAATAAGATTTTAGATTAATTGAAATTTATATTTTCTAATTTTATTATGGAGAATATACTTATATAGAATAAATATATATTTTTATTTGGGATAAAATATTATATTTAATTTGACTATTTTTAAACAATTAAAAAAAAATCGGATACATTATTTTTATGTGGGAGAATATACTCTAGGTTTCGGGTTTCGGGTTCCAACCCAACGGGTTTGTATTCTATAGGGTTCGGTTAATTTCGGATTTCGGGTTTAAATTTTTGGATCTTGACCTAAAATTATCGAGCGGTTCAGGTCGGGTTGGCGGGTTAGTTCAACTTTTTACCACTCTAAAGCTTATATCCAGAATTTTGTTTTACACGAGCCTACTTTCAGAACATAAATTTATAAAGTGCCTATATCGAGAAAAAAAATCACATATATAATACCAATTTTGATACCATTTTTTTTAATTAAAAAAAGGTTAGTCGTTCGTAGGAGGGGACATTGATATCTGGACAAAGTTGTACAACAATTTTTTTAACGTGGCTGTACATTATTAACGTAGTTGTACATTATTAACGTAGTTGTACCATAAAGGGATTTTAGGTAATTTTTAAACAAAAAAAAATAAAAAGCAAAACCGAACCACAAAGCCAGCCTATCTTTGTAAAAAAAACTCCACCCAATCCTATTTTGAGAAATAAAATTTATTATAAGCCTGGAAAAAAATTCTAGTTTATGACACAATTAAAATTGGTGTTTCATGGGACTTGTAACAGATGGGAAGCCCAGTTCTTGACATTGAAGTTGAGTACAACTCGAGCGCGGAATTCTTGTGGTCGCATGGTTTGATATCGGACTCTAGCTACTCTATGCTCAATTCCATGTGCAACATATCTCAATTGTACAGAGAAATTTGGATGGGCAACATCTCCTCTACTTGCTTGCAGGTTTTTGTGTTCTTAGAGCTAGCAACCGATGAACATATAGATCGAATTATTGTTTACTTTCAGTATTTGATATCTATAATTGATTAATATTCAGGTTGGGACTCAATATCTTGAAGAAGTTGGCCAATTTATAAGCATACATGATGTGCTCAACGACGTGTGCGTGTCTGCCTCCCAAACGGCTCCAATGGTAAGAACAACTAGCTATTTTGGTTGAAGTATTGCCTTCACTTAGACAGTACTATTAATTAGCTATTTTATCATAATGTATTGTTTTTGAACTTTGATCTTGCAATGGTTGTAGGGGGGCGGACCAGATCCATGTGTGGATTTAAAAATGATCAAGTATTTCAACAAGAAGGATGTGCAACAAACTCTCCACGCCAAGCTCGTAGGAATCGATCAATGGAGCTCTTGCACCCGCTTTAGGTATGTGAGAAATGCATTCTAGTGATGACAAAACAAGCTAGAGAATTATGAAAGTCTATTCCATTTATATGTTAGCTAGGGAAGTGTTATCTCACATTGATTAGAATTTCTTAACAAAATATTGTGAATAAAAGTGGATGCCTAATGTATATATAGCGTTGTGTTCAGACACAATATGTTAAAGTCTGGTGGGTCAGTCGTGTGCATACGCTCAACATATAAGTCTAGTTAGGTTTCAACCAAAAAGGCCAATAAGTACATCATATTTGTGGAGAAGCACACTAACCTTATATACTAGCTTTGACATAGTTTGTGGGCTAGTAGATAGCTAGGTAAGTAGCCATACACGATAGGCCTAGACGCCTAATACATAAGTCCAATGATGTTTCATCTTAAAATCAATCAGAAGTAGAAAGAGTGACCTATCAACCTCTATTATACTAGGCTTCTTAGCTTCAAACTTTCAAAGCATGTGAGAAGTTTTATATTCCAACAAGCTTGTTTTACTTGCAATTACCAATTGTCATTTTGCATCCAGGTCAAAAATTGTGAAGGCCCCAATTGGTACAAAAAGTTTAACAAATGTCTTAAGGTTGGCTAGCCATATAAACTATGAACTGGACCCAAACCGAAACAAAGTCTAATACCATGTTAAGGACATGTTTGTTTTGGGTTAATCGCATTCTTAGTCCGGCTTTATATTTTGTGACAGTAATATTGGCTACGACATACTCCACGACGCCTTTGTGCCTATGATTCCTCTTCTAGCCAAGTTCATAAAGGGCGGTATCCGGGTTACAGTTTATAGGTAAACACTTCTCAATATCTATTACAAACAATTGTTTGTGCAATGTTCATTGAGTTAATCTTGCAAAAAAAAATGATGATTGTGCCATGTAATTTCATGTAGTGGAGATCAAGATTCGCTTATACCATTCCACGGGACAAGAAGGTTGCTCAATGGACTGGCAAATGACTTAGGATTGAATACAACCGTTCCGTATAGGTCTTGGTTGCATAACAAACAGGTTAACATTATATATCTTTCGTACACATGAATGAATATTCACTAACAATGTGTTAGCTACTTTCAGGTACAGACATAAAAACTAGATTTTTATTATGGAGACTAAGAGAATAGATTACAATAGTAAGACATTCTATGAGCATATATAGCGACTCATGAAACTCTAATCAGATTATGGGCCAGAAGCCCAAAACAAATCACGATAAGTCCAATAATAAAAAAAAAACGTAGCATACTGTTTTGGCAGGTGGGCGTTGTGCCCCACCAGGGGCGCATCACCCCCTAGGACCTTGGTATTGTCGTAGGGCTCCACTCTTGAATCCATTACGCGATTAACAATAGATTCAAGACAGATTAACAGTAAGTTTGATTAACATTTTGTGTGATGTTTAAACAGGTGGGTGGATGGACTCAAGTTTATGGTGACCTATTGACTTTCGCGACAATAAGAGGAGGTGGACACTATGCTTCATTCTCGCAGCCGGAGAGAACACTTGCTGTGTTCCAAACTTTTCTTCAAGGAAAGTCGCTCCCATTAGCACCCACTACTTGATCGCTTTATTTTGTGTATATTCCTTGTAATCACTAATGATACGGGAGAAATATCAAATATCAGACCAACTCGGGTTCGTTGTCGTCCACAACGTTATGAAGAGTAGTTTTTATATATTTATAGGATTTATTTAGATCTTTTTTAGGGTAGTTATTTATAATATTCAACATTTTATTTAATTTATGTAATTTTTATAAACTAGAGCAAAGCTCTCTTCTCGGGTTTTCTTTACGGTTCTTTCCCGGGACGCCTTTTTTGAACCGTTAGGGCTTAGGTATAAATACTCTTGGTGTAATTCTCATAATTTATCCAAGAAAATAGTTTGCCCTAATTTTGTTAGTTCTCTGCTTTTCCCCGTGGCCACCAACCACGTTTATCCCGAGTCGGAATCCACACCGGATTAGGCTCAACCCCCTTGACCAACAAGGGTTCGATACGCGATCCACACCGGGTCCGTATCATCTGGTGCTTTCATCTGAACACCCATGTCTACGTCCACGACAGCGTCGGAACCACAGGCCGGCGAGAAGCCGGATCTTCACGATCTGATGTTGCAGATTCAGGAGGATCTCCAAAAACTCCGACACGATGTTGACGTCGAGCGTGCCCGTAACAACGAATTCCGTCAATCGTGGCGACAGCCACCGCATTCATCGGCGACGGCGATATCAACCGCCTCGGTTTCGGCCGTTAACACGGACACCGCGTGGCCGGCGTTCGCTCCTCTGTCGCGACACAGCTGCTGCCCTTCGCGGGCTTATCGCTCGCCCCACCGAGTTCGCTTTCGGCCGCCGCTATCGCACCGAGCATGACGCCGCTCCAGCCGAACCCTAACACAGTCGCCTCTGGTTTTCCGGGTTGGGGTACGAGTCTGCCGAACCCTAACGTCGGACCTCAGTTCGCGAACCCTAATTCGGGTTGGCCGCCACCTACGACCCTTACCCCGGCTATGCTTCAGCCCGGGCCATCAGCACCTCAAATCGCGGGCTATGTGCCACCGGCTGGCCTTGGAGATCACGACGCTCAACAGGATTTCCGTAATAGCGGGCGTACACAGATCACCCAGGACTCGATACCTAAATTGCGAGTCGATCCGTCCCGTTTTAATGGATCAGATCCGAACGGGTGGATTTTTCGGGTTCAGGCCTATTTTGACTACTTTCAGACTTCTGATTTCGATCGCCTGCGTTTAGTCGGAACATTAATCGATCATCCGGCGTCGGACTGGTACCGTTATCAACGCCGGAATAATTGTGGTGAAACTTGGCAAGCATTCTTATTATCCGTCCAACAACGGTTTGATCCGACATACTACGAAGACTACATTGGTCTTCTGGCTAATTTGAAACAAAAAACGTCGGTGCTGGATTATCAAACAGAATTTGAAGCCTTGTTGAATAAAGTGACTGGCTTGTCTGAATCGACCCTGATTTCTCTTTTTAAGGCCGGTTTGAAACAACCTGTGCGTCGCGAATTGAACCTGCGGAATCCGACATCCTTGCCACAGGCGTTTGCTTTGGCACGAGAATTGGCTACGTCTTACACCGAAATAACGTCGCCCTGGCTTGCCAATAAGCGGCCATGGACTTCAACCACCTCGCGCCAGGCGCCGAGCCCGACGAAGGCCATCACACCTACTCCGACGGGTTCGGCCGAGAATCCGCCGTCAGCGCCTAATTCTCAAGGTAACCTTTCTTCTCTTCCAATTCGTCGTCTTTCTCGAGCTGAACGTGATGAATGTACTAAAAAAGGCTTGTGTTGGAATTGTGATGAGAGGTACACTCGGGGACATCGCTGTACACCCCGTTTCCTGGCACTATTAAGCTGTGACGATAGTGAGGATGAGGAGGAGGACGAGAATTCCGACGAGCTCGCCGTTCAGGGTGATATTTCGAGTTTAAACTCCATGGAAGGGCTACCAAATCCGCGCTCATTGCGCCTCGCAGGATCGATTAAAGAGGCGCAGATTCAGGTTCTGATTGACGGTGGTAGTACTCATAACTTTATTCATCCTGGTTTAGCTGAAAAATTACAATTACCACTGCTGAAAATTCCCCCTTTTCGAGTCTTTGTTGGCAACGGGGAATACTTGTTGTGCTCATATCAGTGTCCGGCAACTAATATTATTCTACAAGGCCATCGTTTTTCTCTCGACCTCTTTGTGCTCGCTGTGCACGGGCCACCGGTCGTTCTCGGCGTACAATGGTTGCAAACTTTGGGCACTGTGTCCCATGATTATGCTAAATTAACAATGCAGTTTGTCTGGAACGGTAAATCCGTATTTCTGAAAGGCGACCGGCAACCGCTGAAACCGATTTCTATGTCAGAACTTCACTCTCTGTGTGCTTCAGATAGTATTTTGAGCTGTTTTGAGATTCTGAGCCTCTCGCCTGCAGACACTTCGGCTGCTTCAGATTGGCCGGCCGATACCGTGCCGGAAATACGCGACGTGTTGGACAAGCACAACGCGGTTTTTCAAGTTCCGTCAGGCCTTCCTCCGATTCGACCGTGGGATCATCATATTCACCTGCAGCCGGGTTCTAAACCGGTTAATGTCCGCCCATATCGGTACCCGTACTTTCAGAAATCTGAAATTGAGCGTCAGGTTAAATCTATGCTTGATCAGGGCATCATACAACACAGTACCAGCCCGTTTTCTTCTCCAGCTCTACTTGTCAAAAAGAAAGATGGCAATTTTCGTTTCTGCATTGATTACCGAGCCTTGAATAGCATTACCGTCGCAGATAAGTTTCCTATTCCCACCGCTGATGAATTATTTGATGAATTAGGGAATGCAATTATTTTTACTAAGCTTGATTTACGTTCTGGCTATCATCAGATTCGGATGCATTCTTCCGACATTTATAAAACTGCTTTCAGAACGCACGACGGACACTTTGAGTTCTTGGTTATGCCTTTTGGCCTGACGAACGCGCCGTCTACGTTTCAAGCTGCTATGAACAATATCTTTGCACCATATCTGCGCAAATTCGTCATCGTATTCTTTGATGATATTCTGATTTATAGTCCGTCTGTGTCTGCTCATGCTTCAGATCTTGACACGGTTTTGCAGATTCTTCAGGCTAATAACTTTTATGTCAAAGGCTCGAAATGCTCTTTTGGGACATCTCAGGTCGAGTACCTTGGCCACATTGTTACTGCAGGACAATTGATCGCTGACCCAGCCAAGCTGGCGGCCATGGTCGATTGGCCTTCGCCCCGATCCGTAAAAAAGTTGCGTGGATTTCAGGGCCTTACAGGTTATTATCGGAAGTTTATTCGACACTATGCCTTGCTAGCCGCCCCGCTAACTGATTTGCTTCAGAAAGATAAATTTGAGTGGTCCACTGCCGCCGAGGAGGCGTTTCAGAAGTTGAAATCGGCCATGATGGAACCGCCTATACTTCAGCTGCCAGATTTTTCTAAGCTCTTTGTTGTTGAGACGGATGCTTCTGACGAGGGGGTCGGCGCAGTTCTTCTACAGGATGAACGACCTCTTTCTTTCTTCAGTAAAAAACTCGGCATTCGTAGACGCGGGTCTTCCGCATATCACAGGGAACTTTTTGCTATAGTTTCCGTTGTTCAGAAATGGCGTCAATATTTGTTAGGCCGAGAATTTGTCATCCGCAGTGATCAGAAGAGTCTGAAAGAACTTTTGACACAAGTAATTCAGACTCCGGACCAACAGTTCTTCATGCGAAAGCTCATGGGTTACAAATTTCGCATAGAATATAAATTCGGCGCCAGTAATCGAGTCGTCGACGCGTTATCGCGTTGTATGATCGACGACGAAGCCAACCTGAAGCAACTCATGTCGTTTGCGGCGCCCCTGCCTGATTTGTTGCACCGGGTCCGAGCGGAAAATGCAACATTGGAGGACCTCCGGCTAATGCATGACGCCGCGGCCGCAAGGACTTCAGTTGCGCCGTTTCGGGTATTCGATGGTGTGCTTTACTCCGGCCATCGTCTCGTGATTGGCGCCACATCACCGCTCAAAGCGGAAATATTGACCGAATTCCATTCGTCCCCCACAGCGGGCCATCCGGGCATTGATCGCACTTTTCGTCGGGTCGCAGAGGTATTTTATTGGAAAGGCATGCGCCTTGATGTTAAGCGCTTTGTTGATTCTTGCTTAATTTGCCAGTCCACGAAATATAGTACTGCAAAACCTGCCGGTTTACTTCAGCCTTTGCCGGTTCCTCAACAAGTCTGGGACGATGTATTTATGGATTTTATTACCGGCCTCCCTCCGTCCCGGGGTAATACGACGATTCTCGTTGTCGTTGACCGCTTGTCTAAATATGCCCACTTCGGAGCGCTCGGCCCCTCTTTCGACGCACCCCGGGTTGCCGCATTGTTCGTCGAATTGGTTGTCAAACTCCATGGCATCCCGGCTACTATTGTGTCTGACAGAGATCCCATTTTTCGTAGCGCTTTCTGGTCGGAATTGCATCGCTTGAGTGGTACTAAATTACATCATAGCACTGCATATCACCCTCAGTCTGACGGCCAAACAGAAGTCAAAAACCGAGGGTTAGAACAATACCTGCGCGCTTTTACTCAGGGCCGTCCGCGGCGTTGGGTTGATTTCTTACCGTGGGCGGAATTGGCATTAAATTCTATGTATCATGAAGGCATCGGAATGTCCCCGTTCAAGGCTTTATATGGCCGCGACGCGTCCCCTATTGCGCGCGTGACAGTTCCGACGGGACCGCCTACCCCGGCTTCGGAGGCCATGCGTGATCGAGCACAAATCTTGGACTTAATCCGCCTCAATTTGTCCAAAATGCAGCAGCGTATGATTAGCCAAGCCAATAAGCATCGGAAAGACGTCGAATTTAGTGTGGGTGATCGTGTGCTTTTGAAACTCCAGCCATATCGTCAGCATTCGGTTAGTCGTCTGTTGTCCGCTAAACTCGCTCGCCGTTTTTATGGCCCATTTACTATCCTTGAGCGCATTGGGCCCGTCGCATATCGCTTAGAGCTCCCGGACACGGCCCGTATACATAATGTGTTTCATGTGTCTTTGCTTCGACCATTTATTCCGGACGGCTCGCCAATTGTACCGGCCTCGCTTCCACGGGAATTTTTGTATGATCGGCCAATCTCTACACCGCTGCGTGCCACAGCCGAACGGGAGGTTATCGTGGACGGCGTTCCACGCACGGAATGGCTCGTCGAGTGGTCCGACGGAGCGCCGGCAGCTGCTACCTGGGAGCCCTTTGAAGTCATTTCCCGATCTTTTCCTGATTTACGGCTTGAGGACAAGCCGATGCTCAACAGGGGAGAGAATGATACGGGAGAAATATCAAATATCAGACCAACTCGGGTTCGTCGTCGTCCACGGCGTTATGAAGAGTAGTTTTTATATATTTATAGGATTTATTTAGACCTTTTTTAGGGTAGTTATTTATAATATTCAACATTTTATTTAATTTATGTAATTTTTATAAACTAGAGCAAAGCTCTCTTCTCGGGTTTTCTTTACGGTTCTTTCCCGGGACGTCTTTTTTGAACCGTTAGGGCTTAGGTATAAATACTCTTGGTGTAATTCTCATAATTTATCCAAGAAAATAGTTTGCCCTAATTTTGTTAGTTCTCTGCTTTTCCCCGTGGCCACCAACCACGTTTATCCCGAGTCGGAATCCACACCGGATTAGGCTCAACCCTCTTGACCAACAAGGGTTCGATACGCGATCCACACCGGGTCCGTATCAACTAACAAGGTTTATCTTGAATAACAATGGTGTTTGGAATGATCTGATCTTGATGTTTTTTAACAACATTAATGAGTGACATTTTTTCTTACGAAATTATGTAAATTGAGTGGCATAAATGGATGTGAAAACTTATCTATGTGAATGTAACGTTTGTTTTGAGTACTCTGATTTGTGAGCATGGAAGATTTCAAGATCGATTGTGATTTAGGCCCTGTTTGATTTCTAACTACGAAAATATAAATGGTAATGAAACGAATATAGTTCAATAGTTCATAGCGGTGTTGTGCTACATTAACAAAGAATTCAATCTTGGTTTGGGGCGCCTCATTTTCCATACAATGATATATAAACTTGTGGTTCTCTATCTACTTTCATAATGTAAGGGTGAGTAATAAAATGGTGAAAAAAATCTTTATCCTCTTCCTAGACACCAATTTTAGACCTCCAAATCAAGATAAAAAAATTGTCTATGTATTGTGACACATAAGAAAAACCCAAACACACTATAAAAATAATATAATCATATAAGACCTTGAACACAAGACACAGTAGGTCATAATATCTCAAAAAAGAGGGGGCAGAAAAAAATATCGATTTTTTTGGAGAAATAATATTGTACTCCGTATTAAAATTGTATATCGAACTCTACTAAAGTAAGTATGCTAGACAGAGTAAATGAACTAAAAAATTGCTCGTGTCTCGACTTAGGCAATAAACAAGCTACACAATGACACGTCTGCAACTAGCAATAGGATAGAAAGCTACAATATGTAGAATATCTTCTACAATTGGACCAAAATTAGAAAGATTTTCCTTTAAAAGGGCCTTGTTGGTCACTTTAAAAGAACACATTGTTGGTCACTTTAAAAGGGCGTCTAACAGATGAAGCAGATATTAAAGAACACATTGTTGGTCACTTTAAAAGGGCCTTTGGAACGGCCGTGCCATGCCAGCAATGCGACAACACGGTCTTCAGGGAAGGCCCTACTGTTAGTGAAACTGACAACAACGCCTTGATTCAGCCGTTCAACAATGAAGAGATCTTCTATGCAGTGAAATCGATAGGAAAGAACAAGGCTGCGGGGCCTGATGGGTATGGCTCTCTTTTCTTCATCAGAGCTTGGTCGATTACAGGGGTTGAATTCACCGAGGCTATATTGGATTTCTTCCATTCGGGCAGACTTCTCAAGGAAGTGGCCAACACTACCATTGCCTTGATCCCCAAGAAAGAGAATGCTCGGTCCATTCATGATTTCAGACCCATCTCCTGTTGCAGTGTCATCAACAAAGTAATCTTCAAACTAATTGTCTCCAGGCTTCAAAATGTCCTTCAAGAAATTGTAGATCACAGTCAAGGTGCGTTTGTCAAAGGGAGAGCAATACGACACAATATCTCAGTCTGTCGAGAGCTGATCAAGAGTTACAATAGGAAGCATATCAGCCCAAGATGCGCGCTGAAAATCAACCTAAAAAAGACCTATGACAACGTTAGTTGGAGTTTCCTCTCACAACTCCTCTCTGGCTACGGTTTTCATCCAATCATGGTGAACTGGATTATGGAGAGTGTAACGAGTAGCTCTTTTACAGTCAAGCTGGATAGTGAACTTCATGGGTACTTCAAAGGCAGAAGAGGACTCCGCCAAGGGGACCCGCTGGCACCCTATTTGTTTGTGCTTGTAATGGACTATCTTGGCAGAATGCTCAAGAGGGCCAATCGAGAAAGGGGCTTCAAATTCCATCCTAAATGTGCAAGAATTGGCCTTACACACCTATGCTTCGCGGACGACCTTTTCGTCTTCACACATGGTGACTCAGGATCCTTACAAGTTGTCAAAGAGGTGCTAGATGCCTTCTGTAGCATGACTGGCATGGCCATCAATCATGAAAAATCACTACTGTTTTGTGCCGGAGTTGAGTCCAACGATGCCGTCGAGTTTGCCTCCTTGCTGAATATGAGCCTTGGATCTCTTCATGTCACTTATCTTGGCGTCCCGCTCAGCAGCAGTAGAGTTACGATTGAAGATTACAACCCCCTTATTCAGAAATTCAATTCCAAAGTGAATGCGTGGGCCTCACAAAACTTGTCTTATGCGGAAAGGCTCGAACTGGTCAGAGCTGTTCTGTACGGTGAAACTCAGTTCTGGAGCAAAGTGTTTGTACTCCCCAAAAAATTCTCAAAAAAATTACGGCGTCAATGAGAAATTTCCTATGGAGCGGCAAAAACGATTCAAAAAGAGCACCCATCGCTTGGAGAGATGTGTGTAGACCGAGATGCGAGGGAGGCCTTGGGCTTAAAGAGGTGCTCTCGTGGAACAAGGCCATTTTCGCTGAGCTGATATATGACATTCATACTCACAAGGACTCCATCTGGCGCAGTTGGGCACATGAGTATCTTTTGAGGGGCAACTCAGTTTGGACAGTCAGGCCTATGACTACTGACAGTGCTACTTGGAAAGTTGTTATCAAAGTCAGGGACGAAATCATTAAAAGGCTGAACTTGGATGGGATTCGGCCAGCCCTATGGTCGGAGGGTGACAAGTTTGATAGCAAAACCATCTATGATGCACTCAGATCATTAGGGCACCCCCAAGACTGGAACAAGTGGATTTGGGGCAACATGATTACTCCGAGAACATCGTTCACAACTTGGATGATTATAAGGAAAGGGGTACTAACCAAGGACAAGCTCAAACAAATGGAGATGGTCCAGGAGGACAATTCTGTCCTATGCAACGGCCATGTCGAGACTTGGGAACATCTTTGGTTCGAGTGTAGTTACTCCAATGAAGTTATGGATAGAGTGTTTTTGTGGGCTAAACTGAGAGTGCAGCCTAACAACGTCCATGACCTGATCATACATCTTCAAAATGCAAGGCGAAAGACTAGGTTTGGTTTCCATCTTTGGGTTACTTGTGTTACAACTCTGATGTACAATATATGGTATGTGAGGAATCAAAAGATTTTTAGAAATAGGGACATTAATGCCTTGGACTGTACTAGGATCATTGTTAATCATGTCAGGAATTGTATCAAAGCGCGCTGGCGCAAGAACAATCGGGAAACCATGAGATGGTGTGAGAGAATCGGGATTAGCCGATTAGGAGATCCTTGTAATACCTAGGGTTCCTAGGAGAATTTTGTAATCTTCCTTTTATTAATGAATTAACCTTTCAAAAAAAAAATTAGAAAAATTTGTAGAGGAATTAGTAGCCCCAACTACAAAAAGTAAGAGAATACTACTGATTTGATAAATTACAGCTTAAATAAACTTCTGAATTTCCATAATGCCTGTTCATATTTACTAGGAATTTCCATATGACATTTCCAACCAGATGCTTGTTCATATTTACTACTTTGCACAAACTCGCATGTACTTTAACCCATTTTGCACAAACCCATTATAAACTAAACATTATTTAAAGTTCCCCTAGCTGTTTTATTCTTCATGAAAAAGGCAAGTATCAACTGTCAAAAAATACCCCTCACAGTTGCAAAAAAGAAAAGAGAAGGCAAAATGTAGCTAATCCCAGTGTGTTCTCGCATTAGTACATCTTCAGAGATTTTACAATGCTTAAGCCAATAGGCCTTATATGCAATCAAGTAACATTATTTTCCAAAATTTAGGAAGTTGTTTGGCATGATCATGCACTTCCAAATCGAAGGAGCAACCACATGCTTCTAATGTGGTTTTTTTTTTTATCAAAATGATTATCAACACTGAAACCAAAGATCAATCTATACCAATAAGCTGAATACAAAAGCTGAATTCAGTCATCTTGTAATCTGAAGACACTAAGCAGTGGCAGCCATGGGAACTGATCTATAGCAAGCCCTCTTTGCCGCACGAACAATATCATCAATCTATACCAATAAGATCAATATCATCGAGTTATACCAATAAGATCAATCACAAAAAACATTTAAATTAGAAAGACCCAAAATCGATAACAAAAAGGACATTGTAAGAGAGTAAGGGAATAACGAAAAGTTGACATTGTGAGACCTTAACTTTTAATGGCTTTTCTAACCTATGCTCCGTTAAGAACCGTGATTTGAAAAGATTTTATCGTTCAAGAATTTTTCAAGTGTTTGTATAGGGGGTTTAGATTATTCAACTAGGGTAATAGTTTCTAAAAACAGGGTTCTATCTCCATTAGAAAGACCGAACTTTTAATACCAAAAAAGAAGTTAAAAGACCAAACTTTTAACGGTTTCTTTAATCAAGATCAGTTTTCCAATCTCCTACAAACATTGAGCGCAGTCCTAAAGTATACTAAGAATATTATTTGAAGAAGACAAACCTGTGGAACAGCCAATCTCTCCAAATTTGCCGCGTAAGGCATAGGAATATCAGCACCTGTAATCCTTTCTACTGGGGCATCAAGGTACTCAAAACTATCCTCCACAACAGTTGCACTGGTGAAGGAAAAATGAGCAAATATTAATGACGACATATAACAAAAGCATACTAAAATGGAAGTGAGTTTTCAAAATTATAGATCCCAATTGGAATTTTCAATTCCAAGAGCATTATATTTACCATATTTCAGCACCCACTCCATGCTGGGGGAAACCCTCTTCAACGGTTACTAGCCTGTTGGTCTTCCTAACAGATTCGTTAATTGTGCCTCTATCAAGAGGTCGAATTGTACGAAGATTTATCACCTGCACAAGTAGAAATTGGCTAAGTGTTTGAACATGGGAAAGTGGTAGAGTTTTTCATTATAGGATACAAAATATAAGCAAATTACCTCAGCATTAATTCCTTCCTTAGCTAAAATCTCAGCTGCCTGCATGACAACAATAAGTTAATTATTGGTACATAGAGGAGGAATGTAAAAAAAAAATCATTGTTCACAGTAAATACAAACCTTAAGAGAATAGCCAACCATTTTGGAGTGAGCAACAATAGTTACATCCTTTCCTGAACGTTCTACCTATCAAAGACGGAAGAAGAAAACTTAACCTTCATTCTTACAATTCTTTTTTGTACAAAAAAAAACACGAAAATAAAACAGAAATTGACTATAGTAGACCAATTTAACACCTTAGCTTTTCCAATAGGAAGGCAGAAACTGGAGTCCAGAACTTCATCTGAAACAGGGAAAGATTCACCGTATCTGCCAGATAATTCACATAACAACTCGATAAATAGACGTTGAAAAGACTTAAATCCCTAAAACTGATAATAAGGAACAATTTACCACTTACAGCAACTCATTTTCGAGGAAAACAACAGGGTCTGGGTCCCTTATAGCAGCTTTGAGAAGGCCTCTGGCATCTTCTGCGCTGTATGGAGACAACACCTTCAACCCAGGACATGAACCGAACCATGCTGCATAACACTGCATAGAATTCCAAATTAGGGGATTGGTGTATCACATTAATTGAGTTACTTCACAAACCAACTACAAATCAAGGACTAAATGTCGACTTGCTTGTTGTACAACAGTAAAATTTCATTTTTAACACAGATACAATTAATAACCATTGATGATCAGATAAAAGAAAGATCAACGAGTCCCTCAATCCCTGTTCAACGTAAGAGAGCATTATGAGAAATTTGGTGTCATTGAGAAGGTCGCAACAAGTTTCTTGATAAAAAAAAAACCATGTCATTCAAATCTAAATATCAAACGCATACTGTCACAAATTGGATATATACTACTCTAGGGACAATGTTCTTCTACAACAACTCATCTCATGTAGCTATGAAAATCAAAACTATAAGGAAAGAGAACATATTGTTACAACTTAATTTATCATTTTATAGCCTTAATTAAAACCATTCATATCACATACCTGGGAATGTTGAGCACCGACTCCAGCAGCAGCACCATTTGGTCCTCTGAAAACAATTGGCACTGACAACTGACCAGCAGACATATAGTTTGATTTGGCGGCTGAATTAATTATGTGGTCAATTGCCTAAAATCAAAGAAAAGCATTTGTGAGGGAGAGAAAGTGAGTATAGAAGGGATACAAGAAATGGACTTTGAAGAAAAAAAAAACCAAACCTGCATTGAGAAGTTAAAGGTCATAAATTCAATAACTGGCTTCAAACCCTTGTAAGCTGCACCAACTCCAATTCCAGCAAAACCAGCCTGCAATGCAACCAGTATATTAGCACTGCCTAGATCCAATGTAAACTCAGAAAACAGTGGAAGACATGTAATGAAATTGCAATGAAATAAAGTAAGAACAAGACCTCTGTGATAGGAGTGTCAATAACTCTCTCAGGACCATACTTATCCAAAAGCCCTTTGGAAATCTGTGGAGGAGGAGAAGAATTTTTCACATTGATGGAAGAAAAATTATTGAAGAGGAACATATTGAAGGGATACGAGAGAACTATTTTACACAAAAAGGTAAATTGCATAGTGTCTAACCTTGTAAGCACCTTGATATTCACCAACCTGTGGTAGAGAGAATTGGTTAAAACACATATAAGAAGACCATTGTCATACAAATAAAAAAATTCATGAACACGGGCTGCTTCCAAATACCTCTTCGCCCATCAAAAACACTCTGGAGTCTGCAGCCATTTCTTCATCAAGGGCAGAATTTAAAGCATCTCTCACTGTCATCTGCAGAAAGCAGTCAACATAAAGATGTTTAACTTGTTGCAGATCTAACTAACTCTCCAACCAAAGAATATAAATACATGAGAAAAGAAATAATAGATTAGATCGTAATGCTTTATTCATGATACCATACAGAGCTTGTTAAGTGGTGAAAGAGTTTAGAATAATATACATTTCATTTGACTGTCCAAATCGTTGCATTAGACTACTACTATTACTACTAATAACGCCATTATCGCAAATCAATAAATTTATTGAATAAAGTCCCCCATATAAACTGTAAAACAAATTAAAAATAATTCTTTCTAATTGTTCCCAACAGTATGCTTCATCCTACAAAAGTGTCAAATTTATTTCACAGTTTCTTGCATAAGCAGCAGTTCTTTAAAGATATAAACATCTATACACTCAAAACCTCCAATTGATAACTTATGAGTAAACTTGTAATGAAATTTAAACACACGTCCTGTCAAATTAGTTACTTTTTAAGTAAAATTTGAGTTCAAAGATTAAAACATTTCCTTACAGATCATATTGTAAGAGTCAATTATAGTTATGAACATACTTAAGGTTTTCTGCTCTGAATTCTAAAATAGTGACAAACACATTAAGTAGAACCTTAGATTAAACCATGAAATTTAAAGTACACAGACAAAGAGTTCCACAATTCGACCAAAATTGGTCACCATTTTTTACTTGAAAACACCTAAACTAGACATTTGCAGCTCAGTGTAGTCAGGATCTAATCGGAATAAGCTCATTTTTTTCATATCAAAATAAAAAATTAGGAAAGCCAATCACCTCTTTTCCACTTGATGAGAAAGCCCTAGACGCCTGTTGCAGACGCCAAAGCCTCTGTAAAATCAATCCACAAGATCAAGCAATTAGTCCATCTTTTCCAAAACAATAAACAAAAATCATCAAGACAAGAAACTCAAAAGTTCAAAACAATACCGAAGATGAAACCCCGCCACTTGCAAGCTTTTGCATCAGAATCCTCGACATTCTTCTCTACAGCCTGCAGCAACCCAGATGATCAACAACAACAGAGAGAAACCAAAAAGAAAGAAAGAGATCAAATCCAGCAAAGACTTGATCCGATCAAGATCCAAAACACCCCAAACTAATCAATTCCCCCCACCCTAGAACGAAAAGACGAGACCTTTAATCCGACCTTTGCTGCTCACCAGGGGACAAATTCTCGTCGACCCTTTTCCAATTGAAACGAAATTTGGGGCGGATTAAATAAAAAATAAAAACCCAAAAAAACAGAAAACGGAAAAAGTGGGTGTTTGCAATTTTGCAGCAAATTATTGGAATTAGGTTATACGGGTATCAACCAACCACATCTTACTCTCTACAACACATCTACACAGAGATTTACCTGCTTTGGATGCTTCGATTTAGACTTGAGTGATAGAGAAGGGAGCGATTGTAATCCACCCCAAGTTGCGGCTTTGTGGAGGGCAAAGAGGGGTGAAAGAGCAAGGGAGATGACGATTTGACAGGGAATTTTATTTTAGTTGAATTGAGAAAGTCTTGAAGATTCTTGTTCAGTAGACAAAAATTTTGGATTTTTTTATGGGAGCAGGTCAGGGAAGTTTACTTTGGTGGCCGTAGATGACTAGATGCTCTCTAAATTCCATTTCCTACCCTCAATTGTTAGCAAATTATGTAAGATGGCCTAACTTAGTACGGAGTATCCGAGTATGGGATAATCCCGAACTATGTTATCTAGTCTAGTGTGATTGATTATACTTGTCTCTGTGAAAAAAGGTTCATATAGGTTGTATAAATCTAAATACTAGTTCAGTTTGTGTTGTATAGGTCGTGTAAATATAAATACTCGTGATGATGATTGTAACTTTGTAAGTGGCATGTGGATTTTACTCATAATGTTGGTATTGTACAATTTTAATGGCGGAATTTTGGGGAGTTGTTTAAGGATTACAACTTGCTTGGAGCAAGGGCAATAGGAGGATTCGACTGAAAGTGAATTCATAATTGGTTACCCACTTACCCTTTGGCGAACTTGGTGTATCAATATCAAAGTTTCATTCGTAGAGACTGGGAGATCCAGTTTCATCATATTTTTATGCAAGCAAATTGCGTTGTAGAGTACCTGACATCCTTTTCTTTTTCTTTTAGTTTAACCCTTCATGTATTGTTTAATCCTCTCGAGGGTGTTATTTCCTTGCTTGTTGATGATGTTAGAGGTCGGACTATCCCTGTATAATTAATACTTAGCCCTTTTTCTATATTAATAAAATTTTCCTTAAGGGAACGGAGAGTACTACCTTTCTTTCAAACCAAACAAAAAAAAAATTTAGTTTTCTTTACTGAGTTTAAATCGAATAGAACATTAAATAAATTCTATGAATAGAATTTTTTTTGATGAGCTTTGTATCCATGAGTTGTTGACAATCATAGATCATCTCATTTATATTGTTTGTTCTTTCTTAATTTTGGAATTAATTTGTCCTTCTCTATGTGTCCTTGTAAGCACTATTGATTTTATCAAGTAAGATTTATCCTCTCTGGCTCTCCTCTCCATTTTTATGTACTTCTATGGTTGTTTTAGAAAATATTTTATATCACTTCCTCCGTTTCATAAAATATGTCTTTATAGCCTATTTTTCTTATTTTGCAAAAACTTATCCTTTTAACATTTTTTGCATTACTTTTTGATTTTGTCCTTATTTTATTTAAGTAATAATGATTCTTAATAATAAAAAAATTAGGAGGGATTATAACTATACACTTTTGGGATAAAAAAAATTATTTCTTAATATATTTGCATTGAATTAAAAAGATGTGTTTTACGAAAGAGATAGGGTATGTCAGTATGTTTTTGGATAAAATTTGGCAGAAAAGTAATTTCAGTATTTAACTCGAGTACAATGTATATTACACTAGTAGTTAAGACTTAAGATTGTCGGGCGAAAACTTTACAAATCGTGGGAACAGTTTTTGAATTCCTACAAATGTGGGGCTACATGCGCTAATAGTATTGATGATTATGATTATGATTATGATTATTATATTCTACCAGCTGTACGTTGTGTGTCTTCTTTGGTGGCCTCGTGACCAACCCAACCGGACCCCATGCTTAGCTATTTTTATTACTCTAAATTCTAACTTTACTAATTAAATCATTCATCTAGAAATACATTAGTTTGTATAAACTACTTTTACTAGTCATATCAAAATTTGACAGTACAATTGTACAAATATTTGTCAAATTTACTTAAGAATGTACAATAATAACCTACTACTACCTTGCAAATTCTAATTACCTTGTAAATAGGGCATTTCCACCTTATATCTTGATGGAAATCAATTCTGTGGCTAACCTACCTGTTGCAAAATCTGACCATAGTCAAATCACTAAAAAAATTAGTCGGAGTTATAAAATTAGTTGAAATTACAAATGTAACTAGAGTTTTAAAGATGCATAAAAAAATTAAATATTTTTTTTGTAATGTCTAACTAGTTTTTTTAAAGTTTGGTAGACTAATATAATGTGGAGTTCCATTAATCCAAGGATACTAGACAAGTTATGATTTATATTTTGGATGATGCAACTTGAGTGAGTAATCCAAGGATATATACTAGACAAGTTATGATTTATATATTATTTTTTTTGATAATTTATTGCAACAGCAATAACCAAGGCAAACATTAGGCTACCTGCAAACAACAAGGCTAGCCTAAATCACCATCTACTATATGGTGATCTTGGACCAACAACAACAACAAACCAAACCTAATCATAACAATTTCGATCTTCAAAACTTCAAATCTTCAATCTTCAATCTACCATTCATCAAATATCAACGCCAATAAAGGCGGAGATTTGGAAAGGGAGAGTTAGATCAGGTTTTCGAATTCAGAATTGGAGACGAATCTGTATATTGGTAATTGGTAGGGGCTCTTTTGAATCCGAGAGTTAACGGCGGTTTAGGAGGAGGGAGGAGAGGGAGAGATCGGGAGATGGAGGAGATGTGATGGAAGGGATTGGAGGGTTGGTGGAAGAGGACAACCGACAAGGCGGCTCACGGCCTCGTCCCTAGGGACTTAGCGTAGGAGGCGACAGTAGTGGCGTTGGTGGGGGTGGATTGAGGGACGGAGATGGGGAGAATCGGAGGAGCGGAGGACGCCATTGTCGGTGGAGAAATTTTCAGGTTTGAGAGAGATTTAGGGTCGGCTCCCTTTGGGAGCGTATCTTATCTTTTCACTTGTTGAATTGTTAGTTATGATTTATATTTTAGATGTTGCAACTTGATGTAGTAACCCAAGGGTATATACGTCATGGCTTCAGGTCAACCAGCACATGTAGAGTTTCATCCTAAAACCAATTGGTAATAGGAGGAATATCCCGAGAATATATATATATACTAAGTAAATTATGATTTTTTTTGATAAGGTAAGATTTCGGTAAGTCAGACAGACCTGACAAATCGAGAGGCCGTTTTACAACGCCAGCCGACACGGCTAGGAGTACAAAGAACGATACAAAACCCGAGCAAGCTAAGTACAAACACCTGAAAAAAAGAACATGAAACGAGTAAAGGAGTAAGGTGAGTAAAGCACTAAAACAAAGTGCCGCTGGCGAAAATGGTCAAATCGGACGAGACCGAGGACAATGCGGAATGAACCAATGACGTTCCCTCCATCGGAATGAAGGATCTTCAAGGGCCTCGATGCACAAAGACAATCGTGCCAAAAGCAACTCGAACTGCAAACCCAACTCAATTCCAAATTTTCGGAGAAGTACACACAACAAACTCGAGCAGCCTAGAACAAAATAAATAAGGATAGATAGCAGGTTGGGCCGGGAGGCAAAAGCCCAGCCCAACAAGCCATGAAAACGACAAAGAACGACAACATCGAGCTCTCAAAGCGTCGGTGGTTGAACCCGATCGGAGAAAACGAAACCCATCGTCGAGGTTGGGCGAGAAAGGATCTTGGAGAGGCTAAATATCGGTGCCGGTCAAACAAAATCAAGATCTGTCGATGCTACTAGTTCGGTCGGAAAGAGAGTCGGAGGCATTAATCCATAAGTAATCGGTCTCAAAAACCAGTAAAAACGATGAGATTTAAAGGGCTACAGAAAATTCAAGGAAATAGATAAAGGGCTACAGGAATTTCAAGAAAAACAAGATAATTTCATAGATTCAGACTAAGTCAAATATTTCAAGATTTGATCAAATTAACATATTAATAAAGGGCTTTAAGTCGTCTTGCAAAGAAGGAGATAAAGGAATTTTCAATTCAATTGAGTAAATCATGACCTGATTTAGTCTATGGGATCAGATCATATATTTACTGTTCACCGAGTTCTATCAAACTTTGTTCAACTTTATATGCTTTCTCGGCGGGAATTTCCCTCTTTGGTGATGGATTAGAGCCTTCTCGGCTGAAAAACCCGATGAATCTTCTCGATAAAGCCTTCTCGGCATAGTTACAAGTAAATTATGATTTATATTTTAGATGTGGGAAGCTCTTTTTTTTCCACGAGTTTTTTGTAATAAGTGGTAATTTTAAATTTTACTTCATAGTAGAGTTAGCTTTAAAATAGAAAACTATTGGAAGGAAAAATGCATTTTTAAATTAAAAAAACTACTACAAACTTTTCCTAAAAGTTTTAAAAACTAGTTTTCTCAAAACTAGCTTTATAACTAATTGGTAGTTTTTAGTTTTTATGTATTAAATTATGACCAATAAAATTGAGAGTATTGTTAAAATATGTGTATTATAAGATTATTATGTGTTTATCTTTATTGTTAAGAATTCAGATACATATCTTGTATGTGGAGATCTTATTCTCATATCCTTGTAATCCTATATACATACACCTAATACAATGCAATCCTTTATCATTCTTTCTCAAACTCATATCTATGACCAATTTCATAGCCAAAATTTCTCCAATTTCACTAATTTCTCCCAAATCAATTTCATATAACAAAACTAAGGATCTTAATGAATCGGAACCAACACTGCCAAAATCCTATTCATGGATGAGGAAGATCTACATGTGTTAGTAAACATACAAGGATATGTGTAAAGACAATTCCTTGGACAACAGAAGTAAAATAAATGCAGTAAATAGACACAATTTCTTATAGAAAAACCCCACTTCAACCAACTAGTTGAATGGGTAAACCTTTGCCTTTCTTAGAAGGATTTTGAACGATCTACATAGGTTATTAATACTTCGTTCATTACAATGGCAAGACTAGCTAAAACTTAATTATCTATTTTAGAAACATATTCGAGTTCCTAGAATACTAACTAGACTTCCTATAACCTCATAAACCAATTCAACTAACACAAATTACCTTCCTTCTCAATAGCTACCTCGGCTCATTGCAGTTCCTTCGCTCTTAGATTGCTTTTTCACCTTCGAGATCAGGCTTTGTTCTCTCGAAAACTCTCCTCATATTATTCTGTGTGTAAATCTCTTGTAATTATCTCCTAGAACAATTATGTATTTATAAGTGCTCCTATGGATCCGATCTTCTATTTTTACTAATGTTATAGTTTCCATCCATAAGACACAATCCATCATAAGACACACTTTTCCTAGAATAGATTTATCTATATGCACGATAAAAGATAACTAAAAACTCAATCTTCAATTCCTCCAAACTCTCTCTCTCTCTCTCTCTCTCTCTCTCTCTCTCTCTCTAACCATGATTCCTTATGAAAAACATTATAGTTCCTCTCTGTTCCACAGTAAGCTCTATTTTTGTTTCATGGTTCATGTACATCACTTAGTTTCTAAAATTCTTAGGCAAATAAAATGTGATATCCACATTGATTTGTCGATCATTAAAACAAGGTAAGGAGCAGTCTCAAATACTATTCCAACCCCTAGATTAATCTCACCCTAAGTTATCCCTTTTTCGATTCAGTTATTTTCTGTTTGGTGTGATTGGAAATGTGTATGTTAAACTTGTAGTACATGTTTACAATGATATTCCTCCAAAAAAAAAAAGGTTTAGAATGAGATCAAACCAAATAATTAATGTATCGAACCTTACATAAAATGAAATTAACATTTTTTGTATGATTGTTGGGTCTGATAGCTTCGTTAATATATGGACGAACCGCACCAATTAACATAGACATTCATTAATTAATTTATAAATATATAATTATGATTGAGTACATATAGCTAGAAATCCCAGAATTCACTTATGTGTAATGAGAAGGTACGGTGCTATGCAAATTGCACAACACACCATAAGAATTTGAAATCTGGACTCCAAATTATAATCAAGAACATAAGTTTACTTCCCAATCAAAGAAACTTCCCAAAGAACCGAAAACAATGATACTCAATCTGTCTAGGATTTCATCAATAGGGTTGGTAATAGTAATTGTAATTGTAATTGCTAGGACCAGCTTCATCGTAATTGTACTCCATTTGATTACCCGAAGTAACTTCCGCCGTGATCCCACTCGAACTGCTCGAAGAACACGATGAAGAACAAGGCGTCGAGCATGTTGCAAGTGCATGATTAATATTGTGCATATCCATCGGAAAACTGACATTGTTATTCGTCGCATCCTTGGTATACACTCGACATATCAACCAATCTTCCCATTCCATTGAGTTAGAGCACTGCAAATTAATGCATCACAACTTCTTATGTAAGTACATTTTTCAATTTTCATGAGAAAAATCTCTATAAATAGATTCTATAACTTATCATATATGAGTACACTTTACCTGCATTGCATGAGAAGATGTCGCGTTGTGGAACGATAAGCTATACTCGTGCATGAACCAATCGGTTCTCGTCCCATGAGGCGGCTTCCCTCTATAAAACACTAGGGTTTTCCTCAAGCCTCTCATGGCATTGTTAACGTTCCTCTTAACCGACGTGATATGCTTGTCAGAGCTCGTCGCCTTCCAGTACCCAGATGGGGTCGTCCTGTTCGTTCTGTTACCTATCCTATACTTGGCCTCCTTCTTGGTAAAGGAGTACCTATCTTGCTCCATATCACCTATTCAATTTCACACACAATTTTTTAAACTAATGTACACCATGAAATTTGTTTAGACTATAGTACAATATATATACACTATATTCTAAAAATTATGTTTAGCGACGGAAAGGTCCAAGTCTGCCTAGACGGGTCTAGGACCACCAGACCCCTCTCTGCTCAGGATCCGTCTTTCAGAACATTGTATATAGAGAGATATAAGTATAGTGAAATATATTTACCAGGTAAATCCCAAGGATCAAAATTGGAGACATTGATGAGTTCAGGAATGATAGAAGCTGGAAGAGGAAGAGGAAGGATCTTGCACTTCAAGTATTGGAAAACGAGCTCTTCGTCGGTGGGTTGGAATCGGAATCCGGGAGGCAATCTCGTGGCTCCATCCCTAACAAAATTCAGCTTCTCAATTTGGTTCTTCATGGCTAGCTAGCTTCTTCAATTATGATAATCTTCAACAATACTTAGTAATCACCTAAATAAGTAAGGTGCAGGGTTAAGATGTAAGAGAAGATAAGAAAAGAGATATGAGATGAGAAGGAGGATATTGTTGCTAGGGTTATATATACAAGCAAGGTGGATAATAAAGTCTATCTTTGAATGTCATAAATTAAAAGTTTTCTGGATTCTATGACTTTATTTGCTTCTCTTTAAAGTTTCTCTCGCTAAATTTGCATGGATCGGTGCATGTGGATCGTGGAGAATGATGAAGTCAAAACTATATAGTCTAAAAGCAATTTCAACACACAAAAAAAAGAGTCTAAAAGCAATTGAACAGCAAAAGAAAAGGCAGAAAAATTTATTAGGAGCCAATGACAATTTTTTGTATAAAGAAAGGAGCAAAGTAGGGCATGAATTATTAATCATGCGTATGTTTTGTGCTAAGATGAGAATTTCATGTACGTCAGAGATTAATTAAGATTTAAGAATCAAAGCGCGCAATAACTTAATGCATAAGTTTAGTGGGTACGTCACTTCACACTATGTCACTTCACACTATATATATATATATATATTGATTTTTTACTCAAATTTTTTTTTGGTGGAATGATTTTTTACTCAAATTAATCTTGTCTCGCGATCGCTTGAAGTTTCATTTTAGTCATGCCGTCAATTTATATACCGTACCCTCTCGACTTTAAATTGAGATAAATATATGTAGGTATATCTTAACCCCTAAATTCCGCTTATATCGAATTCCACTTGGATAGATGTTGTTGTCGATCGCCGTTATCTTGCCGTCCGTTTATATTAACAATTATTACTTCCTCCAATTTGAGAAGAATATCAATATAGATCGTGTTACACAATTGATCTTAGCATTTTATATACTCTAATTAATTGTCTAATAAAATTAAAAAAAATGTATATAAAATTAATTAAATTTTAAGTACGTGGTAAAACAACTCTGATTTTAGATGGAATTCAATAAATAAATAAAAAAAGGATGCATGCAAATGATGGTTAGGTGCAGTGTTTTAATGATGCATGATTTGTGTATGAAATAAAATTGGCTAGCTTTAGCATATAGAGTAGTATAATGCAATGCATTGAAAGGTACTTTAAATTGAGAGGTGGGTTGATCACAGATCACTTGACTACTTACTTCAACCATGCATGGTGCTGACTAACTTTGCCAATAGGCTTTAGGGCAAAAGCGTAAAAAAGCCCTTTCCAGTTTATCTTAAGAACAAAGCAACCTAGCTTATATTTTTATCATTATCTGATACGGGCTCAGTGTGAACCGCGTATCGGACTCTTGTTGGTCAAGGGGGTTGAGACGCGCCCGGTATGGACGACAGCTCGGAAACAAAGGAGTAAACAAAGAGAGCCAAAGAAACTAGGGCAAAAGGCTAATTTCTTTGATTAATTTTCTATCAAAACAATTAGAGGGTATTTATACTTCTGCCCTTTCAATAAATGTGTCTCAGGAAAGAAACGTCAAGAAAACCTGAGAAGAGAGACTTGCTCTAGTTTAAAAATTACAACTGAAATAAAATAAAATACTTAACTATAAAATAAAATTAATAACTAAGATAATTATTAATCTTTATATCTTCTCGGCCTACGCCAATCTCGTATAGGCCGTGTGTTGACGAGTTCGGTGGTCCGACTCGTATCATTATCCCATCATCGATCACCAAAGTGAATCAAACTTGATCAAATTACATGTTAACGTACGTACGTTAATTCAGTAATGGTTAATTAATACTGTACGGAGTATATAATTAGTTTAATTTGTCAATGTGAATTTGTGAACAATATTGAAGCTAACGATCGAATTCAATCTCTTTCCTAGCTGGTTGATTTTATTTCGTTCACAGTGACATATAAATAAATCTAAAAATTAATGCACAATTTTTAATTAATTATTTTGCTAGTGTAAATATTTTTTAAATCAAATGCATCTTAGTACGTTTGTAAATATTTAAGTGCATTGTAGATAGGGTTGAGTAATCTAATATACCCGATCCAATTCAATCCAGCATACATGATATCCGATAATTTTCTCCCTTAAAATTTAGATTCGTATCTGATTTATTAATGGATTTAAGCCCATTAATATACCGGATCAACGGATATCCGAGCTGAATATCTACCGATTCAGTTAAATTGTAAGAGAAAATTTACATAGTTGCGGATAATCGATTAAACCATTGATGAGTTGAAATTAATTTTTGATAAAAACACTCATTAAGACAACTATACTACTTAGTATGTGCACTTTTCAAAAACATAGTATATAGTACCGGATCCAATTATTCGGAAAAAAATTATCGGATACGAATAGATAGTGTGATCCATTCAGATTTGGATTTTATCTGATAAACGAATCGGATCGATGAATCAGGTGTTTTTTCTCACCCCTTTCAAATTCATAAGCATCAAATATCTAGCTTGTGATTTATTGCACCCCTATCAAATTCATAAGCATCAAATATCTAGCTTGTGATTTATATTGCTCATAAAAATTTATATAGTAGCGCATAGGATTCAAAAAATAAAAATAAAAATAAAAATAAAAATAAAAATGATTAAAGTAAAGGTACTAAATTCGAAATTTTAATCATGAAAGTACTTATATGATTATATCTATTGTTCATTTGACAATATATCTTTATATATAGTGGATTATTAATGTAATTGTGTAAAGCATATGATCGATAAGTAAACAAAAGACACGAAAAATCAGGTTGCATTTTTAACGATTCCGACGTGGGATTATGGTCGGATGACACATAAAGAAACACGCACCCTTTTCCACATTTGTGTTAAATATTTGCATTGATTTTTTATATAGGATTTTTAAAAAAAATATTTATATGCCTCACTTTCTTTAAAAGCACTCTTCGACATGTATGTGATAAATGCCTACAAGTGTCTAAAAACTAGTATAATACAAACCCATTAAACTATTCCATTAAGATTCTATATATCAAAATGGACTAAAAGCTTTCAAAAAAAGAGTGTTAAAATTGTCTTTTTAACTATCTTAAACCAGGTCCGTAATAAATCTCAGTTTTGGTGACATTTATTGTGTCAAATCGAAAGTATATGAAAGAAAGAAATAATTAGTTATGCTTCCTCAATTTAAAAGTATTTATCATTTTAGTCTAATTTTTTCTAATAAATTTATTATTTGATCTTTTTTATCATACTTTTTTTATATTATTCTTATTAATTAAAAAATTACATAAATATATAATAGATGTAATATTCGACCTTGTTTTAGGTAGGAAAAATGATTTTCTTGAGGTACAAATATCGAGTTCTTGACCCGCAATTATCCCGTTTTAGTAATCCGTTTGAAAACCTCCTATCTAATTACAAGTTTAACCATAAGTAATAATTATCTATATACCAAATTTTATATATTTTCTTTAAGCAATATTTTTGTTTATATCCATATATATAGTTCCGATCTATTATGATCATATCTTCTCTCCCATCTAGCCATTCCTATCTTTAACCAATTGTTTTTCTTATCGTTAACAAAATCTTCAAAAAAAATATTCTATCCAAATTGGTTTTAACCTCATAATTTAAAACGAGCCTCTTGGAGAATCCGTCTCCTTCCTAAGAGCAAGACGCCGCCTTTTTATAAACCTGACGCTTCTCAACCTTCCAATTCTGGCGGTCTAAGAGCGTGGACGGGTCCCTTTCAACTCATCGTCCCTTCTCCTTCTCCCTTGGCGGTCGCTTTTCGCCTGTTCCGTCCAGATCGCCTAATCAGGACGTCGTTCCATCGTGCTGATCGCTACTCCGGTAAGCTTGAACTGGTTGTCTCCGTTTTCCTTTCATTCCTTTCATGATATCATGTTGGGTAGAAGGTTGGGCTAGGATGGCCGGTGGGGGCTGATCGTACTGGTGTGTGTCCGGAGTTCCTTTTCGTTGGAAGACGCCGTCCGTGCTGATCGGGTGGGGACCTCTATGGTACAACAACAGGGACTCAGGGAAGAAGATGACGGTTTCATTTTTTTTTTTTTTGGGGGGGGGTTAATTTTTTCTTTTAATGTGATATTAGAATTACATGGAAGTGGTTGTTGGTGGGTTGGACTGGTGTAGAACGGAGGAAATTGGGGTGTGCCGTGCGTGAAGTTGCACAGTTGGGTTATCAAAGAAAGTGGAACGATCTTCTGCTCAAAGTGTGGGAATGGTGGTTTAGTGAATTGCTTTATAAGTGGTGTATGGGCTGGTGTTAGTTAGCTAGTATTAATTGGTATTAATGAGTGTAGGTTAGAATTAAATATTAATTAATAGTTCAAGTTTGGATCGATACTACTTGCAAGAATTGGTGATGATATCTTACATAGCTAAGTTTGGTTCCTGGATAAAAGAATTAGTCAAATGTGGGTTAGCCGTACGGTTCGGAATGTACCTAATCTAGTTTCACACATTATCTTTTATTAGGTAATCGTTTCCGTTCGCGCACTTAATTCCATCTTCAAAAGGATCCCTAGTTTCGAGGTAAGTCATTTTTCGACTTGCTCGGTTCTTCTCTATCCTGTTAGATTGCGTACCGTTATTGTAGGGCGGGTTTTGGGAACTAGTCCCGAATACCTTTTAAATTGTTTGAACTTCTTGAATTGTTGTGTGCGTAAAATGGTTTTGAACGTATTTTATCGGAAGGATATTTTTGGAACGTTTTCTCTGTGTTGGTACCGTTTCCGACACGGCCCATTGTAGCTGGTGTTGAGGAAGAGTTGGCTACTTTGACCCGTGTGACTGGGAAAATCGTACCCCTTCAAACGAAAATTATTATCTGTGTGTTTTTGGGCAAGCGCTCCAGTGGAGGCTTAGCCAGGAGTTCGAAGGGAGATTGGGAAGTAGAGTGGGAGGGCCTGCCTCTGCACTCGGCGCAGTGATGAGCGCCTTGGAAGACGGATTGTGGACGAAGGAAGAATTGCATTGATGTGTGATTGTTATTGTGTATGCGTGTGTGACTTGTGTGACTGATATAACTAATTTAGGTATTGACCTTTAGAGTTATGATTGCGGTTGTGGATTTTGTATGCTAACTATAGATAAATGATTTTAAAGCGTTCTACAGTTTCCGTATTCTATCTAGCTTGGTAGATTGGACGCTGACCCTTCGGGGAATATTTTTCAGTTCCAGTATGAATCAGGGAGCCGTGCAGGAACCGAGGCTGGATGGCGGGCCGGAGCGGTAAAGAGCGCGTGTCATAGTGGGATGGGTTTATCTTTATGTTAGTTTAATTATGTCTATTTTAGGATGTTATGTTCACTATTATGTGGGAGTTGGTATATGATTTGATTTCGGTTTTCATTAAATGATTTTATTGTTGATGATGATTCGTCAGATTCAGGATATTTATAATTAGGTTTTCGGGAATTCATGCATAACTGCGTTTTCTATATTTTTATAAAAGAAAGGTTGGATGTTTTTATTTCGTTTTCTCGTCGTGCCCGCGTTGCAAGATCCTAAAGTGTAGTTGTCAACCTATTTAATAGACCTAGTAAGGTCTATTTCTTAGTAGCGCCCGTCGGAAGTCGGGGTGTTACAATAGAAGAGGAAAAATCTTCACAAGATTATTGATATTTAAGTCAAATCATATAACTTCTTAATTTTTTTAGACAAATTCTAAAACAAGATGTATATCTAAATGAAGAGAGAACCATTTTATTGTCAAACTAAAAGTGAGAAAACAATGTGTTAATTAATATACTCCCTTTGATTGGAAATAAGTGAAGTTTTAGCAGTTAAATTTTGATCAACTTTATATATTGTTTTAGGTTTTCTAGGTAATTAATTAGGAGTGGGGTATGAGAGTTGTTATAGAAACTACAGTGCTAACTTCGGCCGTTGGACGGGGTAAAAGTTATATTTTTTATTATTTCAAATGTCTAAATTTTTGGAAATTATAACTTATGATCAAATGTAATAAATTAGAATTTACTGAATTGCATTATGAAATATCATAACTAATTATATAACTAAAAGTCTAAAACAAAATAAATTTTTTCAAATCATACACAAATAAATTATTTGATTATTTAATTGATGTACACTACATAGCTATTTAAGATATAATAAATTCCTTTTCCATCTAAATTTGGTTCATAGTTCAAATATTATTTTGATTTTATCTGCTCATTCTACCACCGATTTTAGTATTTTATTTTTTTATATTTTTTCAAATTCAAATTAGTGTGGTTCTCATACATATGAAATTGTGAATAACCAACAATGATATTGTGTCTTTTTTAAAGAAAAATGATATTATGTCTTCATATATTTTTATATCATACATAGTGTGAAGTGATTCTGCCACATCATGAGCCAGAAGACCATTCGGAAATTGTGAATAACCAACAATGATATTGTGTCTTTTTTAAAGAAAAATGATATTATGTCTTCATATATTTTTATATCATACATAGTGTGAAGTGATTCTGCCACATCATGAGCCAGAAGACCATTCGGAAACCGACACAAACGCCGAGGATGGTGTCGAGGGCGCGAGCGCATCGAGTGCATCAGGCATGTCGGTGCCAAGAGAGGAGGTGGCTATCTTTTGGGAGGGCCTTCTACTCAAAAAACGTTGAGAGCCTTCAAAGCAACTCCTATAGAAGGTGTGTGAGGCCAACCAAGCACCGAGAGCCTTCTTTTGATGCTACGGTCGCCGCGCCAAGGGCCAAGTTTGACGCTCTTCCATATTTGGGTCAAATTACTTGAGCCAAAGCTCTTACCTTACAAGAAGACCTCAAGGCTGGCCTTTTGAGCCATGAAACACCGAGAGAGAGTTCAAGTGAAGCATGGTATCTTTTGGTGGTCATTGATCTGATCGTGACGACGGCATGATGCTCGGTTTGTGCTTGTTCGTTTGAGAAGGCCATGTTTGGTATGATTATGTTTTTAATGTCTTTTCTTAAGGATATTTTTGTTAAACTTTAGAAAATCCGAGTTGTTTGGGGTTAGACATCTTTGCTACTTGCTAGGTTTATAAGCTAGATGGGCGTCTCTTTTCCTCCTTAGGCAAGAATTGATGAACTCATCCTAATCTTTTGTCTCCTCTTAGAAAATCATTTACTCTTTATTTTGAATCAATCCAATTCAGTTTGTTTTGATTAGATCGTGTGTAATATCGATCAACATTCGAAGATCAATCCTTGGTAAGTCATATCCAAGAACGGGCCTTCAAGTTCGGTTAGATCAAGGTGAGTCATATCCTTTACCAATTCGTCCATATCTAGCCTTCACCACCATTTTCCATCACTTCCATCCTCATGTTTTCGTCCACATCATCCATCAAAAACCGATCACAAAACCCCCTCAAGGACGCCTTCAATTGGATCCAATTTCGATCATCAAGTTTGCTTTGGATCGCATCGTGAAACACCTTGCGCTAAAGCCTTCCAAACCTAGTTTCGCATCATATATAATTTTTATATTTTTTTCCTAAAAGAAGAACTTCAAGTTTTTAAAAGGAGATGAATAGTTAATTTGTACATAGGTGTATAATGTCTTTTAAATAAATCTTTAAATACTTATTGAATTTTAATATTGTTCGAAAATCAATATATAAATGCGGAAAATTTATTTTACATAGTTGAGATGGACAACTTTTATAGTTGTAAGGATTATTTAACTTGACCAATATTCTTCATTCATTGGCCATAAATGTGGTGAACAACTGAATATTTTAAAAGTGATAAAATTAAAAAAAATTGACTTTAATTATTGATTTTCTTAAAACTTGTATCAAAAGCTAAAATGACATTTATTTTGGATCGGATGGAATATCAATTATTTGTTGGTTTTTAGGGTTATAAAACGGAATAGATATGTTGCATTAACAAGTTGAAGTGAAAGCCAACCCTTGTACACACAAGGCGATTTGAGTAGACCTCGAAAGGTAATCTCGTTAGTAGATTCCGAATGGGTAGTCTCGTTGGGTGTAGGCCTTTATGGCAATTCCATAACTCCTCTTCATTCTTCACTTGAACGAAGTCGTCTTCCCATGACGTTTGAGGTTCTTCCTTCACTTCGACGAACTCCTTATGCAACGCCACTTGAGGTTCCTTCTTCACTCGAACTTGTGAAGATCGATCCATGATATACTCACACTTTGTGTTTGATTCACTCGTGAAAACCCTCACGTAAACAAACTCTAGTCTTGATCGACTACAAGTGTTGAACTCTCACCGATTTTGTGTAGATTTGTGTCTCCTTCCTTATGTCCAAAATGGACGACCAACCCCCTTTATATAGGCATGATATTCTGTCCAAAAACTGCCCAAAAGGTGGTTACAAAGACGGTTATTGAGAAGAGAGACCGAGAGGATTTTTAGGAGAAGTTACAACCACTTTCCTTATCCAATTTCCTCTCTCCTTGTCATCATTTTGGGCGTCTAAAACAGCCCACCATGGAGTCCAAAAGGGCGTCCAAATCCAGCCTATAATGGCCCAAGAAAATGATCCAAAACTCCATCAAGAAATCCAATCCAAAAGCCCAAAGTCACGGCCCAAAGGACAAGGCAAGAGGCCCATGCTAGGCATCCATGCTTGCGGCCCAACGAGCCCACACGCACGCCCCATGGGCCAGCCCACCAAAGCCCACACCAAGCTAGCATAGCTAGATACCTAGCTAGGTCACTTACCTAGTTTTAGGGCTGGGCAAAATTCGGTCCGGATTTTTGGACCGGACCGGGACCGGACCGGACCGAGGGGTATCCGGTCCGGTCCTCGGTCCACAAAAAATGAAGAGTCGGTCCCCGGTCCGGTCCGGTCCGGTCCGGTCCGGTCCAGGTCCGGTCCAGGTCCGGACCGGCTTTTTGTATTAGTGGTAAAAATATATATTTTATGTTAAAAATATGTATAGTCATATTATAAAATTAGTGTTAAAAATACAAATTTAATTTTTATATGATATTATATATAATTTTGTATCAAAAATAATATATTTTATAATTAAATAAAACTTTTTTTATTAAAAATAATATATTTTATGGATAAAAGAGTAGTTCGGTCCAAAACCGGTCCAGACCTGGACCGGACCGGGACCGAGACCGGACCGGACCGGGAATATCCGGTCCGGTCCTCGGTCCAATTTTTTGAAGAAGTCGGTCCCGGTCCGGTCCCGGTCCGGTCCGGTCCGGTCTTGGACCGTTGCCCAGCCCTACCTAGTTTAGCTGGCCCTTAGCTAGTTGAGCTAGCATCCAGCTTGTTGAGTTGGATTGAGCTGCGTTGTAGCTCGTTGAGCTAACTTTCAAGCTACTTGAGCTAGTTTGACCTTCCATGAGGTAATCTCTAGCTACATGAGCTTCTTACCAAGCTTACACTTTGAGTCAAGAGCTTATTCAAGCTTTTAGAGCTAACTCTAAGCTAGTTTGAAGCTTCAATACTCCTTTCTAGCATACATAACTATGTGCCAAGCTGTTTTCAAGATTTGGTTCTTGCTTTAAGCAACTAACAGGATTTGGAGAAGCTTCCTAACATTCATTAGAATATGCACAAAGCTATAAGACTCACAACATAGCTCAAAACCATACCTTAGCTCAATCGCAACCACTCAACGCCTTGTGCCTTAGCCCTAGGTGCGCCGCAAGCTCCTCGTACACCACCTAGGTGCGCCACTAGCATCGTGCAGCCATGGCCGTGCCTACACAATGTCAAAGGCATGCCCCAACCACCAGAACAAGAACCTCATAATCGAGCATCGGCGGGTCTCACCCTTGCACCGAGCCGAAGCCGTGCAAACACGCGCCATGTGCATTAGTGCGTCTCCACCGAGCCCCGATACCATGTGCCGCTCCCGAGTGACAACGCCACCTAGGCGCACCCTCGTCTAGTGCCTTTGCACGTGAGGTTTTGTTCCTAGGCATTGGTGTGCCTTAACTTGGATCTTTCTTATACATGACTACTTCTCTTTTATCATATCATGGCAAGTTACATAGTCAATTTTCTCATCGATATTTTTCTAGTGACTTCCTTACCTCAACATGCTCTCAACAGGATTGATGACTTTTCACAAATCACCAACATTCTTCCCCCATTTGAGCAATGTCATCAAAACTCGATGTTTTTCCAAACTCTATATCATAGATGTAAATATCAATAGATTTGAATTTACACCTTGTAGTTCTCACCATCATGCACTAAAGAATCATGGTGTTACTAAGAATTGAACCATATCAACTTGTCTAAGTGCATCCAACGATAGTACGACATGAGTTACTAATGTTTATTCTTAATTTGACGCTTTGTAAAGGCTCTTTCGTCCCATATCCATTTCACATATGTTTATAGTTGAGTCATCCTTGAACTCTAACTTGGAAGAAGCCTTGCACTTCCACATATGCTTAGTTGAGTTTTCTAACGTGCCCCACAAAATCAATTTCCAAAACTCATTAATGAAACTTGTTTCAAAACTATTTTTTTATGTGGGCTAGAGCAAATACCTTGATGGGAATTTTGTATGCTCTCCAACCATATGTCTTGGCCTACCACATTGAACTCAGGCCCTACACCTTTCGGTAAGGGGGAATTGGGCTTACAAATCATAGGGTTTGTTAGGATTTTAACCCCATCCCTCGAGTTGAATTTAACACCAAATGTTATGTTAAACCTCTCGTTACGAGAGTTCAACAATTTTATTGTGTGCTTAATAAAACTCAACTGAGTTGACTCTAAATATGAATTATTCCTTAGAATAATATCCCCTCATACTTAAATGTCACGTTCCGACCCAAAGTCGAAGTAGATGCAAATTGCCTCTTGAGTCTCCTCAAGGATGTGCACCCATCACCCTACTAGGAATTCATGACCAATTCGCGACTAAATGTCTTCCTTAGTTAGGTGATCCAACTTGCATTTATACTTTCAACATAGAAAGTATTTCAACACATCCCATGCCTTAAGCATCTATCATATCTTTGACAAATGGCCTATTTTAAGATAGCAACACCATACTACCACTTGAGCGTCCTCAAGCTATCACACACACACACACACACGCACGCACGCACACACACACACACACACACACACACTTTATAACCGTGTGTCCATTGATCCTTAGGTGTTCTAAACATGTGTATAACCATGAATTTTTTTATTCCTATTCCAATGTTTTACAAACCAAGACGAACATTTAGAAAATCTAATTCACCTTCATCTCTTCACATTGGCATCTTCATAATTTCATCAATGAAGAACTTCATAGACAAGACTTCTTTCCATCTCATCCATTTCATTTGGTTTCTACCAAATCAATCATTTCATTTCATATAGACTTATTAAACACTTGTTAACCAAAGTGATTAAAATTACTATATTACTTCATGCTTTAAGCATAAAGAGTCTTTAAAAGAACTTCCAAATGACATTCCTTTGTTTTTGGCCATTCAACACAAAGTTTTCCACTTCATGTACTTCCTTTATCCTAACCACCAATTTTATTGGAAGTTTCCATAGGATCATCATCCATGTGAAAATATGAGATGATACAATTCTTTCCTTTCTTAGATATTATTTATCAAAGACAATTATGCTCATAAGACAATCATCTTATCACAAGTGTTTACACACATGTTAAGATTTGTTTTTCATAAATCATGTCATTATTTCCTTTTAATCCTTTCAATGGTCATCCTAACCATAAGACTAATATATCAAAGTTGTAAAATTCATGCCCTTATGGTGTATTGACACTTTTCGGATCCGAGGATTGATCAAATTCCTCATAGGTCTTTTCTAGACCATTACTTGTTAGTTTGAAAGTCCTAAACCAGCCTTTCAAAGTCTCAAACAAGTTCTATTCATCCAATCTAATGAAATAAAACATGAGCCTCCCCAATTAACGATATGAGGCATGTGATAATCCAAGTTTATTAAACTCAATCACATCCTTTATCATTTCCAAAATAGAAAAATATTTCAGGACTTCAAGTATGACTTCATTAATTAAACAATCAATTACAATGCCTATAGTCGGCGCGCCTACGAGCCAACCAAGTGGACAACGACGTCAAACATCAAGCACCCACCATGGTCAAGGCTCGCTTGCAACCAACCTTGGCACGCCTAGCACTACCCAGACCGTGCCATGGTTTTATCCAAGACAAGATGTCACCGAGTGCCGAAAGTCGCGCACATCGATAGCGAAGCATTAAGTCCGAGCGCTCCCTTGCCTTGTTCGTAATCCTAGCCATGCCATACGCCGAGCACCAAGACTCGTCTTGCCTAGGCATATGCAATCTCATGATCGTGCCAAGACCTCGGCCTTGTGCTGTCACGATGCTACCTTTGTGCGATTTCTAGCGTCTAGTGCCTTGTGCCGAGAGGATCTAAGCAGTGGCCCATCATAGGCGTACTCACGATGCACCGTAGGTGTCACCACCAAGAACGCCTAGCACCATGAGGACCGATACCGAGACTCGATATCGTTCGACGCGCCTATACCCAAGTCAAGGGCGCATCTAGGTATAATCATAGACATTATTTGCGTTGATCCTCTTTATCAAGGCAAATCTTATTGACATTAACATGTTAATTCAAGGAATTTCTCATGTTAACAATTATCTAAGTCAACATCAAACCATACTTCATTTAATTATTCAAGTCACTATCCTTTGAGGATTCAAACATGACAAAGCCGGTTAACCTAGACCATCTCTAATCATGCGAAAGTATCAAACTAATTATTTGACACTTTTCAAACCTAGTCAAAACTTTGTTTGACTAAGCCACAAGAGATCTCACTCTCATGCAATCATTGCTCACATCAAATACGCAAGTAGTCTTAATTTGAACCAATCAAAACAAACTCATTTCCTTTTCCATAAGAGACATGATTTTCATGAAATCACTTGGAGTGATCTTCCACATGTAACTTATCAAAGAGACTCTCCCATCTCTTTTATGTGCTCTTTAGTGCATTCATGGCCAACATGTGTTCACCCTCTCACGTGGGGGCAATCCAATAGACCCTTACATTAGTAGACTCGAAGGTAGTCTAATTACTCTAGTAGACTCGAAGATAGTCTAGAGCATGAGTCGTCCCACTCATAGAATGGTCAACTCAAGGGTAATATGATGAGTATCATCCAAGGAGAATGAAACTAGAATCAACTTTCTCAAAGTCGATCTTAAGAATTGGACTTGGTCCTTTTCTTGCACACAAGTTGTTAAGATCATTCATTAATCAAGCCATTGTTTATTATTGAACCATAAACATTTCATGATCATATTCTTTGATCAACAACACACTATTACCCTTTAATCAAGGTATACAAACACACACTAATAAAAGCACATTTTAAGTGCTCAAACGTACACATACACATGTACAAGGAAATATTGCAATACATATAATTCAATCACGGCGTCTCACGCCAGACAAGGAGCAATAAACCGGCCTTATTGGTCGTCGATCCCCATAGACATTTTGCAAATAGGTGCCACCAACCGTGGCTCCTCCATCACCCAAAGGCGCGCCTCTAGGGACGCCGCTCCTAGGCTTGGCACTTGAGTGCTTAGCCTTTGACCTCGTGCGACGCTTGAGCCTCGAGTACCCTTTCCCACCCTCATGTCCACGACTAGGATCACGAGCCTCCATTGCCTTGGAGGTTTGAGGCGCAAGAACCACATCTTCCTTAGCATCTTCGAGATCGAGTTCAATAATCACATTAGCGAGGAGCCAATCCCAAAAGGTGTTGCTTCGGTTGTACTCATTAGCCCACTCGTCAAAGTCTTGGAGCCCATCTTGATCCACTTCAATCGACCTTATGGGACTAGGAGGTTCAATTTTGACTTCCTTCAAGTAAGAGGTAACGTCATCGGCCGTTTTATCTCTTCGTTTAGCCAAATCCTCAAACTTAACAAAACAAAACAACAATGCAAACATAAACATAAACAAATATACATTGAAGATTGTTGGTTTTTAGGATTATAAAACGGAATAGATATGTTGCATTAACAAGTTGAAGTGAAAGCCGACCCTTGTACACACAAGGCGGTTTTAGTAGACCTCGAAAGGCAATCTCGTGAGTAGACCCCGAAGGGTAGTCTCGTTGGGTGTAGGCCTTTAAGGCAATCACCATCGACCCACTTAACCATTTTATTAAGATGACCGGATAAAGGCTACGAGTCACGGGATGAGATCCCGCTTTCCTTCAACATATATTTCCCCTATTTCATGCCAAGGGATTCCACAATATCATTGTGGGATAAAACGTACCATAGAAAACAATAGACATGTTGGCAAGACATATCTATTAGAATAAACATACCTTGTTCGATTTCCATGACTCCTCTTCATTCTTCACTTGAACGAAGTCGTCTTCCCATGACGTTTGAGGTTCTTCATTCACTTGGACGAACTCCTCATGCAACGCCACTTGAGGTTCCTTCTTCACTCGAACTTGTGAAGATCGATGCATGATATACTCACACTTTGTGTTTGATTCACTCGTGAAAACCCTCATGCAAACAAACTCTAGTCTTGATCGACTACAAGTGTTGAGCTCTCACCGATTTTGTGTAGACTTGTGTCTCCTTATGTCCAAAATGGACGACCAAACCCCTTTATATAGGCATGATATTCTGTCCAAAAACTGCCCAAAAGGTGGTTACAAAGACGGTTATTGAGAAGAGAGACCGAGAGGATTTTTAGGAGAAGTTACAACCACTTTCCTTATCCAATTTCCTCTCTCCTTGTCATCATTTTGGGCGTCTAAAACAGCCCACCATGGAGTCCAAAAGGGCGTCCAAATCCAGCCTATAATGGCCCAAGAAAATGATCCAAAACTCCATCAAGAAATCCAATCCAAAAGCCCAAAGCCACGGCCCAAAGGACAAGGCAAGAGGCCCATGCTAGGCATCCATGCTTGCGGCCCAACGAGCCCACACGCACGCCCCATGGGCCAGCCCACCAAAGCCCACACCAAGCTAGCATAGCTAGATACCTAGCTAGGTCACTTACCTAGTTTAGTTGGCCCTTAGCTAGTTGAGCTAGCATCCAGCTAGTTGAGCTGGCTTGAGCTGCGTTGTAGCTCGTTGAGCTAACTTTCAAGCTACTTGAGCTAGTTTGAGATTCCATGATGTAATCCCTAGCTACATGAGCTTCTTACCATGCTTACACTTTGAGTCAAGATTAAGCTTATAGAGCTAACTCTAAGCTAGTTTGAAGCTTCAATACTCCTTTCTAGCATACATAACCATGTGCCAAGTTATTCTCAAGCTTTGGTTCTTGCTTTGAGCATCTACCAAGCTTTGGAGAAGCTTCCTAACATTCATTAGAATATGCACAAAGCTATAAGACTCACAACTTAGCTCAAAACCATACTTTAGCTCAATCGCAACCACTCAACGTCTTGTGCCTTAGCCCTAGGCGCGCCGCAAGCTCCTCGTACACCACCTAGGTGCGCCGCTAGCATCGTGCAGCCATGGCTGTGCCTACGCAATGTCAATGGCGTGCCCCAACCACCAAGACAAGAACCTCATAATCGAGCATCGGCGCGTCTCACCCTTGCACCGAGTCGAAGTTGTGCAAGCGCGCGCCATGTGCATTGGTGCGTCTCCACTGAGCCTTGATGCCATGTGCCGCTCCCGAATGACAACGCCACCTAGGTGCGCCCTCGTCTAGTGCCTTTGCACATGAGGTTTTGTTCCTAGGCATTGGTGTGCCTTAACTTGGATCTTTCTTATACATGACTACTTCTCTTTTATCATATCATGGCAAGTCACATAGTCAATTTTCTCATCGATATTTTTCTAGTGACTTATTTACCTCAACATGCTCTCAATGGGATTGATGAATTTTCACAAATCACCAACATTATTTTTCATATTTTTGCCGCTAAGCTATAGCGTGCCCACTATATTTGCTAGTCCATTATTTTGCGAATGGTAAAATTTTAATAGTAAGAAGAAGGAGGATTACAAAGAACATATATCAAAGGATATATGTGTAAGGATACAAAGAACATATTTTTCTAGTGACTTATTTACCTCAACATGCTCTCAATGGGATTGATGAATTTTCACAAATCACCAACATTATTTTTCATATTTTTGCCGCTAAGATATAGCGTGCCCACTATATTTGCTAGTCCATTATTTTGCGAATGGTAAAATTTTAATAGTAAGAAGAAGGAGGATTACAAAGAACATATATCAAAGGATATATGTATAAGGATACAAAGAACATATTTTTCTAGTGACTTATTTACCTCAACATGCTCTCAATGGGATTGATGAATTTTCACAAATCACCAACATTATTTTTCATATTTTTGCCGCTAAGCTATAGCGTGCCCACTATATTTGCTAGTCCATTATTTTGCGAATGGTAAAATTTTAATAGTAAGAAGAAGGAGGATTACAAAGAACATATATCAAAGGATATATGTGTAAGGATACAAATAAAGCCTAGAGGTCCCTAAACACAATCGAGAAGCCAGCAAGGTTCCCTAACCTAGCACATTCTAATGCAAAGCAGAAATTTGCACATTCCCGAAGTCTATTTCCTTAAGAAATTTGCACATTTTGGGTGCCAAAAGAACCCTCTTTTCTTGCTTAAAAGGGCCAATTTCATATGAAACATCTCCATAACCAGAATAAATAAGAAAGGAGATAGGAATCCCCATACCTTAGTCCTCTCTTTCTAAGAAAACAACCCTTTACTTCACCATTGACAAGGATAGAATCAAAAGGGGTAGTCATGCATTTCATAATCTAGTTTATCAACTAGTTATCTCAGATTCTCAGATAAGTTGATAAACTAGATTATCAGATTATTCAATGTGTTACTACATTATTCAAACAAAAACTTAAATATAACACATTATTCTAACTTATTGTTGGAACATTCGTCGTTTTATGGTTTTTCTTAGTTTTGACAATGACAAGCCTAATGGTATAGAATGATTTTCCATGTAAGCATTTTAGGAAAACAAGAGCATCGTCAAGAGTGAAGGAGGAACAAGTGACGATCTTAAAAGGCTATCCCGAAGGATGCATGACTTTCTATTTATAGTAGGTTAGTATTGATTTTATGTCACCCGTGGTTAAGATATCCACATAGCTAGACCTTTTATTTTTAATTTAAGCAAACTTGGCTCGATCTATAAATGGAATAATATGTTAAATGTCATTTATTAATGCAATTTAAACTCCATTCATGATAAAAAAAAATAGTAATACTTCCTCCTATTCAAATTAATTGTCGTTTTAGTACTTCAAATTTGATTCATTTTATATGTCGTTTTAGGTTTTCTAGGCAATCGATTAGGGGTGAGTTATGATAATTGTTATTGGAATGTGTTTTTATTATTTAATGTTATTCATTCATTGGTTGAAAAGAAATGATGAGTGGTAAAATTTATAAAAAATTTACCTTTTTAAGAATATTTAATACTTTTCTTAATTCTTGTGTCGAAAGTTAAAACGACAATTATTTTGGATTGGGGGAGTATGTTGTAACGATCTTTCATATTTGACTTTAAAAAATTTAAAGGATAAACAACATTGGTTTTTAAAAAGGTGAAAAGTCAAACCATCTTGTTATGCGACTAAGCAATTAATATTGATTTTTGAGAAAACTATCATAATTAGATAAGTTGAATGTGAATTATCAACGATTTGTACATTTGTTTTCAGGCATATAATCAATTGATTAAGTCATTCGCACTTTCATTGTAGCCTTTTCTTTCAAAATTTATCACAGTTCTTTATACATATGATGATGAAAAATGAAAATGCATTTCAAAGTGAAACCATAATTAAAAAAGCGCAAGATTTTTTTTTTTCTTCACGATCGGGGCGGATGAATAAAGCAAGGACAGAAAAGCAGAATCGATCGATCAAATAGTAATTGAAGAATCGTTCAGAACTTTCCTGGGCAGGAGTTTGAATTATTCAAAGGAGATGGATTATTAATGGATGCCTACTTTTCTTCATTGCTAAGCTTCGCTCTCTCTATACAATTTATTGCTTGGTCGCCTTTCCTTTTGCTTCTTTCTTTAGCTTGCATGCATGTCAAAACCCCTCTATGTATTACATATGAATAATTAAAGTAACTATGCAAAAGTTATCGAGCCGTTTAATTATAATAACTTGTTTTAGCCGATTGTCACAAAGTTAATTATATTTATCAATTATCATGCTTATCAACTCATGATGTCAAAATAAATCTGGTTTGGACAAAAATTTGACAATCACACTCTTGCCCTAAATTAGGACAACGATCGAATTAGTGCTCTAAGTATCGTAAAAAGAACAATTAGACTAATGTAATTGGAAGTTACAAGTGTTCTCTTGTCGAGAGTTTTTTGTTGGTTCTTTCGTGTGTACAACTGAATGAATTATAAAACTAGCCCCCTCTATCTTATCAAACTGACCCCCCCCAACGATGGCCATGTTTCTAGGTCACATCTTTATGCCCTAGGCACTTCCCACGTTTCTCGGGACGAGTAACCGCCTTGGATGGCCGAATCTTGGATGCGGACTTCCTTCTTGTGACTGTAATCTTCTTCGTTCTTTTGTGACTGCTAACTTCTTCCCTCTCCTTGAGCTTTCTTTCTTCCTACTCTCTCGTGATTCTTCACTCGCTTTTGGACCAATTTCGTCAAATGAGCCGATGTGTTTTTGGGCCTAATAGAATCCTTTTTTTTTGTCGAAAATGAATCCATATATATCATATAACTCGGGACCAAAACCCAATCGAAATGTGGTGATTTATAGCATGTGGTCTGTCTTACCCTAATCCATCTAATTTATCTTCGTTGTCTAAGATAGTAAAGGGTTTAATTATACTATGAGTTTAAAAAATAAAGCTTACTTTATTCATTAGAAAAATATTCTCTACTAATAGACCCAGAAATTAAAAATAAGGTAGGTTTATTTTTACCAAATTTTTCTAGGTGGGATAAATTATCCCTATCCTACGTCCGTTTCTATTCACGCCTAAGGCAGTCCGTCCCTTTACTTGTCTTGCAAGCAGTCCAATATTATATCTTTTTATATATACAAATATATGAATCTTAGAAATAATATCCGAATAAGATCTTACTTCTTCTCATTAAAAATAACAATAAGACACGTAATTGCTAAGTAAGAAAGCATATTGAAATTCTCTCTAAAAATAAGATAGCATCTAGTCAACTAAAGATATTAAAGGGACATTTAATGCGCATATAACAGTAATAATTGAAATAATACATATAATTAGTTACCGCATATTATACACACAATTGTCCATTTGAATTGTATTATTATTCGTAATATAATATGTTCAAATCCTCCAGGGCATACTCACGAGTACGCATGCATATTAGGGTGCTCAATTCGTATATTTGGATATTCGAACATCCATACAATCAATATGAGAATTTTCTGCAATGCCCCAGGGTCTTCTAGTCTCTCATTTACAATTTCGTGACATTTTAAACAATATGCAAACAACAACTTATGCAAACAAGTAAACTTTTATTACTAAAGATGCACACAAAATCGTAACTCAAACATCAAACAATCAATCCTAGATTCTAATGCCAAAACAATCCTAGTCTAAGCATAGATTTTTTTCAAATTTGAAACATTCCAGGTTCTAAGAAGTAAGGAGTTACCTTTCCCTTCATGTCTTTCAGGTATATGCTCTCATTCCAAGTGATGCAACAACTTGGTAGGGTTCCTCCCAATTAGGCTTGAGTTTGCCATCAATGGGGTTCATAGCACTTCCTATGACCTTCCTTGGCACAAGGTGTCCGACCCTAAAAGTCTTAGGCCTTTTGCGTCGGGCTATGGTGCGCTCGTCTGCCCATTGGTAAGCTGCTAGTCGGGTTGATGCGGCCTCTCACCGCAACAATCCGACTCGTCATTACTTCTTGGGTTGAACAAGGTAGTTTACAATGTGGGTGATCCGACTTTCAAGGGGACCACCGCTTCCATCCCATATGCCAGAGGAAAAGGTGACTCCCTAGTTGACCTGCGCGGGCTAGTTTGGTATGCCCACAACATTGCTGACAACTATTTAATCCATCGTTCGTTACATCGATCTAACCTCTTTTTCAAGCCCTCCAATATGACCTTATTTGTCGCTTCTACCTGACGATTTGCTTGAGGATTACCAACTTCGCGGTATCCAAATCCAGTATATTAGCCAAAGGCTACGCTTCCACCCACTTTGTGAAATAGTCAGTAGTCGTAATGAGGTAGCGAACATTTCTTGGGGCCTTCGGGAAGGATCCAATGATGTCGAGCCCCCAATGTGCAAAGGACCATGGGCCGAGTTTTACAAGGCATGGAGATCCTCGGTCCCCTGATGCACCATTTTTGCGAATCGTTGGCACTTTTCACATTTCCTCACGTAGCCCTCATCCTTTTGCATATAGGACCGCCAATATCCTTGAGCGGTCACACTAAATGCCAGGTCCAACCCATAATATTTGACCAGATGTAATCTCAATGCATTAAGGGCACGTTTGATATTGATATTTAGGATATGAGATATCGGATATCGATATTAGTATGGATATAAAAAGTATGGGTGATATCTAGATATCGGATATGGATATGAGTTGATATCTTTGAAATACTAATTCATTGGGTTAAATGAAAATCACACTCTGCTATCAGCTGATATTGATATACTCATATACCAAACATGATATAGCAATTTGATATCGATATCAGGATATACCAAACACTAGATATGAGTATCAGCCGTATCCATATATTTCATATGCTGATATAAACACCAAACGGGCCCTTAGATTTCATTCACCGAAAAAAGAATTACCACCAAAGTTCAAAGAGAGACATTGTCTTAGATCTGAATGGGCTTTTCCTACCAAAAATATGAAAAAATTGAATGGGCTTTGGGCTTGAGTAGGCCCATTGGGCTTGAATTATGAGCTTGAGTTAATCAACGTTTATATCTTTTCGGAATTTTCAGCACTCTGCAGGGTTTTTGTATCGTCAAAAACTGGTCGGTAGGGTTTAAGGAAATTATTCTCTCCAATCCGAAAATCGAAATTCATCAATGGATCCTTCAGCTCTCAACTCTCCCGAAATCCAAAAACTTATGGAAGTAATCCTCGCTCTCACACTCTCTCTACCGTTTTCTGCTTTTAGTACGAAAAAAAAAAGGAGTTGGCTTTGATTTTTCCTTGTTTTCGATTAAGAATAGCGCAAATTTTCATTGTCTATTTTGCTACTAGAATTGGAGTTCATATCCGCCCTTATATGGTAGAATTGATATATTGTGTGCAAGCCTAATTGCTGATGTCTGTTTTCCAAGGCATAACCCTAATTTCATCACTATGAGCAATTTGAGCGATGCCTAATTTTCTTAAGAATCCATCACTTGTATGGTAGAATTGCTTTGTTACTTGCTTCTTCCGCTTACCTAGAATTGAAATTCTGTCTGAAATCTAGTATCAGGGCCTTGCTATAGCAGTTGACTTCCAAGCTAGGTTTTTTTTTTTCAGTGCCCTTCTTTATAAGCTTTGTTGTGGTTATAGCCTATACCTCGGCCTCTGCTTAGATCACAATTCACAGTTTCTTGTAGTCTAATCAGCACAAAGAGTGATCAAAGCATGCCATGAGTTCATAACAACTTCTGTGCAACTGGATGAGCCTAATTCAAGATCATAGCATATAGTTAGTGGCTGTGTTTCAGGCATGAGTAGCAAAATTAGACATGAGATAAACAACTCCAATTTGGTACCAATGTTTGTGAATCAGTATAGTGAACGATCCAAGTCGTCTGCATTTTCCTCCTATGCATCCAAGGCTTTGTAGACTTGCTATTTGACTCCTTGTTTGAAAACAATTAGCTTTTGAGATCTATACCCTATGTTGTATATGCCTTCATGATGTTGCTGATTTATATTTTCCTCCAACTCTGGGTATCCGATCCTTTCGCCTTTGGATAAGGTGGTGAAAGAGATTAAAGCAAAATGATGCCCATAATGTATATTGCTTTGCCTATGGGTCCAGGTGTCCTGGTCCTGGCTCTTAATTCAGCAACATTGCACCAACCTGATTGAGTCACTTTAATATTCTCTTATACATTAGGTCATTTACATGTTCACTTAGGTTCCTTGATCACTTGTTTTATCCTCGTTTTTTCACTCTCTCCTGTTTGTTGTTCATGCCGGATTGTTTTGCTGCTGATTTTATCAGCCTTGATCCTTATCTTGTGAAATACAAAAATACATTAGGTCATTTGTTTATTTGATAAATTGTTTTGTGTTATGTTTTTTGGGTCTGGCAGCAAGAGAAGCAAAGGGTTATGGTGAATGAGATGGTGTCGAAGCTGACGAGTGTATGCTGGGACAAGTGCATCACAAGTACCCCAGGAAGCAAGTTTAGCATCAGTGAAGCGTCGTGCTTGACTAACTGTGCACATAGATACCTAGATCTGAGCAAGATGATCATGATGCGATTCCAAAATATGCAGTGAAGTTCACTTTGGAAACCATCCATTTTTTTTTTATTCTTTTGAGTAATTATAGGCATTCAGAAATGGCCAACTTTATAGTAATCTTGTTTGCATATGCTTAGATTATAGATAAAACAGCTTGCATTAGATGTTTTCCCAGAAATTTAATATACTTGGTTACATGTTCATGTCAATTGTCATGGCATAGTGGTTTTGTTGTTTGTAAAGAGACATCATATGAATGTGGACTTCCATAACTATACAATAACAATGTCATGAATAGCCATTGCCCATTTCTTTCTGATTTTAGTGGTTTGTGTCCATTTTGTTGAAGATTGCCTTTGCAATCTTGTCGACATTTTTTTTATTTAATATTGTTTTTTTTTATGAGATTAATTTAATATTGTCAAGTTCCTCTTTGGTCTACTGCTAATCTGTGCAAAAAAAATAAAAAAGGTCCCACCGGGAGTCGAACCCAGGTCGCTGGATTCAAAGTCCAGAGTGCTAACCACTACACCATGGAACCAATTTGCCAAATGCTTTATATTACTAATATAAATCCAGTGTCATTTAGTAATAGTACCACTAGCTAAACTAATTTAGTCCTGTTACTTTTATGGTATGACCGTATGAGACACGAGTTCGGAATAGAAAAAAATCAGTAATAAGAAATTTAAAAAAAAATAGTTAAAGTCTCGTGATATTTGCAAGATAATTTCACTAAAACTTATAAACTATTAAAAAATATAAAATACATGTAAATAATATATTGTAATTGAAATTATGTAAGTTATAATAGTATATTTTTTAGATTATGTCTCATATTTTAATTGCATATATTTAAAAAAAAATATTATATATTGAGATCTTGTCCAAGGTTATTAAAATCGAGATCCTATGATCGAATCGTACAAGAACTTTTGGATCGGATCACTAAATCATAAGATCATACATTATAATTAAAAGTATGTGAGAATAATTTATATATTGTAGGTTTTCTTAAATATGAAGTAAAAACATTATAAATATTATTAAAATAACAAGTAAAAATATTGTAAGATGAGTAAGGTAACTAATCATCATATCATAACTATAACCTAAGGCGGAGGTTAAAAAAATTATTAAACGACATATGTAACTTTTAGATTGGACCACAACCCTTTTTTTTAAATAATATTTTATTTTTGGGTATGATAAAATCTTATTCATGTTTTTAGAATAGAGAATAGAAAATCACATTATTAAACAATCTTTTATTTTTGGATATAATAGATAGGAAGATCATTATAATATTTTTTATGCTATCCTAAAAATTCTAGAATATTTATTTTATTTTTAGATAGAATCGTTTTTTAAGTAAGATATCTTAATTGAATAGTTATCTTTATAACAATATATTACTAGCAATCTCCTTGCCAATTTAGTTATTATTATAATCCAATCATTTGTTACCTTATATGAAAAGATCTTGATTAGTTATATGATAATTGCATTATCTTTTTACGTAGATCATAATAAAAAATTATATTATGTTTATCTTTCTCGGATGATAAATATATTTGAAAATATTTTATTATTAATATTTTATTTAAGAAAAACCCTTACAAGGTACGGGAATACATACTAGTTTAATGTAAATGAGACGTAAACTTTGAACTTTTTAATAATATATAATCACAATAGTTATTTTTAGGATCGTAAAAATCGTTTATAGGATCGTTAAAAGCCTTTATAGGATCATTAAATCATTTAAGATTGGGATTGATTGTGATTGTATTTTAAATCATTTAAGATCCTATACAAATAAAATCCTACTTAGAATCGCGGATCGTTTTGCCTCTTATGGATTTTTAGAATCGTAGGATTGAATCGGGATTCTGATAACCTTAATCTTGTCCCAAATTTAGATTGAAACTAATAAAATATTCATTTCATTGAAATTGATATTTTAGAATATTTTTATTTTATTTTTAGTTGAGATACTAATATGCATAAAATACTTAGTTTTTTTATAAAGATGATAATAATTATGGTAGAGTAAGTAAAAATCAGTATATAAATAAATAAAATATTTAATGAAATAATTTTTTAAAAATAATTTATTAAGGTTATGTATTAGGATTTTTTTTCTCACTTCGTAGTGAATATGATATCGTTTGTAAATATGGGAAATTTTAATATAAAGATGAAATAGCATAGAGAAAAATGAATAAAGTATATAATACTATAACTAAAAATTATTAGGATAGAGTCTATAGCAAGTATACCATAATTTGTTAATATTTACGTCGAAAATAGTTTTTCAAGTTAATTTATTTAGATTATGCCACGCAGTATAAGTTTTCGATAGACATGATTTATGCTTTATAATATATTACGATAGATTGGATTAGTAATACATTCTTAGAGTTTCCGACATTTTGAGTCTATTCAACAAGTATAACATAATTTGTTAAAGTATATGTTTAAATTATGCTTTATAATGTATAATGCTACATGGCGTAATTTTGAGTCTATTCAGCACCTCCAAAGCTCGAATCATTTCTTCATCACCGTATATGAGCACAAAAGTTATAGCAGTATCCGAGTTCTTCACAAAGAGGTTGTTGACTCCAGCCCTTCAATCAATATAATAAGAATGCGTTTGGATCACACTATATAATGTATAATTTTAAATTATACCTATTCTATGCAAAATTGATCTCTGGAGTGAAAACTAGGCTATATTTACTTCAAAAGGACTTTATACTCACTTTTGCATTGAATATCTTTTCTCTTTCAACCTTCTTTATAAGATCGCCTTCTTTTATTCTCATAATAAAGCCGAAAGAAAAGAGATATTCAAGGGTGAAAATGAAGTAGATCAAGTTCTTTTGAGATAAAAATAACATTGTCTACACTTCCAGAGATCATTTTTGCATAAAAAACCTATGTGAACGTTTTTTATGATTATTTTTGCCAAACAAACCTATCAATTTAAAAAAGGGTGACAAGTTGAATATGGGTGAAATTTTACAACCATTTAAATCGACCCATCACCCACCACCCGTTTCACCCGTCTACCACCCATAAAAATTTATCCTAAATTAAAATAGCTTTAGTTTTTTCCTAAAAAAAGTTTGAGACTTGGGGCTTTTTTTTATAAAAATTTGGGTTTTTTTTAAAATATTAAAACTATGCGGACCCTAAAGGCTAAATCCCTAATGGATTGCCATTACGATAATGTAAACGTTTTTGCTAAGGGGTTTGAATGACCTAAGAACTTGTTTTAATGAGAGGAAGTTGAGGATTACCGTTGGAACTCAAGTAAATGAAAGATATATAAATTTGTGGGTCAACATGTGTGAATTTTCACTGGATAAAATGTTTGAGAATATCTTGAATATCACTTCAGTAAGCATATTGTTGCATTAACTTTTTTTTTTATATTAATTCTGAAATTTTATTGTAATTTTAGAATTCACGGGTGACGGGTCACTCGACTCACCCGCGGGTGACGGGTGGGTCGGATATGGGTGAAAGGTTTCGCGGATAATGGGTAGGTCGGGTGATACAATTTATTTCATGGGTCGGGTGATGGAAATGTTCCACCCACCCATAACCCTATCTATTTTGATTTTACTAAATGGGCTTTGGGCTTGAGTAGGCCCATTGAGCTTGAATTTTAAGCTTGAGTTAATCAACATTATCTTTTCAAAATTTTCAGCTCTCTGCACAACCTTATGAAACATAATATAAACACAATATATTATAATAACTGGCATTTGGTAATACCACCGTCCAAACTAATAATTAATTAATAATAAGTTAAAGATATGTTATGAGATACGTGCTCGGAACAAAAGATTTGAGACTGAACCATATTCACACGTTTAGAGTAAATTGTGATTTCTTGAGAAGCAAATGATGTGACTTAGTGATAGGATGTAGGGTAGGATGTTAGAAGATTTTAAATTCGATTTTTGTCTCCATTTTTTTATTTGTGTGAAAAACTTACTACTTATTTCACTTATATTTCAAAAGCAATTTTACTTTCAAAATTACATTTTTAAAGTTTTTAAAACTCTTCTATTTTTTTATGTTTTTAAGACATTTTCACTTAAAGTAAAACTAGCTCTTATTCTCACCATTCCTCTTTCTATTTGGTGGTCGATGCAATTTTTTTTTTTGGTAGAAGGTGGTCGATGCAATTTGGTTTACATATTTATGCGCTTTATCGGCTAATATACAAATCGGGATATACTATCATAGGTGGGCCCCATTGAAAAAAAAGGAATTAGTTCCAGTGGAGTTGTGAAAAACTCCATAGATATTGTTGAATAAATCCTGACTATTAAATACAAATTGAACGATTGAGATTTGATTTTTCTCTCTCCATATCAAGTTATTATTTTTTTCTTTTTTCTTTTTTTTTTTCCGACAGGTTTATCAATTTTCTATAGGGTTTTAGTAACTTCCCCATAGAGTTTCTCACAAACTCCATGGGAACAGGACCGGAAAAAAAGGATATCTTAAAGGATGCTGTCACTAAATGCACGGTCTTGTTCTGGTAAAGTTTATTAGAAACTCTATAGATAGAGTTCTAAAACCCTAGTGTAAATTAGTGAACCCTAGGAGGGGAAATAAAAAAGAAAAAAAATCATTAAAAGTTTTGGAGAGAGAACAACTTAAATCTAACCGTTGAACTATATTTGGATGGCTCAGATTTAGCCAAATTCAACGATAGAGTTTTTTTAAAACTCCACCATAACTAAACCCATGCACGCATCAGTTAAAATCATGTCCAGTAAAAAGAAAGTAAATTTTAGGATTGTCTCCAGACTTCACTCTCCACCACCCACGCATGACCGCAGGGGTAAATGGAGGAGGCAATCAGGTCTGGTAAAAAGTTTACAAGAAATGTAATCAACAAAAGCAAATCTATCACCACATGTGCATGATTGATACGGTAAGGTGATTTCTTATATATGCAACATATTTACTGTTTGATTTGCCACCACGAACATGGGAGTCACCACAATATATATATATATATATATATATATATATATATATATATATATCAGTCTAATTAATAATACTCATTCAAAATCTTCCATGGTAGATGTTAATCTTAATTTAGCATTTCCAAACTTTTTAACATAATGCCTCAATGACATCAGAAACTATATATGTACAGAAAATGGGGGACAAAATCGGAGCATGGATTCTAAGACTTTTACTTTTGACCTCTCTAGGTGAAAAAATCTCACCTCCAATATTGGCGCCGGTGCATCAGGCAAAAGTGTTGCATTATAAAACAACTATACCAGTGTCTAGGGGTGTAAAGTTTGATTTTTTGTTTGCAAGTTTCATAACATTTCGATGTGTAAAATTATGTACTATTTTCTCACGAAGCTAACTATAATTAATTAACTTGGTACGGTTTTTCATTTATAAAAACAGACTATATAACATGGATAATAACTTCGATCATGATGCCAGTTAAATCGGTTTGGTCAGGTTCGTATACGAGTTCAGTTATTTCGGATATTCGAGTTGAATACAAAGTTGGGTTGTAAAATTTACAAATACATCTAGTTGTCGCAGGTTTTGTGATACAACATACAATCTACTTGACAATATATATAATATAAAATTTCATTTAATATTTTTATACAATTTATTTGAATTTTTATTCAAGTAAATTTTTTTTAAATTTATTTAAATACAAATATATATATATATATATATTTCATTAGAAAACATACTTATTTAGTTAAAAACTAATGAAAATTCACTACTAAGGGCATTTGGCGGACTTAAGCAAAAGTTCAGGGGTACCACTCGGAATAAGTTTTTTTTTCAGGGCACCATCCGGAAAAACCAAAAACTCGAGGGTACCAACCGGAATTTTCCTTATTATTATTAGAGAATATTTTAATTTAATGATAAAATTTGTTATTTATATGTTTTAATACATTATAATAATTAAAATAAATGTTATAATTTTAATTGAAAGGCTCGAACAAGTTTTCAACAATCGTTACCAAATTCAATTAATCTTCAGCTTTGTAGGTACAGGTGGAGAATTATTAATTAGGGGCGATGAAAATTAGTGTATGAATGGGGACCCAAATCGTGAAATCGAGTTAATCTTCAGCTTTATTGGAACAAAAATGATAGCATCGTTATCATCTGTTCGTATTAATCCAATCTTTTCATCTTCAAAGCTAAGCTTTACTAAACTCTGTGGTTTAGAAATTCCTAATTTTTCTTTAATTAATTAATCTGGTTAAAAAGTGGGCTGAATTAATTAGACGCTAAGATGGGATGGCTCAAAAACATGCTAGTGCTTCGCTCAATTATACAAGGCCTTTATTTTATAACCTTCATAGAAATTCACTATGTAAGATGAAAACATTGCCATGCCATGGTAGTGCTTCGTTTAAAGTTAAAACAATGTTTTTGAAACACAGGATATTTTACATACAAATTCATTGCTTACTATCAAGCACCATCTTTTCACACATCCACGTTTTAGATTGGAATTTATTTGGACCACATAGTAGTTCAGAAGAACAGCTCATTTATGTACAAAAATCAAAAAAAAGCTTGGCTAAATCACATGCTAACAATAAATTTGAACAGTACTAGTACAATCACAAAAGAACGGCTCATTTCATAGAGTCATATTACATAAAAAAAACCATATATAGAAGAAAGACATCTCGCATAATAGAAATATTTTGGATCATATAGGACGTTAGCATAGAGTTGGGAACAATTGTTAGGTTTTTACGAAGACAGCCAAATAATATGCAGGTAATAAAATAAAAGTAAGCAGGGGGCAAAGCGTTTTTTATAGAAGAACGCACTACAATTATCTAATTTTGTGGGGGCAAATAAATTATTACCTGCATATTGTAGTAAAATGTCATTGTCTTGCTCCAAAGGCAGTGTACTTTCTTCACACTTGATCTCATTTGAATTTCGTCAACTCTTAAAGTTCTCACGTTATTGGATCAATTGCCTTAGTTTGTTGCTCAGATCACTTTTTTGTTGCTGTAAAATTACTTAGTATCATAATCATATCTTTTATATAGTTACTTGCTCTACCTTAACTTTTTTGAATTTTAGAAAACATTCAACAGTTTGGCCGATTTCGAACCCTCCTAGTCATGTGTTCGATTTCGGAACCGATGGTACCTTGGTTCCCAAACCATGGAACCTGGACCAGAATCGACTAGCCCCGGTTCCTCAGTTCAATTCCCAAATCCGGTTTGGTTTTGATTTTTTTTGGTTTCTACCGGTTCCAAAATCGGTTCTTGGTCTCGTTCTAATTCGGTTTGGTTATGACCTTTTTGTTTAAAAAATAGTCGTTTGTAGTTAAAAAATGTGATTGCGGTTTTTGATACCACACTCGCGGTATGTCAAGAATGTGAAACCTCGATCGCATTTGGTGGTTGTAAGGACTATTTTGTCGATTTCACCCTTGGGGAAGTGTAGAGTTGGGAGAAGATGGGATTGAAATTGATATGAAGGTGCATACGTACGTATCCTCTCGGGGTCATAGAGGAATCAAATCTCATGTAGTTCTATTACCATCTATATGGAACACCACTCGGCTGCTTACCTAAGACGACCCATGGAACCGGCGGAAGAAGCTCGACTTGTGTCGTCGTCTAGAACATCATTCGATGACTTTGTATAGTTCATGGATTGTGATGTAAGATCTTTCTTTTTACAATTGTGACACAAACTTGAGCTTTTCATACATCGGGTGCCAATCTTGATCTCCTATAGTCTACGATGTGACCACATTAGCTAAACTTTTGCTCCACCGCTACAGTTGAAGCGGGAATGGCTAGTATTTGAGCGACGATCCTTGCTAGTGTTGGAGATATGTCATCTTGTGTTGCTTCCACCAATCTAAAGTACTAAAATCTTCTACAAACTCAAAGGTAGTTATTAGCTAAGTATCAAGCTCCGTATGCGAGCTCGTCTATCTCGTTTTTTTTGTAAGATTTTGCAATAAATGTGACCCAACAAATAGAAAAGGATGACGAAACGAGGAGAACTATGGGGAAATTGAGGCGTCGAAGGCGCCTCACCACCGTACCCATGCTATAAACCTTATACAAATTATCAACAAGAGACCTAACACGTTCCACAATGACATCAACATTACAATTTCTATCATAATGTTCTTCTTCTGAATTCAATAACTAATAGTATGCATACAAAAATCTTGCAAACTTTGTATCTTACATATAGGATAAAAAACACAAGCAATAAGATAAATATCGGGAATATATCAGTCAAGTGCATCCAATACATTGTCATTGGTGAAGTGCTTTGTGAAAATATCGGATTTCAAATCCTTTGATCTTTTTTTTTTATAAGGAAAGGAATTAGGGTGGCCAACAAGCTAGTGGCCGCCCTAGAAATCCTTTGATCTTTGGTTGGTCGTAGATGACCCATCCTTCTCATTATCCTCCTCATTGTCCTCCCCATCGCCCTCCTCATTGCCTTGTGAATCTTGGTTATGAACAGGAGCGGAAGGGGCAAATTGTGGCGGTATAGGCATAGGGGGATAAGGTGGTTGTGGTTGTGATTAGGATTAATTTGACTTTTTTGTGAATACCCAACATCACAGTAGACTTGCTCAACCTACAAATCAACAAATCATTGGCCTTAGTTTTCCATTTTTTGAAAAAGATTAGGAAGCCGAGTAGTAGAAGGAGATAAAAAATTTAAGAAGAGATTTGAAACTTAATTACAAGCTTGTAGGATTATTAGAGTATTAGAAAGAGATAATAAAGTATGAGATTGGTGTGAATGAAATTGCAGGTGATATATATATATATATATATATATATATATATATATATATATATATATATATATATTTGTGGGTAAGTGGATAGGAATTAGGAGGAAAATGGTCATTGGAGCATCATTTGACTGTTAGAAATATAGCCGTTTAAAAAGCAATTGTGATTGCGGTTAGTAAACTACGACAACTGTTCCAACGACTAGTTAAAACCGCAATCGCGGTTTCAATACAGAATTTGATAGAATTTTATAGAAAAAACCGCGATTGCGAGTTTGAAACCACGATCGAGGTTCCAACGGCTATTTTACCGAGAACCGACGATTCCTATGCTTCGGAACCAGAAGAACAACCATTCCCTAGTTCTAAGGAATGAGGAACTGGGATCGGCATAGTCTCGTGACGGTTTTTTCCGATTCAATTCCCCGTTTTTCTTGGAACCGGATACATGAGTCAACCCGTCCCATGTTCATTCTTGGGTGTAACTTCAGTCTAAGGTGCATGTTTTTGAGTTATTATTAATAGTAGTAATATTTTTGTATCGTACCTTACGTGTTATTACTTTATCTTTATTCCAATTAATATAACAGATATTTATTATTTAGATAACTTCGTTTCTACAAAAATTATTTTATATTAATTATTTGATATTATTTTAGAGAAAGACCTTGAACGAGTTTGTGAATGATACAGAAATTCAACTTAGTATAGTATATAAGTGAATTATATAATGTTGTACTGGGGTGACGCAATATAGCACGATAGTAGTACACTTTGCGAATTACACACGGGGTTATTTTGTCCCTAAAGTATAGATTTAAAAAAATCACACTAAAATATTTGCTATTCTTTTAACATCTCCGGCCAAAGCTAAATATAATATGGTTGAAATGGTTCAACATGATTGCTTTGTTCCTCGATTATCACATTTAGGTTATCTCTAACAGTTTCCCTATAATTTTCTCCAAAATAAAGAGCCAAAAGTCATATTCTTCAAATAAAATTTACTTTAACTCCAACGACTTCTTCATTTTAGAGAATCTTACATTTATTAGTTTTATTTATATATAAATTTTTTTTATAAAATTTTATATAACCAATCACAAGTTTTCATGTATATACTTTTAATTAATGCATTCTCCAAATGAATTTGGAGATTTCTCTAAATATAGGGAGCACCTTTCAATCTTTTATAGAATTTTCTATTATAGAGAATTGGATATGTAAGCTGTTGGGGCAAAAAAATGAGTAAAATTCTCCAAATGCACAATTTTCAATAGTTTGGGGAAGCTGTTGGAGATGGCCTTATATTACCTTAGTGACATAGTCCACAAATCCTTTTTCATCGACAATTAGAAAATCTTTTTAAAAAAAATGCCAGGCGTGTATTACATTTAAAAAGCGTGTAATAATTATGAATGATTAAATAGATTGTAAATTTCACAAATAATTGTTTTACATGTGTAGTATATCTTTATTTGTATGGTTTTTTTAATCTATGTTCTAAGGGTATAAGATAAGAACATTAAATATGAAAATTAAACTCTAAGAATAAAATCATAGACTCTTTGAAAATAATGTTTACAATAGGAAAAATGACTCTAATAATATAAAGTATCCATTTTGAATCAATAATAATACGAACTTTACAAAATCACTAATTAATATAAAAATTATTACGATATTAATTCAAAATAATACGAAGTTTGAAAATAACTTTTACTATGTATACCAAGTGTCACTTTGAACCAATAATAATACGAACCCTATACAAATCTACTTTGTGATAATACCATAGATAGATTTCGAACGAAATCTCAAAATAAACCCAAATTATCACAAATCTACACAAACTCTAACTCAATAATTAACAACCATGAATGATATCAAATGAATTCTCAAAACCAACATAAACACTCACAAAATAGTACAAATTATGAAAATCTCACTCGAAATTAGCGTCCATGGTTGGACTTTGATAAATTGGATCAAATTCAAACGGTAGAGAAGTGGTTATGGGCGGCCGGAGATAGGGTGGTGGGCAGCGTCGTCTCTGAATGCACCGGTTTAGGCGAGATGGTCGGATATCGACGAGGCGCGATGACCCAAATTTGGGTACTCGATTTTAATGGTGGATTTGATAAAAAAAAAATTAATTTTCTTCTTCATTAGATTATATAAAGTTCATATTATTATTAGTTTAAAGTGATACTTGGTATTATTATAAGTCATTTCTAAACTTTGTATTATTTTGAATTAATATTATTATGATTCAAAGTGAATATTTGGTATTATTAATTGCAACTCATTCTTCTTTAAAAAAAAATAATTCTCAAAATACATTTAAATATTTCTAAATAAAGATTTTTAATTAACCTATGCCTAAAGACATATGTTTAAAAAATTGTTATTTTTATAACCTATAGGAAAGATCTAAATTGATTAGCACTCGTATACATTTTCCATTATAATATTACTCTTATAAATTTTTTAATCTTATCATCAAAACTAGCTTGTATTATTAACTTATATTACTTGGCAAATTCTAAGATGGGTAGGGTTTTGTAGGTACAACAGCACATGATTTACCATATGACTTAGGTTACTAATTTAGCAAGACGTGCAATTATGAAACTTCTTCCAATTGGTACACACTAGTAAGTAGACAAGCTGTATATCATTACTAACATAACATGTACACTACATGTCTACACGATCTTCCATTACCTAGTAGATAAGAAACCTGAGTTCCACGTACATTCTTAATATTTATACGTTTTCTAATACTTCCAATTTGATGAAGTTTAATTTGTATATATAGCTATTGCGACTTTGTAGGATCGATGTTAGTCTAAGACAGTCGGGAACTGTTCCAGTGACAGTTTCCTTACGCAGCGGAGTAATATAAAACAAGACTAAAACAGGAATTTAAAGCTTGGACACAGTTCCTTATAGAGGAACCTCTTTAGCCAACTAGCTAAAGAGTAAACCTCTACCTCCCTTGGAGGATTTTGAACACGCACTATATTCTATTGATATATCTCAAGATCTACAATTCAAAGTCGAACTTCTCTATTGCTTGCAATCCCACTTACAAACAATACTAACGACTAAGACATAATAGTTCCTAGATCTAAACACAAATGAATATAGAGAGTGAACCTTCTCGTTCCTGTGCAGTTCCCTTTAGCACATGAACCACCTTCTTCAAGCTGATGAAGAACTTCACGCAGTCTTCATCACTTGATCTTTCCTTCCTTGAACTTCTGGTTTGGATATCTTCTATGAATCAGCTCGGGCTCTCGATCTCTTTCTTTCCTTTTGTAGATCTGGTTTTCAGATGTGCGAGAGCTCAATTAGACCTAGCGGCGTCGCATTCCTTTTATAGAGTTTCCATTTTTAGTTCTGACGCCTTTGCCCTTATTGTCTTGGGGAGTATGACACTATTCAAAAAGACTAGCGTACCCTTCTTCATCTCTATTCATTCGGAGCTTTGGCTTGCCGCCCAAGACAATAGTAAAAAGTCTCTCTTGTCCTTTTAATCACTTGCCACGTACACAGGTGACTTGATGGGGAACGTTTCCCTTTACTCTTCCTGTAAACTTGCTATCTTTCCTGAGATCACTTATACAGGGAATTAGTTCCATTTGTTTGTCATTATCAAAACTTCGATTACTCGAATGGAGAACCCATTGTTCCAGTGTTAGTTCCCTAACACTGTTCCAACAATTTCCCCCTTTTTGATGATGACAAACTTTCATAAAAATGCAAGTGTTAAACATTCAGGGATACAGGAATGATGTTAGATAATTAAGCATCAATGACACAGGCAATTCTTTGTAGATACTTAGTTCCCCCTGAAATGGACAAGCAGTTTGATTTTCAAGATTTTTAAGCTAACAGTTCCCCCTCAGCTTATGGTTATTTATTCTGTATTCTCTTAGACAACGCATCTCTGCATTTTTCCACTTTTCCCCCTTTTGACATCATCGAAAGACAACCAAGTATAAACATGCAAGAACAAGCAAGTAAAGCACAATCTAAAGAACAAAAGCAAAATGCATTTCATTAAAAACAGTGTTCCACAAATACAGAATTAGATGCTTAAGAGCAACGAAGGAGGATGAAGACAGCTGGGGATTTTTCTTGTAGGGGGCTTGTTCAAGGATTAGAGGAGGAAGAGGAGGAAGGAAGCTTCTTCTGAATGTCCTTAAGAACAGCAAGAATGTGATCATTGGTTCCCTTCGTCTGTTGAATGTCTAGAAGGACATCAAGTATGCGCTCAGTGACTCCACACAGACGGTTGAGAGCTTGAAGGACAGTTTTTGAGTCTCCTTGTTCAATGAACACAGGAGGAGGACCTTCTTCTTGTGGTTCCATGGAGTGCTTCATTCGTAGAATGTTGGACATATCCATCTCTTGTCCAAGCTCTTCTTCCTCTTGAGGATGATACACATCGTTCCTCTTCATCAGTTCCTTCACCACCGCAGCATAGGGAAGGGCGTGAGACTCCTTGGCAACACACTTGCACATGTGCAAGATCATTATCTTGGGTAGGTTGATTCGCTCTTTGCGGAGGAACATATCCAAGAGGATAGCATCAGAGTTGTTCTCTTTTCCAGTCTTGGAGTCACTACCCGAGTGATGTATTGGTGTGCCATTTTGCCCAGTTGACTCAGGCTGTGAGTCACTATTTCTTTCCCTTGAGCTGGAACATGCCCTAGAAGCCTTTGGAGAATTGCCTCTCTTCCATCAGAATCTTGCCATGGGCGTTGCGGAAGCATGTCGAAGCCCTCTCCAGGAACTTGGAGAATTTTCTTGATCTGGGCAGCGGTGAAGGTGAAGTCATCTTCTTCTGTTTTCCATCTTATGACAGGGTCAAGCTCAGTTCCCTTTTGTAGGGCAAATTTGGAGTAGAAATACCTAATTTGAGCTTGATCCACCGTCGCGGGTTCAGAACAGAGCTTTTCCCACCCTTGAAACTGGATGAGTTCCTGAAGCTCATTGAACTCATGTTCTTGTAGAAAGGCAGCCGTGACAACCAGAGGAATGACTAACTTCCTCTCTTCTGGCTTCTTCTTTTCCTTCTTCCCTTTCTTTTTCTCTTTTGGTTCAGGTTTTGCTTCTACTTTTTGCATTTTGGAGGCTCGTGTTGAAGGACGCCCAGTTGGCGGTTCCTTGTACCCAATTTGAAGGGCAGGCTCCTGGTATTCCTCCACCTCATCGTCAGATGCCTCAACGGTAACGATCTTCGTTGATGGATGAAGAGCGTGGAGTTGCTCAGATTGTAGAGGTTGTAGTTCCTCGTCATCTTCTTCTTCTTCTTCTACTTCACTCAGTTTTCTGAGCTTTCTCTTTTTGGATCGTGGAGCAGTTGGGATTTGTGGAAGAGAAGTTGAAGAGGAAGAGCGTTTTGGAAGAGAGGGAGAGGGCATAGTGGGGTAGAGTTCGGGGGTCGGGTCGAGAGCCGTCGGAGATGGGTCGGGTCGAGAGCCGCCGGAGATGGGTGGGGTCGAAGCCTTCGGGGACCGTCGGTGGGGCACGGACAGAGGCGGCAATTGCCACTCATCGTGGTGCGTCCTTTCTGCTGCCAGTCGCGGGTTGGAGCACGGCAAAACCGAGGCGTTCCAGCCTTCGATGGCGGAAGTTCCAGCCTTCGATGGCGGAAAGGAAGAGGCTGAAGAAAAGGGGGACGTGGACGGGTTTGGTTGATCGCTGGTGGAGGGGGATCAAGGTCGCGACACATCGGCGAGGCGAACAGGGGCGGCGAGAGATTCTCGTTTTCGCTCTCGGGGGACCTCAATCGGGTTGGAAATGCGGCGAAGGGGGGGGGGGGGGGGTCGTTGCCGGAAGTGTCTTCGAACAGAGGCCGGAGCTGTGTGGAGCGGGGTGTAGGCGAAAACCAGAGGGCCGAATCTGAAGTTGCAGGCGCGAGGTTGAAGACGGAGAGGTGAGACGCGGGCGAGTGGATTTCAAACTCGTCGGAGGGAGGCGTCGGGCGTGGAAGCGAACCAGCGTCGGCGTCGAGCTTCCTGTCCGAGGTTGAAGAAGACAGGGGGCGGGGTCCACACGGAAGAATGCAGAGGGTGGGGTCCACGCGGGGTCAAAGCTCCAAGTTTGGTCAAACGTATTTTGAAGGGAGACGGGCTTGCGCATTTGGGCCAGGAATTGGTTTTTTTTTTATTATTTATTATTGGGCTGGGTTGTTATTTGGAGTGGTAATTGGGTTGGATGGGCTTGGTCATGAGAGAAATGGGTTGGTCTGATTAATTCGGATAATGGGCAGTAGAATGTATTTTTGAGCTGGGTTTATTAATTAGAATTTTCGTACTAAAAGCTAGGTATATCGGCTTGCATTTAAGTTAATTTTTCCCTTCCTAATTCTTTAGGGAATCGTTCTGTTAGAGATCATAGTTCGTCTTTCCGAGGATCCTTCGTTCGAGGTAAGTCGTTTTTCGACTTGCTCGGTTCTTTTCTCCCTTGTTAGATTGCGTATCGATATTGTAGGGAGGGTTTTGGGAACTAGTCCCGAAATACCTTTTTAAATTGATTTGAACTCCTTGTGTGTTGTGTGCGTTAATGATTTTAAATGTATTTTATCGGAAATTATTTTGGAACGTTTTCTCTGTGTTGGTACCGTTTCCGACACGGCCCATTGTAGCTGGTGTTGAGGAAGAGTTGGCTACATTGACCCGTGTGACTGGGAAAATCGTACCCCTTCAAACGAAAATTATTATCTGTGTGTTTTTGGCAAGCGCTCCAGTGGAGGCTTAGCCCGGAGTTAGAAGGGAGATTGGGAAGTGGAGTGGGAGGGCCTGCCTCTGCACTCGGCGCGGTGATGAGCGCCTTGGAAGACGGATTGTGGACAAAGGAAGAATTGCATTGTTGTGTGACTGTGATTGCAAATGCGTATGTGACTGTTGTGACTGACATAATTAATTTAGGTATTGGCCTCTAGAGTTATGATTGCGGTTGTGGATTTGTATGCTGACTTTAGAGAAATGATTTCAAAGCGTTCTACAGTTTCCATATTCTTTCTAGCTTGGTAGATTAGACACTGACCCTTCGGGGAACATTTTTCAGTTCCAGGTATGAATCAGGGAGCCGTGCAGGAACCGAGGCAAGATGGCGGGCCGGAGCGGTAAAGAGCGCGTGTCATAGTGGGATTGGTTTATATGAGTTATTTATATTAGTTAGAATATTGATTTTAATATTTGTTAGATAGAGTGGTATTTTGTTTCAGTTATTGTCTTTTGGATCAGATAGTTCAGTTTCAGTAGGCGTTATGACGTATTTGATTATTTTTAAATTTCGGGGATTCATGCATAATGACATTTTTCTAAGTTCTATTAAATAAAGGTTGGATGTTTTGTTATGATTTTCTCGTCGTGCCCGCGTTGTAAGGTCCTACAGTGTAGTTGTCAACTTAATTAATAGTACCTTGTAAGGTCTATTTCCCAGTAGCGCCTCGATGGAAGTCGGGGTGTTACAAAGATTGAGTTGGTTTGTTGGGTGTAGTTCCCTGTGAAGTAGGGAACTCCTCTCTCTCAAATTGGGAGATAGATTGATCGAGAGTTGAGAGATCGAGTTCCTTGTGAGATGGAACTGGGACTGAAGGAGCATTAGGAAGAGATGAGGGAGCCCTGGGTTTTTGGATTTGAGGAGTAGGGTTGTGAGAAGTTGAAGCGAGGGGATCTGGTCTTCTTTTAGGAGAGAGGTTGTCAACAATTTGTGTATGGTGTTTGGGAGAGGAATGAGAGGAGGCTTGTAATAGAAGGGTAGGATTTGAATCATGGATCGTGGTAGGAACACCCTCGATGTTCAGAGTGAGGGTTGAGGAGCCATCCAGTCTCGTAGTGAGTACCGGAATTTCAGATCTTGGTGTTTGGGGTGGTGAATTTGGAGGTGTAAGACTGGGTTGTCCATCTCTTTTTCTCAAAAGAGAATAGAGACGTTCCTTGACATCAAAGATGTACTCAGGTTCATGATGGTCAAGGTCGAGATCTGTGAGAAGCATTTTCTGGAGGTATTCGGGATCATTGTTGAGAAGATGCTCAATAAGAGGATTTGGGTGATGGACTGAGAATTTGATGATGGATTGATTGGGGTTGGCCATTTTGAGTGGATCGGTTGAGTTACAGAGAAGGATTGGAAGTAGAGTTTTGCGAATTCTAGGGTTTGGAGGAGAAGATGGAGGAAGACGATGAAGAGAAAAGAAAGAGGGGAAGAGGTTAAGTAGTAAGAAGAAAAGAAGTTGAAGGGGCGAGAGTGGTTACCAACCTTTCCTTGAAACTAGCAATTAGTTACTCCAAAAAGAATCCGAAGAGATTTGGCTTTCTTCACACAAAGATCTTTTCCTTTTCTACAGTCTCAACGTGGCAATAGATTAGCACTGGTAGAGAGATGAACGGTTCGGATGCACTTTTCCCTTTTTACAGCCTGTCGCTTCCTGAACCAGTTTCCAATGACCATTCTCTTTCCAATAATGCATATGAGAGACGTATTTGAATTTCAAACACCCTTGTAGTTCCTTTGAGAATTGAAGCGGTTCCTTTCCTTTCTAACTCCTCTTTCCATGAACAAGTAAGACGAGGCCAAGTTTGGATATGTAAAGGATTTTTGTGAAAAGATCAAAAGAAATATCCAAACTAAACAGGGTTATGGAAACAAGTGATGTTATCATCCAGGTAATTGAATCCCGTAAAAAGGGGTTTATTCATTGAGGCTCATAGGAAATGTTTACCTGGATGGGTTTGAGGGACAAGTCTTATGATCAACCATCATTTCGGCTTATAGTGAGGGACAGATAAGATCAGGTTGATCATTTTGGGACGAAAATAAACAAAGTGCTCTTAAGGAATCAGTTCCCATATCTAGTTATGAACATGTTTTATGCAAGTTTGCAATTATTGAAAATGAAAGTTGCTATACCATGCAGTTCCCTAGCTATATTGATATCTAACTAGTCAATCATGGAGGGAAAAGATGGACCGGGACTTGTTTAATTTAAGAGAATCATCCCTAAGAGCATACGAAGATGCTCAAAGGGTTGTCTGTCCAAGGCCTTGGTAAAAATGTCAGCAACTTGTTCATCTGTCCTGCAGTGAACCATCTCAATGGAACCTTTCTCTACGTGATCACGCAGGAAATGGTGCCTAACCTCTATGTGCTTTGTCCTAGAGTGATACACTGGGTTTTTTGAGATGTTAATTGCACTAGTACTATCACATTTAATAGAAACAGTTTCAAGAGACATACCATAGTCTTTGAGTTGATACTTGAGCCATAGGACTTGGGAACAACAAGCACCTGCGGCAATGTACTCAGCTTCAGCAGTGGAAAGTGCCACAGAGGATTGTTTCTTGGATCCCCATGATACTAGACAGTCTCCTAGGAACTGTGCCATACCTGATGTGCTTTTTCGATCAACGAGATGTCCTGCAAAATCAGCATCTGTGAAGGAAACAAGTTCAAAGGAACTGTTCCTAGGATACCATAAGCAAAGATTGTCTCTCCCTTTGAGGTAGCGAAAGATCCTTTTGACTTCCTTTAGATGTGATTCCTTAGGATTTGCTTGGAACCGTGCACAGAGACAAACAGCGAACATGATGTCTGGTCTACTAGCAGTGAGATAGAGTAGGGAACCAATCATTCCTCGAAAGAGTTTTTTATTGACACTGGTTCCTGTCTCATCGGCATCAAGTCGTGTGCTGGGTGAGATTGGAGTGTTGATTGGCTTTGCAGTGTCCATCCCATATTTGGATAGCATTTCCTTGATGTACTTTTGTTGATGAATCTTGGTTCCATCTTTTGTTTGAGAGATTTGAAGACCTAGAAAGAAGTTGAGTTCCCCTACCATACTCATCTCGAACTCACTACTCATTTGTTTCTCAAATTTTTCTGTAAGCACAGGATTAGTGGAACCAAACACAATATCATCAACATAGACTTGCACAATTAAGATGTCACCTGATTCTTTCTTCAAGAAGAGTGTCTTGTCAATGGATCCTCTTTGATAGCCTTTGGATAATAGAAATGAAGCAAATCTATCATACCAGGCTCGAGGAGCTTGTTTGAGGCCATACAGAGCCCTTTCAAGAAAGTAGACATGATCAGGCTTGTCATCATCTTCAAATCCGGGAGGTTGCTTCACATAAACTTCCTCTTGTAGATAGCCATTGAGAAATGCTGTTTTGACATCCATTTGGAACAGTTTGAACCCTTTGTATGTAGCAAACGCAATGAGTAGTCGTATTGCTTCAATTCTGGCAACTGGTGCAAACGTTTCCTCATAGTCGATTCCCTCCTCTTGATTATAACCTTGAGCCACTAGTCTGGCTTTGTTTCGGGAAACATTGCCTGACTCATCTAGTTTGTTGCGAAAGACCCATCTAGTTCCAATGACATTCTTGTCTGATGGTCTTGGAACTAACTTCCACACCTTATGTCTCTCAAACTGATGAAGCTCATCTTGCATTGGTTGAATCCAATCTGGATCTTTGAGTGCTTCCTGTATGCCTTTGGGTTCAACAAGAGAAACAAAAGCATTAAATGCACAAAAGTTATGGAGAGAGGAACGAGTTTGAACTCCCTGTTCCAAAGGTGTGAGGATGTTGTCAATAGGATGATCTTTTCTCTGATGGTAGTTCCTTGGTTGAGGATGAGTTGTTCCTGGGATTCCTTCCTGAGCACTGGAAATATCTTCAAATGTATCTTGTGGAACCACATTGATTTGATTGTTCCCAGAAGTGGATGCTTCAGCTGTTACTGGTGGTTGTTCCTCTTCTTCAGGAAAATGAGTTGAGGGATCATCGAATTGGTCCATGGTATCATTCTCTTCATGAACATCTTCAATGTTTGGCTCTTGTGGAGGAGAGTCACTTCCATTGATGTACTCAGAGTCTTCTCTTCGAGGCCTTGAACTTTCATCCTTGTCTGTCGGTTCCCTTGCTGGTTCTTCTGGAATAGTGAATGGTTTCACTATGGAACGAGTGAATGGATTTTTGGATGATGATCCGTGATTGATAGGCTCTTCATCAAAGATGACATGAATACTTTCTTCAAATTTCCTGGTCCTTTTGTTGTAGATTCGGTATGCTTTGCTATGAAGAGAGTATCCAGTGAAAATTCCTTCATCACTCCTTGGATCAAACTTTCCAAGAGCATCCTTCCCATTGTTATGGATGTAACACCTGCAACCAAAAACTCTAAGATGGGAAATGTTTGGCTTTCGGCCTTTGATTAGTTCATAAGAAGTTTTAAGCAATAAAGGTCGAATCATAGCCTTGTTAAGAATATACACCGAAGTGGAGATGGCTTCAGCCCAGAAGTTGGATGGAACTCCACTCTCTAAAATCATGGCACGAGCCATATTCTCCAGTGTGCGATTCTTCCTTTCAAAAACTCCATTTTGTTGTGGAGTTCTTGGTGCAGAAAAGTTGTGAGAAACTCCCTTTTCATTGCAAAAGTTGACAAAGGATGAATTGTCAAACTCTGTTCCATGGTCTGAGCGTATGGACTTCAGCTTAGTTCCCAGACTAACCTCTGTCTTCTTGATGAACACTTCAAATTCTTTAAACACAGTTCCTTTGGAAGACAAGAAAATAACCCAAGTGAAACGTGAATAATCATCTATTATAACAAACATGTACCTGCTTCCTCCATAGCTACAAGTGTCCATCGGTCCACATAGATCCATGTGTAGCATTTCCAGGGGTTTGGAGGTGCTCACGTTTTTCTTGGGTTTGAAGGAACTTCGAGTTTGTTTCCCTCTGGCACAAGCATCACACAGTTTTGCTGATTCTGGGCTTATCCTTGGCAAGCCCACCACAAGATCTTGTAGGAACAACTTCTGAATGAGATTTAGTCCTGCATGACCAAGATGTCTATGCCAAAGATCGGTGTCATTTGTAGAGACTGTGAGACATAGCTTTCTTGGAGGTTGAAAGTCTTGATCAACAATGTAAACATTGTTGAATCGTTTCCCTCGAAGAATCACTTTGTTAGTTTCTTTGTTCACAACAAGACATTCATTTGAGTCAAATGTGACTACATTGTTCCCTTGATCACAAAGTTGTGCCACACACACTAGATTGTATCCAAGATTTGCCACAAGATTTACGTTGTTGACCTTGATTGATTTGTTGAGCTTTACTTCCCCTGAGCCTTGTATTGCCCCTTTGTTTTTGTTGCCGAAGGACACATTTCCTCCTTCAACTTGGGTGTTAAGCGAGATTAGATTGTTCCTGTTTCCTGTCATGTGGTTGGAGCAAGCACTGTCTATAAACCACATACAGTTCCCTCTCGCTTTCACCTGCAAAAGAGTCAATGTTTGGTTACCCAGGCAAGGTGTCCCTTGCCTGGTTCCTTACAAGGGTAGTAATTAACATAATCAGCAATGTTCACATCAATCGAGTGATAATTCTTGTAAGATTTTGAGTGAGATGTTCTGTTGTTGCTTCTACCTGAGAACCCTTTTGATTGACCAATTTTGGGATATTCTTCCTTGTAATGACCATGACCTCCACATGTCCATCAAGTTTTGTAATATTCTCCTAAATAATACTTAGGATGTGGTCTCTGAATCCTATTTTTCTCAACTGTTTCCTTGTTCGGTCCTCTGGAACCATTTCCTTTAGCTATCTTAACATAGATTTTGTGGGAGTTGTTTCCAGTATAGTAGTCCTTTTTTCCTATAGTTCCACTCTCTAGAACCCTGATTTTTTCTTCTAAGTGAGAATTCTTAATTTTTTCAGTTTGTAGCTCTAGAGCTCTACTTTCACTTAGTTCCCTTAAGGTAAGAGTTGTTTGATCAGTTTCAGAGTTTCTTTCGGAATATCCTATTCCATGCCTAGAAGGAACAAATGTGACCTTAGGGGTCTCTACTATTTTCTTTCCCTCGGATATCTCTAATTTCTTACTAATGGCCTCCTTTTCAGTGGTGACAACGGCAAGAGTAGAGATAAGTTCATTTTTAGAGGTTATAGTAGAGTCGAGTTCCTTCCTTAATCTATCACATTCAGAACACTGAGCTGATTCAGGATTTTTTAAGCTAAGTTCCTTTCCAGAGGCATCATTTTCAAGTTTAAGACAATGCTCTTCAATTGCACTTACTTCCTTTTGTAACTTCATGTTGTCTTTAACAAGTTTAGAGAGTATACGAATGAGATCAGATTTAGAGCATTTATCAAAGCAACTAGTTAGAGATAGAATACTCACTTCCTCTTGAGGTTCCTTTGGATCTTCATTGATTGCCATGGCACACATGTTTGGTGCAGCCCAAGATTCTGGATCATCATCATCTGAGTCATCCCAAGTTGCTATGTAAGCTTTGTTCCCAGACTTGTTCTCATCATTTTCCAGGGGACAAGCTTTGGCATAGTGACCCTTCTTGAAGCACTTGAAGCATGTGATGTCTTTTGCATCTTTGTCTCCTTATTTGTTGTAGTCTCGTGAGGAACTGTTCCCTCCATAGTTCTTTCGGAACTTTCCCTTCTTGTAGAGGTTACGTAGAGCCTTTGTGATGAGCACTATGTCATCCTCTTCTTCATCTTCAGACTCTTCACACTGTTCCTGGACAGACTTAAGCACTTTCTCCAATTTAAGCGCAATTCCCTTTTCAGGTTTGTCTTGTGCTTTATCGAAGTTCCTCCTATTCTCATAGGATTTCAGCTTTCCAAAGATCTCATGAAGCATGAGGTTCCTGTTGGATGTATTTTCTCTGAAGGTTGTTCGATCATGAGCCCATTCACCAGTGAGACCATCTATCACCTTCTTGACCTTGATTCGTTCGGTGACTTCCCTATCAGAGATTCCCAAGTTCTCAAGCTTAGTCACTAGTCCCTGAAACCGGAACTGGTATGATGATACTGTTTCTCCAGGTTCCATTCTGAAGTTGTAGAACTCTTGTCGAACATCCATCTGATGGTCTTCCTTGAGATCTGAGCTTCCTATATGCATTTGTTCAATAGCAGCCCACATCTCCTTGGCGGTCTTGAGATTTCCCACCTTGGCTGAATCGATCTCACTCATGGAGTAGTTGAGATACATCTTTGCCTTGTAGTTGGCTTCCATGCATTTCCACTCATTTGGCCCCCACTTCGTGAGATCATTATCGATCTCTGGATTGATGGTGAAGTTCCCTCTCTCGATCACAGCCCATGCCTGATAGTCATGGCTCTTCATCCAGTCCATCATCAACCCTTGCCATCGTTCAAAACGGCCTTCTATCAACCTTGGTGGTTTGTCACTTCCATGTCCAACGGCACTGAGTTCTGAAGACATTCCTGTAGATATCCTGCGAGTTTTCACAGAAAATCTAGAGTCAAGCTCTGATACCAATTGAAGGATCAATGTTAGTCTAAGACAGTCGGGAACTGTTCCAGTGACAGTTCCCTTACGCAGCGGAGTAATATAGAACAAGACTAAAACAGGAATTTAAAGCTTGGACACAGTTCCTTATAGAGGAACCTCTTTAGCCAACTAGCTAAAGAGTAAACCTCTACCTCCCTTGGAGGATTTTGAACACGCACTATATTCTATTGATATATCTCAGGATCTACAATACAAAGTCGAACTTCTCTATTGCTTGCGATCCCACTCACAAACAATACTAACGACTAAGACATAATAGTTCCTAGATCTAAACACAAATGAATATAGAGAGTGAACCTTCTCGTTCCTGTGCAATTCCCTTTAGCACAGGAACCACCTTCTTCAAGCTGATGAAGAACTTCACGCAGTCTTCATCACTTGATCTTTCCTTCCTTGAACTTCTGGTTTGGATATCTTCTATGAATCAGCTCGGGCTCTCGATCTCTTTCTTTCCTTTTGTAGATCTGGTTTTCAGATGTGCGAGAGCTCAATTAGACCTAGCGGCGTCGCATTCCTTTTATAGAGTTTCCATTTTTAGTTCTGACGCCTTTGCCCTTATTGTCTTGGGGAGTACGACACTATTCAAAAAGACTAGCGTACCCTTCTTCATCTCTATTCATTCGGAGCTTTGGCTTGCCGCCCAAGATAATAGTAAAAAGTCTCTCTTGTCCTTTTGATTTCTTGCCACGTACGCAGGTGACTTGACAGAGAACGTTTCCCTTTACTTTTCCTGTAAACTTTCTATCTTTCCTGAGATCACTTATCCAGGGAATTAGTTCCATTTGTTTGTCATTATCAAAACTTCGATTACTCGAATGGAGAACCCATTGTTCCAGTGTTAGTTCCCTAACACTGTTCCAACAGACTTCATACATTATTTACAAAAAAATAAGGCCTTAAATTTACATTTTTGCCAAAGAAATAGGGCAAGAGTTAGTATAAATCAATGTATTAAGTTGAGCGATCCAAAGTCCAGTCAGACTATAGAACTAATTTTTGTTTTATAAAAATTGGATGTATCTGTGTTATGCGAATGTAGAACATTCGAGCACATCGAATGTTCTACATTTCGCGAATGTAGAACATTCATCGATCTCTAAAGTCCTCTAAAGTACGTACGAGAAATATTCATTCAATCGGAAGAATCATCCGACACGATCCAATAATATAAGACAAGTATAACCATACTGAAGAGAAGGTCGATCGATAGAGTCCATGTATAAGCAGCCAAATGGATTTATGTAGAAACAAAAAATATTTCACACAATTCAAAAATTTTGACCGACCACAAGATTTTGAGTGTATTCTTCCTTTTTTGTTAAATATTTGTTATTTGTCATTTTTTACATGTGTATTGTATTATTATAAAGAGCACAAAATTTGCTAGGCCCATTTATTTTACCAAAAACACAAACTTATCCTTTCCTTATGAAAAGAATTTCCACCTTTTATGCCAAATGTATTCATATATAATCCAAGATTGAGTAATAATCTTGTAAGTTAATTAATTAAAAATTACGATTTTCTTATATTTTACTTATATCCGTTTTACTTAGTTTATAGTCTGTAATTTATTTTGAGGAATAGTCGTATTTAAAAATACATGTACAAGAACGTTAATTTGTACTCCCTTTCTTAAGCAATATTTGTCACTATAGGAATTAACAAAAAAAAAATCAGGAACCAATTAAATTTACCTAAATATTCTTTATAATTAATTTGATTAATTCTACTTTTGAAAAATGAGAAAAAGTTGCCTTTTTGAAATATTTAGTAATTAATGTGTTGGTAAATTGGATTACGCCTATCAAATGGGTCGGCGGGTTGGATTTGAATTTGGGTTAATCGGGTTTGGTTTTAAATGGGCCTTGGGTTGTCGGGTCGCTAAATTTACAGGTTTGATTGGGTGTACTCATTACGGGTTCGAATTGATCCAATGGGTGCTACCTTTTATTTTATGTTTCTTAAACTAATTAAAATTATATTAATTAAATTAAAATAATATAAATTTGATACAAATAATTTTAATAATAAAATATTAAATTTATAATATAAATATTACTTTACCACAATCCAACGGGTTGGTGACTCGGCCAACCTATTTTTTCTGGGTCGATCGGATTCGGGTCACTCTTAAGTCTTAACTCATTGATTTTCAAGTTGGATTTCAACCCAAAAAACTTCGAACGACTCGGATAATTTTTTTTGGATCGGATCATATTTTGATAGGTCTAAATGAGGTTTCTAATTGCTTTGAAAAAAATATGCCAAGTGGTCAAATAGCTCCAATTCTCTCATAATTGAATATGAATAGCTACAATCAAATGTGACCAGATTGAAATATCGATTTTTTCTGAAGGCTGTGCAATATTTGAATTTTGAATTGATCAGATTTTGGAAAGAATCATGTTTCGGATTGGTCGTGGAATGCCACGTGTAAGTGTTTTGCCACCTGTAAAGATATTCATTCGATTGTTTTCCATGGAGGATGAATGAATGACGTAAATAAGTTAAAAGACATCGGAAAATGTGTGGAGGAAATTACACTTGTCGCAATTATAATGGAGAGATCGAAAACGAGATATCAGGCTGATCGATCACTTGGAGGCTGCCACTTGGCACAATTAATCATATGACTTAATCATTGGGTTTCTCATGTTCATCCACATTCCCTATTTATCAATTTCACTTTGAGAAAATATTGCTTAGCAAATGAACACGTACATTTGGATATTACCCGAATTAAAATGTGTAAGAAAAATAATCAATTTCATAGTATTTAATTGGATTTTTTTATTGTGTGTCCATGGGCACACAATAAGAATGTTAATTTTTGGCAAATCTGGATATTGTTTGTTAATTTTAATTTTTAAAAAGGGTTCATTAATTCCAATTTAGGGAATAGTTTTGAAATACTTTCCTAAACTATCACTTTTATTGTGTGCCCATGGGCACACATTAGCCAAACCATAATTAATTTGTTCATAATGAATTAATCATTTGACTTAATCATTGGACTTCTCGTGTTCATCTATATTCCCTAATTATCGATCAATTTTGAGAAGAATATTGTTTAGCAAATGTACACGTATTTAGGATATTCTGTTTCTCATATCATCATGTACGTGGTCCAAATTAATTTCAACACTATGTAAGAAAAAAATAATACAACATCAACACGTTTCAAAATAGTTTTGCTGATGTAGGATGTTATGGGGTTAAAATATACGCAACAAGCTCAAGCACCAAACCTAAATGCTGAAAAAAATTTCCACCAAAAAAAAAATGCTGAAAAAAATTAAGGCCATTGACTTTAATTCTAACTATTTGGACCTCTATTAATGATCATATCATCCGTAATATAGATATTTAGATACATGTTATAAAGACGAACTTATATATTATTCGTAAATCCCAAATACAAATAATACTATTGACTTAAGTCATCATAAATCTAGATCTAATAAACACAATCAATACAATAATTGAATCCGACACGTTCTTGATTCAAGTCTCTTTTGCATAGGAACTGACTTCCAAGTCGATGGCGAGCTTCATGTAGTTCCCTTCACTTGGATCTGTTATCTTCTCCTATGGATCTTGATCGTCGTCTTCACTTGAGTTGCTGCTCGAGCTCTCTCTTTCTCTCTGGATCACTTGCTTCTTATAGAGAATACTGTTCATTCCTTTCTGAGAGCGTGCTAGCTTGACCTAACTTCATATGTTTCTATTTAGGGTGATCGCTTCTTTCCATTTGACGCTTTAGTCCTTTAACTCTTAAGGCACACGATACTGTTGCAAATGACCAGCGTACCCTTTTGGAAACTTTCCATCTTGGGACATTTCTATCCTTTTGTGCTTGTCTCCCAAAACAATAGTGAAAAGTCTCTTTTGTCCTTTATTTAATAGCCACGTACCCATGTGGCTAGCGGGGAATATTTCCCATGCTCTTCATGTAATCTTGTATCTCTCCTGAATTCACTTGAGTAGATAATTAGTTCTAAGTGTTTGTCTTCATCAAAATTTCGATTGCTCGAATGGAGAAACTATTGTTCCAATATTAGAAATTAACACTGAACCAACAATTTTATTCATTTACAAGCATCATTAATTAGATATAATTATATTACGTAGATATAATCGAATTTTCTCATGAATAAATGAACCGAGCTTTCTTGTGCTCATGCTCAATTCATTTATCTCTCGAGCCTTAACATTGTGCTCTCGGATGAACACGAACAAGACTTACCCGACTCAAACACCGAAATACTTACGAACAACTTTATTCATTTAGAAGCTATCATATTAATATAGTGTTTGTTCAAAATTCTAAAAGGGAGGTAGAAGTTTTTCTATAAGGAATCGTGTCCATCTACTGCGTTATTATTTTATCTTTTGTACGTGTTGTCTTTTTCCGCAGCATAAGAGAACTGTCTCTGGAACAGTTCTCGATTTATCTTACTAACACATATCTTCGATCCTTACCATCAACACAAAAATAAAGTTGCATTTTTAGTTTTTGTAAAAATTAAAATTTATAGCCTAGCAAACTAAAAGAAAAATGAACCATATACCGATATACGTGCACAAACCCTCAAAAAATTATTATTTCTCAAGTTGAATATACATGTAACGTCTATTTAGGCACATGTAATACGTGACACTTTCCGATTGATAAAGACATAAAATTAGTTAATTATGACTTAATATAGGTTTAGGATGCCGCCATACAATATATCAAAAATTAATTAAAACAAGTGAGTACGGTGAAACACTTAAACCTTTGGTCGGATAGTGTATTTGACGTATTAACGATTTTCACATTAAAGTATTTTGTTTTTGGTAGCATTGAGTTAGCCGTGTGTAGAAGAATTTTTCATGTACGTAGAAGATATTTTAGACATTGTAAAGCCTTGTTTCACTTTTTTTTCAAAAATCATTTTTATTCAAAAGCTATTTTTTAATAGTTTTAAAATTCGTGTAATTCTCTCTACTTTTTACGCTTTTTAAGACATTAAAAATCACTTTCACCCAAAAATCACTTTTTATTACAAGTGAAACGAGTCTTAGGTTAATAAATGCATCAATAATTCTTGGGGGCCAAAGTTGGTAATGTAGATGCCAATTTAGAGTCTTCCTTCCAACTAACCATTGAAGATGTGATCATATTTTAACAATACCTAGCTAGATATCATTAGCATATTAAACCGTACATTTAATTTTTAGGGTCCAAAAGAGTCTTTCTTCTATGATGTTTAAGAGCATTTCTAACAGTTTCTCCATATTATTGGAAAGTGTGTATTTGAAGAATTTGGTATAAATTTTTGTTATTACAATTTCTTCGTTACATTCTACATAATAGAAAAGGTAGAGATAAAAGGAGACATCTTCTCTACATTTGGAAAATTCTTCAAAAATATTTAGGGAATGTATTAATTACATATGCTATCATGACACTTTCAACCGGTTAAATTACATTTTATAATATTTTGATGAATATTTGTATGCATATTAAGTATGGAATTCTTTATAATAGAGAAATTGTTGGAGTTGAAGTAAAATTATTTTTAAAAATATAACATTTGATTCTTTATTATAGAGAAAATTATTGGAAATTTGTTAGACATACTCTAAGTACTCGTAATCTAGATCTTCTACTTCACAAATATGTTCCACTTCATGCTCAACTACGATATGATTAGTTTGGATTATTAGTTGATTTATTTGCAAACTAAATAAAAAAGAAATATAATTATTAAATTAAAGTATCTAATCTAACCAACTAAAATGGCAGAGCATGAAATGAAATATATTTATGGAGTAGGAGATCTAAATTGATTTTTAAGGGTCCCAAATTTAGCTAAGATTCTTTCCGTTTAGTTCTACTTGTCTTTTTAGATTTTTCACATATATTAAAAAACTCATTGAAAATATAAAAATATCATTGAGAATTTAAATTTTTTTAAATGTAATCACCAATTAATTACTAACCATCTTTTATAACCAATACATAGAGAGAGAAAAGTCAATACCATACACATCAATAAAGTTATCGGAATAAAAGGAAGTAAAAAAGTTCGAAATCGCTGTACAATACCATCAAAAAATTGATGTACAAATAACTAGTCTTGATGCACATCCAAGGGAAAATCGATGCACATGCTAATATGGTACACGTGTACTCCAATTGTTTTTTTTTTTAAATGTAAAGAATTCGTGAAAAATATTCGTGCCCCTTTTTTTTTATCTTAAAAGACTAATTTAAGACGTTTGAGTCTTCTAAAAAAATGAACGAGATTTATTCTTTATTTTTCATATGAACGGCCATTCTTATATGATATTTATCCTTATTATCACGAGTAAGTTAAGAACAGTCATTATATATCGAAGGTTCAATTTCCAAATACAACTTTTTGGTACAAGAAAGGGGGATGGTCTACCTTGCTCACGGTGTTTATTAATGTTGTTGCTAAGTGCTAACCCAAGAATATTCACACACAAGAAAATAGAGCACATATTACACTAAATAAATAGACCATTCCCATCAAATATACACATTGAATCTTACACGCTATAGTCCATTCATGTTTTGATACTCGTACAGCCTCTTAAATAGATTATTGGACTGTCCTACATATTGTCACTTCAATACAAAAATATGTTGCATCTTAGATTTGAGTGTAATAACGAGCCCTTATTTACTCCTTCACGGTTATATTTTGTGATAGGGCTGATCACGCTTAGATAATGTCCAACCATGTTTTATAACATATTTGTATTTAAATCTTAATTTAAGACTTTTTTTTTTTGTTTAGTCGAGGACGCTGACCATGAGAGTCGAATCAAAAATCTCATGGTATTATTTTAAAGTCCTAACTAGATGTTCGAAGACTTTAAGACTCTCATTTTATATTCTTATTTCTGCCTACAACCACATCCAGCTAGCCGCTAGCGTGTACCAATATCATTTAAAAAACTATTACTTTTTAAGGGAAAAAATGTGGGAACATATGGGTAACTCAAAATATGTAAAACACCTTAACTAAGATATTTAATCAATCAATTAACACCAACAAACGAAAATTTGAGTAATCGATCATTGATTGAAAAATTAATTTAATGAAAGCAAACACGCGTTCGTTTCTTTGTTGCATGCCATTTGTTCGCTACACTTTTAACACTTCATGCTTCCAGCTAACAGCAAAAATATCGTTTGCTGACTTTTTCTTCTCCAAATTTATTGCCCATTTAGATGCCAAGTTTTTAGGGGCTGTTTGGTAAGGTGGCATTCAAAAAGTAATGTGAATTGATAGGGAAGTTTCTATATACTACACATACATAGCCAAATCACTATTATATATAATGTAAGGATTTTTCATCCCCTAAACTTTTGATTTAGATTTTATTCCCTTCATTTATTTACTTAAATACAAGTAAGACATTGTTATCGATCCTATGTATTATAGATATGCAAATTGATTTCGACCAAGAAAAAGATATGAATATTGATGGACTATATATTATATGTTTTGCATACAACAAACACTATATACGTGTAAGTTTTAGATGAGAATTATAATTAATAAAGACGACTATCACATGGAAGTGGACCAAATTAGCCACAAATTCATATGAGATTTTACCCCCTAGTACATACATAAATGACCCATATCACCTGAATTCGGTGCTACTACCCAAATGATTGTACAAATTTAATTTGATAAGAAAGATTGTACATATAATGTTCCCATCGTAATTAATTCTTCGGTGCCAAACCTTTTTTAAGGGATTTATTTTTAATGGTTGATCATGTCATGAAATATAAAATGTTTCATAGACACGGGCTCAACTGCAAAGTTCAACATAGAAGTGTAATTGAGTTTATTTCAAAACCAATTGATGATATAAAAAGTAATTTATGATCAATATACACTAGTTTATTTTTCTCCCAACTTTCAACTGACAATATGAAGAGTAACTCGTGATCAATATATTAGCTTGTTTTTTCTCCCAATATCTCATATGAGATTCACAATTGAACCCCAACAATCTCCCCCTCATGTGTGAATACCTCACAAGGCTGAACGGTGGACCCTCCCGGTCCTTAAGTCGAATGATTAACTCTAATACTACTTGCTACACGAGAGACAAGCTAGCCCAACTATCAAGCCCAGCATAGAAGTCCAATGAGGTTCCATCCCAAAACCAATAGAAAATATGAAAAGTAACCCATAACTAATATACTAGCTTGTATTTTTTCTCCCAACTTCTCATGTGAGATTCACAATTGAACCCCAACATAAAATATTCGAGACTCAAAATCAAAATACATGGTAACTTGATATTCTCATCAACAAGTAATGGCTAATATTATGGGTTTGTTTGGCACACTTTAAATCAAAATACATGTAAGCTTTGATAATATCAAAACTTACACAAATAAATAAGCTTTTGTACAAGCGTTTGATGCACATAGTTGATGGAAGTTTACCAAAGTTCAATTGAAGGTAGTTGAAAATTTTCACAAAATATAAGGTATATCCTAAAAGCTTATACAACCTTATGTAAAACATATCAATGTACAACAACATCAAAATCAACCAAGTGGACTCTCGTTAGTTCGCGATCTGAGAATCAAGATGTATATGCCCTTGCCTCATACAAAATCTAGAAGGTGTGTCTGAACAACCCAAAGAAATTAAGGGGTGCAAACAAAAGTAAAGAGGCTAGTCAAGCCTAAAAAAGTAAGAAATTGAGTGAGGGAAAGAAAAAGAAAAAAAGCAAGGAAAAGGGACAAGAGGGGCAACAAGAAAGCGGGGGTCGCCCACACCGGTTACTACGTACGCTCCTCAATCGTGATCCTCTCCCTCCACTGCTCGATGCACATAGCCAAATCTACTGAAATTGCCAAACTAGCGGGGTCATGCTTTATAAGTTTATTCTAACTCTTCTTCGTTCTGCCCCTGTCCCTAAGTATCACGTCGGTATCCAAACATTCTCTCCTCCTTACTAGGGCATCTTGTAACTTCCTCGATCTAAAGGTATCCAAACCATCAAAGTCTTGATTCGCATAGCTTCTCTCCTATATTGACTTCTCCCACCTTATCTTGTTCACTTCATTTCTGATCCTGTCTAACCTCGTGTTGCCACGCATCCCTCTCAACATCCACATCTCTACTACCATCAACTTTTGTTCATGCACTTTCTTGATCGGCTAGCACTCGACACCATACAACATGATTTGTCTAATTACCGCTCTATAGAATTTCCTTCAAGTTAGAGTAGGATAAGAGCACCCTTGATGATCCCCTCCACTTCTGCCAACCCATTTGAATTATATGCTTAATGTCCTCCCCAATCTCATTCTTCAAAACAACATCGCCTCTCAAACGGATACTTCCTCACCATCTAACTCAACCCCTGTGTAAGGCCCGAGGCCCTAGAAGCGCTATCACATGCCAACCCGAGGACTTCCCAGGAGGTCACCCATCCTGGTACTACTCTCGCCCTTGCACGCTTAACTTCTGAGTTCTTTGTCCTCACTCGAACTCAGAAAAGGAAGAGCTCTTGTTGACATGGGGAGCACCTCAATCCCTTATAAATTATCGGGGTGTTACACCCTGATCAAACTTCAACTCCATATACTCTATCTTGGTCCTGCTCAACATAAAACCCTTAGATTCAAAGCGTCTCTCTCTCTCTCTCTCTCTCCCTTAACTCATCCACCAACACAATGTCATCCACAAACAACATTTCCATATATCATCCTTAAATTAAAAATAATTTTATTAAATTTATTTAAAAAAATTCCATAAATTTTTATCATTTAGATATCAACTTAATCAATTATGTGTACCGAATATCTGAAAAATTTACCTATCAAAATAAGTTTCAAATTTCATCTATAAAATTCTACTGCTAAATACGTTTCATCTCCAATTTCAACTTATATCAAATTCACAATGCCCAAATCTCCATATTTTATTACTACACAACCTAGACTTTGCTAAGGACATCGATTCAAATTTTTTAATAACAATTATATATATATATATATATAAAGAATGTTGATAACGCTAGTTTAAAAAGTAAACCTTAACAAAAAAATAGATAAATTTTTTAAAAAAATTAAAAAATTACACCTAATTAAAAAAATAGGGAACATTTAAAAAAAATGAAGCAATAAATCCATTGCATATTCAATATCTTTTTTTTAATATAGGATACTGTTCATAAAAGTCAAAACAGAAATATCATCGTTATATCATAAAATTCTAACCACTTGATCGAATAGATGCCTGAATGCTTGTATATTCTAGGTCTTGGATTTATAGATTTCAATATTGTAGATTCAAAATCCGCCGTAAACCCACAACGAACCCTAGATCCGCGGTAAATATCGTGGACATGTAACTCACCTAGCTCGACGATAAGCAATTAATAGAATTAGTTGCGCCAAAGGAGTATATAGAAGTAATAAATTACGTACACTTAAAGAAAGGAACAGTAGAGGAATTGGGTGGATTGACGAACAATAATTGGGAGAAATCGATAGAGAAGAAGCCAATGTGTGACAAGGACACATATTAATAATTAACACCAATTCAGCCGTTGGAAATAAAACATCTGGTATGTACTGGTTACCATTGCAATTTTGCAATTGCAAAGTGTGATTCATAATCAATCCTCCCTTGCGTGACTTGGGACACATCGATGAGTCTCAACCACACACGATTCCCTCTCTTCTTCTCTCAAATGGGTCCCACCTCCTTTTTTCTCATATATATAAACCCCTTCTCCTCTCTTCATTCCTCTTCATTCCAACATAACAAATACAACTTTATAGCATCCAAAACCCCAAAAAAATATAATACCAAATCCTAGCTCTCTTCGATCTTAGCCTAGTTCACACTAACAAAAAGTGCTTGAAAAGCTTACAAGAGTTTTTGTTAGATCTAGCAATGGTACTAGTTCACCACCCTTGGGTTTTCGCCTTCGGCATTCTAGGTATGATACCGATCCGGCCATCATGCTCTTTTGTATGTTAATGTGTCTTTGAATCTGTCGCTAAATCTGTTCTTTGTATGTTAATCTACCGATCCATCATGTTCTTTGTATGTTAATGTGTCCTGCACTATCGTTGAATCTGTTGTGTGTATGTTAATATACCTAAACTAGAGATGTTCTTACAAAAAACTTGTTAATCGGGACAATTTTGTGTATTTATATATAGTTGTTTTTAACTAGCATATGCATATATATAATCTCAAAAACATGACATGTTTCTATAGTTTTCATTTGGAGTGTTATTTACTTGCCTTGTGATAAGTTTGTTGTAGCTCATTTAGTAGAATGATCATGTATCATCTATGTAGGAAACTAGAGATTTGTGTTCTTACAAATGTGTGAATTATAGGGAAAGAGTGAAGAAAGAATTTTGAGTCTCCCATACGCATGCATGCAATTCTTAGTGTGATTAATTAATTAATGAATGAAATCTTAGCTTTCTATGTGTGTATTTTTTAATAGTTAAAGGAACGTATAGGGTGGGAATTTATTGGAGTAGTAAAAGCAATATAATTTCTAGTCTCGTTGAAGTCTAAGATGGGTCTCTTCTCGTGTCAAACCAACAAGATTCACCTGAATTTTAGATTTCTTTTTTTATACTTTTTCTCCTCAATTATTTACTAGTCTTTTACTTAATGGTTTTGTCTTCTTCTAATATTAAATTACCATTATCTTGCAGGCAACGTCATCTCTTTCCTCGTCTACCTCGCACCATTGTAAGTTCCTTTTACAAAAAAAATAAAATCTAGTGCTCATTTAATGATATCATATTCTAAAATTTATGATTTTGGTACGTCCATATCATATGACTATTTTTATAGAATATGATTGAGCCAATAATTACAATTTTTAAAAATATATAGAAATACTTCACATAAAAATCAGTTATAAATAATTAACATTTTTTGTGGTGGAAATGTTAAATCTTAATGATATCATATTCTACATCTTAATATCGGATTATATCATATGACTATTTTATATAATACGACTGAGATAATACTCAAAATTTTGAAAAATTATATAAAATTAAAAATTATTTCGCATAAAATTAAATCTATAATTAACATTTTTTGTGGTGAAAAATCTTGCAGGCCAACTTTCTGGAGGATATACAAAAAGAAATCAACAGAAGGCTTCCAATCGTTGCCTTACGTTTGTGCAATTTTCAGCTCCATGTTATGGATTTACTACGCCTTGGTTAAATCCAACGCTTTTTTACTCATCACAATCAACAGCTTTGGATGTGTTATTGAGACCCTTTACATTGCAATGTTCTTGACTTATGCTCCTAAGGAAGCCAAGGTAAATTCAAATTTACCCTAATCATCAATAAACAAAATAAAAAATAATAATTTCAATTAATTAATGACTATATATACTAATTATTTTGCTTAATCTTATGTAGATGGCGACGTTCAAGCTACTCGTTCTCTTGAACTTCATCGGATTCTCCGCGATTCTTCTCGTATGTAACTACATAGCAAAAGAATCGATCCGGGTTCAACTCTTGGGAGGGATTTGCGTGGCCTTTGCAGTTGTCGTCTTCGCTGCTCCTCTTAGCATAATCGTAAGTAATTAAGATTACGCATAAAAGTGGTATGATTTGCTAAAATTAGACAAGTTGATTTTCACAAGTTTGGTTATATGTGTGTACATGCAAGTTGTGTGTTTGTGTGTGTGCATGTGTTGTGTATACAAAAACGTACAAATATTGATTTGAATTTGTTAGGGTATGAGCTCATATTCATTTGTCTTGTAGCTTTCATATAGCAATATGTCCAAATTTGTCAATCAAACTACATATATAGCTAGATTTTGTACACGTTATCACTTGGACAAAAAAACTTACATGCTTCTAGACCATAACGTACATTCACATTAATTCTTTCTCAACCATTCGATCTCTTTCTAGAATCTACGGTTTCTTTTCGCCTCGAATAGAAGAAGGTAGATGCATAATTTTGGATCTTATTAGTTAGAATTAGAGAATAGTTAATTGATTGATTAACATTGATATTAATTTGAATTGATGTTGTTAATTTGTTGCAGAGAAATGTGATCCGTACAAAGAGCGTTGAATTCATGCCATTTCCTCTGTCGTTGTCCCTTACCATAAGTGCGGTTATGTGGTTCATGTACGGCCTCCTCCAAAAGGATATGTACATTGTGGTATGTAACTATTTCAATTTTACCTCTTTTAAGTTAATAATATTAACTTAGTTAATGAGACACAAGTATATAATAGTAAAGTATATTTATACACATATATAGATTTATATATATAATTTAATATTATAATTTAAATATAATATTTATGTTCCTAAATATTTAGAAAATATTAATATTAATTTCATAATATTTAAAAAAATATTTTATAAAGAAGATTATGTTTATATCGCTTGTTAAATTTAAAAATCTCTAAATATAATTGTATATTAGTAATGTAAGAAACATTATTATAGTATAAGGATTGTAAATAGTAAAACAAAAGAAGGACAAAGATGTAAATGGGAAAATTAACACGCGTATGTAACATAGCTAAGACAACGACATGTAAAATAGTAGGATCCGACTTTAGTTATAGTATAATGATTCATAAATCGTCCACGACCGAAAAAATGTTACATGTTATTTGACTTAAAAACCCATATGAATATCTTGATATGAATACCAAATGTTATATTATATTATATAAAATCGAACGAACCCTAATTGCTGTGTGTTGATTACTATATATATGCAGCTTCCAAATGTGCTAGGATTCTCCTTCGGAGTAGCCCAAATGATCTTATACGGAATCTATCGAAACCACTCGAAAGTCGAGCCGGCAATCGACTTCGAGAAGAAGCTCCCGGAGAAGGCCACGTGCGAGACTCCCGTGGCCACGAACAACCCCGAGAAAGTGTGTGCCCCCGAGGAGGCGGTGGTGGCGGTGGTTGTGGAGGGGAGGAGGAAAGTGAATGATGATGATGATATTGACATGGACGGTGAAGACATTGAGGCTCATGGTCCACGTGAGTTGCACGTGAGCCCGCCCACGTCATGTGGGGTCAACGAGATTAAGATGGTGGGGTCCATGCCAGCTGGCCCGGGCGCTGGCGCCGTCCCATTGGTCAACTGTGTGGTGTGAGATTACAAGGAAAAGAGAGAATGGTTAATTGTTTGGTGAAAGTTTAGTTGGTTTCGTTTCGAAAGTATTTAATGAGTTGTACCGATTGATAAGATGTGGGCGATGAAATCGAGCGATGGGTTTAGTGAGGTGTGGGCGAAAAATTTGGGTATGGAAAATCGAATGAATTTTGGGAAACCGGGTTCGGCGGATTTGTCAATTATATGATATATGTAGTTTAATTACATTAGGGTTGTTATAATTTCATGATTTTAATACTACGTATGCACTATTTTAATTTTTACTACGGTACTACCTTTTTGGTGTAATGATTTTATCTACTTGTTAATAAAATGAAAATCGTGTTACACTAATTGTTTTGTTGTTACGTTGAGAATATCATGTTTAAAGCTCATGAAGTCGTAATCATACATATTGTTTTACAATTGTTTGCTAATTTTGGATATTATTTTGATACTCTCTCTCATAATCAAAATAAGTACTAATAATGTAAATTTATATAAATATTAGAATATTTACTATAAGAATCATATAAAGGGGCTAATGAATTGAAGGGGTGATTTATTCGTGTAATTAAATAGCTAGTTATAAAATAGTTGTTCAAGTAAAACTAAATTACAACACTTTTTATATGCCTATTCTAGAGCAATATCTCCTCGACTATCTCCTCGACTCTCTAATACCCTTTTTCCACATAACCTTAATACAACTTTTTGTTGGAATTTAATATGAATATAAAGTTCCAATATTAATAATGCAGTACATATTCACGTGATGAATGCACTATGTGAAATGTTCAATTTGAACTACTATCCCACATCGGAATTGTGGAGGTAGTTAGAGTGCCTTATAAAGGTTAGTGTCATTCCATGTGTTAGAGGGTTAAGAGAGGAATGATCCCTTGCGCGCGCCGCCGCTGTCGTCCGGCTCGGCTCGTGACACATGCGCGGTATGGTGGGGCTTATCTTTTTGCGGGACGTTTTAATTATTTTGATGAAATTGGGCCACGAGGGTTGCGGATTAATTTGTCGTATTCTTCCGCAGTCACTCAGTTTTTAAATTTTTTTGAATTTCGTAACTGATACGATTACACTGACACAGACAATCTAGTACACATTGAACATAAAGCTCCTCTTGCATCTCATACTATCCAATATACATGGCCTTCAAGCAATCTTCAAGACTATGATACACTATTTATTATTGTTTAATTATACAATATATAATATTTTTATTACACAAAATTATTTTTAACTTTAATTGTTAGATATTCTTAGATCTGTAGGATCAATTATATGTATTAGTCAAAAACAGAAAGGAACTTTTCCAAAGATAGTTTCTATACGCAATGAAATATATAAACAAGCACCTACATGAATTCAAATCAAAGCAGATATTAAATATGTATACGGTTCGTTTATAGAGGAACCCTACTTCAACCAACAAGTTGAATGGGTAAACCTCTAACTCCTTTGGAAGATTTTTAATAAAGACTACCGAAAACGTCTTCTTTGTCATCATTGAGATCGCATACTCGTCTCCGAGTTGCTTTGGTTCTTCTTCTTCCTTGATTGGTTATTGATGGTCATGGATCTCTTTCAATGCTCTCATTACTCTAAGGTTGCTACTGTTCATTCTAGTGAGTGATCTCACTAACCTAAAGCTTCATCACTTTCTTTTTATATGAGAGAGCTCTTCCAAAGAGGTTTCTATCCATTTTATATAAAAGAGCTCTTCCAAAAGACGTTTCTATCCTTTTTCTCTTGTGGCGCTAGCCTTGATTCCTAAAGACCAGCATACTTATGGGTGATCCTTTTGTTCTTTTTTGCTTACCGTCCAAGACAATTCTGCAAAGAACTTTTTTTATCTTTTTCACTAGACACGTAATTATGACTTGTTTATGGAACGTTTCCATAACTTTTCACTGTGCTTGCTTTTGTAGTTCCTATAACTCTATTTTTTTTAGATAAACACTTAGTTTCTAATGATGTTTGTTATCATCAAAACTTATAGAGAGATATATTATTCTAGTATTTGAAACTAACAGTTTCTAATGACACTTGTTTTAGTGGGGGTATATTAAGGTGATAATGCTGATGTTGTATACAATATATATTATTTAATACAAAAAAATTATTTCAACTATAAATTGTTGGATAATCACGTATTATTTATACGTTATTAAAATTCTAATCAAAATCATCATATTTTTGTATTTTCTCATATAACAGAGTGATTTAGACTTTTTTTTAATATCGATATGTCATCGTCATTTGTCTAAATGACAAAAACAATAATTATTCAAACATTTCGGCTAATGTGTGCCCATGGGCACATAATAAAAGTGTTCATTTGGGAAACTATTTTAAAATTATTCCCTAAATTGGAATAAATAAACCTTTTTTAAAAAATCAAAATCAACAAACAATATCCAGATTTACCATGATTAAAAATCTTATTGTATGCTATTGTAGGATCGATGTTAGTCTTAGACAGTCGGGAACTGTTCCAGTGACAGTTTCCTTACGCAGCGGAGTAATATAGAACAAGACTAAAATAGGAATTTAAAGCTTGGACACAGTTCCTTATAGAGGAACCTCTTTAGCCAACTAGCTAAAGAGTAAACCTCTACCTCCCTTGGAGGATTTTGAACACGCACTATATTCTATTGATATATCTCAGGTTCTATAATTCAAAGTCGAACTTCTCTATTGCTTGCGATCCCACTCACAAACAATACTAACGACTAAGACATAATAGTTCCTAGATCTAAACACAAACGAATATAGAGAGTGAACCTTCTCGTTCCTGTGCAGTTCCCTTTAGCACAGGAACCACCTTCTTCAAGCTGATGAAGAATTTCACGCAATCTTCATCACTTGATCTTTCCTTCCTTGAACTTCTGGTTTGAATATCTTCTATGAATCAGCTCGAGCTCTCGATCTCTTTCTTTCCTTTTGTAGATTTGTTTTTCAAGTGTGCGAGAGCTCAATTAGACCTAGCGGCGTCGCATTCTATTTATAGAGTTGCCATCTTTAGTTCTGACGCCTTTGCCCTTATTGTCTTAGGGAGTACGACACTATTTAAAAAGACTAGCGTACCCTTCTTCATCTCTATTCATTCGGAGCTATGGCTTGCCGCCCAAGACAATAGTGAAATGTCTCTCTTGTCCTTTTAATTACTTGCCACGTATACAGGTGACTTGACAGGGAATGTTTCCCTTTACTTTTCCTGTAAACTTGTTATCTTTCCTGAGATCACTTATACAAGGAATTAATTCCATTTGTTTGTCATTATCAAAACTTCGATTACTCGAATGGAGAACGCATTGTTCCAGTGTTAGTTCCCTAACACTGTTCCAACAATTTCCCCCTTTTTGATGATGACAAACTTTCATAAAAATGCAAGTGTTAAACATTCAGGAATTCAGGAAAGATATTAGATAATTAAGCATCAATAACACAGGCAATTTTGTAGATACTCAGTTCACCCTGAAATGGACAAGTAGTTTGATTTTCAAGATTTTTAAGCTAACAGTTCCCCCTCAGCTTATGGCTAATTATTCTGTATTCTCTTAGACACAACGCATCTCTGCATTTTTCCACTTTTCCCCCTTTTGACATCATCGAAAGACAATCAAGTATAAACATGCAAGAACAAGCAAGTGAAGCACAATCATAACTAAAGAACAAAAGCAAAATGCAATTCATTAAAAACATTGTTCATACAAGTACAAGATCAGAGTCTTAAGAGCATTGAAGGAGGGAGAAGACAGTTGTGAATTTTTCTTGTAGGGGGCTTGTTCAAGGGTTAGAGGAGGAAGAGGAGGAAGGGAGCTTCTTCTGTATGTCCTTAAGAACAGCAAGGATGTGATCATTGGTTCCCTTCGTCTGTTGAATGTCTAGAAGGACATCAAGTATGCGCTCAGTGACCCCACACAGACGGTTGAGAGCTTGAAGGACAGTTTTTGAGTCTCCTTGTTCAATGAACACAGCAAGAGGACCTTCTTCTTGTGGTTCCATGGAATGCTTCATTCGTAGAATGTTGGACATATCCATATCTTGTCCTAGCTCTTCTTCCTCTTGAGGATGATATACATCGTTCCTCTTCATTATCTCCTTCACAAACGCTGCATATGGAAGGGCGTGATTCTCCTTGGCAACGCATTTGCACATGTGCAAAATCATTATCTTTGGCAGGTTGATGCGCTCTTTGCGAAGGAACAGATCCAAGAGAATGGCATCAGTGGAGTTGAGAGTTGTTCTCTTTTCCAGTCTTGGCGTCACTATCCTAGTGATAAATTGGTGTGCCATCTTGCCTACTTGACTCAAGTTGTGAGTCAGGATCTCTTTTCCTTGTGGAGGAACATGCCCTAGAAGTCTTTGCAGAATGGCATCTCTTCCATCAGAATCTTGCCATGGGCGTTGGGGAAGCATATCAAACCCTTCTCCAGGAACATTGAGAATTTTCTTGATCTGGGCAGCGGTGAAGGTGAAGTCATCCTCTTCTGTCTTCCATCTTATTATGGGGTCAAGCTCAGTTCCCTTTTGTAAGGCGAATTTGGAGTAGAAGTACCTAATTTGAGCTTGATCCACCATTGCCGGTTCGGAGCAGAGCTTATCCCATCCTTGAAACTGGATGAGTTCCTGAAGCTCGTTGAACTCGTTTTCTTGTAGGAACTCGGCTGTGATTACGAGAGGAATGACCAACTTCCTCTCTTGTGGCTTCTTGTTTTCCTTCTTTCCTTTCTTCTTCTCCTTTTGTTCAGACTTTTCTTCCAGTCTTGGCTTCTTGGAGCCTCTTGTTGAAGGACGCCCAGGTGGCGGTTCCTTGTACCCAATTTGAAGGGTAGGCTCTTGATATTCCTCCACCTCATCGTTGGAGCCCTCAACAGTGACGATCTCCGTTGATGGATGAAGAGCGTGGAGTTGCTCAGATTGTAGAGGCTGTAGTTCCTCCTCATCTTCTTCTTCTACTACTTCACTCAATTTCCTATAATTTCTATTTTTGGTTCTTGGAGCAGTTGGAATTTGTGGAAGAGAGGTTGAAGAGGAAGAGCGTTTTGGAAGAGAGGGAGAAGATTGGGTCGGTTTGATAGGTGTAGTTCCCTGTGAAGTAGGGAACTCCTCTCTCTCAAATTGGGAGATGGACTGATCGAGGTTGGAGAGATCTAGTTCCTTGTGAGGTGGAACTTGGATTGGAAGAGATGAAGCTTGTGAGTTTGGAGCATTTGGAAGAGATGAGAGAGCCCTGGTTCTTTGGATTTGAGGAGTAGGGTTGTGAGAGGTGGAAGCAAGGGAATCTGGTCTTCGTTTGGTAGAGAAGTTGTCAAGAATTTGTGTATGGTGTTTGGGAGAGGAATGAGAGGAGGCTTGTAATAGAGGGGTAGGATTGGAATCATGGATCGTGGTAGGAACACCCTCAATGTTTAAGGTGAGGGTTGAGGAGCCATCCGGTCTCGTGGCGAGAACTGGAATTTCAGACCTTGGTGTTTGTGGTGGTGAATCTGGAGGTGTAAGACTAGGTTGTCCATCTCTTTTTCTCATAAGAGAATAGAGACGTTCCTTGACATCAAAGATGTACTCGGGTTCATGGTGGTCGAGATCTAGATTGGTGAGAAGCATTTTCTTGAGAGTTTCAGGGTCATGGTTGAGAAGATGTGGCTCGATGAGTGGGTTTTTGTGGTAGACGGAGAACTTGATGATGGGTTGATTTTGGTTGGCCATAGGAGTGTACGGATGGAGTTACAGAGAAAGATTGGAAGTAGAGTTTTGCGAAGTCTAGGGTTTTGAAGAGAAGATGGAGGAAGACGATGAAGAGAAAGGAAAGAGTGGAATGGGTTAAGTAGTAAGAAGAGAAGAAGTTAAAGGGGTGAGAGTGGTTACCAACCTTTCCTTGAAACTAGCAATTAGTTACCCCAAAAAAAATCGGAAGAGATTTGGTTTTCTCCACGCAAAGATCTTTTCCTATTCTACAGTCTCAACGTGGCAACAGATTAGCACGGGTAGAGAGATGAACGGTTCGGATTCACTTTTCCCTTTCTACAGCCTGTCGCTTCCTGAACCAGTTTTCAATGAACTTTGTCTTTCCAATAATACATATGAGAGACGCATTTGAATTTCAAACACCCTTGTAGTTCCTTTGTAAATTGATGCAGTTCCTTTCCTTTCTAACTCCTCTTTTCATGAACAAGTAAGACGAGGCCAAGTTTGGATATGTAAAGGATTTTTGTGAAAAGACTAAAAGATATATCCAAACTAAATAGGGTTATGGAATCAAGTGATGTTGTCATCCAGGTAATTGAATCTCGTAAAAAGGGGGTTTATTCATTGAGGCTCATAGGAAACGTTTACCTGGATGGGTTTTGAGGGACAAGTCTTATGATCAACCATCATTTCGGCTTATAGTGAGGGATAGATAAGATCAGGTTGATCATTTTGGGACAAAAATAAACAAAGTGCTCTTAAGGAATCAATTCCAATATCTAGTGATGAACTTGTTTTATGCAAGTTTGCAATTATTGAAAATGAAAGTTGCTAGACCATGCAGTTCCCTAGATATACTGATATCTAACTAGTCAATCATGGAGGGAAAAGATGGACCGGGACTTGTTTAATGTAAGAGAATCATCCCTAAGAGCATACGAAGATGCTCAAAGGGTTGTCTGTCCAAAGCTTTGGTAAAAATGTCAGCAACTTGTTCATCTGTCCTGCAGTGAACCATCTCAATGGAACCTTTCTCTACGTGATCACGCAGGAAATGGTGCCTAACCTCTATGTGCTTTGTCCTAGAGTGATGCACTGGTTTTTTTGAGATGTTAATTGCACTAGTACTATCACATTTAATAGGAACAGTTCCAAGAAACATACCGTAGTCTTTGAGTTGATACTTGAGCCATAGGACTTGGGAACAGCAAGCAGCTGCGGCAATGTATTCAGCTTCAGCAGTGGAAAGTGCCACAGAGGATTGCTTCTTGGATCCCCATGATACTAGACAGTCTCCTAGGAACTGTGCCATGCCTGATGTGCTTTTTCGATCAACTAGATGTCCTGCAAAATCAGCATCTGTGAAGGAAACAAGTTCAAAGGAGCTGTTCCTAGGGTACCATAAGCAAAGATTATCTCTCCCTTTGAGGTAGCGAAAGATTCTTTTGACTTCCTTTAGATGTGATTCCTTAGGATTTGCTTGGAACCTTGCACAGAGACAGACAACGAACATGATGTCTGGTCTACTAGCAGTGAGATAGAGTAGGGAACCAATCATTCCTCGAAAAAGTTTTTGATTGACACTGGTTCCATTCTCATCGGCATCAAGTCGTGTGCTAGGTGAGATTGGAGTGTTGATTGGCTTTGCAGTGTCCATCCCATATTTGGATAGCATTTCCTTGATGTACTTTTGTTGATGAATCTTGGTTCCATCTTTTGTTTGAGAGATTTGAAGACCTAGAAAGAAGTTGAGTTCCCCTACCATACTCATCTCGAACTCCCTACTCATTTGTTTCTCAAATTTTTCTGTAAGCACAGGATTAGTGGAACCAAACACTATATCATCAACATAGACTTGCACAATTAAAATGTCACCTGATTCTTTCTTCAAGAAGAGTGTCTTGTCAATGGATCCTCTTTGATAGCCTTTGGATAATAGAAATGAAGCAAATCTATCATACCAGGCTCGAGGAGCTTGTTTGAGGCCATAGAGAGCCCTTTCAAGAAAGTAGACGTGATCAGGCTTGTCATCATCTTCAAATCCAGGAGGTTGCTTCACATAAACTTCTTCTTGTAGATAGCCATTGAGAAATGTTGTTTTGACATCCATTTGGAACAGTTTGAACCCTTTGTATGTAGCAAAAGCAATGAGTAGTCGTATTGCTTCAATTCTGGCTACTGGTGCAAACGTTTCCTCATAGTCGATTCCCTCCTCTTGATTATAACCTTGAGCCACTAGTCTGGCTTTGTTTCGGGAAACATTTCCTGACTCATCCAGTTTGTTGCGAAAGACCCATCTAGTTCCAATGACATTCTTGTCCGATGGTCTTGGAACTAATCTCCACACCTTATGTCTTTCAAACTGATGGAGCTCATCTTGATCACTTGATCTTTCCTTCCTTGAACTTCTGGTTTGAATATCTTCTATGAATCAGCTCGGGCTCTCGATCTCTTTCTTTCCTTTTGTAGATCTGTTTTTCAGGTGTGCGAGAGCTCAATTAGACCTAGCGTCGTCGCATTCTATTTATAGAGTTTCCATCTTTAGTTCTGACGCCTTTGCCCTTATTGTCTTGGGGAGTACAACACTATTCAAAAAGACTAGCGTACCCTTCTTCATCTCTATTCATTCGGATCTATGGCTTGCCGCCCAAGACAATAGTGAAATGTCTCTCTTGTCCTTTTAATTACTTGCCACGTATACAGGTGACTTGACAGGGAACGTTTCCCTTTACTTTTCCTGTAAACTTGCTATCTTTCCTGAGATCACTTATACAGGGAATTAGTTCCATTTGTTTGTCATTATCAAAACTTCGAGTACTCGAATGGAGAACCCATTGTTCCAGTGTTAGTTCCCTAACACTGTTCCAACAGCTATGGACACACATTAGAAAAATCCTTATTCAAATGCAACAAAGAACCATTAGCAAATGAAGATAACAAGTCTGTCTATTTGAGCAGGTGTAAATGCAGATGGTGGAATTCAGAATATATTGACCAAATTTCATAATTGACCTTTCGGTATACGTGTGACTGCCAACATATCAGAACAACTCTTCTTACTTGGCGTTTTCCGAACCAATATTAATGCAACAAAATTTATTAATTAATGAAATAGATTTGTACTGTATTTTATTAGTGTTGTAGGATAAAGGTGGAAGAAAACGCCAACATAAATTATGGACAACACTAACATTCAAAAGAGAAAAAAATCTAAGTGGGTTGATGAGCAAAGCCCATACAATAAATTAAGACCCCGTGATATATGCATATCTCTTACCTGGTATGTTGGTATGTTTTGGTTAACTAAATAATTAATGTCGTTTAATTAAATAAGAAAATCTAGCTCAAAATACTTTACAAAAATAAAATTCTTATCCAAAAATGGATAAGAAGCAAGTGAATATGGGTGCTTAAATATAGAAGCATTAGTAGGGCTGTTACAAAATAATCGAAACCGAAATATCAAACCAAAAATCGAAAAAACTGAAGTTTTTTTTGCTAAATGAGCTGTTTTTATTATAATTTCGGTTTGGTCAACATCGAACCGATATTTTTTGTGATTTAATAGGTCGTTTAAAGTTCAACATATTGATATTCTCAATTCACCGAAAAAATACAAAATATATATTTAATTTTAAAATAAAGATTAAATATACTTTGTTTTAATGGAATTGCATTCTTATTTTGAAAACATTGATATTATATTCGATTCTCTTACCTTCATTCCTCTTCTAAAACTCCTCGAAATTAATATTTGTCGGGTGTTCTTGGCTCAAATCCCAACAATTGAAAAAATCCTCCTACAACAAACTTTGTACCAAAGACATCTTCCTCTCTTCTAGTGCTTGGATAGAATTCAAAGCAGATGCCACCCTCCTTAGCCACTACTCCACATTAGTACCCGAGCCCCAAGTGAAGTTTGGCAACCGTGTCTTCTTCGCGAGCCACTTGTTAGGTTGGGGCTCGTGATACTGTCTCCTCAGCTCTACCACGTGGTCGATTAGCTACCTCTGGTCTTTGTACCCCCGATAGTCCTCCTAACTGTGCAACTCTAACAGTACTTTGGCATGGTTCTCTCATCTCAGTCCTCTAATGTCTTGTTGCAACATTCTAGTCAAGTACAACTCTAGTGCCTAATAGGTTTTGTATAAGACCTACAAACGTGGCTCGAAACACATCATCCATCTTTGGTCATAACCCAAGTGGTGGTACCTCGGCTCTAACATGGTCCCCATTAGTCGGGGGCCCTCCAACAATAGATACACCATTAGCGTCCTAATGTTCATCAACGGCCAGACCATCACTTCTTAACAACTTCTTCTTGGGAAGGAACATTATGTTCCTCCACTGGCTTGGTAGTAGTGGGAGTCTCTCCTCTACCCCTACCATGACCCCTACCACAACCTCTTTCGCTACTAACAACAACTCCGACTCTGGGTTATGGGGTCATCTATAATAGAAAGTCCCACGGTCAAAATTTTAAACTTGACTAAAATTTAATGATTGATCACTTACTATTCTACGTGAGGTCCTTAAACGGATGGTGGCGGAGTCGCGTCATGTCATCTACCCCATGTATGTAGCACGACTACACCATTTAAAACTTTAGAAAATACCGACCGGTTTTTGTTTTTAAGTTGGACCTCATGTACACTCGTTGATCAGTTCCATATGCCCTTGTTGTCAACCTCTCTCTGATACAAAGTTTTAACACCTCGTCCTTATGCTAGGGCACTACCTAGTAGTTGAAGTCTACTAGTACTACCTCGACTAGCATGTCAACTTAAACACATGGACCTTGCAACTCGAACATAACGAGAAAGCTAAAAAAATCATCCAACTACCACTTTTTTTATTGGTCGAAATCATCCAACTACCACTTAAATAAACATACTTGTAACAAAGTCATGCATGGGTTCCCAAACAACTAAAACAAGATATAACCAAACCTAACAATCCAAACATAAGTCAATAGGGAAACAACCAGAAAAGATAGCAAGTGACTATCCCAAAACACCTAAACCAACAATAAAACTAATTATATACGCGTGTTAATGACCTACTACCACATTTGGACGAGGCTCCAACACAGGTCTTGAAGGAATACTTGAACCTGAAAAATAAAAGTCTCTCAAGGTCATCTTCTATCCTAAGTAAGCTAGATAACAAGCGGTAATGGTAAGAAGTTTAAAAACAACAAGTAAAACACGCTGACATTCATCAAGTGGAAACATAACAATCCATCACAAAGACCATAATTTACAGTCCACAAATCAAACTAGTTATCCACACACAACAAATAGAAACACATGCAACCCTACTTGGTAATGAAACTCTCCCCCACCGTTGCATTCCAAACTATGACATCGACACACCTACGTCGAGTGTAAAGGTGAGCCCTCGATCGGAGCACTTGTACGTAAAGCCTCCACCATTGCACTCCTCACATAACGCTATCCTTCCAACCCCTGGTCAAGCCTCCACCTGAACACTTCTAAATTCCCAATAAATTAGTTTATTTTAAAGGGATCCGATCGACACATGATCATGCCTAGATGTATCTTCGCCGCCGACAATCATTGCATATGATCGTGCCAGTTATGCTGCCCGTCCATAGAAAACCATGAAAACTTCCTTTACGAGAACACATTTGAAATTCAGTGCGCATCACATCACATAAAGAACATATTTAATAAGTAAAAATATATATTCGGGGACCAATCCCACAATCACAACATGAGATTTAACAAGACTATAATAAAGCCAATCAAGTCGAGAACGACTTACCTCAAAGGTGACCCTTTAATGAAGTAAGAAATGCGACAATACTAGAGACCTACAAATCATAACATTCATGATTAACCGAATGGCAGAGCAGACTAACTTCCGACTTTAGGCATGCATAACTATAGTGGCCTAACCAAGTGCAAACCACCATTATTCAACGACATCCAAACAATTAAGAATTGAATTTATTCTACTAGTTTAATCAAAGATAACTGAACTGGAATTCAAGAACCAACACCAAACAACCTTACTCAACATTCCACGATTATAGCTTAACATTAAATGACACAAAAAATTGTAGCTCAAGGACAACCAATTACAAGTCCAAAATTGTTAAAACCTCAAATCCCAAATCTCGGTTCATACACAAATATACACTTGCATATTTTTCAAATTTTATAACGTCAGGCTCCAAATTCACAACACCTAATGCAAACGCCTCTAAAAACAATGGAGACATAAGCAAAATTGTAGGATCGATGTTAGTCTAGACAGTCGGTAACTATTCCAGTGACAGTTCCTTTACGCAGCGGAATAATATAGAACAAGATTAAAGCAGGAATTTAAAGCTTGGACACTGTTTTTTATAGAGGAACCTCTTTAGCCAACTAGCTAAAGAGTAAACCTCTACCTCCCTTTGGAGGATTTTGAACACGCACTATATTCTATTGATATATCTCAGGTTCCATAATACAAAGGCGAACTTCTCTATTGTTTGCAATCCCACTCACAAACAATACTAACGACTAAGACATAGTAGTTCCTAGATCTAAACACAAATGAATATAGAGAGTGAACCTTCACGTTCCTGTGCAGTTCCCTTTAGCACAGGAACCACCTTCTTCAAGCTGATGAAGATCTTCACGCAGTCTTCATCACTTGATCTTTCCTTCCTTGAACTTCTAGATTGAATATCTTCACTGGATCAGCTCGGGCTCTCGATCTCTTTCTTTCCTTTTGTAGATCTGGTTTTCAGGTGTGCGAGAGCTTAATTAGACCTAGCGGCGTCGCATTCTATTTATAGAGTTTCCATCTTTAGTTCTGACGCCTTTGCCCTTATTGTCTTGGGGAGTACGACACTATTCAAAAAGACTAGCGTACCCTTCTTCATCCCTATTCATTCGGAGCTTTGGCTTGCCGCCCAAGACAATAGTGAAATGTCTCTCTTGTCCTCTTAATTACTTGCCACGTACACAGGTGACTTGACAGGGAACGTTTCCCTTTACTTTTCCTGTAAACTTGCTATCTTTCCTGAGATCACTTATACAGGGAATTAGTTCCATTTGTTTGTCATTATCAAAACTTCGATTGCTCGAATGGAGAAATCATTGTTCTAGTGCTAGTTCCCTAACACTGTTCCAACAATTTCCCCCTTTTTGATGATGACAAACTTTCATAAAAATGCAAGTGCTAAACACTAAGGGATACAGGAAAGATATTAGATAATTTAAGCATCAATGACACAGGCAATTCTTTGTAGATACTTAGTTCCCCCTGAAATGGACAAGCAGTTTGATGTTCAAGATTTTTAAGCTAACAGTTCCCCCTCAACTTATGGCTAATTATTCTGTAGTCCTTAGACACAACGCATCTCTGCATTTTTCCACTTTTCCCCCTTTTGACATCATCGAAAGACAATCAAGTATATGCATGCAAGAACAAGCAAGTAAAGCACAATCATAACTAAAGAACAAAAGCAAAATGCAATTCATTAAAACATTGTTCAAGTAAAATACAGGATCAGATTCTTAAGAGCATTGAAGGAGGGAGAAGACAGTTATGGATTTTTCTTGTAGAGGGCTTGTTCATGGGTTAGAGGAGGAAGAGGAGGAGGGGAACTTCTTCTGTATGTCTTGAAGAACAACAAGGATGTGATCATTGGTTCCCTTTGTCTGTTGGATGTCTAGAAGGACATCAAGTATTCGCTCAGTGACCCCACACAGACGGTTGAGAGCTTGAAGGACAGTTTTTGAGTCTCCTTGTTCAATGAACACAGGAGGAGGACCTTCTTCTTGTGGTTCCATGGAATGCTTCATTCGCAGAATGTTGGACATATCCATCTCTTGTCCAAGCTCTTCTTCTTCTTGAGGATGATACACATCGTTCCTCACCATGAGTTCCTTTACCAACGCTGCATAGGGAAGGGCGTGAGACTCCTTGGCAACGCACTTGCACATGTGCAAAATCATTATCTTGGGCAGGTTGATGCGCTCTTTGCGAAGGAACAGATCCAAGAGAATCGCATCAGTTGAGTTGAGAGTGGTTCTCTTTTCCAGTCTTGGAGTCACTATCCTAGTGATGAACTGGTGTGCCATCTTCCCTAGTTGACTCAAGCTGTGAGTCACTATCTCTTTTCCCTGAGCAGGAACATGCCCTAGAAGCCTTTGCAGAATCGCATCTCTTCCATCAGAGTCTTTCCATGGGCGTTGGGGAAGCATATCAAAGCCTTCTCCAGGAACGTTGAGAATTTTCTTGATCTGGGCTGCTGTGAAGGTGAAGTCATCCTCTTCTGTCTTCCATCTTATTATGGGGTCAAGCTCAGTTCCCTTTTGTAGGGCGAATTTGGAGTAGAAGTACCTGATTTCAGCTTGATCCACCTTTGCCGGTTCGGAACAGAGCTTATCCCATCCTTGAAACTGGATGAGTTCCTGAAGCTCATTGAACTCGTGTTCTTGTAAGAACACGGCTGTGATTACTAGAGGAATGACCAACTTCCTCTCTTCTGGCTTCTTCTTTACCTTTTTCCCTTTCTTTTTCTCCTTTTGTTCAGGCTTTTCTTCCAGTTTTTGCTTCTTGGAGCCTCTTGTTGAAGGACGCCCAGGTGGCGGTTCTTTGTACCCAATTTGAAGGGCAGGCTCTGTATATTCCTCCACCTCATCGTCGGAGCCCTCAACAGTGACGATCTCCGTTGATGGATGAAGAGCGTGGAGTTGCTCAGATTGTAGAGGCTGGAGTTCCTCATCATCTTCTTCTTCTTCTACTTCACTCAGTTTTCTGAAATTTCTCTTTTTGGATCTTGGAGCAGTTGGAATTTGTGGAAGAGATGTTGAAGAGGAAGAGCGTTTTGAAAGAGAAGGAGAAGATTGGGTCGGTTTGATGGATGTAGTTCCCTGTGAAGTAGGGAACTCCTCTCTCTCGAATTGGGAGATGGATTGATCGAGAGTGGAGAGGTCTAGTTCCTTGTGAGACGGAACTTGGATTGGAGGAGCATTTGGAAGAGATGAGGGAGCCTGGGTTTTTTGGATTTGAGGAGTAGGGTTGTGAGAGGTTGAAGCAAGGGGATCTGGTCTTCGTTTAGGAGAGAGGTTGTCATGAATTTGTGTATGGTGTTTGGGAGAAGAATGAGAGGAGGCTTGTAATAGAAGGGTAGGATTGGAATCATGGATTGTGGTAGGAACACCCTCAATATTAATGGCGAGGGTTGAGGAGCCATCCGGTCTCGTAGTGAGTACCGGAATTTCAGATCTTGGTGTTTGTGGTGGTGAGTTTTGGGGTGTGAGACTGGGTTGTCCATCCCTTTTTCTCAGAAGAGAATAGAGACGATCTTTGACATCGAAAATGTATTCAGGTTCATGGTGGTCGAGGTCTAGATCGGTAAGAAGCATTTTCTTGAGAGCTTCAGGGTCATGGTTGAGAAGATGCTCAATGAGTGGGTTTTTGTGGTAGACAGAGAACTTGATGATGGGTTGATTTTGGTTGGCCATAGGAGTGTACGGATGGAGTTGTAGAGAAGGATTGGAAATGGAGATTTTCGAGATCTAGGGTTTGGAAGAGACGATGGAGGAAGATGATGAAGAAAAAAAAGAGGGGAATGGGTTAAGTAGTAAGAAGAAAAGAAGTTGAAAGGGTGAGAGTGGTTACCAATCTTTCCTTGAAACTAGCATTTAGTTACTCCAAAGAGAATCGGAAGGGATTTGGTATTCTCCACGCAAAGATCTTTTCCTACTCAACAGTCTCAACGTGGCAACAGATAAGCACGGGTAGAGAGATGAACGGTTCGGATTCACATTTCCCTTTCTACAGCCTGTCGCTTCATGAACAAGTAAGACAAGACCAAGTTTGGATATGTAAAGGATTTTTGTGAAAATATTAAAAGAAATATCCAAACGAAATAGGGTTAGAGAGTCAAGTTGTGTTGTCATCCAGGTAATTGAATCCCGTAAAAAGGGGTTTTATTCATTGAGGCTCATAGGAAACGTTTACCTGGATGGGCTTTGAGGGACAAGTCTTATGATCAACCATCATTTCGGCTTATAGTGAGGGATAGATAAGATCAGGTTGATCATCTTGGGCCAAAAATAAACAAAGTGCTCTTAAGGAATCAATTCCAATATCTAGTGATGAACTTGTTTTATGCAAGTTTGCAATTATTGAAAATGAAAGTTGCTAGACCATGCAGTTCCCTAGATATACTGATATCTAACTAGTCAATCATGGAGGGAAAAGATGGACCGGGACTTGTTTAATGTAAGAGAATCATCCCTAAGAGCATACGAAGATGCTCAAAGGGTTGTCTGTCCAAAGCTTTGGTAAAAATGTCAGCAACTTGTTCATCTGTCCTGCAGTGAACCATCTCAATGGAACCTTTCTCTACGTGATCACGCAGGAAATGGTGCCTAACCTCTATGTGCTTTGTCCTAGAGTAATGCACTGGTTTTTTTGAGATGTTAATTGCACTAGTACTATCACATTTAATAGGAACAGTTCCAAGAAACATACCGTAGTCTTTGAGTTGATACTTGAGCCATAGGACTTGGGAACAACAAGCAGCTGCGGCAATGTATTCAGCTTCAGCGGTGGAAAGTGCCACAGAGGATTGCTTCTTGGATCCCCATGATACTAGACAGTCTCCTAGGAACTGTGCCATGCCTGATGTGCTCTTTCGATCAACCAGATGTCCTGCAAAATCAGCATCTGTGAAGGAAACAAGTTCAAAGGAACTGTTCCTAGGGTACCATAAGCAAAGATTGTCTCTCCCTTTGAGATAGTGAAAGATCCTTTTGACTTCCTTTAGATGTGATTCCTTAGGATTTGCTTGGAACCTTGCACAGAGACAGACAGCGAACATGATGTATGGTCTACTAGCAGTGAGATAGAGTAGGGAACCAATCATTCCTCGAAAAAGTTTTTGATTGACATTGGTTCCATTCTCATCGGCATCAAGTCGTGTGCTAGGTGAGATTGGAGTGTTGATTGGCTTTGCAGTGTCCATCCCATATTTGGATAGCATTTTCTTGATGTACTTTTGTTGATGAATCTTGGTTCCATCTTTTGTTTGAGAGATTTGAAGACCTAGAAAGAAGTTGAGTTCCCCTACCATACTCATCCCGAACTCCCTACTCATTTGTTTCTCAAATTTTTCTGTAAGCACAGGATTAGTGGAACCAAACACTATATCATCAACATAGACTTGCACAATTAAAATGTCACCCGATTCTTTCTTCAAGAAGAGTGTCTTGTCTATGGATCTTCTTTGATAGCCTTTGGATAATAGCAATGAAGCAAATCTATCATACCAGGCTCGAGGAGCTTGTTTGAGACCATAGAGAGCTCTTTCAAGAAAGTAGACATGATCAGGCTTGTTATCATCTTCAAATCCAGGAGGTTGCTTCACATAAACTTCTTCTTGTAGATAGCCATTGAGAAATGTTGTTTTGACATCCATTTGGAACAGTTTGAACCCTTTGTATGTAGCAAAAGCAATGAGTAGTCGTATTGCTTCAATTCTGGCAACTGGTGCAAACGTTTCCTCATAGTCGATTCCCTCCTCTTGATTATAACCTTGAGCCACTAGTCTGGCTTTGTTTCGGGAAACATTTCCTGACTCATCCAGTTTGTTGCGAAAGACCCATCTAGTTCCAATGACATTCTTGTCTGATGGTCTTGGAACTAACTTCCACACCTTGTGTCTTTCAAACTGATGGAGCTCATCTTGCATTGCTTGAATCCAATCTGGATCTTTGAGAGCTTCCTGTATGTTTTTGGGTTCAACAAGAGAAACAAAAGCATTAAATGCACAAAAGTTATGGAGAGATGAACGAGTTTGAACTCCCTGTTCCAAAGGTGTGAGGATGTTGTCAATAGGATGATCTTTTCTCTGATGGTAGTTCATTGGTTGAGGATGAGTTGTTCCTGGGATTTCCTCCTGAGCACTAGAACTATCTTTAGATGTATCTTGTGGAACCACATTAGTTTGATTGTTCCCAGAAGTTGATGCTTCAGTTGTTACTGGTGGAGGGTCCTCTTCTTCAGGAAAATGAGTTGAGGGATCATCAAATTGTTCCATGGTATCATTCCCTTCATGATCATCATCAGCGTTTGGCTCTTGTAGATGAGAATCACTTCCATTGATGTACTCAGAGTCATCTCTTCGAGGCCTTGAATTTTCATCCTCGTCTATCAGTTCCCTTGTTGGTTCTCCTGGAATAGTGAATGGTTTCATGACTGTACGGGAGAATGGATTTTTGGATGATGATCCATGATGGATAGGCTCTTCATCAAAGATGACATGAATACTTTCTTCAAACTTCCTGGTTCGTTTGTTGTAGACTCGATATGATTTGCTATGAAGAGAGTATCCAGTGAAAATTCCTTCATCGCTTCTTGGATCAAACTTTCCAAGAGCATCCTTCCCATTGTTATGGATATAACACCTGCAACCAAAAACTCTGAGATGGGAAATGTTTGGCTTTCGGCCTTTGATTAGTTCATAGGAAGTTTAAGCAATAAAGGTCGAATCATAGCCCTATTAAGGATATAAACTGAAGTAGAGATGGCTTCAGCCCAGAAGTTGGATGGAACTCCACTCTCTAGCATCATGGCTCGAGCCATATTCTCTAGTGTGCGATTCTTCCTTTCAACAACTCCATTTTGTTGTGGAGTTCTTGGTGCAGAAAAGTTGTGAGAGACTCCATTTTCATTGCAAAAGTGTACAAAAGCTGAATTATCAAACTCTGTTCCATGGTCTGAGCGTATGGACTTCAGCTTAGTTCCCAGACTGACTTCTGTCTTCTTGATGAATACTTCAAATTCTTTAAACACTGTTCCTTTGGAAGACAAGAAAATAACCCAAGTGAAACGTGAATAATCATATATTATAACAAACATATATCTGCTTCCTCCATAGCTACAAGTGTCCATTGGTCCACATAGATCCATGTGTAGCATTTCCAAGGGTTTGGAGGTGCTAACATTCTTCTTTGGTTTGAAGGAACTTCGAGTTTGTTTCCCTCTGGCACATGCATCGCACAGTTTTGCCGATTTTGGACTTATCCTTGGTAAACCTACCACAAGATCTTGCAAGAACAACTTCTGGATGAGATTTAGACCTGCATGACCAAGACTTCTATGCCAGAGATCGGTGTCATTTGTAGAGACTGTGAGACATAGATTTCTTGGAGGTTAAAAGTCTTGATCAACAATGTAAACATTGTTGAATCGTTTCCCTCGAAGAATCACTTTGTTAGTTTCTTTGTTCACAACAAGACATTCATTTGAGTCAAATGTGACTACATTGTTCCCTTGATCACAGAGTTGTGCCACACACAGTAGATTGTATCCAAGATTTGCCACAAGATTTACATTGTTGACTTTGATTGATTTGTTGAGCTTTACTTCCCCTGAGCCTTGTATTGCCCCTTTGTTTTTGTTGCCGAAGGAAACATTTCCTCCTTCAACTTGGGTGTTAAGCGAGGTTAGATTGTTCCTATTTCTTGTCATGTGGTTGGAGCAAGCACTGTCTATAAACCACATACAGTTCCCCCTCGCTTTCACCTGCAAAAGAGTCAATGTTTGGTTACCCAGGCAAGGTGTCCCTTACCTGGTTCCTTACAGGGATAGTAATCAACATAATCTGCAATGTTCACATCAATCGAGTGATAGTTCCTGTAAGATTTTGAATGAGATGTTCTGTTGTTGCTTCTACTTGAGAACCCTTTTGACTGACCAATTTAAGGACATTGTTCCTTGTAATGACCATGACCTCCACATGTCCAGCAAGTTTTGTAATATTCTCCTAGATAATACTTAGGATGTGGTCTCTGAATCCTATTTTTCTCAATTGTTTCCTTATTAGGTCCTCTGGAACCATTTCCCTTAGCTATCTTGACATAGATTTTGTGAGAATTGTTTCCAGTATAGTAGTCCTTTTTTCCTATAGTTCCACTCTCTAGAACCCTGATCTTCTCTTCTAAGTGAGAATTCTTAATTTTTTCAGTTTGCAACTCTAGAGCTCTACTTTCACTCAGTTCCCTTAAAGTGAGAGTTTTTTGATCATTTTCAGAGTTTCTTTCAGAATATCCTATTCCACGCCTAGAAGGGACAAATGTGACCTTAGGAGTCTCTACTATTTTCTTTCCCTCGGTTATCTCCAGTTTCTTACTAAGAGTCTCCTTTTCAGTGGTGACAATGGCAAGAGTAGAGATAAGCTCATTTTTAGTAGTCATAGTAGAGTCAAGTTCCTTTTTCAATCTATCACATTCAGAGCATTTAGCAGATTCAGAATTTTTTAAGTCAAGTTCCCTTTCAGAAGCATCATTTTCAAGTTTAAGACAATGCTCTTCAATTTCACTTACTTCCTTTTGTAACTTCATGTTGTCTTTAACAAGTTTAGATAGTATACGAATGAGATCAGATTTAGAGTATTTATCAAAGCAACTAGTTAGAGATAAAATACTCACTTCCTCTTGAGGTTCCTTTGGATCTTCATTGATTGCCATGGCGCACATGTTTGGTGTAGCCCAAGACTCTGGATCATCATCATCTGAGTCATCCCATGTAGTCATGGCCAAAGGTGCGGGCCGGCCCGGCCCGCACCAGCCCAGCCCGCCCATCTGGGCCAAATTGGCACGGCCCGGCCAGCCCGCGGGCCAACCGGGCCAAACCCGCCCGGGCCATGGGCCGGGCCTGGGTTTGGGAATTGCGGCCCGGCCCGGGGCCCGGCCCGCTCTAGCCCGGTACAATACCGGGCCGGTCTCGGGCCCTACTTCTCCGGCCCGGCCCGGTGGTGGCCCGGCCCGGGCCCGGCCCAGCCCGGCCCATGTCCATCTCTAATCCCATGTCGCTATGTAAGCTTTGTTCCCAGACTTGTTCTCGTCATTTCCAAGAGGACAAGCTTTGGCATAGTGATCTTTCTTGAAACACTTAAAGCATGTAATGTCCTTTGCATCCTTGTCTCATGACTTGTTGTAGTCTCTTGAGTGACTGTTCCCTCCATAGTTCTTTCGGAACTTTCCCTTCTTGTAGAGGTTACGTAGTGCCTTTGTGATGAGCACTATGTCATCCTCTTCTTCATCTTCAGATTCTTCACACTGTTCCTGGACAGACTTAAGCACTTTCTCCAATTTAAGCGCGATTCCCTTTTCAGGTTTGTCTTGTGCTTTATCGGAGTTCCTCCTGTTCTCATAGGATTTCAGCTTTCCGAAGATCTCATGAAGCATGAGGTTCCTGTTGGATGTATTTTCTCTGAAGGTTGTTCGATCATGAGTCCATTCACCAGAGAGACCATCTATCACCTTCTTGACCTTGATTCGTTCAGTGACTTCCCTATCTGAGATTCCCAAGTTCTCAAGTTTAGTCACTAGTCCCTGAAACCGGAACTGATATGATGATACTGTTTCTCCAAGTTCCATATCGAAGTTGTAGAACTCTTGTCGAACATCCATCTGATGATCTTCCTTGAGATCTGAGCTTCCTATATGCATTTGTTTAATAGCAGCCCACATCTCCTTTGCGGTCTTTAGATTTCCCACCTTGGCTGAATCGATCTCACTCATGGAGTAGTTGAGATACATCTTTGCCTTGTAGTTGGCTTCCATGCATGTCCACTCATTTGGTCCCCACTTTGTGAGATCATTCTCGATCTCTGGATTGATGGTGAAGTTCACTCTCTCGATCACAGCCCATGCCTGATAGTCATGGCTCCTCATCCAATCCATCATCAACCCTTGCCATCTTTCGAAACGGCCTTCTATCAACCTTGGTGGTTTGTCGCTTCCATGTCCAATGGCACTGAGTTCTGAAGACATTCATGTAGACATCCTGCGAGTTTTCACAGAAAATCTAGAGCCAAGCTCTGATACCAATTGTAGGATCGATGTTAGTCTAGACAGTCGGGAACTGTTCCAGTGACAGTTCCCTTACGCAGCGGAATAATATAGAACAAGACTAAAGCAGGAATTTAAAGCTTGGACACAGTTCCTTATAGAGGAACCTCTTTAGCCAACTAGCTAAAGAGTAAACCTCTACCTCCCTTGGAGGATTTTGAACACGCACTATATTCTATTGATATATCTCAGGTTCCACAATACAAAGTCGAACTTCTCTATTGTTTGCAATCCCACTCACAAACAATACTAACGACTAAGACATAGTAGTTCCTAGATCTAAACACAAATGAATATAGAGAGTGAACCTTCACGTTCCTGTGCAGTTCCCTTTAGCACAGGAACCACCTTCTTCAAGTTGATGAAGATCTTCACGCAGTCTTCATCACTTGATCTTTCCTTCCTTGAACTTCTGGATTGAATATCTTCACTGGATCAGCTCGGGCTCTCGATCTCTTTCTTTCCTTTTGTAGATCTGGTTTTCAGGTGTGCGAGAGCTTAATTAGACCTAGCGGCGTCGCATTCTATTTATAGAGTTTCCATCTTTAGTTCTGACGCCTTTGCCCTTATTGTCTTGGGGAGTACGACGCTATTCAAAAAGACTAGCGTACCCTTCTTCATCCCTATTCATTCGGAGCTTTGGCTTGCCGCCCAAGACAATAGTGAAATGTCTCTCTTGTCCTCTTAATTACTTGCCACGTACACAGGTGACTTGACAGGGAACGTTTCCCTTTACTTTTCCTGTAAACTTGCTATCTTTCCTGAGATCACTTATACAGGGAATTAGTTCCATTTGTTTGTCATTATCAAAACTTCGATTGCTCGAATGGAGAAATCATTGTTCCAGTGCTAGTTCCCTAACACTGTTCCAACAAAAACCGATCGAACACTACCATGCAACAATAAGCCGAGTTTAAAATGCAAATTTATTCGTAAAACATAGCTAATACGAGATCAGATTCCCAACAAGTTTAGATTACACACTTTAACACCTTGAATGATTATAAGGGATTGAGGTGCTCCCCATGTTAATAAGAGTTCTTCCTTTTCTGGGATCAAGTAAGGACAAAGAACTCATAAGTTAAGCGTGCATGAGCAAAAGAAGTACCAAGATGGGTGACCTCTTGGGAAGTCCTCTATTTGGCATGTGATAACGTTTCTAAGGCCTTGGGCCTTACAAATGGTATCAAAGCTGACTTTGGGTTGCGAGTTGGCTTGGCATGGAGGGGTTCACTCGACCTAGAGGGCGGTTCTTGGGGCCTTGATGTGGACGTCAACTTTTTAAGTGGAGGAGATTGTAACGCCTCGATGGATTATAACTTTAAAAGGGCTTGAGGTGCTCCTCATGTTAACAAGAGCTCTTCCTTTTCTGGGTTCAAGTAAGGACAAAGAACTCAAAAGTTAAGCATGTAGGGGCAAGAGTAGTACTAGGATGGGTGACCTCTTGGGAAGTCCTCAGGTTGGCATGAAATAGCGCTTGTAAGGCCTCGGGCCTTACACACAACCATCAAAAACTCATTCAAGAATACCTTAATCTCAAACCCAGTCAAGGTACAATCATTAATTCACACCATAAAGAACCAAATTACATTCATACACCATACAAAGCAGAAATTCTAAACTAATAATTTTAATAATTCACTTTCACCTAAACAAGTGCAATTCCAACAACAAATTTAAAGAAACAAGATGCCAAAAGGGGTCCTCAAACATACAATCATTACAACCAAATCAGATTAATCACACATTGGGAGCCTAAAATAGATTTCCAAAAGAAAACACATAATAGCAACATCCAACCTCAGAGACGAAGTTCGAGCAAGGTTCCAAGCTGAGATCCTTGAACAGTTTGGCACTTATGCAGGGATTGATTCTAGTGACAAGTCACGACTTGATTCCGATGGTCATGTGCTTCTCGAGTTGTCATCGGCGTGCTGCACTACCTAGTTCTGTTAACGGAACCACACTAACTTAGAAGGCAACGATGAAGAAAAAGAGAGGGAGGAACAGAAAAGGAAGGCGGAGGACAAAACCTTAGCAACAACGTGAAGGGGTCGACGAGGCGAGGAGGGAACAATGGACCCACGATGTGTTTGAGTGACTAGAGACTAACACAAGTGAGATCTCATAAGGGAAAACAAGAAGACTAAAAAAGGAGGAGACGAGGAAGGACGAGCCCTCTTACCGTCGGCAACACAAAAGCGATTGTGATACAATAATATTAGTATTATTGTACCAAAATACTGTAAAGAAGATTAAAGCACAGATAAAAGTAAAGGTGAAGGGGAGAAGAGCCAATTGGCTAGGGGAAAAGAAAGACGCAGACGAAAGAGACGAAAGAGAAGAGAGGATTAGGGTAAGGTAATTAATTATTATTTCTGATTCCTTAAAAAAATAACAATAAGAGAGTATTTATAATAACTCCCACATCTAGCTAAAATCAGAAAAGATAACGCTGAATTGATATCGTACTAAAATATAAAACTAAATCCTAAATAAAAGGAAATAGTATTCTTAAATATAACCAATTATCCTAATATGATTTAGCGTATCAGATTGACAATGGACAAGCTTCAAACACAACTCTTCCTTGGCTGAGCTTTCGGACAACACACTACACTCGATTTACAAAGGACGAAAGAGGAGCATCTATGGTGAGGGCGAATGGGACAGAACAACCAACGACATAAGTGAGTTGGAGGATGGCTCGATTCGTGGCAACGAACACTGTTGCAAGGCACTTATCTCAAAAAAGAGGAAAACGAAGAGGACGAGAGGAAGAAGGAGAAATGGTGTCCATGCTTATCGGGGGTTGGTAGAACGGCGAATGGCGAGCTCCAGAGCGCCTTTGGTCTTCTTCTTTGACTCGTGTGCGGTGCAAGTAGTGATTGGGGTAGAAAGAGTAGGTAGGGAGAGAATGCTAAAAGGAAGGAGTTGGATTCGGACCCAAAGGGCTTTTCAGCTAAAATTTTAAAGAAATTAGGCTTGTTGTCTTTAGGCCTACAATCACATTTGGATAAAACTTAGGCCAAGCCCAACTACAAAAATGAGAGAAGTAAAACGTAGGATAAAATTGTAGAGGGAATTGGGACGGAATTTAGTTATCGAATTCTCAGAAACCCGAATAATACAGAAATAACACCAAGACTCTTGTTGATTTAGGATTATATGATATCACAATCTTGAATTAGGCAGATTGTTTAGAAAGATTTTGGAAAAAGATCTTGGATAGGGCTGAGGCTATTGTTTGAGAGCTTCTCACTTTTATAGTTCGGGAGCTTCTCACTCTTCAATTTAGGTTTATTACCTAATAATCTCTGATTTATGTCTTTACGCTTAGTTTAAGAGTCTATTTGACAGACTATAAAAGCCTAAACAAAAAGAAAATGAATCTTGTCCACTTTAGAGTTGTATAATACATTGACAATTGTTTTTAATCTTAGCTAATGGTTCAAATATTTTGAAATAATTTTACCATTTTGAAACCAACCTTAGCATGTATTAGGGAAATGAATAGAGAGCCGCAAGCCATAATTAAAATTTGTATTATTATATTATGATAATAAAGCGAACTAGATTTGTTTCTTTTTTGTTTGCGTTATTAGTGTCCAACCAAACGGGTCCTAAGTCTATAACAAGTGAATAATGACATTAAAAAAGACTAGATTCATTGGGAAAAAAAATCTAACTTCATTTTCTTTGGATCATAGATGAAGCCAAGAGGCAATGAAATATAGGCTCAAACAAGATAATACCATAGTAGATCGACCAATTCGGGTTAAATGTGTACAAACTCATGACTTTATTGTAGACCAATAGGTCGAGTCTGAGTACAAAATGGTCCCAAATGATCACAACCAAATATTGAATTAAATATCATACATCTCGAATATCTAGGAAATTATAGGCCAAGTAACACAAACAAACAAACAATATCCCTAAATAAAGATCAATACAAAGCCTTTAATTTGGTGGTGGAATGTAGGTGGAAAAGTAGTATACTACTCATTCTAATCTAATTTCATGTGGCACACATACAATATTCATGAGCTTGCAGGACCAAATAGGACTAGAAGAATTATATAAGGCCACCTTCAAATTAATAAAAGGGACTCTTTCTTAAATTCACACTTCATTAATTCTTCTCATCCATATTTCATTATATATATATATGGTCCTTCAAAATTGTTCCTTTTAGATCAGAATTGTCATTCTCAATATATCTCGATCATTATATATCGATCTAATCCACGCCTAGCTTAATATACACATTTTCTTGTGGTTAATGGTCGACATCAATTAAGCATGAACCTAGGTTTGATACCCATCTGTGTCAACCCTATAACTCCACTCCGCAAAAGTAATTTAATTAAGTAAAGTGAATTATAAAATGCACTTTAATTTTATCACGACAAATGATATGTTGTAATCTTAGATCAATGATGTATAAATCGGCCTAATTAAATACACTTTAATTTAATTTTGTTGTTTGCATGATTCGAGAAATCTTGGTTGTCTTCTCATTCAATAAAGATAGATAAAAGTTCTTCAACCAAAAAAAAAGATAGATAAAAGTTCAACATGGAGAACTAGTAATTTAGTTACACGTTAATCGAATCTTATACCTAATTTGCATGCATGCAAGTACACTTTCATTTGATATATTAAAAGATATATGTTGTAACTCAAAAGTCACAATAAATTAATCAACTAACTAATGCTTGGAAATTAGTTAAAAGTTACAGCGAACATATCGAGCAAGTGATCGTGCTTTACCCTTTAGGATACATTTTGGCCTATATACATATATATGTTTTTATCATGGGCACGACACTACCTGGAGGCTTAACCGCTAGATTGAATGTCCAAAGGCATATATACATATATATATGTGCATGTGTAGACTGAATGTTCGGTTCCTTTTGCTGAGCTATGAGACATTTTGTAATGCCTCCGCCTTGCGTGGGATGGTGGTTATAGATGAGTTCCAGTAAAAGCGGACTCTCAACTCGTCATTCAACTCTTACAAAAATCGCTCAGTAAAACTCATTTGCTAGCCTGCCTGGTATCTTAATGTCAAGACTTTATTATAATTAGTAGAGACTGGGTTATCCAGTTCCGGCATATCTATCGCGAAGTCAATCGGGTTGCTGATGGCCTTGCTTCTTTGGGTTTTTCTTTTCCTTTAGGCTTACATGTTTTACTTGATCCACCAAACACAGTTTTGTCTCTTCTGTTTGATGATGTTAGAGATTTGGCTATTCCCCGAGTTATTCTTGATTATTAGCTTTTTTTAATAAATTCCCGGATTTTTCCGACAAAAAAAAAATTGTCTCATTTTTCATGTGAATTATATAAAACAAATATTGTGACTATTCTTAGATGTTTTTTTCATGAAAATAAAGTGGCATTATTTATGTATTTTTTTTCATCCCCTCACCCTAAACTTCTCCGACCATATACATTCTTTTTGTAAAGTACATCCATTTATTAAACAAAAGAGTTAGGCGGATAACAAGAGGCTAGCCTATAAAGATTGAAAGCCAAAGTAAAACAACATGAATGATTGAGTGATCGATCAAATTCAAAACCACCGCCGGCCTTCTCGAGGAAAAGTATACTTTTTATCCGTTTTAAATCTCCAATACATATATATTTGTATCTTTGAAATATCCGAGCAAGAAAATCGCGGTCTAATTTTTCTACTCCCTTATTTACTCCTTCCTATACTCACTTGTTTTAATTGGTTATAAAGTATTTTTTTAATAATTTACTACTGATTAAGTTTGTTTTTATTTAACTTGAAAATTCATCACTCAATCACGTCGTAGGGTAATATAGAAGGGAATATATGTAGGGAGTAGAAAATTTGATTTGAAAAAATTGAGATATTACACGATTATAGATCACACGTGAATCTACTTGGTTAAGTATAACAGTAACTTGTCATTATAAGACTTTCCAACAAAGACGCGCTGAGAGAAGGAAAATAGCTAACTCATATTTTACTACCGTGTGAATAAATTTTTGCGTCCGAATAACAATATTCCAACCATAAGCAAGTCAAAAACATTAAACGAAACACAAAAATAGCACCAATTAAAAGAACACTCAACCCTAAAACACACCATGCCCACTACCATCATAAAGTTCCCTAGGCGTCATCTAAACAAAGAAAACATGAAGGTTGTTGTTGGCGATTGTTGGGTGGTGTACTGGTGTGCCGATGGCTGGTGATGACAATGTTGGTGGCTCAAATGAGGTTGTGTAGGAAGATAAGAGAAGAAGACAAAAAAGGATGAGATCCAACAAGAAATCGACAGATCGAGAAAAAATGTTGTAGAGAAGAGTTTTAAATAAAAAGAAGGTTAGAATTTGTGTTCGAAATTGTATTGAAACAATGTTCTCTTGTAGTTTTGATGATGATAATGAACACAATATAGGGTTTTAGTTTATTCTTCCACATCATTTTAGGAAAAAAATAAATCATACGAACAATGAATAACACGCCCCCTCAAATGCAAATGAATTATAGGAACAATGGATGCCTTGGGTAGAGTTTTTCTGTCATCAACAAATTTGTTAGTCGGAGTTCCTCTATACCACTACATATATATCCACTGACCAATAAAATGTCTTTATACAATTTTATTACTAATTCTAACACACGTATCTTCATCATATTTGTCCGTTTTTGACCCGAATGCTAAAGACATTGTTCTTTAGTTCCTCACGTCTCCCACTACTCCTTTCGTTCCAGTGCCTTTTTTCGACAATTTTTTTTTGTTTTTTGTTTGTTGCTAGCTACTTTGTGTCGGTTTCCGACGGTCATTTATTCGGCCTCTCGGTTTAATCAGACCTGTCCGGTAAACCGAATTCTTACCTAATCCAAAAAAAAAACCAGAGACTAGACAACCAAGAATCAAACATAAGCTTCTTGTATCAATCAAATACCAAGGTATAGTAAATCTTTTATAAAATTGCTTAGATACCATTAAACCAAACAAAAGAATAATAATCAGTGACATTATAGAATTATCAGAAGGCAAAATAAAAATATGTGCACTCTACATTATACTAGTGAATGTAGGATCAAGCTAGGTCTCCATTTAGAGGAAAAAGGGAAAAGGGACACAAAAATCTATTTTGACTTTGAATCATTTAAAACCAAGCTCTATATATAAGTGCCTCCAACTCTATCTTCATTGCTAGTAGCCACCTTATTGCCAATTTGCAATAAAAACACTTTAATTATTTGGCTTATGTTTGCACCACACACATGCCACCGCTTCTTTCTACTCCATAAAATTTCTCACAATTGAACAAATTCTACAAATATTATATTATTTAATTTCGTTTATTATGTTTCCCATGCAGAAAAGTGGACGTGAATTTAAAGTGATAGAAAAGAAATATTATAAAAATAAGAAAATTGAATGGAATTCAACATGATAACATTGCCTTTGTCCTCTCAAAAGCTATTTTCATGCAATATTACATCATATTGTGCCATGATTTGGCCCAATGTCGAGCATTTTGATTTTATACATGAATGTTTTTACGCATAGTACTATTATTTCTTTAATTTTTTTATTCCTTTATTTAAAGCATAATTAAATGACTATTAAAAAAGCATCAATTATACACAAAAATATCATTAATATAAAGTGTTATTACAAAAATTAAAAAAACTAAATTTTAATAACATCAAGTCAACTTGGCCAATAATAATCAACTATTATTAATAAACAATAATTAAATAAAAATGAAAAGATGAGATACCTATTAATATATTAGATCAAAACATGTGTTAGTTCAAAATATATCATACAAGTTTGTACATCAATTAACTATAGAAGAAATAATCCATTAAGTTATATATATATATAGAATAAGGTTCTAGAGAAACCCCTTACTAGAGAGAAACGGGGGAAATAATTAGGAACGTCAGATCGAATAAAATTAAAGGCTGAAATTAAATAAAAAATGGTGTAAAATAGCTACCATGTGTTGAATGCACCAGATTATATCAAATTCCTAAAATTTCTCCATAATATCTCGACCCTCTCTCTCCATATATTCAATTTCCAAATTCTCAAAACCGTTTATATTTACTCTCATTAATTCTGAACATATTCAACGTATATTCCTACGTTACGAGATCTTGGGTTTCTCTTATTTGTGCAATTGCAATCACCGAAATAAGATCTACGTTGAACGAGCGACACAAAAAGGGAAGTACAAGGCCAATAGCCTCCGATGGTACGAGATGATGCAAAGAGTTGTTGCCGCAGAAGATTGAACAAAAGAGTTGAATAGATGGCAGACCAGGTGGGAGAAGAAGCCGGTATACGTTCGTGGAAATTAAAGAGGAGTTAAAAAAGTTGTCATGGGAGACAAACTGTCCAGCCATGATGCTCGTGGTGACTTAAACGTATTTGAGTCATGTAAGTTAAATTTTTTGACAGGTTTACAATATAGCATGATTTGTATTTATGTTTTATATTTGTTAATGCTTTTCGTCTCTTTAGTTTATTACATTAAGGACGAACAATGGCGGGTATTTTGTATACCCAAGGAAGATGAACATTGAATTAAATTATTAGTATGTTCGATATTTTGTATACATGTTTGAGATAGTATATTTAATATTCAGATATATTTTATACATATTTAAGCCTTTTTGTATACACATGTTCAAAATTATGAAGCTAATATTCATATATATTATATACAAGTTCGAGATATTGTACTTAATATTCATACATATTGTATACAGATTCGAGTTTTTTTTGTACACATGTTCAAAATTGTGAAGTTTGTATTCATATACAGTGTATACATGTTAGAGATTTTGTACTTAGTATTCAGATATATTGTATACAAATTCGAGTTCTTTTGTACACATGTTCAAAACTGTGAAGTTAATATTCAGATATATAGTGTATATGTTCGAGAATTTGTACTTAACATTCTGTAATGTACTACGTACATTCATATATATTGTATAAAGATTCGAGTACTTTTATACACGTGTTCAAAACTGTGAAATTAATATTCAGATATATTGTATACATATTCGACATTTTGTGCTTAATATTCAAATATATTGTATACATATTCGAGATTTTGTATTTAATATTCAGATATATTGTAAAACATTTTGTATACTTAATATTCGATTTCATACTTTGTTTTGTTCAAGATTTGTACTCAAATATTCATATATAATTTCAACTATATAAATCACTCCAACAATGGCATATTCGAAAATGTGTCATTAATATTATTTTACAAATACTGGTTGTTCAATATTTAAACTAACATATTCAGAAATAAACACATGACGACTACAAAGTGGATTGTACATTCAAACCATGATAAATTCGAACAATCTTTGAACAATATTCAGAAAATATTAAAACATATTCGAACACATACAATATAATTACGCCAACAATAATTATTCATATTTTGAATTTGAATTTTACGCCAAAAAGAAATTGGAAGGTCTGATTTTTATTTTTTTTAAAATCTAGCAAATCCCTATAATTTCTCACTTTCCGTTTTAGCAACTAACAAGCCATATTCAAGTATTTAATCCTCATATTTGTTATTATGTTCCATCAATCGTGACCATTAATCTTCTCAAATCCAACGACTCTTATTACGACTTCCGTTTCTCTACAATTTTCGTTTCTCTTGAACCCTCCCCTATATATATATATATATATATATATATATATATATATATATATATTACTCCAGTTTAATCTTAACTTTTAAATATGAGATGGACATTCTAACGTACGTGACTTGTGGACTTGCCTAATCACATACCTTAACCAAAACACGGTGCTCAATCTCATCCATGCTCAAGTAAATATCTCTAGTTAAGAGACCATCTCTTAATAACTACTTGACCCATTTTACACGAGAATTTTACAAACAATATAATACTTGAATACTATATTTAGAGGTTTATTTACTGTTGATCAAAGGATCGGTTGGAGCGTATCGTCTCTCCTTCAACCGAAAAAAAAAGGATCGGTCGGAGCTATGAACTCGTAACTAATTAAAACTAGAAAGATTAAATTGAAACGTAAAAACGCTATACTTTAAACATGATTATGTGGACCTTAATGACGTTTGTCAGGGAAATTAAAAGCATCGTTATCATAATTTAAAGCCGTTAATTGATGGGATATGTTGCTCCCTAATCATGTTTCCATCAATCATTAAATGTTCATTGTTCACCATACGTTTTGTCCTTTTATTTCTCCATTAACTCCAGATATATTCCTGGTAAGTTTTTTATTTTTTTCCAAATGATCACTATGCTGATAATTCTTAATTATAATTAAGTGCTCCAGGTGTATTAGATCGATTGTTTTTGCTCATATTATATTGGCTTAAAAAATAATACGTACGTATATAAAATACTTATAGTAATTATATACCACATATATTAATTATGTACTTTGAGAGAATGGATTATGGTGGATGAGTAGCTAGATGTCTCGAAATCTTGGCAACCTTATTTTTTTAGTTAGAACAAACTTATCTCTTATGTTATCTTATGCAATTTGGATCGATATAGGTAAATAGCCTACCTAGCTTCAAGTTTTGATTGAAGGGATGTATCTAGATTAAACCTAGCTATTTCTAAAATTACACTAGTCATGTCAAGTACTTTATATCATAAGCTTTCGGACATTTAATTAAACGATTTGAATTTTATAATAGTATTATGAAATTTTCATTTTGACTTTCATAGACAATTACTTAACTAAAAAAAGTACAGTCAATTATATCATAAATCAGATTTTGAAAGATGAATTGGAATAATTTGATTTTCTAAGTTGTATGTATTAGTCTTTTAATTTGTTAAAAAATATCATTTTAGGGTTGTATAACTTGTAAGTAATACTTTATTGGTGAGCACTTTGCTATTAAAATTTACACATAGTAAGTTTTTATGCAATTTTCTATATTAAATCCAATTTGAAAGGTCTGTTGGGGTGATTGGATACAAATGGGGTGCATAATTAATAATATTTTAATTTAATCCTCCAAAAGCTAATAAATTAATTTCGCTTTAATATAGTCTAAAATGACAATTCCTTAATAATTGTGATAAAGTCTAAAATGATAATTTTTAGTGATCGAACACAAAAGCCACAATTTCATTTAATATACCAACAAAATTCTTATTATAAAATGTACAAAATTTCAGCATTTCACACGCCTCGATCAATCATTTCACTTTGATCTATGGTTTCTGTTCATTTTAATGAGATATCGATAGCGGAAAAATCTAGAAAAGAATTTAATATGATATATCATATACTCCTATGTGAATGTGATTGATCGAATTAAACTTTATATTTATATGTACGTGTGGCTTAATCAAGAATCCGACCGTACGTACAAAGTCTAGCTCACATCGTTTAGACTACTCATCTATACAATTAATACATACATATAAGTTTCAATTAGGACTATTAATGAGTCGGATTATGAGTGGGTGGAACACTTCCACCACCCGACCCACAAGTTAAAACGTCTCACCCGACTCACCTATTACTTGTGAAATGTTCTACTCGTCACCCAAACCACCCGTCACCCGCTGGTTATATGGGTGACCCGTTCACCCGTATAACTGTTCTATAACCGATTAATCGTTGTATTTTATGTCTTCAAGAGTGCTGAGAGTGGTCAGAGCTGTGCGGGCCGTGCGACGATAATATTTTATCAAGTTGAAGATATACTAGGGGTAGAAATTAGAAAGTAGAAGGGTAGAACGGAGACAATTAGAGAAATAAATGGGCTGGGAAACAAATGAGTTTATTTATCAAAGACCCGAAATATGTTATATGGGTGACTTCAATATTAGAAACTATAGGCTGAAACGGGTTATACGGGTGGTTTGGGTGAAACGGGTGATGGTTCGGTTGACGGGTCGGGTTATTAGGTGATAAAATTTCACCCTTACCGACCCATAACCCGTTTCGCCCGTCACCCGAACCGTCCGTCACCCGCTTTGATTGGGTTTTCACCCATTTATTTCGGGTGGATTAAACTAGTAGATCGGTCATCCGTGGATAATTAACAGCCCTAGTTTCAATCGTGAATTATGACATTACGAGCTAGTTAGATCAGTAGTACCAAGCGAAAGGTAACCAAGTAACCAACATATAAAAAAAATGCCTGTAAAATGTAAATTCATATTCATTGGTGTACATTGATGTTTTGTGTGGCGACGAAAATGATTACGTTTCTATAGTTACATAAAAATGGGGATTAGGCGCCATGCATTTGCCAATTGCATATAAAGATGCACTTCTTTTTTGTGATGGATATATTTGGATAAGGATAGGATCCTTGTGAGCACCTCATTTCATATGGCTATTATTAATGCAAAAATTATATGAAATAAAAAAGATTTATAATTTTTTAATATCAAGAAATAAATAAACTGAGATTTTTTTCCAAGTGTATTTCATCATTTATTGCAAAGCCATAGCATTACCATTGGGCTCTTTTTGTGAAAACATTATCTTCATGTAAATGGAAATCCCTTTTTCAAATAAAATATTGTTATTTCGTTTCCTAAGTTTTTATATGTCTTCTCAATCAATTATAAAGCATATATTACAAGGGTAACCCTGAAAAAAGGCCATGTGGATATGCCAGCATGTCATCGTTCTTAGCTGCAAGGGGTGTGACGTGTCCATCCCATGATTTGATGAGTGGGTCCCGTTTAAATTACGTTTGAGTGCACTTAATAATCAATTTTATAAATAGATCTTTCAATAAAGGCTACGAATTGCAATTAGAAAGTTGATTTGAAATTGCATGCTCCCCTTATCTGTGACATCAAGCTCCATATACAATATTGTTTTATATTTTACTTCTATTTTCACCTAACAAAGACAAAGTGATCCTTGACATTTGCGTATGTTAAACTTTGATGGGTGAATTAATAGGGGTGTTTGTTTGTACATAACTATGCAATATGTCTAGTTTATTAGGTTAATTGGATTCCATTCTTAAAGTATTTGATAATAAGAGGAATAGTGTTATCAAACTTAATTATATATACTTGTGTATATTAGTTTTAACTTGTTTATGTGAAAAAGTCATATATATATTCCAACAAGTCTAATCGATACTTAGACAAAATAGTCTAGTCTAGATAACACGCGGTAGGTATCTCGATCTCTATATAGCCAGGTGGTCATCACAATATCTTAGAGTTGAAATCAACTCAAGCACATAAACGAGCCCAAGTTTGAACAATCGACTGTAATATTATATTAAAGTTTGCGAGTTGATAGATTATGAGCCATGCACATGTAAGCCTACTAAAGAGCCCAATAGAACTTTATCCTAAAATAATTGACAATAGAAAGGATAATCCATTAAGCTTATATTAATTTCAAATTTTCATTATAGAAGAGTTATTTTTCACACCCCTTCAAGCAGTAATTGGTTTGACCCAATTGTCACTTGAGCATCATGCCTCATGCCTTCAAGTCAACAAGCCCAAAGATCTAGGCCAAATCATCCTTTCATGGCGGCATTATGACATGCTAGCTCAAAAAACGGGTGGGGATCGGAGAGGTCCAAACCGTATAGACCAAGAATCGGGCCCGTGCCACAACTGGCTTTGGTACCATATTAAGGATCGGTGGACAATTGGCGTGGGTTTATTCATGCACATATGTGATAGGTCCAACGCATAAGCTTAGTAGAGTTCATTGATCGAAGTGATGCTGATAAAGTCACATGAGGCGATAAATTGAGGGTCATGTGTATAATGGATCTAGCATATAAGTTTAATGACATTTCAACTTAAAACTATATAGTAATGGGTGAAGCAACTCATGGGATTATATAATAGGCAATAGTCTAAAATTTTGAAGTGGGAGAACACTCAATACCTCCCTTCAAGTGGCAATTGTCTGGGCCAATTGTCACTTGAACACAATCCTTTGAAGCTTGCAAACCGTCACATTTGGTTTAATTGCTCCTTTATTGGGCAGTCTCCTAGAATATACTTATAAGGTCGGCAAGCCCGAATGAATCCTCAAGGCTTCTTAACGAGCCCATGAGCTCTAAGATACCAGAAAATGAACCCCCACCAAAATCTGCTTTGATACCATGATAAAGTCCAATGGACTAATAAGCCACGGGTCGTGTGTGTAACAAACCTAGCATACAAGTCCAATGGACCAATAATTAAATAATGTCATGGTGGCTCGTGAGGAAAAAACTCGACAAATTGAGTTTGGGTGGCCTTGGGTCGAGACAAGGGGGCGTTGAGATAAGGGTTAGAAAGGGATCGGTTCAAAACTAGGGTGACGTCGAGCCTTAGAGAAAGGAGGAACTCGACTTTACTAACTCAGTCTTAATTCATAATTGACGTAATTGAAACATAGTACATCGAATACTTTAAATAGGAAATGCAAGGTCTAGCTAATGTGCCTTATTCTAGCTATCGGGCCGGTCTCTTAAGTATAAGATGACACACGCCAAAAATAGTAATACTATAAATAGAAACTGGCTATAAATAGAAACTAACTATAAATAGAAACATACTGAAATAGGAAATATAATAAATAGTAATAAATATAATAATAACGAGTTAGGTCGGAATCTAATATGGATACTAAGGTCTCGGTAGACTCGGGCTTGTCATGATCGCTCTAGGTCTAGGATTGGATCGCATCACTAGAGAACCACCACTTTAGGACTGATCGCTCCTTTACTAAGCGGATTGCATGAATGAGCCCATGAGCTGATGAGCCCAAAGATGCCAAAAAATGAAGCCACACCAAAATCTACTTTGATACCATAATAAAGTCCAAGTGGACCGATAAGCTAGAGATACGTATAATATACCTGGCATACAAGTCCGATGGGGTTTCAACCTAAAACCATATAACAATTGATGTAATAACTTCTAGAATTAAATAGTTGGCAATTTAGTCCTAATCTTTCGATGTGAGAGAACTCTCAAGAAATATAAGTATGCTTGCCAACCAAGGGGGAGTATTAATTCTAAAAACATGTATTCCTCTTGTGACGCATATTCTTTTGCCTCGGCTTATGGCCTTATTAGTTGATCGGATGTAGATGTGTGTTGATCAGACTATATGCAAAATTTTGTGGAAGATTAAAGCTCCTGAACGTGTGAAGTTTTTTATTTGGCTTGCTCTGAAGGGAGGGTCTCTAACTAATTAACTAAGAGAGAGAGAGAGAGAGAGAGTGAAGACATATGACGTCAGATGCTTTGTACGCTCATTGTGTAACTGATGAGGAGTTGTTGATTCATCTTTTACGTAATTGTGATTCTATTAAACATATAGGGGATAATCTAAACCCTCCTCTTTCCAAGGAAGATTTTTTACGTTTTGATTATGCTCCATGGATTTGTTTAAATATTTCCTTCAATGCTCTTGGAAAATCGCATTGCTTGGGCCTCGATCTGTTTTTGCAACTTCTATATGGTGGTCGTGGAAATGTGCGGAATGCTCATCTGTTTGGTCAGTTCGCTCTTCAATGGAGCAAGATCGATTTCATTCGTTGGCAGGTTGGAGAGTATCATCAAGTGGTACGTGTGTTGGCTGAAAGATGAGGGTGATCAAAGGAGAAGAAGAGATGAGTTTATTTCCTGGCATCGATCCGTTGATGGTTTGGTCAAGCTGAAAACGGATGGTTCACTAAATGATGGCAGTTTTGCCATGACTTTTTAAAAAGGAGTTCGTTTAATTTAGGAACTCATGTATTACTTGACTTATTGAAGGGTGATATTTCTTTTATCTTATGATGTTAGGAAGAGATGGAAATTACCACCTCTCCTTTAACAAGTAAAAGAGATCACAAGAATAATAACATATCTATTGTGTTGGATTTGCTAGATTAATTCCCAGTTTCTATATCTATATATCTAGACTGAACTCAATTGACGGAAGAAGTATGGGTGGTTATGGTGGATGGAGTCATTTTAAAAGTATCAACCGGACTTATAAACCGGAGTAAAAATAAGATTGAACGAGCCAACCAAGCTTTGACTTTAAATTATTATCTCATTTTCATGTTTTATTAATAAATTAAATAAAATATTAAAAAGAACAATTTTTTTAATAAAATATTAAAAAGAACTAATAAATTTTTTAAAAGAACAAATTTAAGAAATAAAGAATTTGAATTAGCCGGGTTTGGCCAAGTAAAGAAAAGAACATTCTTGATGGAAGTCAAAAAGGTGTCATTGATACATTTTACCTTCAAACTCATCAAACTAAAATCCTCATCAAATTGACTTGAACTCGAAGGGTAAGTGGAAATTCACCCGATTAATTAAATAGAAGGAAAAGAAACACGAGGAAAGTTAAAAGAGGAAGTCAAAATAGTAGAAAATATATAAGTTTCTTACTATTCATTAACCATTTTGTACCGTAGCTAATAAATGTTACTAGATTCTTTCAATTAAGTTATTTTTATAGTATAATCTAAGAAACCACTACACGTTTTTGATACCCACAAAATTATGCAAGCAAAATCATTTAGCCAAGCAATCATATACTATAATGTACACGTTGTTGTAAGATCATAAATGATTATTGGTATAGCTATAGCTAACACAACATCGATACTCCACGTGTTTTATCCCTTTCGTCATAGATTGACTCAACAATCGTACAAGATCATCCTCAAAAATTCATAGAGAAGAATCATTTTACATGATTTGGATTATTAGATACAATGATCATCATCTCTAGCTAAGCTTGATTGAAGATTTTTATTTTTTGTGTGAATGATTGAAAATGGACATAAGATAATTTTACGGATGGAGTTACGTCCGCCACATAATCCAATGGTTGGATTTTGATGATGATCAATAAAGTACCAAGTGGTTCAATTGTACACCATGAAATTTCTTTTTAGAAGGTCATGAGAAGGATCAAAATCAACATTTAAAGTATAGGTGGCTAATTAAGCCATGAGGGGTCAAGTGGGTCTTTTGTGTTTTTGTTGTTTTGATAGCAAAGAGAAGACGTGATAATGTATATTCGATCTCGGCCGTTGGATCGAATCTAATCGACGGCTCACGTTGGCGATCCAACACTTCATAAGAAGTGCTCTTGCTTTTTTTGATTTATTGTATTTGTGTGAAGCTTTTTTCATTCATTTGGAAAGAAGAAATAAAGGGCAAAATGCAAATTTGCAATGGGATCCCAAATTGAGGGTCAAAATCCGGTGTTAACCCGAGAGGGAAAAGATTCCGTTACTTTGAGAATGCTTTTTACCTTTATGAGTTTATAATTGTAACCGAATTTCTAATTGTTTTTTACATTGGTTAATCAATGGTTATAATTAGAATGGTGAGCCCAACTTGGCTAGCTTGCACAAGTTGCTTAATACGTTGTGGTAATTTTCTTTGTATGCCAAATTTCTATTGCTATGTATGAGTTTGTGATGGATCCAATTTATATATGTGTAATTATGTTATTAAGGGCAATTTAGCATTAAAATACTCAATTATACTACGGTTGACTATTTTTTTATACTCCGTGATTAACCATATAATTAAGTAGTTGTTCTTACAAAAGGCAATAAAAATGTTCTCTAAAAGAAATTATATCAACTAGTTGTCCCCGTCGTGCCATGCACGACTATGACTCGATATTTTTTAGATATACTATAAAAAAAGTTATTAATAAATAAAAATATAATATATAATTTATTGTAACTAATTTGTTGCCCGTAATATGTATAAAAATTATTTTGTTTTATAAATAGGTTTAATTTAAAAGAAGGAGAAAAAATATGAAGAAAATAAAATAAAAAAGATATATTTGAAAATACAGAAGAGATGAGATTTTAAAAAATAATAATTAATTTAATAATAATATATGTAATTAAATATATTTATCTTTTAATATAAGAGAGAGAAAGAAACAACTAAAATGTTAAAAAAGAGTAAGCATATATATATTTTATTGGCTTATAAGGAAAAAAATTCAACCATTAGTTAAATTTTTTTAGTTAAGAAATTATCTCCTACCAAAAATTAAGATATTATCTAAATTTGGGAAATAAATAAATTTAATTAAGTGGAAAATATTTGTCATGTGGAATATGAAGTGGAAAGAATAATCAATATATAATTTTTATGGAGCAAGGATTAAATGACGTGTGGCAAAACCCTATGTGGATTAATAATAGGATGACATGTGTCAAAAGCTGAGGTGGCGCAATGTGGTAGCTCCAAATCTTATTGCTTTTATATATATAGTAGATTTACTTCATTTACCTAATTTATGAACAATTAATATATTTGGTTTTTGATGATTAATCTTTCTTCATTTAGCATTTTTTTAGAGTTTCTTCATTTAGCATTTAGTATAATTAATTTTAACGGAGTAATTTAATTGTATTAAGTATAACTTAATGTACAATCAAACTCTTTGTTAACAACACACAACACAACGCGTTGCGTGCATATATTTATAAATAGAAGATTGTTAATATAGAAATTAGAAAAGATGGCCATATACAAGTGTAATGGACTCCTAACCAAATATAGCCCTTTTTACCCTAAATGCTAATTTCTTTGAAAAACCAAATGCAAACTACTTGCTTGAAAAAGGCAATTTATAGGATTTAGTTGAAGGAAACAAGAAATTCAATGGGTTTGATGAAGAAATTGATGAGTAAGAGTGGCTGGATTGATAGTGGTGGTTGATGAGGAGGCTAGCTATATGAATTACCAATTAGGGTTAAGATATAAAGATAGAATCACCCTAAGTCTCACAATCAAAATTTCACCAAAACTGAAATGTGAGTTGTAAACCTTAACGCCACTTGGTGGGTGACACCTCAGAAAAGTTAAAATGTTGGACCCCATTTTTTTTTACCTTTCTTGTTTCAACAAACCCTAGCTAGCTTCAATCTCCTTGAACCTTCATTACCCATATAATGTCTAATGGAATAGTAAATTTGGTCAAGTAATGAGATTCTACATACAATTTGCATAAGTTTGTGGGAGATTGAATTTATCAGGTCTGACATCCTTTACTTCCTAATAGGATTACTGAGTTGGATCATCGCGCACATCGTCGGAGAGTGCAAATTTGTGGCGCACTTCAAAGATGGATCATTTCGTCGTGTTCCTTCTGTCCCGGCCATAGTTGACTCCAATTTTAGAAACCTCATTCGTAAGGATGTTATAAGGTGCTCTCTTGGAGTGTAGGAAACTATGAGGCTCCCTGATTTCTTTCTTCATCAAAAAAAATACAAATTGCATAAGTTTAGAGGTTTATGATTAGTAGAATAAATGGATTTACTGTTGAATATACTCATCAGTCTAACAACAGCATCGACGTCTTTTTGGATTTCGTCGCGAAGGTTGATGAAGATGGTAAAAGTAGGTTCATGTAATATTTTTTTATAATCAATTTATTTATTATCACCCATTTATTTAATTGATGTAATATAGAACTAGAAAAAGAACTTGCAAAAAAAAAGTGCAATTTATGTTAAAAATAATAAGTGGGGAAAAAAATAATTGAAGATGGAGAAATTAAAATCTCCCACTTCTCCCACTTCCTTCCCCGGCCAAAACACAAGCTCTATAGACTCCCAACCTTTTGCACTTTGTGTTTCTCCATCTTTCTTCTCATAATAAAGTTGAGAAAATTAGAAAAAAAATTTGAATTATCTCTTAAAATTTTCATTTCTTTTGCCCTTTCCCTCCCACTATATAAACCCACCACCATCCCCTTTGCTTACACATCGTGGAAAACCATTTGGTATACAAACAAAGAGAGAAAGAGAAAGAGAAAGAAATCAAATCCTCTCTAGCTCGATCAATCAATCAAGTGCTATTAAGCAAGTAAAAGCTTACTCAAACAAGAGAGATGGCATTCATGGATTTTGTTCATCACCTCCCATTGGTCACAATCTTTGGCCTTCTTGGTATACATACATCTCTTTGGTTTCTTTGTTTGCACTTAGCTTACTAATTTCATCATATCAATACTCAATATTTTCCTTCCCATTTCCAATTTTAAAATCTCTTTTCAAAGGGTTTTAACACCTATCTACTCTATTTTATTCATAATTAAATGCTCTTAATTTTTTTTATATAAAGTTGTCATTTTAATATTATATAGTACCAAAAAAACCATACCTGATTTCATAACAAAAATATTTCCAATTTTGTGTCTTTTTTTGAGGTCTATTTTTAGTGCATGATATAAAGTGCCCATGCACTATATATTAATTTTATCACTTTTGAAACCATCTTTCTTACTTACGTGAGAGAACTGATCAAAACTTCTTTTTTAACCATTCTAATTTTTAAGATGCATCTTTTTTGTTGTAGTTGATTAATCTATGCATCATTTGATGATTAATACAAACCGGTGCATAATCGCCTACACTAACCATCAATCATTTATAAAATGAATCATTATTCTTAATTAACATACTTTCTTTCCCTCTCTTTTCCCTTGTAGGCAACACCATTTCCTTCATGGTCTTCCTTTCACCAATGTAAGTTCCAACTTCTTTAACCTTCACAATTACATCTTTTCTTTGTGGGTTTTAACTTATAAGCTAATAAACTTCTCCATCTATGATCAATTTCAGCCCCACATTCTACAAAATCTACAAGAAGAAATCGACCGAAGGCTACCAATCCCTTCCCTATGTGGTCGCCTTATTCAGCTCGATGCTTTGGATCCTCTACGCACTCATCGCTCCTAACTCAACCTTCCTCAAGACCATCAACTCCTTCGGGATTGGCATCGAGAGCGTCTACATCACAATCTTCCTCATCTATGCAACTAGGGAGGCCAAGGTTTGTGCATGCTCTCTCTCAAATGAGTGATCGAACTCAGTTAGAAGTCTAATCAAGGATTAACATATTAATCGATTGATTCATTTTACAGATTTCAACTGTCAAGCTCATGTTTGTCATGAATGGTGCTGGCCTTGGCGCCGTTGCGTTCATCGCCTTTGTCGTTGCAAAGAAGACTAGCACTCGTATCACGATCCTCGGATGGGTCTGCCTTGTGTTCTCTCTTTGTGTCTTCGTTGCTCCTCTTGGTGTCATGGTGAGTGCATTTACTACATCATGTATAATATACATCATAAGAAAAATGAAACTATTGAAGAGTCATATACTAACTACAAAATCATCTACTTAAATGGCAGAGGCAAGTCATACGTACCAAGAGTGTGCAATACATGCCATTCTTCTTGTCCTTCTTCCTCACCATAAGCGCCGTCGTGTGGTTCTTCTATGGACTAGCAAAGAAGGATATGTATGTCGCGGTAAGAAAAACAACTAACCCTAATCTATCACTTTTCGATAAACCCTAAAATTTATGTCTTGGTTTACTTACCCTCCTTGATTTTGGTTGATTATAGATTCCAAATGTGCTCGGATTCACCTGCGGAATAGTGCAAATGGTCCTTTACGCGATGTACCGAAACTCAAAGACAACCATCATCGACGTGCAAAAGATCCCCATGGATTTAACCGCGACCACAGATCACCAAATCCTCGAGGTTGTGAAGCTTGGCCCTCAAGAAAGCCCTAACCCGACAATCGAGGCCCCACAACTCAACGTTGTGGCGAACAACGAAGAGGGGACTTACACTATTGAGATCCGGAACGTGAACCAAGAGATGATCGAGAAGATCAAGAAGATCGGCGGTGTGGGGCCCACTGTTCCTCTCGTGACCGTGGCTGCTTAGATCGATCGATCGATCGATTGATCTTAAGTAAACTAAGTTTCCATTTGCATGCCAATGTGAATTGTTGCATGTAAATTAAGCCGGCCTAGCTAGCCTTCTTTCTCAAGGGGCATGCAATTTAACTATCTATGACTCGGTTGTACGTTGTCTGATTATGTAATTCTTTTCCTGTTTGATATTTGGCTTAACTTTGTTGCTCAAGGCACAAGCTTTGTAATTTGATCTTTCATCATGAATATTATGATTAATCTTTGGCTTTTTTGGAATAAATTTTAGACTTTCTTATTAATGATTAAAAAAGTTCTTTTTTTTCTCCCGGAAATTGTGATTGTGATCCAAATTAAAGTCGGGATACCAAACAATAAAGACATAATTATGCAGGAAAAAGGGCACAATAACATTGCAAAGGTAATGATCGAGTGCTCTCCGTTGTCTTTGGATCGAACTACTTTTATTTTTTGTTTTCTTCCTTTCTTTTGGTTGTTGAGGTGGAAGTGGATGGATAGTTGGATAGAGATGAAACATACATATATTACAAATATTATTATTTAAATATTGATAGTTGGGGCTACATATAATTTATGTGAAGCTTTATGAATCTCAATTGAATTTATATATCCAACAAAAATTAATAAATTTAATATATTTTTATGAAGCTTTAGTACCCCAATATATCCGTATATATACACAAATTAGTACACAAAATTCTAAGGTGGATGAAATATGGACACCCAATGAAAGAATAATTAAATTTTAAAGTGGTCTTATTGCGGTGGAGTTTTCTAAGAACTATGAATATATTTCTAAACTCTCTCATATAAAATAAATCCTTTAAAAATATATTTAAAATATAATATATGGAGAGATAGTAAATTAATCACATCCCTTTATTTATATATTAAATATCAAAATTTTATTAACCCTACCTAGAGTTATTCTACCCAACCTAAGTCCATTTTAAAGGCGAATGTAAGCTAGAGTCATGTTTGTACAAAACTTACAAATAGAACGTTCAAGACCATGAGCTCCTTATTTCAACTCCTTGTACAGTGCCCAAAAGTAAAAAAATAGAAATAAAACGGCTCAAATTCAAAATTATATTTCATTTACGTACTTTCGATCTATATTTTATACCCTAAAAACATAGGTTAATTTTTGACTAAAAACATAGGTTAATAATGTTATTTTTAGAAACAAATACTTAAATTTAACTAAAAATAATAATTTTTTTAATAGGACTAATTAAATAGGGTTTTATACTTCTCAAACATTTCTAGTCGAGAAAATAGGTTTTGAAAATCTATATTCTTACAATATGTACATAAACAAAAGATTACCTTAAACGTTAAAAAAAAGTCCCAGGAGTTTTGGCTCCATGTGCTAGTACGGAAAGCTAATAAGGTAGCCGGCGGAGCGCCGTCAACCGAGATTTGTCTTTATCTCGATAACCTCGTACTTTGTTGTATAAGAATAATTTTCTTTTCTTTTCCTCCTTTTATGTTTGTAAATGGATCTGAATTATTGCCGTAAATTACTTAATGATCTGATCGATTCCAAATTTCAAATCCAAAAAAATATAGAGAAAAACAAACAAGCAAGGAGAAAGAGAACTGAGTTGATTCGGTTGTTCACTTGTTCATCGGAACACCTCAGATTGTTGACTCAATTCGTTATGTTTATGATCACGGTTCTAAAAATCCCTTTTGGGCTTTGTCTAGGCCCCGTCTAGGCGCTGAGTTTCATTTTCTTATACGGAAGAAAATTTTATGATAAAGTAACAATATTTTTTATTGCCAATAAAGGCCCAAAGTTGTAGCATTGAATTATAAATTACCAAAATTTTATTGCTAAAAAATAATTCCATTTACTTTATATAATATGAAATTGCATGTACTATAAAAAATTTCATGCTTTAGATAAAAGAGGCATGTGCTATACCTAATTCATAACCGAAAATCTTTGAATATTACTCTTAGAGACTTAACCGTTTGATTAAATGATTCAAGGCGAATAACACGTATCAATGACTAATGCACAGGCGCCGTTCACACGTAAACCGCCCTCATAATAATATTCCTTATACAGTATTACTAATATATAATTATGTATCAGAAATCTTAAAATTTGACAAGTTATATTAGAAGCGTAATTCATTATGGAACAATTTGACTATCCCTATTCTCACTTCCTTTCCACGATAATTAATTAAATTTTTGTTAATTGAAAATATTTTAGGTATTTTGACCCATCATCAACTTGGTGTTTTGACTCCAGTATCATTAAATAAATAAGTGTTTTGACCCCAAAAGGAGCAATATGGGGCCATCGCTATCCTAATATATAGTGGACCCTCACGTTAACAAAATTTAATTTCTTTCACATGTGGCCAAAAAAAATATTGAAGTAAAAGCTGTGGGGAGTGAAAACGTGAATATTCACATTCGAATTCGAATACTCGATAAAATTTTGACATTCTTGAAGCTTTAGTATGTTCGATAAAATTTTGCCCTTTAGGTTAATGGTATCAATTGACGGTGCATGTTTGATAAATAAGCAGCTATATAAATATATAAATAATTTAATACGGAGTAATTGACAAGATTAATAAAATTGATAATTATCTAAGGAAAATTATAATTTAATTCATTCATTCCATTTCATGACTTTGGAAACCCTAATTCATGATGAGTTTGGAAAAACTGAAGTCCATCCATGACAAATTGAGATTGTATATGTGATAATTCCGATGGGGTCCGTTGTCATATATGCCTAGCACATAAGTCTGGAAGCTTTTTCCTTCCACACGTTTCCTTAAGCGCAACTATCTGACTCTATTATATGTTAGTTGCAACTTAAACGTCATGCCTTCAAGTCGGCTAGTTAGGTCATAAAAAGAGGACTATGTTGTACAATGTCAATGCATGACGTTATCAATTATCATCTCAAATTGGGTTAGTCTTCTTATTGAAGATGCTCTGATATCATGATTAAATTTTATTGAGTAGCACATAAGTGTATAGAATTTCATCCTAAAACAAATTGTTAATAAGAGGACTAACTCAAGTATATATATACTAAGAAAGTTAAGATTCATATTTTCAATGTGAAAAGTTCTTTTATTCTACAATATGTAATTTTTTTTTTCGGGTGGTTCACTTTAATTGTGAGTTTGGTATAAGCATACTACTATGGTATACAATAACAATGAGTTGAAAAAATATAACAATTTGGATTATTTTAAAGTCAAAGGTTAATAACTTGTTAGAAATTAAGATATAATATTCTCAAACTGAATCAAAATCTTGGGAATTACGTTTTGAAAAGTCAAAAATTAAGAAAAAGATGTTTACTTAATAAAAGGGTGTAGCGTTGTTACACCATTTTCTCACCATAATATATTTTGTTTCACATAATGAACATTATTGAAACATGATTCAAGAATTCCAAGGAAAAGACAGAATTACCGAATCTAATCTAGTAAAAGTATTCTAAAACTAAACTCTAGTGGACCACTATATATAATATTATAGATTCCAACTTGTGCAAGTTGTGACAAAGTACATTGTATACTTAATTACCAATATGTACCATGCCACTAAGAATTTTACCAGGAATAGTAAGAGGTGGCCAGGAATCTACAAATTTTTTCTAGGTTGAGATTGTAGCCTAGCCCCAATGAACCTGCATTCCACAACAACAACAAAAAAAGTGTGTCAAGTATACATCAAGAGTATCAAAAAAATCTTACATGAAAGAAGAAATTTGTGGGTGGGGAGAATCTGTAACAAATAGTGTTTACCTGACTAGAAAAGCTTGCATTATTTACTCCACCATCCCTCCTTTTAAGTACGGCTACCTGCATTTGTGTTTAGTGTCCATCCATATATATTGTCAACTCTATTACTTGTGAATCTAGGTTTAGGTCAATTTGTTACTTAACAATGTTGATAACATGTAATTACGTGTTTGTAACTTATTGTTGAATTAATTTCATAAGGAGATGGATCGGGTGAGAACGGTGCCTACTGCGAGGAAAATGGTTCTCGCAGTTGTTTTGATGTAAATTCGGTGAATTAGTATGTGGCGATAATTTTGTCAATAATTGAGAGTTAAAATAAACACGAATCATATATTAGATGAGTTTAATATTAAGGATTGAGATTGAACTTTCATTAAAAGGATCATATACTAAAAGCATACTTCATTCAAAAGGGTGCATGACTTGTCAATACATTCATGATGTACATTTAGATTAAAAAAAATATGCAATGCAACAACAACAACAACAACAATATTGACCCAATGAGGTTTTGCTACATCGAAATCTGGGGGGTCAAGATAGAGGTACTCCTGCCCATAGGAAGGGGGTACGTCCGAAAAACCCATGAAGAGCCCAAACTGCACAAATCCGGAAAGTTAGCCCCACATAACGAAAAAACACAAAACAATTAAGGAGACACAAAGCACGAAAGGGGTGAAAGTAACAAACAGAAGCACAAACAAACACGCCCCGGTGAAGCGTGGGATCCTGCCCTCTAATAAGTCGACTAGCTATCTACTACTCTGATCCTCTCTCTCCAGTCATCCCTGCACCTTGCCAGATCTACTGAGATTCCCAAAATTTCAGTATCCTGCTTTATGTTGTCCTTCCAACACTTCTTTGGTCGCCCTCTTCCTCTGCAGAAGTCCTCCAAAGCTAAACTCTCACACCTTCGGACCGGCTCTTCAGGGCCCCTTCTCTGCACATGCCCAAACCAACGGAGTCGGGTCTCTCGTAGCTTGTCCCCTAAGCTGGCCACCCCTACCTTGTTCCTGATAACATCATTTCTAATCTTGTCTAGTCTTGTGTGCCCACACGTCCATCTGAGCATCCTCATTTCAGCTACCATCAGCCTCTGCTCTTGCGCTTTTGTAGTCGGCCAACATTCTGCTCCGTAGAGGATGGCCGGCCTCACAACTGCTCTATAGAACTTGCCTTTGAGTTTAAGCGGTACTTTCTTGTCGCACAGTACTCCTGAGGTTGCTCTCCACTTCTGCCACCCTCTCTGAATTCGAGATGTGATATCCTCGTCTATGCCGCCGTTGCTCTGCATGACTGATCCCAAATACTTAAAACTCTCCTTTTTCATAACTGTTTCCCCTCCTAGTCGTACTTCCTCATTGGTGCTCCGGCCTCGCCCGAACTTAAACTCGACGTATTCTGTCTTGGACCTGCTCAGTCTAAAGCCCTTGGATTCTAACTTCTCTCTCCAAGCTTCGAGTTTGGCGTTAACGCCCGCTCTAGACTCATCGACTAAGACAATGTCATCTGCAAACAACATGCATCAGGGGACCTCCCCCTGTATCTCTCTCATAACAACGTCCAACACTATCGTGAAAAGGAAGGGGCTTAACGCTGAACCTTGATGCATGCCAACTCCCACCTTAAAGTACTATGTATCTCCGCCTGGGGTGTTGACGCTGGTCCTAGAACCCTCATATGCAATGCAAAAAAAACACACAAATAACTAAAAGGTGTATTTACATGATTATGTCCATCAATTTTTTACTTTAAAACAAATACATAATTATGTGCATCAAGGTAAACATTAATTATTCGTCTATTATAGAGCTAGCGTAAATCATCCATACGGATGATTTTACTAAATTTCTTTAGAAAGACAAACTAGTTATTTCTTTAGAAAGACAAACTACAAGATAAACACTAGATTATTCGTCTGCGAAATTTGGATGTGCATTATTTTTATATCAGATTTGTAGTGTTGATTGTTGTTTGTGAAAGTTAATAGAAAGACAAAGGGATTATGAATCATATAACTATTTAATGAAATTTATATCATAGTATCTCAATTTAATCTAGATAAAAACTTTCACCCGTTCTCAATTATGGAAATACATTTTTACATGATCAACTTTGGTGCACTTTTAACTAAATTTACTTATTATTATCACATAGCTAAATCTCAGTTTTCTTTGAATCTATCGGACATAATCCTCCTAACATGTTCATGGTACGAGTATTCTCATTTTGATCTTTTAAATCCTGTTTAAGTGGGACTATATTGAATTATATTGTATGTAAAACGTCATATTGTGGCATTATTACAGTGTACGCTAGAATCACTTAAAACTAGAAATCTAATAGATTATAAATCCGAGTTTATCCACAACTCAAACCTAACTCGTTTAACGTGATGTGGTTTGTGTGACAAAAGAAACCTTTGTTTTAATTACTTTAGAACTTAGGGACAAACTTGAACCACAAATTAAATTATCTTTTCACTTTTTACCAACTTGGCCGAATGACAAACTCTCCAAAATTTGGTCCCTTTTGATGTGGCAATGACAAAGCTTCCAAATTGCATGCCAGCTAAACTGCATATATTGTGTGATTTGTTACTTGTCTACTGATACAAGTCAGCGAGAGACAGGATTCGATGTATGACATGATCCAAATTTACCACTGTAATGGAATGATTACTCGTTTGATACCACTTAATGCAATCAATGGATTCCAATGTCGAGGGAATTTTGTTCAACTTCAAGTGAACAGATTGAGCAGTAGAAGGCGTGAGATGTATGTACCTGCACTATGATTCAGAATGCAACTTTGAGAGGATTATATTCAAATGGTAGGAGCTTCATTGGCTATTCAAATTCAAACATCAATTGTGCAATTGGCATGTGGTTTCTAGATCTTTTTCTATGATTGAGAATAAATGGATTTGGGTTTCAATTTGCATTGTCTAAAACAAAGGTGATATGAGATGATGAGATCTTTCTTCGGGTAGGACAATTAAGGAGCAAAGTACTCTCTAGCTACTCAATTCCAATGAGATGTGATAATTAATTGATAAGATCTCTATTCTTCCTTTAATTTAACAAGAGATATCACTAGCACTTGGTTTAAAAAATATGAAATCTAATATGTAGTTAGATTGGGTTTTTCTTTCATGTATTCTCATGTCAGTTTGTTTGGTTGACGGTTTTCCCGTGTTTTAATCTGCGAAGTTCATCTGGTACATCCACTATACTATTAAAACGATCTAGGTAGCCGCCTAGGCATTGGGCGATAGACCATCATTCCAATTTTGTCCTGGGCGGACGCCTAGACGGGTTGTATGAGCTATGCAAATTATGCGGGTTAGGCAGGCTAGACAGCTAGGCTTGAATTAAGTACTCTAGGCGGCTTGGGCGGTACTCTAGGAATTAAGTATCTAGGCTTGAATTTATACGAAGACATTATAATAAGATTGCTATTTATTTATATATTCTTAGCAATTACAAATAATAACCTTGTATAATAAAAATCATATCAATCCTCCCAATCTGCCCAAATCTCACCTGGTTGTCTCGGCGTAAGGCCCCATCCCACCGACTAGCTCCCCTTGTGTAGCGTTTTTTAGAACATTGAGTATATTGCATCTCTTTTCTTTTTGAAGAACCAAGTCTCACTATTCTTCTTTCCATTGTGTCAAGTCAGTCGGTGCAGACAAAGGTCATCAAGGTTCGTAAGTTTCGACCAGTTTATGAAAAGTGAGTCCCTTGTTAAAAAAATTATAAGTACATTAACATATTATACACTCCAAAATATTTTATAAAGTATAAAAGTTGTCATCTAAGAATAGGATTGCAAGTGATTCAATGAATGAAGACCACCAAAATTTCAAATTTGCAAGTAATTATAGTGAAATAATAAAAAATTATTGCTTATTTTGTCATGTTGAAAATAAAACATATCACATATATAAAATCTAAAGAAAATCAACCTAGTATATATATCTTTGAATTACTTCTTGTATTGTCAATTGGTTTTAGGATTAAACTTAATTGGATTTATTTATTGGGTTTACATATGCACGATCCCTTTATTATATGGCTCACATACTTTGACATGGTATCGTTATATAGTCCACAAACTCACATATGCCAATTGGTCTTGGGCTTATTTTCTAGCTTGTTTGGGCTTGGTTTTGGCGGTCGATGCTACCCGCCCGTTATTTGGGTTGAAGAGTTGGTTATAAAGTGATTGAGCCGCTACTACTCGTTATTGTCACCCTCGCTGTCATCGGGTTAGCTATAAAGAGATTGAGATCTAGACTCATTTGTTTGTCTAAGTGTCAATTGGACTAGGTCAATTGTACTTGCAGGGGGCATGTTGAGAATATACTCTTCCCACATTGAAAGTTAGGATTAAAACAAGCCTACTATATAAGTTATTGTATTAGTCATCATATTGCCAATTGGTTTTAGGATAGAACCGCGTTGGACTTGTGTATTAGGGTTACATACACATGGCTTATTGTTAATGGCACACGGACTTTCACATGGTATCAGAGTCTGGTTCCTGACCCACCTTTGCGCCCCCCCCCCCCCCCCCCCCCCCCCCCCCCCCCCGCATTAGTCACATAACCTAATTCTCGATCGCCCTTGCACCACTGCAACAGATGCCCTTATGCCAGTACATTTTTTCCGTCACCCCTAATCTTGGGCCCATTATCGACCTTCCTTACCTATGTCTTAACCCATTTTCATTTGAAGGACATGTTGAGAATAAAACATATCCCACATCTAAAACCTGAAGAGAAATCAGTCTAGATACCCTTAAATTACTCTTTATATGTCAATTAATTTGATGAAACTCCATAAACTTACATGCTATATATGTCCATTCACACATGTACGTTCGCATCCAATACGGCCATGATAATTCTTCATACCCAATAATTTATAACCTTGGATGGCATATATATTGAGTTTAAGTTGGATATATTAAGAAGTCGGTTTAATGTACAGATATAAGATGTTTAAATTGTGTCAAACTCTAATTCACAATATTTCGATCAATTTGAATAGGTCTAACATTTTTAGGATTAAAGGGACTAATCATCACTAGACATAGATACTTTGGGCCTTATAATTAGTACAAGAGAATGTATTTTGAGTAGTACGTTTAAGATAATGCCTTACACGAACCCTAATCTAATAACCCAATTCATAGGTATTGTCACCTCAAAGGAGGCTATTTTGGTACTCGGACAAGACTCTCACGTGATTTTCACGTGAGACTGATTCCCCTTTACTTACTCGACATGAATGCATATGTGAGATCATGATTTCAGCCCCAGTTGCAAAAGCTATCGTGAATGATTTGGATTCAATTTCATCAAAATTGTAAGGTTGGCCCTTTGGGTAATTAGATTAGTTGTGCTATTGAGGCTTAAAATACAGCTTTGAAACGAAACTAATCATTCAAAAAGCATACCAAATTCATCCCAAAAAGAGTGTTTTTTGGCCCCAGAAAATGCCTTTTATAACAAAGCTAAAGATAAGAGTGCGTACGTAATATAGAGATTTGAAACAATACCATTGAGATTTCAGACTTATCTAGCTTTCTCTTACATCTGATTAAGCTCTAATTATTGATTAAGCTTTAGGTTAAAGCCTAATTTTGTTAAGCATACTAATTCAAGGATCAAAAACCCTAAAAGGAAACTAATGAACCCTTTTAAAAATTTAATTAATTCTAAATAAATATAAATCAACTAATTATTTCTATTTTAATGAGCTTAACCTATGTCCTAAAAAAATCGATTTTGTTAATTAGTTTCATCTCCGGCCTTTTTAATTTTTCCCTTTCAAATTGATGAAAGAACGTCGGCTACGAGTTTCTTTTGTCAATTAGCATAACTTGCAAGATTTACTTCTTTTAATTTCAGGCAATTAAGCTTCACCTCGTGTTATTTATATTACTATTATCAAATAAGAGTTTTGATTAAATTTAATATTTTAGAATTTTTAAAGAATTTTTATTTTATTTTAAGATTTATTAGTATTTAAATCAAGTGTCTTGATAGTTTAAAAACCATATTACTATTATTTTTATGTTTTATTAATTTGATCATTGGAAGGGAATACTACTACTACAACAACAACATCTACTCAGATGAAACTCGATATGGACAGTACAATCAATTAAAAAATTAACCAAATTTTCTTAATGTAGAGGCAATCAAGAAAGCCGCATCAGAAATATATAATTAGCTTAATATTTAATTTTTAGCTAATTTGCTTAATATAGAATTTTTATAGTATAATAAAAAGTTATTTAAAAACAATAATGGATAATCTGGGGGTCGACATATACGCACCCTTACCCCGACTCGAAGTCGGGAGGGTATCTAAGGAGGGCCCAAAGCAAAAGAAAAAGGACTTGAAAAAGAGAAAAAACTAGAGGGCGGTAGAAAGCGAGATCGAAAAAGTGCACTACGAAAAATCCGATAACGATAAAAGAGAAAATTAATACAAAGAGAGAAAAGAGAGGAAAAGAGCCGGATACTCCCTTCAGATCTTCCCCACTACCGCTTTGTCACTGTGATCTTCTCAACGCATTGGTCCCTACACAAGGCTAAATCTGCTGAAACTACCCAAAAGGTAAAGTCTTGTTTTATAACTTCCTTCTAACTCTTCTTTGGTTGATCAGCTCCTTTCCATGCAAAAGTCGCTACCGATCAACCTTTCGATCCTCCCTAAATACTCTCTCATTGACCAAATTATTTTAAAACTAAATTAAAAATTTATTTATTTACAAAATAAAAAAAATGTTTGTGTGCTAAGATAAACAATTTTTCAATTGGTGTCAGTGTCACTAAGGTTTTGAATTTATTTGTTCCGTAACTAAATATTTCGCTGGTTTAGAAGGAGTCTTTTGGGTTGTTTAAATGTGTCTTAGTTGGCTCATCAAAGTGCAGTTCTATTGTGAATCGATTTACAAGATATCAAGGAAGCACTGAAAGACGACTCGTGGCAATAGGCGATGAGCAACAATTCTAAAAATTGTTTAGAGTCAGGCGGAATTTAAAAAATATAGGCAATGACAATGGGATGGTTGTTTTAGAATTCAAATCGAGATAATTCGGGGATGAAGGTGGGATTTTAGCAACTAAAACCTATTAATATCGGAGTGAAAAACATAATAATAAACTTAAATTGAATCAGCTTAACCGAAGAATTCGAACATGGAAATATTATTTTGAACATGGAAAATTCACCTTAACACATTTGTTTGGTCCGTCAATCTAAACTAGAACTATATTTTCCAGATCACAAATAATAATTATAATTTAAGTAGGATAACTCCAAGTATATGACGTCTAAATAAATCGTCTAAGTACGTGTCATAATACATTTTTTTGTATCAAAGATCGCCTATTTGATGTAACGATAGAGTGAATTGGAAAATCACGTTTTGAATAAGTTTCTTAATTATTTTTTTGAAGCCTTTATAAAGCTAGAACACGTCCTTTTCACTTTGGTCAAGAACGCTTAATAGTTTCGTTACAAACAAAACAACTACACAAGAATGCGTAATTTGATTGGCTACATCACACGTAGCTACTCGCTGAACTTTTATTTTGGTGACGGCAGGTGGTCAATTTTTCTTGAATAAATTTCTTTTACGCGGTAATAATTACATACAATCATGTGATAATTAATTGTTTGGTAGCATACCTTTGACTACAGGGTCAATTTTTCTTGAATAAGTTTCTTTTAAGTGGTAGCTAGCATAACTTTGACTACATGGTTTAGGTTTTGTTCGGCAGTAGCTGAATTAGGAGTGTTTTCAGCTAGATGAAGCAGAAAAATGAGCCGATTCAAGAAGTTCCTCCTCACAAACTTCTTCAATTTCTGCTAGATGAATGGAAAAAAAAAAGCTCCAATTACAATCAGCCGAACGGAGCCTTAATTACACACCTCGTAATACAAATATAAAAAACACAACCAAAAAACCGACCTATGATAGTAATACATATTATGTGCGGGTGACCGACCCATCCGCATCAACCAACTCAAAAATATGAGTGAAAACTCGTACGAAAACAGGTAATGGATGGATCGGATGACAAGCGATTGAAATGGGTGATGGGTCGAATATGAGTAAGTTTTTACACCCAGTTCCCCCGATTCACCACCCATTATCCACTTCATCCGTTTACTACTCTAATTTAACCTAGTATATAAACTAAATTTACTTTCTTCACCTCATTTTCGTTGCTAGTCGCTACTAATTCTATTGACCTCTTCACACATGCCAGCCCCCATCTACAATGCATTGGTGGTTCTTGTGCTTTAATTGCCAACCTTATTCATCTCACGTTGGTTCTTGTGCTCTAGCCGCCGACTTCTTTACATGCTCCAACCCTTTCTCTCGCTGGTTCCTATGCTTCAGCCACCAGTACCACTCGTTGGACGCTGGTACTTCTAGTTCTATGATCTCTCAAGCCTTCTATTATGTTATGTTTGTCCAATCATCCTTGTATGTTCAAATTAGTCTCTCACTGAAGTTATGGTTCATTAATCAAATAGTCCGTCTATTTTTTTTTTGGTGGAAACAAATAGTCCGTCTATTATGTTAAGGAAATGTTAAATTCAAATTAAGATCTTCATTGACTCTCTCTCTCGCCGGCATGATATAAGTTGTTCATATTATGGTAAAAAATTACCCATGATAGGTGGATCAAGTGTGGTGCTAGGTTTCACGGGTGGTGGATGGGTCAAGTGAGACATTTCTATTCACGGGTCGGGTGGTGGAATGACTATATCACCCATTACTCGACCCATGACCAACCCTGGTAATACAAAATAAATCAATAAAAATTTCTCTCTCAAATCTTACCTATCATGCATGTCCCCCTTACTATTGAGCTAGACTACACTGAGGGAAATAAATATGAAAATTGAAAAGACACAAATACAATAAACAACGTTTTAGAAGATAAAGGAGTACGAAATTGTATCCTTACAAAATTTTATGATTAAAGGTAACTCCATCCATATAGTGAGACTTATGAGAGACAAATGAGATCAGATCATGATAAGTTGTTGACATGACATAGAAAAAAGAACAATCCCTAACTATACTGAAAGCTTAAAGACTATCAAAGCGCCACATTATGCGCCTTGCTTTTGGTTTGGCAAAATTTAAAGAATCAAAAAAGGCTACTCCATCCTCTATGCACATAAAGATTTTTCATTTGCATAAACAACCAACCAATTTCATAAAAATTTTAACCAGTAAGTATTGCAAAAAAACATTAATTCAAAACCAATTTTTTGTCAAGGTCCAATTTTTTTTGCAATTTTTAATATATACATCCAAAAATACAAATTTGACACATGGGGTACAGGCAACATACTAGGAATGTGGCTCTCTTGGGGAGATTCAATCATCTATATATCAATCCCAATCCCAATCCAATGCTTTTGTGCCTTTATTTTTGAAATGTCAATCATCTATTCATCTCCATATCTTGTTTCAAGCCTTTTGAGAGGATCACAATTCACACCCTCTTTGAGCCCCATCTTAGATAGTGCAACTGCCTTAATTCATGAATTATGCAAAAGTTAATGTCTTGATCAAGTACCCTCCTTTATCCCATAGGATGACATTGTGACATAAGCAAGGCAACCAAATGGAGGTGCAAAATCACAACTTTATTCCAAGATGTGCACATGTATATATTATTAATCACTACTTTCTTATCAGGATAAAAGAGGATCAACAATAGAAGATTTTCAAATGGCTGCTACTACAGCAACAACCAATCATAATATGGAAAAAATAACAGTACTTTCATGCCCATAATTGAGATGTAAAACATACCAGCACTCGCTCTCGAATACCGCCTGTGTATACGCCGTGGACATTGTTATTTTACACTCAAAGCATTTCTAAGGCTCCACCTGTAAGTAGATAAAATATCATGGACAGTGTTGCTAATATCTATCTTCCCATCTTTTGGCAAGATTCAGATTCATTCTTTTATATTTTGTTGTCCTCTTTCTCTTTTGTTTTGTTTTTGCTTTCATCTTTAGCTTTGTACAAGTGATAGGGTGTGTCATTCTGGGGAACTAACACCAATGTTAGTGTTGTTGGTGGGGGGAAGAAGAATGGACAGTCAGAAAAAAAAATGCTCAATAATTTAGACATTATGGGGATCAATAAAGATACCTGTCTGGGAGATGAAGCCTGAAGGAGCCAAATGTAGATTCTCTTTATCCTTGGCACTCAAATTCAGAGGATGTATCCATTACATTCTGCACAAAATTTGCAGCCATATCAAAAGCTTATAAGTTATAACTAGAAAAGTGAAAGCAAAAAGAGCATGAAAGCAAATGGTACATGACTTGATCAAGTAATAGTATGGGCATTCATGAATTCAGAGCATTTCAAGAGTCCAAGCCCATTCTAGCACATTTTTGGAAAGAGTTGAACAATGAATATTAGTTATGAAAAGTAGTACCAGTAATACATGACATGAGTTAATGATCTTATTTATTGCAGGCTGCACTAACATAATAATCAAACAATGATTTTTGGAAGTAAGACAATGATTTCAGATTCCCGACATCGACTAAATTTCTGTTACTTGTCAGAATGTGGTGTTCTCTTTATCTGGTAATTCAGCAATGAGTGGATAATTCCTTCCTCTTAATTCCCTTCTTTCATCCACGTTATGCATCCATACAAGCCATAGAAAATACAAAGATTTGGCAGTTGTACTTCAAATTTTAATAAGAGTATCTCATCTGTAACAAGTCTTTTTTGATCCAAATGTCTACAATAGAACCACCTTATTGTTCATAATCTACCTATTCTTACAACCTGAAATAGATGCACATAATATCTAGCACAAACAAGCAATTGCATCAATTGTGCTAGAGAAAAACTAGGCAAGAAGTATGGAATTAAATCAGAAAAGTTGCCAGTTGATGATCCAAGGTATTTTTCAGTTTTCATGGTGACCATGGCTGGAATCTTCTTCAGAACTTCAGCTGGATTTTTTTTTTTCCAAAATTTTTAACTAATTCGATTAAGACTAAAAACACTTCAGCCATTCCAGTTCAATAGGGTTTCCAAAGCCAATTCCTTTATAATCTCATTTTCACTTTGATGTTTTTCAGAATTATGATCCCAACCTGCCAGGAACTCATATGAACCCTTATCTAAGATAATAAAAAATCCTTGGTAATGATTTTTCAGCTCCAAGGCCAGGTCCAAGAGCACAAATCATAAATAACAGAACAGCTATGTGTATTCCATACTCCAAGGCCCAACCATTTTTGTCATCTCAAAATATACAAATGCCAAAAGCTATTTGGAATCCAAGGCAAAAGCCCATACCCTCAGCATTATCATCATCCAATAAACTAATGGCCCAAAGAGATATATAGCAATACCACAAGTAATGGAGTCTTCCTTACACAGCTATACTTTCAATCCATTCATACAAGAGCTATGCTGTACAAAGCTCCAATCCTACCTAATTCGGTAGATACACCAAAGATCCAATATCATGCCACTGATTATCCACATTTGACATCTTAAGTGTCTATAAGGGAAGTGGCATATCTTCAAATGATGATGAATTTTCACTGTAGGGAACAGTTTAAGTTTTGTTCATCAAACTTTACCTTCCCATATATGGCAAATCTTGACCTCAGGTTCCCAACAATGGTACCAAAAAAAGGAGAAAAGGGGATCATACAACTAATTAAAGCATATTGAAGCTGTCTCAAGAGTGGTCAAACCAATTCAATGATGAAAAATTGATTCTTTTTGATTCAGGAAAAGAATATTCAACAATATAAACACTCATGCGCCAACAAATCCCACCAGAACCATCAATTGAATGCAAAATTAATGAGAACATATGCTAATTAAATCCACTTTCCAGCTCAACGATTCTTAACCAACTAATACCTCACAACAACAAATCCTCGAGCAAAAACAACCAATCAAATAACACACTGACAAAGAATCCAAACGAAAAGCGTTGGCAATTGAAATTTCGGTGAAGCAGATGAATTACCATGAGAGATGAAATCTTAGTTTTGACTTGAAAGTTTCACATGTCGTCACTAGTTGAGACGAAATATGACGCCAAAGATTGCTTGGCCTGCAATTGAATCTGTGCACATCATAACAAGGCATGGAAGAAGTTTTAGATGAAATTATAGCGAATTGGAAGGTGCTTGAAAGAAAGTTTTACGAGATTTGAGTTTATGTCGATGAATTGGAAGGTGCTTGAAAGGTAGTGAAAGGAAGGGATTGGTGAGCGTGGCGGCAATTTCCGGAACTACTGGTTCATCTTCGCCCTCTTCTGAAACGCCGTCGTTTGTGCTGTTTGATTTATTTCACAAAACCACCCGCTAATTATAAGGTTGTCCACAAAACCATCCGTAAAAACTTAAATTATACCAAATCACCCATAAAAAATCCATTTGCACAATACCAAAAGGGGCATGTTATTTACCACAAAAGTAGTTTTCAAGTTTCTGAAAATATTTTCCGCCAGTCTGCAGTCTCTCTTGCCAGTGTTCTTAATATTCAAATTACTACCTCCATGGAGAAATATCTTGGTATTCCTCTTCTTAAGGGTAGGGTTCAAAATGCGGTTTTTATAGACTCCATTACAAAACTGGAAAAAAAAAACTTTCTCAGTGGAAAGCGAACTCTATTTCCCAAGCAGGGAGGGCCGTGTTGATTCAGTCAAATCTGTTAGGTCAGGTTAATTACCTAATGCAAAGTTTTTTTGCGTCCTAAAGGTATTCTTAACAATATTGATAAAATAAATAAGTCGTTTTTCAGGAATAAATTTACCCCTAATCATCATCCTCTTATAAGTTGGGATAACGTGTGCTCTCCTAAAGAATCTAGGGGAATGGGCCTGCGGACTGCGGAAACTATGAATATTTCCTTGCAAATGAAGCTTCTGTGTAAAATTTTAACTGCTCCTGAGAATTACTGGGTGCGTATTATCACGGAAAAATATTTGGGTTCCTCCTCGATCTTTGAAATTCGGAAAAAAAATTGCTCGTGGCAATTTGGTAGATTTCTAAATCTTAGGGAAAACTTTTCAAAGGGTTTATTATGGTCTATTGGTAATGGTCATTCTATCAATTTCTGGAAAGATCCTTGGATTAAAAATAATGATTTGATTTCTTTTTTTGATAATGATAACATTAACTTAAAGGTTTCAACTTTTATACAACCTGATCAGTCTTGGAATTTGGATTATTTGCGCTTGAAGCTCCCTGATTCAATGATGAATTTAATTATTTCTCTCAGAATTCCCGTTACTGGCGCTGTGGATCGTTTGATTTGGCTCCCTTCAAATGATGGAGCTTTCTCAGTTTCTTCTGCTGCGTGTATGATTTCATCGCCTATGCCTGAACTTCATTACGAGTTTGCTTGGATTTGGAAGACTACTCTCCCTCCTAATATTAAAAATTTCATGTGGAAAGCATGTGTCGATTGCCTTCCAACTACAGATAGATTAAATCGCTTTTATAATTGTGTTTTTAGTGCCTGCTCGTTATGCTCAAAAGAGGATGAAAACCTTAATCAGTTGTTCTTCAATTGTCCTTTTTCACAAAATATGATTTTAAAACTAGAGTCTAAATTGAATTTAAATTTTCAAATCTTTTCCTCAGGTACTTTTATTGATAACCTTGTCTCTACTATAAATTCAAATAAATACAGTAATGTTCTGTGTTTCCTTTGGTGATTTTTATGGTGACATAGAAATGGAAAGATCTTCAACCCTTCTAGGCTTATTTCTTCTCTGCTCCCTTGTGATTTGGCTTTTCTCAGCATTTCGAGTGGGTTTCGGCTCAACGGATTATAATTCCTAAGCATGTGTCTCGTCCTAAAAGGAAAAATTCTCGCCCTTGGATCAGGCCTCCTCTGCAATGGTCAAAGCTGAATTTTGATGCTTCAAAACGAACCAATTCTTCAACTTTTTCGAGCTTTCTTATTCGAGACCACAAAAGTAAGATTTTAAGCTTTGATCGTAAGGAACAACTTCCCATTTCGGTTCTTCAGGCTGAAGCTCTTGCCTTGCTAAATGGTGTTCGAAGTGCAATTTCATTACAAATAGAACGCCTTATTATTGAAGGAGATAATTTAATCCTTATTGATTCTTTAAAGCGAACTTGGAAAGTTCCTTGGGAAATTCAGGCTATTATAAATGATATCCGTCATTTTGTTACTTTGATTCCTTGTGTGGTGGTTTATCATTATTTCAGGGAGTGCAATTCGGCGGCGGATTTTCTCGCCAAAAGGCTTTTTAGTTTCCCTCAGCTTAGTTTTGCTATTTCTATTTTTTTCCCAGGATCGTTGTTAGATCCAGTAGATATCTCGGTTTGTAATTCTTGGTTTAGCGTTCATCCTCTGTTATTTGAATTTCTTAAGATCATCCGTCGTGATGATTTAGGTTAGCCTTGCATTTTACAGGTAACCTAGTGTTGGCCTTGTAATGAACTTGTAGCTCATTTTATAAAAAAAGGGGCATGTTATACATCATAACTATAACCTAAAGCGGAGGTTAAAAAAATTATTAAACGACACATGTCACTTTTAGATTGGCCCACATCACCCTTTTTTTTAAAAAAATAATCTTTTATTTTTGGATATGATAAATTATTATCCATGTTTTTAGAATATATAATAGAAAATCTCATTATTAAACAATCTTTTATTTTTGGATATAATAAATAGGAAGATCATTAACATATTTTTTTATTCTATCATACAAATTCTAGAATATTTATTTTATTTTTAGATAGAATTATTTTTTAACTAAGATATCTTTTATATGAAAAGATCTTGATTAGTTATATGATAATTGTCTTATTTTTTTAAGCAGATCATAACAAAAATTTATATTTAAGCATTTACATGATTATTTTAATAACTATATTTGAAAATATTTCATTATTAATATTTTATTTTAAAAAAAATTCGTACAAGGTACGTGAATATATACTAGTAACCCAGTAAAAATAATAACCAAACCTAATATTTGTTAAATTTGCTAAAAAGTCCCTACTCTAAATTCATTGTTAGAAATCCTATTTTTTTATTTCTTTAATCCTCTGTCCCTAAACTTTTAAAATTCCATCTTTTGTCCTTCTTTTTTGTCTTTTGAAGAAAACCCTAGACTGTACATTGCAGTCATGACTCATGACTGCCACCGGCCCACTGCGCAACACCTCCGACGTTGACCCCCCACCCACCCATCCTCGCGCTTACACTGTCATCTTTCGTCAACGCCGTAGCACCGTCATCGTCCTCCGTTCAGACCTTGTATTGCCAAATTCCATTGTCCTCGCAGATGTAGTAATTAATATCTGCTAGTGCTATTGATTGCATTGGGCTTTATTTGTTAAAGTAACTAGTGAAGAATTCAACATCCAAATTGAAAAAAATTATTCAGATCATTCAGATTTCATAGTTAAAGAGGTTGATCTCAAACGTGTCGTCCTCAACCAGGCAATGTCGTCCCCAGCAGCTGAAGACCACTACCCTTTGTCAAGTCGCCTGCTGTCAGACCTTGCGCCTTCCTAGATCTATTCAAGAGAAAAAATTAGTGAGATTTTTGGTAAAGGACCTCTTACTAAATTAGTTAATTTTGTGTTTAATTATTAGTTTTACCATGTTATACAGAATTTGAGTTTTGAGCAGGTGTTCTCGCTTCAATTTCAATTATTGTGGGCAACCAAGGATGATGCAGGTTGGCAATTCAGGCGAAGAAGAGCCTCGTCCTCCGCCCCTTAAACCGATTTTTCCGCTCTCACTCTCTTATCCCCTCCCAAATCTGGTGGATGAAGGCTGCCCAAGGCAAGGTTTACCATCAACGAAAACAACAACATTAGGGTATGTTTGTTTGGTGGGATTTGATGGGAATTTTAGGGAGGAAAATGGTGGGAATTATTTTTCTATTGTTTGGTTGTAATTTTATGTGAGAATTGATGGGAATTCATTAGAAAATTTGGAGTGAAATGATGGGAAATTGAATCCCACCAAATTGGTGGAATTTGATGGGAAACAAGAGATGCATGTTTAAAATAACTAAAAAGAAAATAAAATTTACCCATGTTTTCTCATCAAAACCCACCTCTATCCAAACAAATAAATCATTAAAATCCCATACATTCTCACCTTTTATTTTCTTATCATTTCTTTTCTCATATTTTCTCACCCTTTCTTTTCTCATCAATTTTCAATTGTCAAACAGACTGTAAAGGTTGGGTGGTTTTCTTTTCCTCTCTGTTTTCTATCTCTGCTACCAAGTGTTAATTGGGTTCTTAATATTTATATTATTTGCGCGTTGGGTCGATCTAGTGTTTAATGCTTAGCAGATTGGATCTTATCAATGTCAATTGTGTACTAAGGAACCTGTTTCTTGTTTTAAAAATTCCCCCAACCCCTATAGCAAGCCCAATGAGGAAGAGGAGATATAAACAAGTTTTATCTTTGTCACGCTTTGACTATTTGCATTCTCATGCCTTAGGAAACTAAGTTTCATACAGTCTTCTTCAACTTCCATGTGACTTGTCCTAGCTTTCCTGCACTAGTGTTGATGACTTCCAGGCCTATACTATTGTTAGGAAAGTACCCATAACAGACTTGAGAGTTTTCCAGCTTGATCCAAGATTGTTGTTGGTTACATTCCTTCGGAACTAACAGATTTTGAGCAAAGTGGATCCACCATCAAGCTCCAACCTTTAGGCTCCGTTGGGCATTTATTTTGACCAAATTCTGCTCCATCTAGATGAATTTAGCTTCCAGCGGCCTGGTTCCAAACAGACCCTTAAGCTTCAACTGCATTGGAAACTCAATTGATAAGAAAGTAATACTCTTTTTTTGCATTGTGAATCACAAGTTCCATATCGAACAATAGTTGGTCTATACAAAACCCACCCTGGTTAGACCTTTCAACTCCACTTAGCTATGTATTTGTCTTTGCTGAATTGTCAACCCTGGCTAGCCTGCCATCTTTATACTTTCTTTGTAGCAGCTTTTGTAGCTGTCCGGATTCATGATTCATATATAATCTTTTAATTGGAAAATTTCTCTTGATTGAATATAAATCAGGGCAATGCAACTGATTCTTACATTATCTCTCTCCAACTTTGCCATGTACGCTTGCATGTCTCTGTTGGCATCATCAGTGCATGCTTGACCATACATGTTTTATCTTGGTGATAGAGTCCAGTCTAAACTCACGTATACAAGGAGAGGAAAATCAGGAAATTATGTTAATTAATTAATTAGAACCTTATCTCTAGCCAGGAGAATATTCAAGAACCATGGCAATAAATTAATTAGATCCTTATCTCTAGCTAGGAGAATATTCAGGAATCATGGCAATAAATTAATTAGATCCTTCCTTTTAGCTAGGAGAATAAATGTCATGTCTATTAGTAGAGGCTTTCAAGCCTTGATTGTCTCACTCTCTAGATGAGACTTCTGCTATATAAATTCAGCCTACTGTCAGTTGTAGCCTTCCATGGAAAAAGCTATCAATATATAAAAGTTCTACAACTTCTTATCCTGGATACGAGATTCTTGTATTCAGTGGTTCTACCACTTGGTTAGTCTAATTACTCCTTAAGTTGTTTGTGAACCAATATTGAGGTAAATGCTTTATGTGTTTTTGCTATCATAGCTTGTTGAGTATGATCCTGCTATCATAGCCTGTTGAATTTTTGCTATCATTCATGCGTTTAATGTCATATATTTTCATTTCATGGCTAAACACTAAGCGTTGGCATTTTGTTAACAACTTTGGTTTGATCAATTTTACTTCCCAATTGCAGGTGTGTCCGTGGGCTACTAATCAAAAGAGCAAGCTTTTCAAAAAGCTCACAAGCTATCCAATTCAGTTCATTCCGTCTCGGATCCGCTCAGTGAAATGGAAACAGGGCAAGGTGTTGGCGCCGTGGAAAGATATGCCGTTGGGATTACCGGGGAATTTGGAAAACGGCTCGTAAGTCGGCTTGACGTCCTACGATTCCGATCAGTGTGCAAGAATTGGAGATTGTCACTTCCCACTCCAACCCTCTTCCCGATGCGGGTCCCGCCACCTCCCGACTCGGACCCGAGCCTGGCCTACTTCATCACCGAGCTCAACGTCTTCTATAATCCCATGTTAGACCTTTATCATCGCTACATTGCGGTGGAGGAGTTGGATCATAGTGGAAGAAGATTCCGACGTCCGATGGGCTTCAGTTGCCCCCCGGGAGGGTCACTCATGGGGGGCCGAAAGCACCGATTGTCGAGAATGCCCTTTGTTGAAAAGTTCTACTTTGTTCGTAGTTGTTCCCCCACACGTTCCGATGATGACTCAGTACGTGTGGGGGACCCCAAATACGATCCCCTACAAAGGATGGTCGTCATCTCCGGTTCGAACGTAATTTCTTCGAATGCTGAGGGCGTCAACCCTAGCTACGTCGGGGCGTTTGACCTTAGTGTTGTTGCAATATTCAAAGGCGGGGAAATGGACGGGAGGTTGGCTATCTTGAGGCTAGGAGGACGACGAGGACGAGAGAACTAGAACTGGGACACCAGGTTTTACAACCACGTCTTCTTGGACATTGGCACGTACAGAGGGAAGCTGTGCGCGATAGACCGCTCGGGGAGAGTTTTCCTTATGGACTACCACTCGTTAGAGATGACCCAACTCGCGCCTCCTCCTTCGAATGTCGCTCTCACCGGAGATTTGAAGCTGTTTGAGATCAATGGAGAAAAAAAAGATTCCGAAAAAAAAAGGATTCGTATAACAACTACAAAAAAGATAAATATATGTGTGCATTGAAACTAATTTTATGAGTATGTGAGTCAAAACTAATTATATGACTAAGGAAAAAAAGATAGTCTTAAAGCACAAATTAAATGCAAAAATACACAAACAAATATTCCTAAATGTACAAATGGATGATATTAATGCACAAATAAACGTTTATTTCAATTCATAAACCAAATGATATATTAATGAAGAAAGTGCAAGTAGTAATGAACAAAGTGCTAGTAGTAATGCACAAAGTGATGATAGTAATGTACAAACTTCATATTGATTGATACGTAATGAAAAGTTAATTTTTTGATGCACAAAGTCGTAGTAGTTATTTACAAACAGATAGTATTAATGAATAGATATGAGTATATTAATGAACAAATAAGGATATAACAATGAACAAATAAGGGTATATAAATGAACAAATAAAGATATATCAATGAACACATAGGTGTATATTGAAATTAACTATATGTGCATTAAAAACTAGATAGTATTATATTCATACACATAAATAATGTTAAAAAATAAAATTAAAAAAAAATCGAAATCGATGAACAATGTACATAAAAAACTCGATGCAAAATTGATCAGTATTGATTCACAATTCACCAATATTGATGAACAAAATGCACATGTCTCTTAAAAACGTATTTTTCAAAAAATATTTGAACAATACGGGAAAATTTCACCTCCCTTTGACAGATTCCATTATACTTTTTCACAAATTATTAACGGAACCTGTCAAAGGGTGGTGAAATGGTGTAAAAAATAAATATAAGGTGTGGTGAAATGTAACTTAGTTAAGATAAGGGGTGGTTAAATTCAATTTTCCCAAAATATTATCACAAATGGAAAATATTTATACTAGACGATGCAATTATGACGTCAGCCTCAGGCAAATACCAATATAGAATCAATTTCTGACCTGCCCAACTTTCTTTTCCTCTCAACTGGAGACAGGCCTTCCTCTTTTCTTCTTCCCGTCTTAAAATCCCACTTCGACACCTTCTTCCTTTATTCCTTCTTCGATCCGTTGTCCGTGCAAATCCGACTCACAATCCTAGCAAGAATTCTCGCATATTGTTCAAGTCTCGGTAATTATTCTATCTCCACTCCCGTATTCTTCCATGGAAGATTCTCAAATTGTTGGTTTTGTGGTTTAATTTTTACTTTATGCGGTTTGAGGGGTTTCATTTCTCTGATTCATGCTTTGTGATTTATCAGTTGGGAAGAAGAAATTGGTCAATCAATCAGTTATCGGGAGTTGGAGGAGGAGGAGAGAGAAACTCAGGAGGAAGAGAAATAGGGGGAATTCTGACTTTTCTTGAACTCGGTGGGTATGACGGAGGAAGATTCGGTGGATATTAAGTTTAGGTTACCCGATGGATCGGACATCGGTCCGTTCCGATACTCGCCGGCGTCGACCGTACAGATGTTGAAGGAGAGAATTATATCTGATTGGCCTAAAGGTTCTTAATTTCATTTCTCTGAAATGTTCCTTCATGTTCTATTTCTGTGCTTGTTCCTTTTACTGCTTGATTGATTTTTCGGTGAATTGTCTGCTGTGGAACTGGGAGGAAGTGGGGCATTTAAATTCCCTTCAGAGATTTTGTAGTATTGAATCAGAATCAAGCTATTAATAGAAGATGATTCGTGATGTATATAATTAAAACTGGGGGTTGATTCAGCTGAACTGCTCTATAGTGAAGCGGGGCAGGTTTATATTGGTGGTTGGGATTAGGTGATAATTGCAGTAGGACACTGAAACTTGAATTGGAAGACTAGATACACATTCTTTATGGGCTTCTTTGAAGGAAGCATATGTTAAACCATACCTGCTATAATGAGCTATGTTACCCGGAAACTCTTGTAGGGAGTTTTCCTTTTCTGTTTTGTGTCGGAATCTCGTTTCTAGTGTAAAGTTATGGTAATTATATGTTTCGCCGTGTCTGTGCTCTTTCCGTTTCCCATTTCCGTTTCAGTGTAACATATGTGATGAGTGCAATAATGAGCTATGTGACCCGGAAACTCTAGTAGGACAGCGTTTTCCTTTTCTGTTTCATGTCGGAAACTCATTTCTAGTGTAAAGTTATGGTAATTATATGTGTCGCCATGGATGTGTTCTTTCCAATCGTTTCAGTGTAACATAGGTGTGATGAGTGATGGATGATGATTAATGGCAGATTATTGTTCATTGCTAGAATTTAGATTTATGGGATATTGCTTTGGAAAGATTAATTAGGTGCTGAAATATGATGGTAAGTGAATGTAAATGATTGAAGAAAACTTTAAGTATCGGCGCCGTCGGATCACTAACGGCAACTTTCAATTTTTGTACGAGTTCTGTAGCAGTTACCCGTGACAGATAAGGTCTCCCAAGAAGTAGATTTGTCATATCAATCATGACTTGAAGTTATAATCAAAAAAAGTTTATTGCCCTCATTAATGTTATCATAAATTTGTTGATTTCAATTAATTTGTCTTTCCTTCACCTTGCCTGAGTCATTGGAATGGATATGATAACCATGTTAGGTAAGTTTAACATTAGAAATAAATATTAAACCGTCTAGGTCAGAGTAGCTTTATGGGGCTAATTACGAGGTGGGAGGTAAGTTGCATGAAGACAAGCCATTAGAAAGGGAAAGTCCGGTTCAAGTTATGGGTGCTATTAAAAGGAAAGGATACTGTAAGGGGATTTGATTCTACCCTCGCCAATATTATTCTTATGTAAAGATTTATCTTCATTTCCTTGTATGAAGGCAAATTCATGTGAACAGAGGGGCGGCTTAAGCAGTCATACAAAATACTTAGTCGGTGCTCACTAATTTTATTTATTTGTTTTATAGGCCATTACTTATAAACTGTTTTTAGGTTATTTTCATAAGCTAGGTTATCATCTTTCTAATGCCAAACTCACCCTTATTAATTATGATTTATGACATTGTTCACCATACTTCCATCCTCATTTTTATGACCATGAATCTGCTGTTTATTACGTATGGTTTTTTTTTTCTCCATCTGAACTCTTATTTTCTGGCCATAGGTTGTTTCATCTATATGAAGATTAAAGTCCTTTACTATGTTATTAATAGTGTTAAATTCTTGTCTCCCATTAAAATTATGAATGATCTTCTCGTAAGCACCAAGGTGAAATATATACAACTTACACAAAGTGGTAGTTTTGTCTATTCTTTTTATATTCTCGCAATTGTCTGAGACTTATTCATAAATTTATCTCATGAGTTATTGTAGGTAATACGGCTGTTCCAAAGTTAGCCAATGAGATCAAGCTCATAAGTTTTGGCAAGATTTTGGAGAACAACAAGACTGTTAGCCAGTGTAAAGCACCTATTGAAGAGCTTAACGATACTGTTATGGTTATGCATGTTGTTGTACAGCCATCTCCAGCGAAAATTAAAACAGGTACTTTCTATCATAATCTGTTTTATGTCTAAGCAATAGTTGATTCTCCCTACCTTTTCCTTTTTACCCTTTTTCTTAGTGTATGGTAACATACCTTACTTCAAAACAAAGAATCTGTGATCTTATATTTGTCTTGCTTGGAAAGATGCCTTTCATAAAGAATGATATTTTAACTTTTTTCAACATAATGTATATATTCCATTGTGATCTTATATGTGTTTGCCTGTGGATGTTATTAAATAACAATTCACTATATCTTCATCACACTTTTATTTTTTTTTGCTTGTTTCTTGCATCAATTTAATAGTTTACTGTTTCATGGATTAGAGCTAGGCATTAATGATTCCTCTTATATGCTCAGTCTACTGATGCTGAAAAATTCTTGTTTCGCTTGCGTTATTTATTGTATCATTTGTCCTTTTCTATTTGCCCACTACTCCTTTTGCAGTTCATCCCATTGCTGACGAATTAACAGCGACGCACAATAAATAAAAGTGTATAATTGACTAGTACCATCAATTTTGAAAGATGAAATATGTAAGGTAGATGGAAACACAAACAAGATGGAAGTTCATCCTTTTCAATTATGCTTGTAGGCCCTCTTGAAGAACTCTGTCAGATGTAACACTGAACTAGTTAAAAGGATCACATGCTCTATGTAACAAAAAGATATGGTTTCTTCATCTAACATTGCAAACCCCCTGAGCACAATTGAAATCCATGTGTTCTGTTGCAGAGCTACTTTACCACCAAATTTCCCATCTCCCATGCTAAAAAAGAAGAAATTATATGAAAAGAAAACCCCAGAATGCACAAATCAAAAATATATTTGGTCTTGTTTTGCTGTCCAAATGGAATACATAAACCACCCTCTAATTGTTAATAATAAAAAATTCTTTGGTCATTATATTCAGAAAATATAAAGTTCTACCCCATACCTTACTGTCTACACAATGGTTATAGAATTTAAGGTTTCACTGTTGTATTCTGTGACAGCTTTTATGTTTATTATGCCTCGTCGTTTGAATGAGCTGTCATTATGTGACATTTTTGTTTCGAACAATTGTTTCCAAGTATACTTAACAACTAACTACAAAGTCTTGTTCTGTATCTTTGAACAGAAAAGAAGGTTGAAGATTCAAAGAAATTCACTTGTTCATGCTGTATCATGTAGAGACAGACGGGCCCGTTTCGCTTTCAAGAGAGGCCAATGGCAAACTGCTATTATGCTTCTAATCACAATCCATAAGCTTTCTTTGAAGTTTCTCAGTCTTATCATTGTTTTGTGCACGTTCAAAGGTTTTCTTTACAAAAATGGGTCCTTCAGCCTGTGCCTGTTAAGTCTCTATCTGGTTAAAATCCTAGAGAAGTTGAAAAGCCTGCCTTATCTGTTGCCCAATTTCTCGTGACCAAAAAAAAAAAAAAAACATTTCATTCTGTGTATGTGTACTGGTAGCCCTAAGTGTTTAAGTGTTGATGTAATGGAAAACCACAGTCCAAAATTTGAAGACAAAATACAACCTTGTGCATGATTTTTTCCTTTTATGCCTTTGGATTTTTGGTTCTACAGTTCTACTACTAACTTATAATTTGTAACATAACTTATAAGTTCATGGGATTTGTGGTATGATATATATCAATCAACATAATGCATGATATTGATTGAATTTTTTGTTTTTTTGTCATACCGGCTACTGAACCTTTCTCGGTCTCTCAATTTATTGTCTCTACATTGATCAAGTTTCACTATCTTACTTTTACCGAATTAAGTTGGTCGATGTGAGCTGGCTTATTTGGTTCATAGTTTTTTTTGACTGGATCTTGAGCTTGTTTTTTTTGGTTGGATCATGAGCTTGGGATTTATTTCTAGTAGATTCCTCAACATACGACAATAATATCTATCCAGTTGGATCCCGGTTACAAACGGGATTTAGGGGTCGAGACGTATGTGCCCTTGTTCCGAGTTGAAGTCGAGAGAGTGTGAGTGAGACACTCCCTCCAACATTTCTCCACTATCGCTCTGCCACTGAAATCCTCTTCCACCATAAAAATAAATTTATTACCATCAAATTATTCACCATCTCGACATAAAAACAACAGTTTATTACCATCAAATTCAACACGGTTGCTTTATTTGAAGAAGAGAAAAAAAAAAGAGAAAAAAAAGAGAAAAGAAATAGGAGGTGTATAGTAAGGTCGCAATAACATGGGGCACCATTGTGAGACTTCTCAATTCATTTCGACTTTCCCTCTTTCCCAGAAAGCGAGAACGAACCCCTTCTTCGATTCTTCTTCTTCTTCTTCTCGTCTTCAAATCTCACAACTCTTCTCTCTGGCAAATTCAAATTCTTATTCTTCTCCTCCGATTCATATGAATTCGTAACTCCTCAGCCGAAAATTTTGCCCCTTCTGCAATTCGGTTTCACACGCTGTTGAAAATTCAGGTAATAAATTATGCTGCCTATTTATATCTTCTCTGAAATTCGTGCTTTCTAACTTCGGAATTGAACTCTTGTGGCTTTTAATTTCGTGATTTCTCAGCTCGGAAGAAGTTTGAGGTAGACAGAGAGGAGGTGCTTCCTGGAATTGGAGAATTGAAGTCAAATGTCGGAGGAAGATTTGGTGGACATACGATGGATCGGACATCGGGCCGTTTCGATACTCTTCGGCTTCGACAGTGGAGCAGTTGAAGGAGAGAATTGTATCTGAATGGCCAAAAGGTTCTAAATTTTCATTTTTATTAAAAGTTTATTATTTCATTTCGTTGTGGTTGATTAATCTTCTGGCTTGAATTGTATTCTATGAAACTGAGAGGAAGTAGGTAATTCAATATCCGTTTGAAGTTATTTAAAAGTGTTTTTGAATCAAGTGTAATGCTTTATTGGTTGGTATAAAGAATTAGACACGGTGTTCAAAATTCCTGTGAATTCAGCATAAAAGGTTTTCTTGACTTCGTAGTGGTAGTTAAAGTAAGGACCAATTTTTTAGCTTGTAATAACAGATCATTGAGTTTGAATTGTTACTTCAGAAGGAAGCATAATCTATTCCCTGTGCTTCTTGACTTCTAGTGGTAAACAATGTTTGAGCAGTGGTTATTTGGTGGCATTAGACAATTCAGTATTACATGTAGGGTTTGAAGTTAGGAAAACTATGGTAACTTTTCTTTAAATGTTTCATCGGCCAAATGGAAATATGTGATGTTTTTTTTATTGTATCAAATAAAGCAGCAGAAGTGGAATTTTGTTATTAATCACGGCTTCTAGTTCTAGTTGGAGTATCAGAATATTCACATATGTGAGCCAACATGTTGGTTATCTCATAGACAGTGTCATAAATGTACAGTTCACGTGCTTTAATTTAATTTCATCCTTGCCAAAATTGTTGAAGTGGAGGGATGGCCATGTTGGTTAAGATGAAGGTTGAAAGAGTAAGTCATCATAATAAATAGCTCAAAGGTTTGTCGTGATAATTTTGAACTGGGAGGAGGGAAGTTAAATAAGATGATATCAGTTATTGTATGTTGGAATTAGATCTATGAAGTCAAGCTAATGAAAAGGTTCAAAGGGGGAATCTGGTTCAATTAAGAGTTGGCCAAATTCCAATTGAGGTTATTGAAAAGATAACTTATGCATTGAAGCTGAGAAAAAAAGTAAAAAATGTGCATGATTTTTCAGCAACAATAGTTATAATAATGCTCAAGTAGTATTTCGGTGTATTTTCATAAGGGAAATTTCTCATTTCAAATATAGTTGGAGCATATCATTTCCCATAATGCTTTTTCCTAAAACATGACTTACTCATGACATTTTCTCTCTTTTTTTTTCCTAAATCATGAAGAATCTTCGTGATCACTTGCTATTTTGATATGTCTTATTAGTTTTAAATTGACGTGAACTACTGGAACGATAAATTATGATGCCAATTGCCGTCTAAAAGTTATCTTTGAACTTCTTGTTTATTGCGATTGTACAACATATATTATATATATAATTAAAGCAATTCCAGTTAGGGTAGAAGTGGAGATCATGTCAATCCTGCTACTTTCCTTTCCACTTATCGACTAAGTCTTTCTAAATTACCTCAGGTAAAACAGTCATTCCAAAGCTGGCCAGTGAGATCAAGCTCATAAATTTTGGTAAGATTTTGGAGAACAACAAGACAGTTGGGCAGTGCAAAGCACCTTTTGGTGAACTTGCTGGAGGGGTTATGCTCATGCATGTTGTTGTACAACCATCTCAAGCAAAAACTAAAACAGGTACTTCACAGGTCTAAACAAAATGCAGTTCTCTTTAAACACTAATTTTTTCTAGGTTTTCACATTTGACTTGTTCAAAGTGATCCTTCCAACCATAGTGAGCCTGATTTTTCTGCGTACTAAAATTAGTTTGCCTGTTTGTTAGTATGAATTTGTGATAACTATTCTTAAAAGAACACATAAGAAATGGCTCACTATCTTCGTCACCTTTTTTACATAAGATGTTTTACAACTATTACAAATATAGAGTTGTATTTGCACTTGAATTGGAGGTGGGAATTTCTCAAGCTTTCAAACATGCTTCCTTCGATGCTTGAAAATCTACTCATTTCATTTTAGGTTATTATTTGAGAACTTTTACTTGGCATTTTAATTTTGTTTGGTGAACTGCTTTTAAGTCCACATCCTTACTGACAAATGAACAATCACATGTAAATACTTGCATTATATAGATATGTAGATTAAAAAAACTATAAACTAGCCTAGCCCTGTAGATGGAGGCAGAGGTTAATATTTTGCATTTCCTTTTAGGACTATGACAACTTTGTTAGTTAATTCATTGAAGTACTAGATGACATGCAATTTAAGCCATATCAGAACCTTTTTTGTTATGGATAAATAATGTTTTTTCATGTAAGATTAATCTTGTTATAAAATTCAGTCACTTGTGCACATGTTTCTATACTGATGAGTGATCACTATTTTTCAAGTAAATGCCTCTTAATCTGGCAATTGTAGGAGTATCTATGTAATGAAAAAGCAACTGGATTTTCTTCAATCTTTTATATCGTATGATTACTGCATATAACACCGAAGCTGTTCTATTATCTTGAACAGAAAAGAAGATTGAAGATTCACGGAAAGTCACTTGTTCATGCAGCATCATGTAGACACGGATCTGATGCTTGAAAGTGCACTTTGGTTTGATGGGTTAGGAAATTGCTAGAATGCTACTGGTCGGGATCTCGACGAGTCCTTGTCGGTCCAACCATGGAATTTGAAATGCAGCTTAAGATTCTGCGTTTCATCTTCTGTGACGAACATTTAAGTGTAGCTGTAGCATCAAAATGTAAAATTTACAGTCGAAAATGTAATGGTTACAAATGTAAGCATGTGTATGAAAGTTGTTCTTTCTGTTAAAAATCGTGTCATATACTTGAGATTCTCAGTAGTTTGGAGTAATTTCTGCACTTGTGCTTGATTGGCAAAAATCCAATAGGATTTCAGTATAAATGGTTCACCTGAAAAAGAAAAGAAAAGAAAAGCTTTGGAGTGATCAATTTCTTTCCTTCTATTCTCTGACACTGTTTATTACGGTCTACTATGTAGTGTATCAAGCAGGATCCGTTTGAAGATTCGAGTTTTGGGTTCCCAATTTTACACCAAAAAAGATCCATCCATCGTTTAAGCCCTCTAATTCAATGCATGCCCAATTTCTGCAAACAATTTAAAGCTTCTTCATGTATTTGGACCGATCCTTCTTCCTTCATTCAAGGAAAGCTTTGATTCTTATCTTCGTTGGACATGGGTGACTTGTATCAATTGATATATGTCGGATGACATTTGAGGTATTCTGACATGGTAAAATAAGATGACAATTGGTTCCAAAATACATATTTGGTTTATGTATAATTATAAATTATTGGGCATAATTTTATAAAAAGAACTTTTAGTACAGGGATATCAATTAGTGAATTAGCCAAAGCATCAAGAAGTTCTATATTTACTGTAAATCATACCATGAAACGAAATTAAAAAAAAAAAACTTAACAGAAAGAACTATTGATTCACCAAATTCCTCACCTTATGAAGCATTACTATCAAAAATATAAGCCTGCACAGGACCTTAAGGTTAGCACTCATTCATGATTCAACTCATTTGTCAAAAGAAAAGGCAAATTTCTTTTAGTACCATATGAAGATTTTAACACTTCAGTATAATTCTTCAAAGCCAAAGCAAAATTACAGTCCACTTGCTAGCTACATTTCTATATACTTCTATTTTAAGTATCTCCAAAATGAACAAAAATATATGAAGCGGCTCCTAAACAATATCAATCCAACTTCCAAAAACTGTCCACCTCTAACTATACAAAAAAGCATAATATCTTTCTCCAATTTTCAATCCACTAAACTCTTCAGAAATTCTTACAAGCATTTCATTGTGGAAACAGAGAGTGGGTAGCTGAAGGTATTGGCATATTGGAAGGTGATCATTTGTCCATTGAGAAGAGACTTGCCCTCATTCACAAGACAATCATCGAACCCGACCCGTTGAACCGTTGACGGGTCAATCAGCCTTGCAGAGCTGAACCATCCGCAGCTAATATGGATCCCAGAGATGTCACACCCAGTGGCACAGGCATTGACGATCGTGACGGTGTAGGTTGGGATACTGGATGGGAGCGGGTCCGATGGGTCCTGGTTGACCAGAAGATCGGATTCTGAACACACTTTAATGTCGCCTTCCATTCGGGTCGGGTTTTCCACTTGGTTAGCTGCAAAGTGGAAGGCACATAAATAAGGCAGAGCATTTAAAAAGACTACAGAGGTGAAAAGTGGAAGTCAATAAAAGAAAACAGGCAAAAGGTATCATGTTTAGCTAGCAACTAAGGGAAGGAATAGAAGAAAAGAGAGACAAAAGAGGAATAAGATGGTAGGGAAATGAATAGAAGAGAGAATTAATACAAACCAAACAGGATAAAACAGAGGAAATGACAGGATTTGGTTTTGATATGGAAAACAAAATGGGAAAGGAGACAATGGCTATGGAAAAGAGCCTAAAATAAGTAAGAGATCAATGCTAGCTGTAGATTACTACTTTATGTAAGTGTTTCAAGGGATTTTGAAAAGACCCATTCAAAGTTTAAGCACTAAAGAAGCATGAAAATTGTCACCGCTTGAAGTTGTCTCAATATGAGCCTATTTTCATTAATGCAAATTCCTACATGTATCTCATACATGTGAGCCTAGTTTTTGCACCTAAATATAAAAGTGTAAACCTATTTGTATCAATTCAAGCCAGCTTTATCCAATTATCATCAACCAATTACAAAACTGTCATTCATGCAAAGATAAACCGACACAAAATCACCAATGCCACCACAAAACAAGTCTCAAAACCTGCTATATAACAACAATATACTGATCAATTGGAAGACAGTTTATAGTGGTCTGCAAAATGCAATTAGAAGAATTAAAATTTAAATCAAACCATAATGAACACATACAAATCCTGGATAGGGGGTATTTGAAAACCAGAAAATTGATAATCAAAAATCGGTCGTCATTCTCTTTTTCACATGCACACAATATTTCAATGGTCTAAATTACAGTCTGACAAAGTCACAGCTACACACACAACCAAAAACGCACCACCGCGGCGCGACAAATTGCCAGCAAGCAGTGGATTTTGATAACTTGCGCCTGGCTGGGTGAAAAGTTAACTCATCCACCGTCATTGTGGATCAAGCATAACGACAAAGAATACACAAAATTCTCTATTCTCCATATGCGACAAACAAACCAATAGCCAATAACAAAATCTGTACGCATCAGAGTGCACTACCCCTCCAACGTCCCCGATTCAGCAGGAAAACAACCGTAACAGCAGAGATACGGAAAGAGAACTTACAGGGAACGAGCAGCTTGCGATGTGGAAAAGTTGCAATTTCTTCCATGGTTGTAGAAATCAGCTTCTTTGAACGGTGAAATCTGCAATCATGATACGTAAAGCCTGGAAAAAAAAACAAATACAATGAATATTGTGATTGTTAGCGGTGTAAGATGAGAAGCGAAGATTTATGAAATCCAGAAGAAGTTTAACCAAAAATGAAATCCAGAAGAATGTTGAAACGAATGAATCCAATAAAATAGATGTAATATTATATTATTAAATAAAGGAATTAAGAAGAGTGGAGAGAGAAATAAACCTGCAAAAATCAACAGAATCATCGAGATTAGCGCCGCTGCAACCAAAACCGCCTTCTGCCGAATCGGAAACACGCCGTCGCAGCTGCACATTGCTGTTATCCTCTTTAAGAAGAATTTTAATTTCCGATTGACGAACCTGCGAAGAAGACGAAATAGATTCCAAACGCGTTAGCACAACAGTCTCCAATCTCAGAGAAAAGCGAGCGAGCAAGGAATTTGAAGCTCGAAGATCAATAACAAACATCAAATCACAATCGAACATTAAATAAAAAGGAAATTAAACAGGTGCGATGGCGGTGTAGCTTTGACTTCTATGTCGAACCTTCTCAACGACGTTTCACGAGCATTCACGGGAAAAGAGCGATCACTTTTTCTTTCTCAAATCTCGCTTTTCCGGCCACCGATTGCCATAAATACGCAGAAAATTCTCCGAAAAAGGCAAAACAAAAAGAAAACAAACGACGGCTTGTCGTCGGAGTAGGCGGCGATGGAATTAGGTCACGGAAGCAAAGAAGCAGAGGAGAAATCTGGAAGCAGAAGAAAGAAACATCCGAATCCTTATATTACGAAAACAGAGCTAGAACTTTTTCAATAGAAACGAAAAAAAGAGAAGAACACGTAAAATCGAAATGTTCGTCGGAAACGACCACAATTATTGGCAAACAATGGCGGACATAAACAAGAGAGAGAGAGAGGAGAGAGCAAAAGTATACAAACTCTGAATTCAGCAGTACTATTTGGAATTCCAACACCCTCACTAGTTCAATACCACCATTACAAGCACGTACACAGTACACTTAATTACCACAGAGCACAGCGAAGTGGCGACGTATATAATCTCGAAAACAAAACAAAAAGCATTAATGGCGGAAGAGAGAGAGACCTTTTGCACGAGCGGGAGGTGAAAGGGAAAGGAGCGACGAGGTCTGATGGTAGGATTGAGAAATTTAAACGAAGAATTTTTGTTAGATATGGCATCAATATATATTTTTGAACATACATATTTTTTTTAGGGATATTTGAACATATATTTGGTATCAATATATTTTTTTTTGGTAAATATGGTATCAATATACTGTATATCTCTTCTTAGTTCAGTTTTATTATTAATGTACTACCGAATATATTTTTAATTAATTTTTCTATAATTTTTCTTAATTATCTATAACTATAGTAAGTATAAATTTTTTTTTATATTCATAAATATAAAATAGTAATTTTAATATCTCAACTATCATATTTATGAAATTTTTTATGAAATTTTTTATATATAAATATGGCAAATATAATATAGCAATTTTAATATCGAAGTTACTGGATATATCAATGTAATATTCTAATTATTATTTTTTCAATTATAAAAAAACTTAAAAACAAAATTATTTATTTAGCAAGATTATTATATTCTAATTATTATATTTTTCTCAAACTGACAAAATTAACCCGAAACCTAACCAATTTTGTCAGTTTTTGGTTCACCTTAAACCAAATTTTAGTTGTGAGTTCGATTTTAAACCGACGCTCAATGTCCGAAGGTTGTAAATGTACAAGTAGACGTGGGCTTTTCTCATCGTGGACCAGAAAACGTGGGAGCAGGCCTAATGGGCCTTCATAATACACGCCCTTAATTCCAAATATAAATAGTGATTTAGCAACAAATTTCACTCAACACAATTTGGTCAACATATATAGATTCAACACTAACATTGCTCAACATATATAGATTTTGGAGGAAGTTCATATCTCTCTCAAGCTATCACTCAAAAGACAAACTCTCTTAACTTGAAAAGCAAAATAGAACATATATTCTTATAACAACCAGGGTACAAAGCCGGTCAAGAGAAAATAAAGTGAACCCGGTTCACTACAAATAGAAATATACATTAATCAAACCGCCAAATTCCACGTCCGTTTCTGTTTTGGACTCCAACTTGACAGATTGAGAAATGTCTCCAAATCCACTTGATTATTCCACACACTAGAAAACATTAAACATGTATAACAACAAACATATAATCAAACTTGGAAAGCTTGGGTGTAGACCAAGAGAGCTTCGTCTTCCATGACCTCGGCGGGATGAGTGAAGCCATCCATGTCCTTGTAGAGCGAATCCATCCACCTTCCGAGATTGACCGGTATCTCAAGCACACGACGTGGCACCGAGATTGGCGCGATGAGCTCCTCGTTTACATCTTTCCAAGCATCTCTTGTCATTTCCCTAAGGACTAGAACCGCCTCGTCTCGGCTCACTCCATGCTCATGCATATAGCATTCCACTCCGGATGCAACGTGAAGACCTCGTGCTTGCTCCTCCTTCATTAATTCACATAGTATATATGAGCATTTAATTCTGTTTAGAGTTCCCACATGAAAAAATTTGAACAGAACTAACGGTGCATTGGCGTAGTGGCGTTGAGGCTACGCTTGGTAGGACAAACCGTGTGTTCGATTCCCCACAATGTCGTTGGGAGGGGTCTGCCATAATCCCATTCAGTACCCCGGTCTGGACGTAGCCCGTACGGGTGAACCAGGCGCAAGAGCAAAAAAAAAAAAATTTGAAAAGAAATTGCTAGTACTACGAATATAATATAATCTCATGAGTTACTCTATCCATTGTCATTTGGTTTTATAATAGAGTCTCACTGAACTTATGTACTAAGCTTATATACACATGACTCTCGGTTTATTGTCCACATACTTTCACATGGTATCATCTCTTAACAAATTCATTAGTTATACCTGATGAGATACAATGTCGTCCATCAAACGAGCAATTACTTGAACACCTTGCACGAGTCGAGGAGCAGGCGTACTTGCAAGCCACTCGAGCGCCTTCTCACTACCGATTTCGCCGTCAGCTCCTAGCAACGCCGAGGAGGTGGTGATTGCGACGGTGGACGTGATTCTTGCGTTTTCCAAGTACTCGTCAAAGCTCGGTATGTATCTTTCATTCGCCCATCGTGCTTCCACGTAGTAGCATCGTATAAGATCCATTACCTACACACGTATTGTATAGATTTAAGTTCAAGTAAAATGAGTCTTAGAGTAAAATAGTGTGACTAATATAATCTAAAAAACAAGCTAATTATAGCTATCTAGTATGTGTTCTTACGCTTGCTTTTGCATAGCGGGCTGCATACTCTCTTCCTTCTCTTGCCATTTCCTTGTCAAGTTCATCATAAAAGTTAAAGACATGCTTGAACACTAACTTCATTTTACCAGGCAGCTCATCAATTGCATTCTTATCCCACCTACGATATGATTAAACTTCGATCAATCGCTCCATGCAAGTGACATCGATGAGAAGTAAATATATGTGATCGATGCACGTACCTCTCAAAAGCTTCTGTTAGAAGATGAAGCTCTTCAATGGTTCCATATGCATCATAAGTATCGTCTAGAATCGCTAGCATAAGCAAAACTTTCGAAGTAATTAAACGGGCTCGAGAGTATCGAGCCTCATAGTACAACGCCCCTGCCAAGTAGTGACACTCAACACTACGGTCCCTTACATATGGCAGCTGTGTTTTCACATTTAAATCTTTCCACCACCTGAAAATTAAGTTAAATTGATAAATTATACACTATATGAGTTGTATAAAATTTAACACAAATTAAGCTCATGCATAGATAAAGATCAAGACTCGCTTGGTAATTTGGCTTAGTTCTTGGCGGTGGACTAGTTGTATCATATTGAAGTCAAGCTTTGCGAGTCGTAGCAAGGTCTCGTTTCGAGACTCGTTTGCTTCATAGAAGCTTATGAAACGCCCCGTTTCAACTCTCTTCACCCCCTTATGCCATGCTTGTTTCATTGAATGAACAACTTGCTTGTAGAGAAATCCGCCATCCAGTTTCGACGAAGAGGCTTCCGATTTAAGAACGTCGGTGGCGAAGGCGAGTGCTTCATCCATAAACTCTTCATTGTGCATCCCCATATGAGCCGCCTCGTACAAGCTTAGCATTCCCCTTACATCACTTTTCAAGCTCTCTTGGAGCTTGCTTTGGCTGTCTTTGAACTTGTTGAACACATCTATATACATGAAAATTTGTTATATATAGTATATAGGTTAAGTGTACACGGAATTTGGGGGTCAAAATGGGGGTACCCCTGCCCAAGGGAAAAGGGTAAGCCCGATAGACCCAAGGAAAACTGAAATTCAGCTATGTGACAATAAAAACTGAACTTAGTTAGAATGCACTAAAATTGATATAGAGACTAAATCCATCTCAAAGATAGTGTATAAATAGGTTGAGCGTATTGTAATTCAATAAAATATTTCCATAAAATTACGCTCTAAATCTATGTCAATTAGCTAGGGCATAGGATATAAGAATGCATGCATACATAAATAATAACGTACGTACCACATGACACTTTGTAACCGTGTTGTCTAAGAACAAGGAAATGAACCCCAACAGTGTAAAGATCATAGCTTTTTTCATCATGATCGTATGCCATGAAAATGGGTTCAAGTTGATTTTCAATCTCTTTCTCAAAGTAGTATGATATTCCAAGACGTTTAACATCATTAATCAACTCAAGCTTGGCTTTGTGAGTGACCGAGTCATCCAGAAGCATAGTCCTCACTTGTTCCTTGAGTGGATCAATGTCCTTGGCATATCCTTCAATTTCCTGTGAATTATGAAATGCATCAAATAAATTTATATGACATATATATAGCAAGCTAGAAAAAACTAAATCGATCAAAGCCTAACAGTTTCTCTATAATACAATGTGCATTAAAAAATCTTTTAAAAAGCTAAAAAATTTCAAAAAAAACAAATCGGTTTCTGATGAAAATTGATCTTATAATATGTACCCTTAGAAAATAGGTTAGAAAAAATGTTAAATGAAATGACATACTGAAGCATCGACATGAGATTGAAGGAAGCGATCACCCCAGATGTCCTTGGGAAAATGAGCAAGCGGCCTGAACACGTTTTCGCAAGTGGAAGCCATTGATATCGATTCAACTGAGAGAATAGATCGAGCAAACTCTTGATATTTAGTTTGTGGAAGGTTTGTGAATTGTGAATATCTCATGTTCACCGGGCATCTATTTATAGTGCCCTACCTGCAAATAATTACTATAAAACTATGGCCGACTAGGACAATTGATAGAATCAAACTAAATATACTAGTATTATTTTTTAATTTGTACTAAAATTATGGGTGGGTTTGCTTAAAAAATGATTAAGGCTCTTAAATGGACTCATTCAACAGTGATTGGCTGATGACAAAAAAAAAACGATTAGCATTCTTTGATTCTATTAAATAATGTACGAATAGTTTCATAATTTTGACTAAATCACCAAGCCAGATCAGCCCATGCTTTTTTAATAATTACTCCTCTCTTAAAAAGGATTAGTTAAAGGGCAAATTGTAGAAATCATCACGTGTAAGATGGGATGATTTGATTGAAAGGTGTGATTACATTGTCTTGTTAGGCAGGCAAGCAAGTTTTTTGAAATTACTATGTACTTTCCACTTGTTTTTTCGGATAATGTAATGAGGTGAGTCTACGATGGCGGATGGAAATTCCACTTGTGCTTTCTTTAGGGTACGTTCGACAACTGAGTATTTATTAGTATTGAAGCTTATAGTGATACCAATGTCGAAGTTTTTTCAATATTGATGTTAAAATTAGGTTTTGAAATAGAATATTCATTATTCAGATAAGTTATGAGATGTTTTCTATTTAGGGTGAAAAATTATCAAATTGGACATTGTTAAAAAAATTACTAATCATGTACAATTGCATATGTTCACTATTTTCTTTCTTTTCACCCCTATGCATTCGCGATTTCTTGATTTTTCTTCAGCACTTCACAACACGAATGCACAAGATAAAGTTCTTGTCTCACTGCTCCTAGCCGGTGCCTGTCGCCATTCGTTGCCTCTACATCCGTTCTTTGCGTTTGTCGTTGACCGTTGCATCTTCAACCCACACCCATGAGTGAGATTTGTTATTTTATTATTAGGAGTTTTAGAGTTACATATATAAAAATTGGGGATTGTGCGCTTGAAATTAGGGTTCATTTAGCCAATCTATTTTTATAGATAGATTTGTCGACATCATGAATGCCCACTCCTCCTATGCTTGAGAATTTGGGGGATACATTTATGAAAATTGTAGTTTTCTAAAACTAGGGTTCTTTCATGTAGATTGAGGCATATTGATTGTGTGATGCATTGAAATTTCTAAGGCAAATTGAGTGTGCTGATGTGGTTTTCCATGTTATTTGTATAACATTCATGTTGGTGGTGTATTTATAAACATTAAATTTTTTTCTAAACGGATACAAAATGTAAGAAGGACATGACTTTCACATGAACCGAGGAGTACAAAAAACAACTATTGTTGATTGGTCAAGAGTATCACAAGGATAGGGGTCGAGTGTACACATTTTTATTTGGACGGATAGTGTTGAAACGTTTAATTGACAAACAAGAAAGTGTTGTACCTATAAGATTGTGAGGAAGAAATTTAAACACTTTTTTTTTTTTTGAAGTAGGTTAAATATATATCAGAGGAAAGAGGCGAGTTTACAAAAAACACCTTTAAGGTGTGCAATTTCTCAAAGGAATCACAAGAACTAAGAGCGATTACACATTCTAAAACCCGCAGAATACGGGAGTTTAAGGTTATGGGCAATCAAACAGTTCTTGAGATGAGAGACGATCTTACGGGAGCAAGTCCGTATACAGGGCCGGATATTTTGAAATATGGCCTCGTTGCGACACTGCCAAACAAAATAAACAAAAGCAGTGAGAGCAGCAGCATGAAGGCGGGAGCGAACATCCTTCTTCCGTTGATTGTGATCGAGCCATTCAAGCCAAGAGTGGAGTATGTGGTATTGTTGATGGATGTTGAGCCAATCCAGGAGGTCAGAGAAGACAGCTTTAGAGAAAGTGCAAGTATTCCAAAGATGGTGAGAGGATTCATCCTCCAAATTACAGAGCACACAAGTGATGTTGTCAATCGGGAACCACCGACAAAGTCTATCCATTGTAGGAAGTCGTTGGTGAAGGGCCAGCCAACATATGAATGAGCATTTTGGGGAGTGAATGCCGTTCCACAAAAGGCGACCCCGCAAACAATGAGGGCCTCTCGGGCGGATGAGATCGTAGATATTTTTAGAGGAGAATTTACCCGCTGAATCAATCAAGTTTTGGTGCAGGATGTCGGGAGTGGGTGTGTGGAGAAGAAGGCGGTCTCGGAGTTGAATGAGGCATTTCCACGCCCAGCTGTCACTAGGCTTGGCATTCACATACCAGATGGAGTCTTGTACAAGATGGTTAGTGGAGACCCATCGCGCCCAGATGTTTTTTGGGGGACCAAGGAGCTCGTAAAAGCATCTTGCCATGGAGGCTTGGTTCCATGAAAGAAGCTCCTTGAAGCCAAGTCCACCTTCAAAACGTGGGAGGCAGAGGGATTCCCAAGATATGGGAGACTTGGAAGAGCCAATGTGGCCCGTCCAGAGAAAGGAGCGGAAGATAGCCTGCACTTTAGAAATAACCTCTTTCGGAAAAAGGAGGACATTGCACCAAAAAGTTTGGATACCGTAAAGGACGGATCTAATGAGCTCCAGCCGACCAGCATAAGAGAGGTTTTTAGCAGTCCAAGATTGAACTTTGGAGGTCATTTTCAGGATGATTTCATTATAATCACTAGAGAGGAGTTTGCGGGAGCTTAAAGGGACACCGAGGTATTTCACCGGCAAGGTGCCAAGAGAGTATCCAGTGGAGTTAAGAATCAGTTGTTTAGAGTCATCCTCCACCCCACCCGTTTTGGAAGGGTTAGCAAAGAGACCCGAGAGACACCCGAAGTTGTCAAGGGTGTTTTTGACAGCCAAAATTGAGGCCATATCGCCCCGACAAAAGATAAAGAGATCATCGGAGAAGGCTAGGTGGTTGATGTTGGTGGAGTTGCATTTGGAGTGCCATCGGAAGTTTGGGTTGGAAGGGAGGGCGTTAAGCATACGGCTAAGGTATTCCATTACAAGGACAAAGATGTAGGGAGAAATTGGGTCGCCTTGACGCAGCCCTCGTCGTCCTGGAAAGAAGCCTTGAAGCTCACCATTAATCACAACGGAGTAGGTGGCTGAGGTAATGCAGTTGAGAATCCAGCTAATGAGGGTGGGGGGGAAATTAAAATAACACAGGACGTGTTCAATGAAGGACCATTCAATGGAATCAAAGGCTTTTCTGAAATCCACCTTGATGGCACAACTCGGGGTGATATTCTTCCAAGAGTAGTGTTTGAAGAGTTCTTGACAAAGGAGGATGTTGTGTCTAATAGAGCGTTGGGGGACAAAAGCGCCTTGGCAATCAGAGATAATATCAGGCAACACAACACGGATACGGTCAGAAAGAATTTTGGAGATGATTTTGTAAAGGGTGTTGCAGCAAGAGATAGGTCGAAAGTCAGAGATGAGGTTGGGGTTCGGGAGTTTGGGAATGAGGTGGATGGCGGTATGGTTGATTTGACGGAGTAGTTTCCCATTCTGAAAGAAATCTTTGATGGCCTGGGAAACCTCGGGGCCGGTTATTGCCCAAGTTTCCTGGAAGAAGAGGGAGTTAAAGCCATCCGGGCCCGGGCTTTTCTGCTGTTCAATATCAAAGAAGGCCTCTTTAACATTTTTATCAGTAATAGGGGCCAATAGGGGGCTGGCGGAGGATTCAGAAAGGGTGGGTCCAGGAGCGATAAGGTGATTTGGAAAGGCAAGGTCAGAAGCAGCCCCAAGGAGGTTGGAGAAAAAGCTAACAATGTGGTTGGTAAGAGTGGTGGGCGCTGAGATAGTAATCCCATGGGTGTCGAGAAGGGAGTTGATGTGGTTAGAAGAGCGCCTCTGCCTGATGGACTTGTGAAAGACAGAAGTGCATTTATCACCTCCTTTGAGCCAGCTTAGCTTTGCTTGTTGTCGGAGACAAGATTTGAGGGCATTGGAGTCCTTGAAAATGGACTGGATAAGGGTAGCTTCATTGCTTTGGATGGAATCATTAAAGGGCTGGTTCTGGGCAAGTTGTTGAAGGGCTTTCAAGGCATTTTTGTTGGAGGAGATGCGGTTTTGGATGGTCTCAATGCTGCCACTACTGAATCTTCTCAATTTAGGTTTAAGAGCTTTGAGCTTGGAAACAACTCTAAACATAGCACAACTAGGAAATTGAGGGGTCCATGCTTCTTCAACAGTCGAGAGAAAAAGTTCATGGGCAGCCCATGAGTTACTGAAGCGGAATGGGAGGCAAGTTTTGGGTTGTTGGGTACCAAACTCGAGACCATCCAATTTGCACCAAACTCGAGACCCATTGGATTGTTTGTTATTCCATGTGAATTCGGCACCGCGAAAATGCATGTCGAAAAGGCTAGCATGATCCAGGCAGTATTGGAGTTCATTAGGGACAAAGGGAGTAGAAGAAGTTTTGTCAGTGAGTTTTTCAGATTGGTGGAGAATGACATTGAAATCTCCAAGGAGGGTCCAAGGGTCAGAGATGGAGTTGCTGAGGCTGATAATGTCAGACCAGAGGCTGGCTCTAGCTAAAGGGGTGTTGAAAGCATAGATGAAAGAGGTAAGGAAGCTGGTGGAGCTGTTGAGATCGTGGATACGACAATGGATCATTTGTTGGGAATGGGAGATGATGGAGAGGGAGATTTTAGAGGGGTCCCAGAGAAGGATGATCCTGGCATAATCTCCCAAATAGGCATTGGAGTAAGAAAGTCAGGAGTTCATGAGGTGTCCCACAGTGGTCTGGATGTTGTTAGAGGAGACATGAGTTTCAAGTAAGGCAATCAAATGGAGAGAGTGATGACGAACAAGATCCTTAACAGCACTATGTTTGCAGTGGTGGTTAAGGCCTCGTACGTTCCAACATCCAATGTTGGTGCTAATCATTAATTACAGTTGGGGGTGAGAGGCTCCTTGAGCGTCGAATAAGAGGGGGGGGGGGGGAGGAACAAAGAGACTGGTTTGGGGTGGAATTATGTTATTGGTGCAATAACGACTAATGACAGTTGGTGGGAGAAAACGATCAATGTTTGTAATTTATATTATAAGTGCAAGTCTCTAATTTATACTTTTAAATAGCATTGAAAATGATGGAATAGTTCCTTCTTTTGCGGGAGAAGCCGAAGTACAGGACCTTCTGCAAGAAGTTGGTCTCGCCGAAAATGAAGGATTTGTGGGATACCGTATTTGGGAGCATAAATGCAACTGGAATTTTTTTGTTGCAGCTACCCTATAACCAAAAGAAAGTTCGATCATGTCGAAGAGGTCAGGGATGGGGATGGGGATGATGGGTATGGAGAGAAAGAGGAATGGGAAGAAGATGTCAATGTAGCACCTTGTTATTGATCTAAGTGCTATGCGAGTGGATGGAAGATGTGATGATGTGTTGCTTGATGAACATGAGGTTGTCATTGGTGTTGATAAGCCAACCCATTCAAGTGGTAAAACTTTTGATAAGGTAACTCCATCCCCTAATACGCCTAACAAATGCAAGAAGAAGAAGAAGTTCTTAGGAACAAGCATATATATTATCTATCTAATTTAGGTAATAATTATGTGTTTTTATGCTATACCCGAAGAACATAATATATAATACATAAGCAAACAACACTTTCCTTTCTACACTCATTGAGTTGGTGACAAAGGCACCACTCTTGACTTCCTTCACTTGAGTTATAAATTGAATTATCTCAACGGAATCCAACATCCTTAGCCATGAACCCTTATAATATCCAACAAACTCTTTATGAGGAACCTTAAACAATGAAGGTTTAGGATTCTAAAGTTGGTTATTCCATGTGTTGCATGTGCACCTTCTGACTAGAGTACTAGAGTATGTTGCTTCCCTTTATTCGTGTTGGGCACCACAGATGTAGAGCAACTTGCGTTGTTATCACACACAAGGGTTTTATCCTTACACTTGGAGGGAGATGCAACACTCTCAATCCTCTTCAAGGGGGAGTTTTATTAAAAATAAAGAAGAAGGGCTAAGTAGTAATCAAACGGAAGATAATCTAACCCCTTACATCTTCAATAAACAAAGACAGAATACCTAGAGGCTTGTCACACAATACAACAAGACCGAAATTGTAACAAAAGGCAAAAGAAGCAAGAAAGTCTGCAACTAAGGTCGCTTCTCTAAACATGTGACGAATATGAATAAGCCAATGCCTTCTTAAGTAGCTTTGGCGTTGAGATACCAGGATGAAGAGAGGTGATAACGATCCATGGATCTCTCAAGTAATAGGACCACTAATTGTGAATCAAATTCAAGAGCAACCCACTTGTACCCCCACTCCAAACAAGACATACGTAATCCCTATAAATATCCTACAACTATGCCATAGAAACAGTGCAAATACCAATATTATGAATAAAACCTAGCTACCTGCCATCAATCGTCGCTGTCTCTAATAACTCTACCAACAACTCCTAAGCCATCTTCTTTTTTTTGGTCGCAGACTAAGTCATCTTCTTTTAACACACGATATGTAGCCTTCTTTATTGATTTTGTGAACCAAAGGTAAATATATATCACATGAATATCTTTACTTTCTTACACTTTCCACTTTATTTGCACCATATATCATAAACTTTCACATTATCTTCATAAACTTATAGAAGCATCACAGACAAAATACCCAACAGTAACACATGCATGTTAATATAAGGCCTCGTCAAATCTCCTTAACAAGCTGCTGAAAGGCGTCCATGGCGGAGCGGGGCAAGCCGAGTTGAACACTGATGGATTTCGGGTCGGGCCCATGAGGCATGAAAATGACGATCTCGGGCAACCCGACAGGGCCCGAATAGACGGCTTGGCCTGACCCGAAGTCCATGGAGTTGAAGGAGAGCCTTGACCAGGAAGTGATGAGAAGGGTAGAGGTCAACGAAGGGCGAGCCCTCGTCTTCTCGAAGTAGTCGATGGCGGATCTCATGTACTCGTCGGTCACCATCCCGATCGCCTCTTGCACCCGTTGTACTCCATCGGCGAGCGGCTTCTCCACTAGCTCCTCTACAATTTAAGCCATCAACATATATATTATCGTCGATCTTATTAATTGTTTAGTTTTAGTAGCCTAATTTGTATTAACATATGTATGAAATTATAATACCTTGTTTGGATGATAAAGAAATTTGTAGAAAACATAAGGCTAATGTTTGTTAAGTCACCCAAAAAACTAGTTGGAGTTGTAAATTAGTTGAAATTGTAAAAGTAGTTGAAGTTTTGAAAAAATATATAAACATTTTTTGGTAATGTTCAACTAATTTATTGTAGTAATTGATAATTTTAAATTCCATTTTATTATATAGTTATTCTTATTTAGGAAGTAATTATTTTTTTAATTCGAAAAACTACTAAAAACTAGTGCAAAAGCTTCAAAAACTAGCTTTTTCAAAAAAAAAAATAGCTTTACAACTAGTTATTTTTTATGTGTCAAACAAACAGCATTTAATTATTCTAGTTTTCGCAACTACACTAGTTAGAAAACTCCAACTAGTTTTTGGTACCCAACAAACATGTTGACATTATATGCAGCGCAGCGTTTTGCTCTTTATGACTTTTCTATCAAAACACATCGTTTTGATTACTTGTATTAGTCACGCTCTTTTTGCTCTAAGATAGCCTCATATATAAAGGCTCTTTCTCTCTATGTAACAGAATTCAGAAGCTAATGAAATTGCTCTTCAACTTGCTCTAAACTCTCTTTTCCATCTCACAGATTTCGTTCATCGAATTCATGTTTTGTATTATGGTATCAGAGCGGTGAATTTTCTTCATTTCTCTCTTCTTTGTTTTTTTCGATCGAGCTCCATCATGGCAGACGAGAAGGATCCCAACCCTATTTTGGGGTTACAGGGAAATCTAGTTTTGGCGATTACAGATCCGAATCATGAGCTGTATCTACATCATTCCGATCATCCAAACTATTCCTTGGCCACACAACTGTTGAACGACGCTAATTACCATCAATGGAGGAGGGTTGTTGAAGTTTCGTTGATGGCAAAGAACAAACTCTCGTTTGTGTTGAAACTTGTGTGAAACCGGATTTTGGGTCGCCAAGTGAGATGCAGTGGCGTCGATGCAATAGCATGGTGATTTCGTGGTTGATCCACTCGTTCGAGAAGGATATTGTTGAGACCTTGCTCTATTACCACACTGCTGCAAAGATTTGGGTCGATCTACGAGAACGCTTTGGACAACCCAGCCTTGCGAGAACATATCAGGTTCAAAAGGAGTTGTTCGTGATCTCTTAGGGTAATCTCTCAATCACTTCTTATTACACGAAATTTAAGAGATACTGGGATGAATACTTGGTATTGGATGAGATGCCAAAGTGTGGTAAATGTGGGACAATGAATTCGGTGCCTCAAATGGTGTTAAATCAACAGATCTTGCAATTTCTAGTTGGACTTAATGAATCTTACAGATCAGTTAGAGAAAATGCATTGATGATTAAGCCTACACCCTCGATTGGGGAAGTGTATCAGATGGCACTACACTAAGAAAAGCAGCGAGTGTTGACTAATTCTGGTTCAAGTTCTGGATCGAATGATGCTATAGCCTTGAGTGTTTTCCCAAGACAGAAATCGAGCTCGTCCAATTCTAATAAGTTTGGTGGTCAGAATTTCAATTCAAAAGGGAATGGCCAGAACACCAACACGAGTCAGTCACAATCTAATTCAGGACATGGATCCTCATCCAATGGAAACAGTAGCACACCCATGAAGAAAGTGAATTATTATTGTGATCACTGCAAAATCCCGGGGCATTCCTAGAGCAGATGTCACAAATGTTTGCACTATCTGTCCTAAAGCTTGACAACAAAGAGCATCTTTTCCTGTCAGTAGCATTCAAACAACGTACTCTTTTCAGATGTTGCACACTGACATTTGGGGGCCATATAGAGTAAAAACCTACAATGGTTTCAATTATTTTTTGACCCTAATAGATGACTTTACTAGAACCACAAGGGTCCATTTGCTTGCACACAAAAGTGATGCCTTTACCCATCTCAAAAATTTTGTTGTCCATGTTGAAAAACAGTTCAATTGTTTTGTTAAAACCATTCGATCAGACAATGGGGGAGAGTTCTGTAGTGAGGAGGCTAATAAATTTTTTATAGATCGTGGTATCTCACATCATACTACGTGTGTGGACACCCCCAACAAAATGGGGTGGTGGAACGGAAGCACAAACATCTCTTGGAAACAGCCAGGGCACTTCTCTTTCAATCTAATTTACCCAACACCTTTTGGGGGGAGTGCATCTTAACTTCTACATTTCTCATTAATCGACTTCCTTTAGCCAGCCTAAACTTTATCACTCCATATGAAAAACTTCATGACACCAAACCAGACTATTCCATCCTTAAACCCTTTGGTTGTTTATGTTTCATTTCCACATTAAAGAGAGACAGATCCAAATTTGATTCAAGAAGTTCCCCTTGCATATTCCTTGGATATCCATCTGGCACAAAAGGTTATAAAGTGCTTGAGCTTTCCACACAGAAAATACACATTTCAAGTGATATTCAGTTTTATGATTTAATATTCCCACTACACCTTCCCAACATCAAAATAGACGTACTCCTCTTTGCCACTCCTTGTTATCAATCCTGATTGCTCACCTTTCTTTCTTCCCTCCAACACCACCTTTACTACGCCTACTACTCCCATGCCATCTTCTCCAGACCCTCTACATTACCTACCTTCCTCACTTGATGATGTGCTCTCTCCTACTGCCCCATCTCCTCCTGAGTCTATACCTTCATATTCTTTTGAACCAGCACCTCCTGGAAGATGATCTCAGAGAACACATCAACCACCAAGCTACTTACAGGATTATGTAACCAATTTCTGTGATGCTACTGACCAGTTCCCTTTAATTGATGGTTTCATGGCCTCCTTCTTTGCTCCACAAAATTCCCTTTCCACCTCTTCCTTGAATCATATTGAACCTAAAACCTATCTTAAAGCTTCAAAGGACTCAAATTGGGCATTAGCCATGAAGAAAGAATTAGAAGCATTAGCTACTAACAAAACATGGGAAGTTGTTGATTTGCCTGCAGGTAAGAGAGCAATTGGTTGTAAATGGGTGTACAAGATTAAACTTAAAGTTGATGGGAGTATTGAAAGGCACAAGGCAAGACTTGTTGCAAAGGGGTACACTCAACAACATGGTCTAGATTTTGAAGAGACCTTTTCTCCATTGGTACGAATGAATACAGTCAGAACTTTGCTCTCCTTGGCACTCAATAGAAAGTGGAAAATTTATCAACTCGATGTCAACAATGCATTCCTGCATGGTGACTTGATGGAGGAGGTGTACATGAATATGCTAGAAGGAGTTGATAATCCTGATAACAAGGTATGCTTGCTCAAGAAAAGTCTTTATGGACTCAAACAAGCATCAATACAGTGGTTCCATAAATTAACCACCACCGTGGTGAATCTGAATTTTTCTCAATCACAATATGACTTCTCTTTGTTCATTCAGAAAATTGATTCCAGCGTGACCATCGTTGCCATTTATGTAGATGACATCATAGTCACTGGATCCGACTTTCAGATTATTTCACATTTGATGTGGGCCTTACATGCAATGTTCAGTATCAAAGACCTTGGAGAGCTGAATTACTTTCTTGGAATTGAAGTCAAGCATCAAGAAAGCTGTTTGATTTTGTCTCAAACCAAATTAGCCAAAGAAATTGTTGCTGATGCACTTGTCCAGGAACTTCACAGCAGAGCTACTCCTCTCCCACTACATTTCAAACTTGGAGATACGAGAAATGGAGAGTTCTTACAAAATCCTTCTCTATACAAAAGTCTAGTAGGAAAACTTAACTACTTGACCAATACCAGACCTGACATCTCTTTTGCCATTCAGATTTTGAGTCAATTCTTGCAGAAACCTATGACATCTCATATGGATGCTCTTATTCATCTGATTTGTTATGTAAAGGAAACTACACACTTCGGACTCATGTTTCAGCAAGGGGATCAAGTCACATTACAAGCTTTTAGTGACTCTAATTGGGTTGGTTTCCCTATTACTAGGAGATCTGTGACTGGATATGTCATCTTACATGGATCAAATCCTATAGCCTGGAGATCTAAGAAGCAAGCAACAGTTTCCAGAAGCTCCTCTGAAGCTGAATATAGAGCATTGTCATAGGCCGCTGCAGAGATTACCTCGCTGGTTAACTTGCTTTAAGAACTTGGTGAAAGTAACCTCAAGCCAGTCACACTTCACTGTGACAACAAATCAGCCATCCATATCACACAAAACCCAGTGTTTCATGAACGAATAAAACACTGGAGATAGACTGCTACTTTACAAGGGAAAAGGTCATGGATGGCCTCTTACAACTCAGCTTTCTTCCTACCACCAATCAACTAGTTGATGTGCTCACCAAGATATTACCGTCTCAACATCACAAGGAGCTTCTTATCAAACTGGGCATGTTCATTCCTTCCTCATCTGCTCCAGTTTGAGGGGGGTTGTTGACATTATATGCAGCACATCGTTTTGCTCTTTATGACTTTTCTATCAAAACGCATCGTTTTGATTACTTGTATTAGTCACGCTCTTTTTGATCTAAGATAGCCTCATATATAAAGGCTCTTTTCTCTCTCTGTAACAGAATTCAAAAGCTAATGAAATTGCTCTTCAGCTTGCTCTAAACTCTCTTTTCCATCTCACGGATTTCGTTCATCGAATTCATGTTTTGTATTAAAACACACCCTAAGTATAACAAATATTCCTTCTGTTTAGAAATACATGTCGTTTTAGGATTTCTCTTAAAAACTAAGAAGTCATGTAATTTGACTTAAATATTGTCAATCTTGTTAAGATTTTTCCCTTTCTATTATATATTCACGTAATTATTTTTAATTAATGAGAATAATATTGAAAAAGTATGATAAAATATGTTAAATGACAAATATTATTGAACAAAAAAATTAGGTTAAAATGACATGAATTTCTGAACGGAGAAAATCTAGGTTTTGATTGAAGATTTTTAATAAAAAACTTATGATTGTCAACTCTTATAGATTTTAAATTTATTTTTGTATTTTATAGGACTCTAGTCACTTGTGGAAAGTGTGTAAGATTTAATTTTCTTCCTCGTAAGTTTTTAGGAATAGGATTTTAATCAAAAGTAATGTGTTATTTCTACAAAGTCCAGATTAGATAATCATTTCTCACGAATTAAATTTCGAAGAATGGATGTACTTCTAGTATTCATCTAAGCAAGCACTATTTATATATATGGATTGACTATAATAGCTAACGTTACAAAGATTAATGGACTTACCGGGACTAAAAAAGAATTGACCCTAAATTAATTCGGATTACTTTGGTTGAATTATTTTAGATTCTGACGTATTGAGAATTAATATACTACATGTCAAATCAAATTTTAATTTTTATATCCTTAAGAAAATAGTAAAAACTAGTTGTTCCCGTCGTGTCATGCACGACTATGACTCGATATTTTTTAGATATACTATAAAAATATATATTAATAAACAAAAATATAATATAAAATTTAATGTAAGTAATTTATTAATCGTTATATGTATAAAAATTATTTTATTTTTTTTTAAATTAAATAAAACAAATTAAATTTAGATTATTAAGTTTAGATAATGAGAATAATATAAACAATGCTCATAAAATATTGTGGTAAATTTTCAAATTGTGAGTTGCAATAAAAAGGAAGGTATTTTGACCAAACTTCTCATAAGGAAGTATTTTGATTAAAAAAACATAAATTTATCAAAATATATAGACCTATAATTATCTATTTATATAAAATTTTATATAAGGAATGCATTTTTTTTATCATTATAGTTAAATATGACATGTAAGTGACGGGGTGAAAATAATACGATGTGGCATATAATGTGTCAAAAATTACATGACATGACTTAAGGAAAAGGCGACACGAGGCAAAATCCGATATGGCGTATTCTAGAAGCGACATGTGGAAAAAGCTGACGTGGCATAACGTGGAGGCTCCAAACCTTATTGCTTTTATATATACTAGTTGTCCCCGTCGTGCCATGCACGACTATAATTCAATATTTTTTAGATATACTATAAAAAAGATATTAATAAACAAAACTTAATGTAAGTAATTTATTGATCGTAATATGTATAAAAATTATTTTGTTTTTTAAAATCAAATCAAATAAATTAAATTTAGATTATTAAGTTTAAATAATGAGAATAATATATACAATGCTCATAAAATGTTATGGTAAATTTTCAAATAAGGAGAATAATATATACAATGCTTATAAAATGTTATGGTAAATTTTCAAATTGTGAGTTGTAATAAAAGGAAGGTATTTTGACCAAATTTCTTATAAGAAAGTATTTTGATTAAAAAAAGCATAGATTTATCAAAATATATAGGCCTATAATAATTATCTATTTATATAAAATATTTCTTTTATAAGGAAAGCATTTTTTTATAATTATAGTTAAATATGAGATGTAAGTGACGGAGTGAAAATAATATGATGTGGCATATGACGTGTTAAAAATTACATTACATGGCTTAAGGAAAAGACGACACGTGGCAAAATCCGATGTGGCGTATTTTAGAAGCGACATGTGGAAAAAGCTGACATGGCGCAACGTGAAGGCTCCAAACCTTATTGCTTTATATATATAGTAGATAGTAAATTTTACCAATAATGGGTCATAATAATAAAGACATCTATTTGGACTTATTTGGTAGGTATATGTCATAAACTAAAGTGAAATGATGAGTGTAAATCACATTTGTTTCGAGTATATCCCGAATAGGAAATTTTGATGTTAAATAGATAGGGTTAATTTGATTTGGATTGACCTCAATTTAAAATGGATAAAGTCAATTTCTTAAGCCGTAAATATTGCTAAAATTGGCATACAAAAAAAAATTGTTAGAATTGTAAAAAATCGGCAATAATATTGCGTACATCACAAGTCAACAAGACAAGTACGGAGTATATAATACCTGCAGTGCAAAGAGCACAAGTCAACACAACTCCATTTCCGAAAAACCCCTTCGGCAACGGATGATTAAATCTGGACCGTCCATCAACAACCAACATCAACTTCGTCCGTTGATCAGGGACCATCTTCAACGCCCTAGTCCTCGCCCTCCAAACAAACGCCGATAGCACCTCGAACGTGGAGCACCTGATCATGGCCTTCTCTTTCAACCTCCCAATCTTGTCCCCATCAAACACGACCGTCCCGTACTCCATGGGCTCGGCCTCGTAGAGCGCCCCGCACCCCGACACGTCGTCGATTTCGAGGAACTCGGGGTGCGGGAACTCAGGCCTCGGTGGGTCCCGCGCCGTGAGGATCGAGCGGTCGAGGACCGGCGGGCGCGGTAGCGGGAGGCCGTGGCGGGCCACGTGGCCCCACGAGTTGCAGAACCCGACGAACGAGATGCCGTCGGTCATGCAATGGTTCACGCACATGCCTATGGCGAACCCTCCACATTTGAACATGGTCAACTACATGCAAGAGGAATTATATATAAATTTTGAATCTTGTACAAAATAAATTTTCTCGCTGAATACGTGGTAAATAAAAGTGTATTATAAAGTTTTAAAAGTTCATTTCAAAAGTTTATTTCTGTTTATTTTAAAAGTCCATTTTTAAATCGCATTATTACAGTGTATCGTAAAGAAAAAAACACATTTCTAATTTGAATTCGCTTTTGACACTTTACAATATACTTTTAATAAGAACCGTAAGTAGCTAGAGTGTATTCAATGGTCAGTTGTTGAAGTTCAATTGTGAATCCCACATGAAAAGTTAGGTTTGGAAACAAGCTAGTATATAAGGTCACGAGTCACTCCTCCTATATATCACTAATTGGTTTTGAGATGAAACCTCATAAATTTCTATACTAGATTTGACAATTGGTCCTGTCTCACGTAACATCAGTGATTAGCTTTATATATTACATAAAACTTTTATGGCACACTATAAATACGTTGTACACATGCATTATTAAAGCTTGTGAAAGTTTCCAAACTCGGTGTTACACTTGTAAAATACATATTAATGAAGCTTGGATTGATATCTTTGGATTTGGATATTCTTGATCTCATACGTACTAAAACTTATCGATATACGATTTTTCTAACGCTTAGGTTAAGATTCTTAAAATAAAAATTATTAATTAATTTATATTTATTTAAAATTAATTTTTTTCTTAGAAAGGGTTTATTAATTATTATTTTTAGGGTTTTAGTTCCTTGAATTAGTATATTTATCCTATGCCCTAAAGACATAAGTTAAAAAACTGATCAGCATAACTTGGAAAAAAAAACATTGAAATCAAGATAATTAAAAAATTAAATCAACCTGTATGGTCATAAGAGGAATCTTCAATAATAGACTGGCTCCCTTAACATCATAAACAAGCTTGAGAAGAGTCTCATGGAGAGGCTTAGCAAGCAACTCTCCAACCCCGAAATTTGCTTCCGCCACCACAAAATCCACCCCTTGTCCGGTCAGCTCGACAATAAGCTTCCCATCTTGGCTTATCCCGAGCCGACCGGCTTAAGGGTGGTACGGGACAAGCACCTTGGCTAACGAATCCCGAACCGTCTCCACTACGTTCCCTAAGGGCTCGTAGAGGTGTACGGTTCTCATGATTGCCGCGATGCTTTGATCGAGGTTACTAAGGAAGTAGAAGCCCTCTGTCTCCTCCGATGGCTTCACTTTTGTGGCCTCCCCGTTGAGAATCACATCCATGGTGAACTTTCGTGAGTGTTGCCTAGAAAGAGGAGTTATTTTTACAAGAAATAGTTATGAGCGAATTTTAAGTTTGATGCATGATAAGATGAAATAGTTGGTGTGGTTTTACTTTGAGGAGGGCTATATATAATGGTTCAAACGATAAATTGGTATTTTTAATTAATTTTTTGAAATAGTTTGGTATTTAAAAAATTTATGAGGATATTAAGGTATTTTAAATGAGGCGTGATGAATAATAAGGTTTATTTTTCATTGGAAGTAATATTATTGGGGTGAACCTAATAATTGTAGGTAGTTTTCATTCATGATATTTGATTGAATGGAAGTTTGAATTGAGTTTCATTATTTCCAAGCTAGGTCGCTTAATGCCCTAATTAATAACTATTGCAGTTGGAATTTCTATTATAATTAGAGACCAAGAGAAGATCGACAATAATAATAGAAATCTAATTGATTAGAACTTATAATTATATGTTCTTTTCAGATCCTTAGTAATTGAACTTAAGAATTATCTGGCGAAAGTGATTCAATTTCTCTTGTTCATTTCTTAACTATATATCATAGTTGATCTAGGTTTTGGGTAGTTTTAGCGAAGTACAAGAGCTGATGTTGACTTTATCCACTAATCTCTAAAATCCTAAAACGTCTAAATTTGATTAGCTTTGTGTGAAAATGATTGTTAGTTGAGTTTAGATACATATACTTATCGTCTGAAAAGAGTTATTGTTGACATTAGATAATTAGTCCTCTGAGCAACATTTAGACTAAAATTCAAATAGATTTCATCTCAATCTACCAACGCAATATTGTGGGAATCTCTAACCTTGAAAGCTTTTCTCCTATTTTTTTTAATAAGGTAAAAATTAGGCAACCCGAATAGGTTTAACCTAGCGAATCCTTACGGATGAGAACATTGAGTTCTGGATGATTCAACAACTGATCGGACGAAACAGAATGTCTCAGTTTAACAATACAATCAGTTGTGTCATTAATTACACGAACGAGGTACGTGTTTAAACTCAATTATCGCAAACAACCGTGCAATTGCTAGCGAATAAGCAATAATCATATCAATTTTTCATGAATAACTCCGACTTCCTTCAATCCGGAAAGCTTTTCTCCTAATGATATTCGGCCCTCTTGATATTTTCATATTTTTCTCAATCATAATTAATCATATAATCCTTCTTATTTCTTATTTTGACTTGATCTACCTAAGACATCAATCAATACTAGGGTGCTAATCCGTCCGTTGGACGAGACATAATTTTTATCGCGTGTTTTTCATTTTCTTAAATGTTCAGGCTTTTAAATATCATAATATGTTATTAAACATATTAATTAATTTTGTTATGAAATATTCTAATTGATTATATACAAAAAAAAATATTAAAAAAATATACATGTATGAATTATTTGATTATTTAATCAGTACATAATGTATACTAATTTAAGATATATGAATTTTTTTTATGTATTATATGACTTACAATCCAAGTATTAATTTCACTTTTTATACTTAAAATATTGCCAATTTTAAATTTATTTTGTGAACTATTTTTTAGATGTAGATTAATGCGATTCTCATGCATATAAAATTTTGAATAATAAATAACGATATTTTTTGTTTCCTTTACTTTCTAAAACAAAATTATTGTTTATTATGTTATTTTAGTTTGAAATAAGGAAATTTGAAGCTTTTAAAAAATTAATAAGCAATTGTAAGTATTTATTTAATTTTCTTCAAAAAAGCTTTTATATATTTGTTGTAATTTAATAATCGTAGAAATTATTATTAGAGAATGAATTATTTATTTGATATAGAGGAACAACTTTTATACTTGAACGACATCATCTACTTTTTTCAAATCAATCTAACTGGTTGAAATTTAATTAGATTAGTTTTAATTAGTTATATTTATATATTAACAAAACAATCAATCAATATGTTATTTTATTTTTGGATATGATATTTTTTAAGTATGATACATATAATGTTTTTAAAATATCCTTTCTTATATAGATTTTTAATAATTATTTTTGAAAATGAAAGTTTTTTTGTAGATAAGATAAGATAAGTATAGTTTTTTTAGAAATATCCTTTCATATATCAATTTAATCAAAATTTAACAAATAAAAATAAATAATAAATATAGTAATTTAATTACAAAATAACATATACAAATAAATAATTCTATAAAAACCCATGCAATTTATGAGAACTAAGACTGATTTTTTTTCTTAAAAAAAAGATTTGTATGAAAAATATTCTCTCTTAAGTTTATCTGTTTCTGTAAGTATTTGATATTTGTCAAATTTCAGTGGGCCAATATAACGTGAGTGGTCCACACGTTTGTTTATACGCATAAGCGCGTAATGAGCCTATCACATAAGCTCATGGGGTTTCATTCTAAACCAATTGGCAATAGAAAGAATAACACAAGGGTATATATGTTAGGTATTTATCTTTTATTTTTTAAATTCCCGATGTGGAAAGTCATTATCTTCACACGTCCCCTCAAGTGTGACCCGTAATATGTCAATTGCACTTGACATTCATACCTTAAGGTCGGCCAGCCAACCAATATAGACTAGGGATCGGGATCCAGACCGAACCGGCTCTAATACCATGTCAAATTCAGGTGGGCCAATATAACGTGAGGGGTCCACACGTCTGTCTGTGCGCATAAACACGTTATGAGCTCAAACACATAAGTTCATGAAACTTCGTCCTAAAATCAATTGGAGTAACCCATATATATATATATATAAGATATTTATCTCTTTTTTTAAATTAGATATTAATTTCCGATGTGAAAAAGTCATTATCTTCACGATATTAGATCAAGAGGACTCGAGCAAATATCTACAGACTAACAGACCCAATACTCAAAATCACAAGCAAACATATTTTTGCCCACACAAACTCATCCCCCATACAAGTTATAATGAATTGTGAACCCACTCAAACTCTTATCACATGTAAACAGGAGACAATTCATTCGAGGCTAACCTAATCGATTAAAACCAACAAGAGGCATCACTTTCTATTGTTATACACTTATACTAGCGTTAATTATGAGAAATCCAATAGTCAAATTATTAAGACGCTATGTATATAATTCTTATCCAACAATCCAAAAGAATCCAAAAGGCATTTAATTTATGTGCAAGGAGATAACAAAGTTGTTGTAATTTTTATGATTTTTTTTTCACCAAAAATCACCTTTTAAAATATGATTTTTTTTTTAAGGAAACCACCTTTTAGAATTTTTTTAAGTAAAAATACATTTTTATAATACCAACACCCAAATTCAACCACCTTAAATAATTATCCGGTAAAATTTTATCCTAACTGGACCGATATGCCCTTATACAAAATAATTAAATTATTTCTAAGAAATAATATGGGGGTTTAGTAAAAAGCTCATAATTTAATAGATGCTTATTTTTAAAAGATATTAAAAAATTGTTTAGTTAACTATTTTTATTTACATAAGATTTTATTTCATTCGTAACTAATTAAAAATAATGTTTTCTATAATTATATTTTTACTAAATAAACAAAAACAAATTAATCAAAAAAATTGACCATCCATATTTTAATAAAACAATATAAATTATTTGCATAAAATTTCTTTTCTATTGTTATATTTTATTGAAATTTCAACCATTCTTATTTTAATGAAAGAATATAAGTATTTTCATAATCTTTTTTCTATTGTTTTATTTTAATTACTACGTAAAATAATTAAAACATTTTATTTTTGATTAGTTAATAATGAAATAAAACTTTATGTAAATAAAAATATCTAACTATAACAATTTTTGTATATCTCTCTAAAAAGAAACATCTATTAAATTATGAAATTTTTACTAAACCATCTTTTATATTTTTTTAAATAATTTAATTATTTGGTATAAAGGCATATCGGTCTGATTAGGATAAAATTCCACCAGAAAATAACTTAAGATGGTTGAATTTGGGTGTTTGTATCATAAAAGGCGTGTTTACTTAAAAAAAATTTAAAAGATGGTTTCTTGAAAAAAACATATTTTAAAAGATGGTTTTTTTTTATTAAAAAAAACCTAATTTTTATAAATTAAATCAGCACACTAATATTGCATCCCACAAAAAATGAGTCATTAATTCATTATTCTAAAGTTGTTATCAATACACTGAGGCAAACTTACAAATGGTCTAGCAAATTGTTGAGGCAAGGTTCTATTGGCTCTTTAAATTTTGATGATAATAAATTTTTAACATTTGATGTTTTTTATGAAGTGTTTTAGGTAAATAAAATGTCCAATGAACAGTGACGAAAATTGTGAAATTTCAAGGTTCTAAGGGAAGCAAATCAAAGAATGAAGTTTAAAGTAGGGATGCTCAAAGGGTCGGTTCGACCCATTACCTGCAAAAAAAAAATTGACCTGCGACTCAGCCTGAGGGCCGCGAGTCAGATCCTCCCTTGCTCTGACACCTCTTATCTCTAAGCCTCACCGCAATCTCGTTAACACGAGCATTAGAGGCACGCGAGACCATAACTTGGTCTCGTATTTATCCAGTTACTATCCATCGGAGAAGATTTGGGCATTTCGAGCCTAGATCACCCCTAGCAACCCGAACCTGAGTAGGATCACGTCAATTGATATTAGAGCGCAAACGTCTCAAGCAATCCCTTCTGCGACCCCTAGGTGCCATCGTAGGGCATCCCACGTCGGGGATCCGAAGTCCTCGCACTAGCTTGCGCGTCAGCCCGCGCGCCAAATTGAGACGGCGGTAGTACGCTCGTGCCAAGACCCAAGTCCTGGCATGGTCATGTTGTTGCAGCAACACACCAGTAACGCCAAGGTCTCTAGCTGCGTGCACCTACCTTGCGGCGCAAGCACCCGAAAAACCTAGTGATCAGCTATGTTTGGGTCACATATCTTTATTTTTACTTTTTTCCATTATTGTAAAAGATGTTGATTATAAAAGATCTTGTATTTATTTTCTTTTAGGTTAGTTTCTTTCTTTCCTATCTTTTAAGAGATCTTGTAATATAAAAGATCTCATAGTATATAAAAAAACGAGATCGAGCCATGTCTTGAACCATGGCTTCGGGCATTAATTTGGGATAACTCGGACTATTGGGATCGATCGCCCCGACGATCCAAGCTTCGAAGTCGACATGATCCCGACTAGATCACACAATATCGACTCCCATAAAATTGAGCCTGTTACTATGGTGAAACTCCAAATCCTCGATGCCTCACATACGACGAGCAGCAATGAAGCACGCCTCCTCGACACCCACCACCAACATCCAAGCCTTCGGCAAATCAAGCTCGAGTCCACGCCGGGAGTCATCGCATCAAGGATTCCCGCACCAAACATCCTGCTTCGGCGCATCTTGCGTCAAGGATGACACCCTCGACCGAGGATATTAAAACTAAACGCCTAGCCTCTTCGAATCTCCGGGATACGCAGATTGCCGAGTTAGATCGCCAAGTTGCCGAGCTCTTGGCAAGCACCGAGACCATGCCGATCATAGAGTCCCAACCTGAGACTGCGTCGGAACCACAACCGTTTAAAGCACCAGAGAGCATCGAGGTCTCCGAGCCCCACTCTTGAGACTGAAGACTCGCCGCAACCGTTACAAGCGTCAATGCCTTCCTTGGACACTTGTCTTCGGCGCCGGCCCAGCCTCTTGTCATGCCTTTACTTTTGTTGTCCGATGTCAAGACCGAGGCCTCATACATATTGATTTTTGACACGACCGAGGTCGATGACATGGTCCACTTCTTTTCCGATTCGGGCGCCCTTCTCCACACCACCATGAAGTGAGGACACTTCGAATTTAAGCAGGGGAAAATGATGCAACCTTGCCTAACCTCGAACTCAATACCTACCATCCCAAGATGCCCCAGGCTATGACGACCCCTTGGCGTAGGTAGGACTTGGCATAGGTAGGACAAAATCTTTTTTATTGAACCATGTTCAGTTTTTTCTATAATGCCACTTCAATTTCTACTTGTTTTGATGCCAAATACAGCTCATTCACTAGGTTTGCCTCACTTTGTTGTCTTAACAGAAAATGTGGGCCATCCATGCTTTCATAGAGTTTGAAATCTTTGGATGGGAAAAAACATGTAACATAAATTTGAATTAGTATCTTTTTCCATACTTGCTTACACTTTCCACTCTATTTGAACCATATAAGTTAAACTTTCCCAATCTTTTCATAAACATATGAAAGGGTATAAATTCACAAATTAAAAACATCCAACAGTAACACATGTTGATATAATGCCTTATTTTTATTGTCGAAAACCTCATGATATTACCCTGAAGTCTTAATTGCTTGGCTAAATGCCCAAAGGTTGATATAATGCCTTATCAGATCTCCTTAAGAAGCTGTCGAAAAGCGTCCATGGCGGAGCGGGGCAGGTCGAGATGCACACTAATGGATTTCAGGTCGGGCCCATGGGGCAGGAAAAGGACAACTTCCTTCTCGGGCAACCCAATTGGGCCCGAATAGATGGCTTGACCCGACCCAAAGTCCATGGAGTTGAATGAGAGCCTTGACCAGGAGGTGATTAGAAGGGTGGAGGTCAATGAAGGGCAAGCCCTCGTCTTCTCAACATATTAGAGATAGTATTTAGTCTAACATATCTTTTGTATTAGTTAAGATTATATTTGCTTTTCTTATATCTTTATTGCATATGGTAGAGATTAGAAAACTCTAATATTATTTCTACCAAAAAAACCTATAGATTATTTATTTGATTCGGTAAGATTTAGGATAGCTCAGTACTACTTAAACTAGCCTAGAGCACCCATGAATGGATGAGAACTGTGAACAGTTCTTGAGAAATTAATATTGTGGCTTCGCCGCCGGTGGGTGTCGAAACGGCGACCTCGGGGTTCTCCCCCCAAGAACCAACTGTTGGACTGGGCTCCTCACCCAAAACCTATAGATTATTGTTTCTTTGAGCTCAAATACTTTTATATTTTTTATTTAGAGAGATCTCTTCCTTAATAATATTCGTCACCTCTACCTTGTCCTAGAAAATAGAACACCAAAAGAAATTCCTCCATGGGAAAAAAACACGTAACATAACAAATTTGAATTAGGTTCAATTTTTTCATTAATTTTAAACAAAGGTATTAAGATTACATGAATATCTTTACTTGTTTACACTTTCCAATCTATTTGCACCATATAACTTAAAACTTTCACAATATTTTCATAAACATATGGAGGATATAAATTTAATAATTAAAAATATAGCCTTCGGGCATATAGTGAAGTGGTTAAAATTTCATGGTAATATCATGATATTTCCGCTTCGACTCCTACGGATAATGCCAAAGACAAGAAAAAATAATTAAAAACACCCAACAATAACACATGTTGATATAAGGCCTCATCAGATATCCTCAACAAGGTGTCGAAAGGCGTCCATGGCGGAGCGGGGCAGGCCGAGATGCACGCTGGTGGATTTTGGGTTGGGCCCATGGGGCAGGAAAAGGACAACCTCCTTCTCGGGCAACCCAACTGGGCCCGAATAGATGGCTTGGCCAGACCCGAAGTCCATGGAGTTGAAGGAGAGCCTTGACCAGGAAGTGATGAGAAGGGTGGAGGTCAACGAAGGGCGAGCCCTCGTCTTCTCAAAGTAATCAATGGCAGATCTCATGTACTCGTCGGTCACCATCTCGATCGCCTCCTGCACCCGCTTTACTCCCTCGGCGAGCGGCTTCTCCACCAGCTCCTCTACAATTTAAGCCATAAAGGTTAGTTGCCACTTGAGAAACGTGTACAAGAATGTGTCTCATATGAAAAAACTTATTTCTTTATATAAGTATTTGGACTACTCCTCCTATTACGCACACAAGGACACCCTCTTCATTAAAATTAGTTCATCGAACTTTAACAAAGTGCCATCATACTAGTCATTCAAATTTGGGTCATGATGCATGTGAAAACCTCAAATCTTTGGGCTGATTTAAATTTGACAAGTCCCTGATTTAAATTTCACATTCGCCTCAATTAATGTCGGCCCCATGGACTTCAACAAAGTCTAGAGTTAGCAATCGGGCTGAATAATTTTGGATTCGGAACATTTTAGAATCGGAAACATAAATTATAAGTTCATTTAAAAAATGAGTGTAAATCACATAACATAAGTTTGGTAATTACATAACATACGTCTTTAATAACGTATCAATAATGCTAGGGTGTAGGTATACCTGCCGTGCAAAGTGCACAAGTCAAGACAATTCCGTTACCGAAGAACCCCTTAGGCAACGGAGGATTAAATCTGGACCGTCCATCAACAGCAAACAGCAACTTCGTCCGTTGATCAGGCGCCATCCCCAACGCCTCACTCCTCGCCCTCCAAACAAACGCCGATAGCACCTCAAACGTGGAGCACCTGATCACCCCACCTTCCTCCATGGCCTTCTCTTTCAACTTTCCAATCTTGTCCCCATCGAACACGAACACCCCGTACTCCATTGGCTCGGACTCGTAGAGGGCCCCACACCCCGACACGTCATCGATGTCGAGGAACTCGATGTGGGGGAACTCGGGCCTCGGTGGGTCCCGTGCCTTGAGGATCGTGCGGTCGAGGAAGGGTGGGGACGGTAACGGGAGCCCGTGGCGGGCCACGTGGCCCCACGAGTCTCCGAACCCGACGACGGAGATGCCGTCGGTCATGCAATGGTTCATGCACATGCCTATGGCGAACCCTCCACATTTGAACTTGGTCAACTACAAGGGCAATTTATCATCTCATTTGGACCACTCATTCATGCCAAAAAAAAGTGAAATGTGAATGGATTTGATGGTTGCATGCTAATGAATGAAACTTGAGGTGTTTTGGATAAGGATGAGTATTAAGAGTTTGATTTAAATGAAAAAAACTCTTATTCTGAAAAATAAAAAGAAATGCACTTTTCTAGTTCGTAGTGCACTTTTTCTACTTCGGATGACACTTTTTCGCAATTGTATTTTTTGTATTGTGTAATACACTTTTCGTACGTTGTAGTGCACTTTTCATTTTTCATGATAAGAGTTTTTTTTTATTTCAACCAAACTCTGAGTACTAATGCTAGTTTAAATCTTCGGTTTTTCTAACCAATGTGAAAAGGGCATAAGTTAAGCACTCTGATGATTTTAGAAAGTAAAACACTATAAGGAAATAATGAATCTTATTTTTTAAAAAAAGGTTAAATTGCCCTATATAATAAAAATTAAGAACATCTTTTCAAGGGTCTTAATCTATATTTAAGGGCATAGATTAGAAAAATTGTTAAATCTTATGTTATGAAATATAACATATTTTTTACTATATTGTGTACGTTCTCTAGGCATAATATGAGACAGGCTACGTTGAAAATATAATATGTCAATTGAACTACCATTAATATATATATATAGAGAGAGAGCATAAAACATAATTAGATTGATATTAATTATATTTGATTCGGGCCGGCCCTAAATATGAATGCATAGTCAAATAACTAACTTTTTGGATTTGATTGTTATGCACTTAATTATATATTAATATTACCTAAATGGGAAAAACTTTGGAATCAAGATAATTACAAAAAATAGATCAACCTGTATAGTCATGAGAGGAATCTCCAAGAGATTGGCCCCCTTAACATCATAAACAAGCTTAAGAAGAGTATGAGGGAGAGGCTTAGCAAGCAACTCTCCAAGCTCGAAATTAGCTTCCGCCACCACAAAATCCACCCCTTCTCCGGTCAGCTCGACAATAAGCTTTCCATCCTGGCTTATCCTGAGCTGACCGGCTAAAGGGTGGTAAGGGACAAGCACCTTGGCTAATGAGTCTCGAACTGTCTCCACTACGTTCCCCATGGCAGAACCTGAGGACTTGTAGAAGTAGACGGTTCTCATGATTACCGCGATGTTCTGGTCGAGGTTGCAGAGGAAGTAGAAGCCCTTTTCTGTCTCCTTCGCGGGCTTCACTTTTGTCGCCTTCCCTCCGAGAATCACATCCATGGTGAACTATTGTGTGTGTGTTGAGAGTTATGTAGAAAGAGGAGTTAATTTACATGCAATAGCTATGAGAAAATTCAAGTTTGATGCTTCATGAAATACTAGCTTGGTGTGGTTTATATATGTAGAGGAGTGTTATATATACATAATTTAATAAGTAACACGTGTTATTACTTATTTTGTATACGTACGTATAGTACGTAGATACTATATGTATATGAAAGGGATAGTTTATATCATGACTAAATTATTTACCGGGATTAATGTCTACGCAACACCATTTCATCATGCAAGAAAGACTTGAAAACGAGGGTAGATTTGAATATTTGATAGTAGTTTATTAAATTTTTTTTAATTTTAAAGAGTATATATGCTTTTAATATCACTCAATTTCCTAACCAACATGAAAACTATTTCATTCAATAATAGTTCATCAAAATACGGAGTGTGATGTATAAGGTACAAAACACAGCTACGTGCACATTACTAAAACCATTACATTTGATATTTGATGTTTAGGCTCTTTAGCTAGATGTTGAGCAATTGAGGCAAGCAAAAGAGATCGAGCACAACGTACACATTGGTTAAAAAAATATTCGAGTACACGTTATAATGAAGTTTTAACTAAAAATATAGATATGTTGAATCTCGTTATGTTGATTGTGTAATCAGGTATATCCGTATATATGTGTTAACGAATTATAATGTCAAATTAATTAACTTCTTGAATCTCATTTCACTCGAATTTAATATAAAATGTACTTTTGACGAAAAATATTTTTAAAACTCTAGAATTACGTAATAACTAATGATATTATTTTACTTAGTTCGTAAGTTGGTGCTCTTAATGTTGTTGCGTATTAGTGTATACTATACTGTATTTGGAAACACGTATCAAAACCCTAGCTCTTGTGCAGTTGTGCTTGGTTAACTAATCATGTAAAGAATAGTAGAAGAGATTAGACCTGTCAATCGGGTCGGGTCGGGCGGATTCGGGTTCGGTTATTTCGGGTTCGGGTAAAATCAGGTTTCGGTTCGTTATGGGTCACGGGTCAATCGGGTCGGGTTGTAGCGGGTTTTCGGTCGGGTCTGGTTGACCAGCGGGTCTAAAATCTCCTTTTTTTCTTATGATTATTAAAATTAATTTTTAATTAAATAATAATATTTAATTATAATATATTATTTTTATTTATTTTAATAATAAAATATATAATAAGTTTCAAATTAAATTTAAAAAATTCTATAAATATACAAAATCAGTCAACCCAACGGATTTTGGGTCTATCGAGTTCGATTTATTTCGGGTTTCGGGTTCAGATTTTCTGGTTTTGACCCTAAAGTTATCGGGCGGATCGGATCGGGTTAGCGGGTTAGGTCAGTTTTTGACAAGTCTAGAAGAGATAGATGGAGGAAATATGATATAATAAAGAGAAATTTTGATTTTTATGTATATTTTTTTATACTTCTATTTCTTGAGGATAAGTTTTGGAAAATTTCCCATAAATTGTAAAATCCTTCCATGTAAATGGCAAGGAAATATTTCCAATCTTTGTGTCTCTTATTTTACATGGTATCGGAGCCTAGAATTTAGTTTTCTGACCAACAAAAAGTCTTATATATATATATATATATATAAGTAAGGAACTTTCTCAACCTTTAGATTTTAAGAAATTTATAGACATAATTTTTAGGTATTAAAAGAAAAGGAAAAAAAATCTAATGATATGTTAATTTCTCTCTCTTCTTTCCTTATTTTTTGCAACTTCAAAAAATAAATAAGCTTTTTCACATCTATTTTTCTCTGTCTTTTAATTTTCATCGCGTCTATATATATAAGCGTTGATGAAACTCTCTCTATTCTAATGAATATTGAACAACTAATTATTACTAAATGAACAACTACTTAATCACGAATGAAAAACTACAATCATCTCAAAACTATTAATAAGAAACAATGAACAATTACATATTCGTGAATGAACATGTGGGTATTCTCACAAGAACAACTAGTTGTTCAAGTAAATAACAGTAAAACTAAACCCTAAACTCGCTATGTGTGCATGAACAACTGCAATCTCACAACTACTAATAAGAAACAATGGACAAGTACATATTCACGAATCTCACAACTCGCTATGTTCATTCATAATTAAGTAGTTGTTCATTGTTTGTTATCAATAATTGTGATATTGTAGTTGTTCATTCAAGAATAAGTAGTTGTTCATTCAAGAACAAATAGTTCTTAATTCACGAATAAGTAGTTGTTCAGTTGTAGAAAGACGTAAATGTTATATTGTTTGCATAAATTACTTGTTCATTCAAAACATAATACTTGTTCATAAGCAATACATTGATTGTTCAATGTACAATAGTGGAGAGAGAAATTTTTTCATCATCGCTTATATAGATGCGATGAAAATTAGAAGAGTGAGAAAAATAAATATGAACAATTTAGATAGAGAAGATCTTTTACGGTTATCAGTATTGATTTTTTTCAAAATTAAAATAACTATTATCCTAAAACCACTATGATTGATTTGTGCTTATTTACTAAATCAAAATTCAACAAATCCTATCCCTTAATATATTTTTTTAAATCTAAAGGATGCAGAATCTCCTCACTATTTAACGTAAGGAGCCTCCTTACTTGAACCCAACCCAATATATATATTAATATATATATATATATATTAATATATATTGCTCGGTTCCAGAACCAAACTGGAACCGAAAGCGGCAGTTCCGAAATCGCACCCATGTCTACTTTTTTCCCTCAAATGTGTTGCTTAAAGCTAGTTAAATTAGAGTGAGCATCTTCGCCAATTTCTCGATAAATTTCTTCAAAATGGAAAATCAAAAATATTACTTTTCATCTTATTTAAGCTTCTAACTTAACAGTTTCTCCATTTTCGAGAATTTTTAATTTATTTATTGTTGGACTAAAAAACACTCCAAATATCTCAAAAGTCTAACTTTCTCCATTTTAGAGAATATGTTAGAAATGCTCTTATTACCATTCTATAGCCCTTGTTGCACAAACCAAATCGTATATTTCACTTTTGTGTTTCACTTTTATGTTCCACTTAGTTAAATAAATATTAAATTAATGTTAAAAAATTTAAAAATTATGTTTATATTTCAAATACCTATATACATATATGTGCAAATGTTTACCTTAAAAATCATATTATACAATTTTTAAAAATTAAGAGGGTAATACTTTGTAAGGAAATCATTCTCTTAATTTTTAAAAATTTTATAATGTGATTTTTAAGATGCAAATTTACACACATGTATATATAATTGTTTACAATATAAATATAATTTTCTAAAAAAAATAATATTAATCTGATATTTAAAATCTAAGTGGAACATAGAAATGAAACAACAAAAGTGGAACGGAGAATTTGCGTCACTCCTTGCAAGGCCTTTTCCCCTTGAAAACTTTTTTTTTACTACAGATGAAAATGAAAAAACGGAGAAAAAATGTTTATAAAGAACAAGTTTAATTAGTATTTTGAACCCAAAAAAATGTTTCCTTTCTAACAAGTGAATATCAAGAGTCTCTTAATCAACATCTTTGGCAGCTTTCAGCTGCAGTGCAAAGATTTTGACAGCACAACTAACTGATTTTGAACCAAAATTTCTTAATGATGTAGGCCTATGATTCCTTGTGTTGTTGTCAATTGCAAGTTTTTTAATAGTCGTGATCAATTCTAATCCAGAACTTCCTAGGACTGGTTGGTCATGTTTATAGGTACTTTCGAATTAAGTTATGGACTTTGTGGTTAAAATTTAAAAACATAGGTCATTTGATCGAAATTTTGAGTTATTTCAAACCTTGATATCCATGCATGCAAACTTATTGAGTTTTCGAGTTAGATCCCATTTTAAGCCACTACCTCCCTTTCGCAATGTAAGTCGTTTATTTATTTTACACAAGAATTAAGACAAGTTTAAAATGGAAAAGGTGATAATTTAATTCTTGTTTTTATCACATGCACTATTAACTCTTTAACCACTAGAATTGTTTAGAGTTAATTAATATTGTTGGAATGTTAAGTAAATTAAATAGAGTAGTGACCTATTTTAGAAAATTTTACATTAAATAAGGGAATGAATGACTTACATTATGAAACACCTTTTAGAAATAAAAACGACTTACATTGCGAAACGGAGAGAGTATATGATATGATATCTGAGTAAATTTTTTAAACGAATACAATATTCAACAGCATGGACAATATTTGAATCATTAGGTAAGTTTAAGAATATAAAAGTTATAACATAACATATTGGTAAGTTTAAGAATGTACTAGCTTGACTGGTGTGTTTGGACAAGTTCAAGAATGCACAATTAATAAATACTTACAAAATACTTAAGACGGTAATTCGCCACTTATGAATCGTAAAATCTTTAGAATCATATTATCGGATCGGTATTCTAATAATTTTGGTCTCAACCACCATAAAAGTTGGTGATATTTTATGCAATTCCACGCAACGGTGGTCTGAATATAAAATTTTCTTTTGAATTCCCTTAAATCTTCTTTTCTCATGTCTTATCAAATGATCAATTACAAAAATAAATTCTCCCTTAAATTTATGTAACAAGAAATTGCTTGACACACGAAAGAAGCCATCAGATCAGGAAGACTCGAGCAAACATATTCTTTTTACCCATAATAAACGCAGTGCACATTCACAAGCAAGCACAGTTTTTGCCCATAATGCTATATCCTAAACACAAGCAACAGTAAACCCACTAAAACTCAATCCCATAAATGCAGTTCATTCTAGGCTAACCTAATCAACTTATCAACCCCTAAAGTCATCACTTTCTGGCAATATTATAATCGATAATCACCATAAAAAATTCAGTAGTCAAATTTAATAGTCAAGTTTGTTTAAGATAGCATAGATGTTTCAGTTTTGAAACAATCAAATCAGCAAGCTAGTCCTGCACCGCAGAAAAAAAAGTCACAAAAAGATTATTCAAAAGGTCATAATCAGTACATTAAGCCTGCAAACTAAAATATGGTCTAGCAAATTCTGAAGACTCGAACAATTACAAACTAGAGAACTACTCACCAAATACAAATACAAATACAAAATGAGTCATAAAAAAGACTAAAGCTACTCAAAACTAACCAAGAATTCATCATCAGGGAAGTTCATCTAACACCTAAAATGAAAAAAAAGGTTCCTTTTTCAGGAGAAAACACAGCATCTGACAAATTATGGGGAGTAACTCTAAAGACTCTGTAATTGGGGGATTCCTCTCAGGTATATACCTAAAACTGAACAGATTCAGTTGTCTATCATTCTAACAGCTTTCAGCTGAAGTTTTAAGGTATTTTTGAGGAAGTCAGCAGAAGTATTCTACCATGAACAAGAAAGCAATGGCGAGTTTGCATAGGTTTAAGCGTCGTCCTTGTCAGATTCATCTTTTTCTGCATTATTCTCACCCTCCTCATCGTCTCCAGCTTCTTCCTCTTCCTCTTCCTCTTCATCATCAGACATATTTTTCATCACCTCTGTAATTATTTCCTTCACCTCAGCCTTTCTGTGCATTATATCAATGCCAAAATGGGTACCTGAATAATAATAAAAAAGAACAATCAGGCCTTCAACAGTACTTCACATGTGATGCTTCTCTTTACATAAGATACACAAGGCACTTGCACAGGAAACACAATAACAAATCAATTGATTTTCTACACTGTAGAATGAGATATTAGCTTTGATTCAGGGAGTCCCTACTAACAAAGTCATGTCATCCATTGGAGCCTAATGAATAATATTCTACACAAGTGCTTTACTGATTTTTTTTTTGCAATGTTAAAGAAAACTGGCATTCATTGGAGCCTATAGTATTAGTGATAATGTATAACAAACTTACAGATATAAGCTAAGAAAAAACATGGCAATATATTAGACACTGCAAGACAACTTATTCAAAAAAAAAATAAGGTAATTGCTCTCCATACCAAGCTGCCGCAGAATATCTGATAAAGTTGCCTGTGACATGAAATGAACAATATATTAATAGCTAATCAAGGAAGGAAAACTGAGAAATTCTAGGCAATGGCAGAAAACAATGGCAACTTACAGTATCAAAATCAACTTCTTTCAACATGTTGTCAACAGCAGTATACAAGTCTTTCCTGGTAGGCTCTGTTTTATCTTTTTTGCTTGTTTTCCCTTTTCCTAAAAAAAATAAAAGAACAATTACAATTGATATTATTCAGCCGAAATTTCAACCCAAGGTCCCCCAGCTAAAGGGAAGAATGATGAAAAATGTATAAACACGTAGCCAACTCAAGCTATTGCTGATTGGTAGGGAGAGTTTAGATAGAAAGGCCAAAACTAGCAAAAAAATCCTAATGGCGGATGCAAAATCAAAAGGATACCAAAAAAAATAAAGGTTTGTGCTGAATCACGAGAAGAAAACCAAAAAGAATAGCTGGATTAAACAACAACAAATCTTCAAGCCGGTTTAAAGAGTTTCAACATGAAAATCACAAAAAGAATACAAATCACCTTGTTCCTTATTCATGGATTTTGATCTTGATTTGCCAGACTGCTTTTTGCTAGATTCGTTTTGGTCAGCAGACTTAACCTTCTTGGTTTCATTTTCAGACTTCTGTTTCTTACTCTTGGACCCTTTGGCTTGAGAAGGCGAGGCAGAATCTTTTGCAGCAGCAGCACTTTTTTTCTTAGTTCTAGATTTTTGCTTGCTTTCTGAAGACTTATCAGAACTATGCTTTTTGATATCTGTAGGAGTTTTCTTACTTTCTGACCCAGACTTCTCCTTGGGTTTTGGACTGGATGTCTTTTCTTTGGATTCATCTCTTTCTTCTGAATTGTTCTCATCTTCATCACTCTCTTCCTTAGGTGCCTTCTTATCACCATCTTCTTCCATGGATTCCTCTTTAGCATCTGACCTTTCATCTTTGTCTTCATCCTCGCTTTCTTCTTCAGCTTTAGATGTCTTCTTTTCTTTTTCAGCAACTTTTGCCTTCTGCTTGCACAGGAAAAGTTTAAGCCAACAGTTAAACCAATGAAACCAATATGCAAAATATATTATATAATAGCAGCAACAGTGGGGTCTTCGACTGGGGTGAAGTCATAAATTTGGGAAAAAGCTATTACACTGTAACAGAGAAATTTTCCTTCAAAATCATAAAACCATCATTAGTCATTACATATTATACATTCGGTGATCTCACAGACCCGCATTACGCATATGATTGGGCCCATTGTGATTCCCATTGTAAGCATTCCATAAGCTAAAGGGCAAATAAGTTCATGAAGAATTGAAGCCTGATAAGGATTGCAGCAATCCCTTACAGATAAATTCGAAATGCTCCTTTTAGAGGATAGATACAAGTTGGATTCACTGAGAATAGACTGTTTAAAGAATATTTTCAATTTCAAATTGTATTAAGCAACAAATTTAGCAAACCTTGGATGATTTTTGAGCAGAGCGTTCTTTAGAGCTAGAGCTTCTACTAGGGGTTGCCTTTGATTTGCGTTTTTTCCCCTTCTGTAGTTCATTTTACAAACAATATCATCAAAATTGTGTTCCACTTTAGTATAAAAAGGATATAAACAATTCATACAATCTAAAAAACCTGTTCCTTTTCTGCAAGCAAAACATCAGTTGTGGCATGCGGAGATTGAAGAAATTCCATCAATTTGACTGAGAGATCTTCCTGAAATTCAATGTAGGATTGGATAATCAGTTATTATAACAACATAAAGGATAAATAAATAAATTTTAGTGAAGAACACCTTCTTGGTGACAGCTCTGCTAACAGGAATGTTCAGAACATCACAGAAGTCCAACAATTTCTCCTTGACACATTTATCAAACTTCTCCTTGACTTTGCCCCTTTGTTTTTCCTGTTATATGAAGCAAAAAGCAATTTTAAATGCACAGTGTGTCTCCACAAAACTGCTTTTAAGCATTAATAACCTAAAGGCCAAAGATAATGACCACACTAAAACCTAATGTAAAAACAAAACCGTCAAAAACAATATACCTAAAGCTTAGATATTATGCATTTGGACATTGGTAAACTTGATTTACATTTCATAAAGCTAAACTCAGGTATATTCCAATATTCTCAACTTAAACAACAAATTTATTGAGCAATCCATGCCCTTCATACATCGTCAAGGCACTATGATACATGCATAAAGAATAAAGGATCAATTGACAACACATACAAATTTCTCGGTCCAATTTTAACACTTGCAACATTAATAGAACAACTAACATCAGCTTCACTACTTCTCATGTTTTAATGAATCATAAATATTACAATCCAAGTGTTGTTGAATAACCATAATGGCTATCTTAAGAATTTGTTACCTCATTTTCAGTAAATACAAAACCAGAGAATAAGCCTATGTCTTTCTTCAATTTGTGCACCTGTGAGAAAGCACACACAAAATTAGCTTTACTAACAAGGGGCTCAATCATGAGAAAAAAAAGTAGTTATTCCTAAGGAACAGCAAGACAAAATCAAAGTAAGACAGTAAAAGCAGCATTACCTTTGCTTTTTTCCCAAAGAGAATTGTGTGTAGTAATTGAAGATTGTCATCAGGTTTTCTCTTGGATAATTTGTAAGCCACTGTATAGTTCAGATTCAGATCCAAAAAAATTATACAGTGAGTGAAAAAAACAGTAGACTTTGTATAGTAAAGGCAGAGAGCACAAAGACATTAAAAACTTCTTAAACCAGATTTGCAGCCCATTACTATTAGCAAAACACACTTACCAAACGTGATTTTGCAAGTCGTTACACACACCTGTTTTACTGAAGATATAATTTACAAATACAAATTGCTTTAGAAAGAAGAAACTCTCAGGTTCAACCTTCAGATAAAGTTTTACTTTTACCTAAATATTGAAATACGGACCTAGACCATAAACACAAGATTGTAGGATTGACAAACACTGACGAAGCTGGAGCTACTTGAATCAGACCACATCTACTACGGAGAAAAGTTGAAGCTTATTTTTTCTATATCTACCAGAATCAGCTCTGTTATCTATTCTAATTTTAACAATCAAAACGCATGTTGCACCATGACAGAGACTTGACTTTTAAGCACAAATTAACGCTCCAATTTGTACTGATGTTACCAAGCAACGTTGAGTAAGTAGTTGATAGGACCATTTAGATTGTATTTCTTAGCTCAATATTAGATAAGAAACAGCCCATTTTGTTTACATGAACTTGTTATTGACAAATCTCACTATAGACATATAAGATGCATTTCCAGTTCCCAATAATTTATCAAGTGGGCAATGTCATCATCACAAAATTTAGATCAAATATCTCACAACATAATTGATGATGGGATTATTATAGTTTGAACTTTGAACCATGAATAAGATTATTACTTCAAATCATTGCTATAAGATACACATGACATATCCAAATTTTAGAGCTCCCAAATATCATGAAATATATTATTTGAATGTTAGCATTTTAACAACACTTAAGCCAAACCCTTTGAGAAGCTTCAGGAGCATCAGCTGGTACATAGAACATGATTTTCTAATGAGTACCAAGTCAAAGCTTGTAAAACAGCTCAATATTTTCCATGTCAAACACCAAGATGCTATATACAGTCTGAAACCCAGCAAAAGCACTTGTCCAATATAACAAATACAAATTTGGAAGGGGAAAATATACCATTTGGAATATCCTTCAGCACTGTGCCACTACCCTGAAAATCAAGCAGACAAAAGGAACTTAAGATGAGCTAGTTTAGACACAGAGCAGAGTAGCAGAGTAGCAGATGCATGTATGTTAGTTTTAGTTTTAACTAGCAATTAGGCTGCATGGTTGGTTGCAATTAGTATTGTTCCATATGTATAAGGGCCCGCATGATACCCATAACCCGGGTACCAAGTATTGGTTTGAGATTGCTCAAACAGATACCTTTGCTTTGTTTGGAACATTTACATTCCAAAACAGATTCTTCATACAAGTAGAAAGCCACTTTTAATAACCTATCAACTTCAACTTCTTCTCCCCTTTGCATTGCATGGTGGCTGGCAAAGGAGTTAGAACAATACCATGGGCTCGCTCAATCTCTCCCTCTCCATAAGTTCACATATGGAATTGCTCACCTCCCCAAGAATCCTCCAGAAATAAAAAAAAATCCAAATTTGGTAAGGTCCTCAAGTGATGTATACAGTGGTGATGCTAGTGGTGAAACAAGTATTCCAGAACCCTAATTTAATTCACGAATGGCTCGACTCAATTTTTGAAATTATACAGCCTGATTGTTAGTTGTACAGAAGCTGTAAGAACGAGAATACAGATTCTCTCTCCTTCCACTAAATTTTCATACCCTAGACAATTACAAGAATCCTTGTTTCATTTGTACTTCAATTCAATTTGCAGGGGGTGAAAGAATCAAACAATTTGGCAAGGAAAAAGAGTTGATGAATTTACCTTTGCAATTGTGAGAGGTTTGGTACCGGAGGACCTCGCAAGTGGAGATCCTGCAGAGTAGCGTTCCACTATCTTCCTCTCTCTCGTCGGCCTCTCCTTGGGCGTCCTTTCTGCATCCTGCTTCTCCGGCGTCGTTTCCACCTCTTCCTCCTCCTCAACTTCCTCCGAACTCTTCTTTCGCTTCCTACCGCTCTTCTCCGATTTCTCTTCCTCCTTTTCTCCCTTCTCCTCCTCGTCTCCTTCTCCATCTCCTCCTTTCACCTCATCCTCGTCCGATTCCTTCTCGGCTCCTTCTTTATCAGATTCGGCCCCCGCCTCTTCTCCACCGCCACCGTCATCGTCTCCACGCTTCTCCTCCACCACTTCTTCTCCTTCGCTCTCCGGCCTCTTCTCCTCCTCTACACGCTCGTCAATCGCCATTGAAAATCAGCAGAGAAATAAAATCGCGTGAACAGGTACGAATCTACTACAGTAAAGAAGAAACCCAAAAAAACCCTAGCTCTAGATCGAGAAGTAGAAAATACTAGAAGACAGACGATATGATCTAATAAAGCGTTTGGAGGGAGAGAAGAGGAGGGAGAGGAAAAAAGGTTCGAAATTTGGGGAGTGAAAGAGAGGGAAGTGGAAATTTTGCGAGGGAGAGAGCGCGCTTCGAGGTTTGGAGACTTTGGAGCTGCTATACTTTTTGTTCTTGGGTCAAATTATGTACCCTTTTAAATTCAAAATCGCAATATAATTCACTTCAAATTTTTTCCTAAAAAGTGTGACCCCAAAGTTTCCAAAATTTTCCTTAACTTGTAAGATCCGAAAATTTCCAAAATTTTCAAGTATGAAATTGATATATATACACAATTCTTAAACTCGTTCTTGTTTGTTCTTTTTTTGTACTGTGTTAGCCCGAAACACCCTCTCTCGACTTGTTCAAAAAAAAATTATTCTTCTATTGTCTTTTAACATTATCATTGCCCAATAGAGTATCGCTCAAGTGGGATCTGAGAGTTTAAAATAAGGACACCTATAACTTAAATATATCAGGAGGATACACTCGATAAGCCCAAGAAAAACTAAAATTCAGCTATGTAACAAAAGGATACACCCCATTTTTATTTATATAGACATTTTCATGCCACTTTTTCACACATTTGAGGGCATGAAAATGTCTTTATAAAACATTGGAAGAACAAGCTTAAAGACTGCATGCATACAATTCCATCAATAAGTTCATTTGTCAATTATGTGCAAGTAAAATATAGTAGATGTAAGAGCTTAACAGAAAAATGAATCATACATCAAAGCTAAAAGATCTTTCTACAGGTAATATCAGTACACCAAATACAAACTACTCACCAAATACAAATACAGATACAGATACAAGTCAGTTTCACAGCCAACAAAGAAAAAGATCAAAAGCTACAATTAGAAGACCTAATTGTAGCAGTCTAACACAACAGACTACATGACACTAACTAGTTTTCTTCATCAAAGCAGTTGATCTGTCAATAAGTAAGGTCAAAGGGGTTCTTTGTTCAGGAGCAAGCTAAGCATCTGATGAATTCTAGGGTACAACCTAAAAATCCTGTAATTGGGGGCTTCTTCTTAGGTTTATACCTAAAAACTGGACAGATTCAGTTGTCTAAAATCTAACAGCTTTCAGCTGAAGTTTAAGCTATATTATTCATTGTCATCATCAGATTTATCTTTATCTGCCTTATTTCCATCTTCACCATCGTCCTCGGCTTCTTCCTCGTCATCTTCATCATCAGACATATTATTCATCAACTCTGTAATTATTTCCTTCACCTCCGCCTTTCTGTGCATTAAATCCATGCCAAAATGGGTACCTGAAACAAAATAAGCCCTTTAGAAACTAATTACTAAGGGTAATGGAATTTGTTAGCCTTCCTGTGATCTACATATTGTTGAAAGCACAAGCTTTTTTTAGCATTTTTTGAAGTAGGTAGTGTGTTAGTGGAATACTGCCATCCATTGGAACCTCTAATATTAGTGAATCTCCATAGTGTAACACTGTACAGACTTAGAGAATTATGTCCAATAAAAATAAGCAAGCAAGAAGCAAGGCAAGCCAAAGAATCAGCTTAATGTTCTCCATACCAAGCTTCCGCAGAATATCTGATAAAGTTGCCTGCAACATTCAAATAACAAATATATTAATAGCTAATCAAGGAAGGTGGGAAACTCAAAATTTTGGGCAATGGCAGATAACATTGAGAGCTTACAGTATTGAAATCAACTTCTTGCAAAATGTTTTCAACAACAGTATGCAATTCCTCCTTGCTCAGCCCTGTGTTCTTTTTGCTTGCTTTACCTTTTCCTAGAATACAAAGAATACAATTTTGGCACAAAGGCACATGAACAGTCGTAATGATAAAATAATCAACAGAAGTCTTAACCCAAGGATCTCCTGCTAAAGGGAAGAATTATGAAAAAATGTATAAACACATAGTTGTACTATGTCCCGATAAAGTGATAATTGGTAGAGAGAAGTTAATTAGAAAATCAAAAGTACCAACATAATTTTATTATATGGTAGATGATAAACCACAAGAAAGATACCAAAAGATTCAAATCAAGAATAGCTGAACATTTGATTTAAATCACCTTTGTCCTTGGTCACAGATTTCGATCTCGATTTGTCTGACTGCTTTTTGCTAGAATCTTTTTGGTCAGTAGACTTAGCTTTCTTGGTTTCATTTTCCGGCTTCTGCTTCTTACTCCTGGACCCCTTAACTTGAGAAGGTGAAGCAGAATCTTTTGCAGCAGCGTCACTTTTTTTTGGAGTTGTTTTAGATTTTTGCTTGATTTCTAAAGGCTTCTTAGAACTCTGCTTCTTGATATCTGTAGATGTTTTCTTACTTTTAGACCCAGACTCCTCCTTTGATTTTGGACTAGGTGCCTGTTCTTTGATTTCAGCACCCTCTTCTGGATTGATCTCATCGTCATCACTCTCTTCCTTGGGTTCTTTCTTGTCACCATCTTCTTCCATGGATTTTTCTTTAGCATCTAAACTTTCATCTTTGTCTTCATCCTCGCTTTCTTCCTCAGTTTTAGATATCTTTTCTTTTTCACTAACTTTGGCCTTCTGCTTGCACATGAAAAGTTATGTCAAACAGATAAACCATAGAGCAATGTGCAAAAAAGTATTACGTATAAAAAAAGCAGCAATTCGGGGAGAAAAAGACACGTTAAAAGAACATTTGACCTTCAAAATCATAACCAACATTAATTATTACGTTATACATTTTGGGACTTCACCGGACCCGAAAAAGCATGGTACAATATATTGCAGTCTCCATAGTTAACATTTTGTAAGGGGCAAATAAATGGAAGCATTTAAGCCTGACAGGAATTGCAGCAACCCGTATAGTCAAAAGCTATGCAAATATTTGAACTTATTAGATCCACATTCTCTCACTAACAATCCAACCTTTAAGGCAATAAATAGTGTCTTTTCTATGTCCCTTTTAGCATGTGCTTAGAGTTGTAGCTTTATCTATTAATCATATAACACACTCATGAGAGAAGCATTTCTTGATATAATTTTGCGAGTGAAGATCGTTAGAAACTACAAGTACATCTACTCAAATCCTTCAATAATCTAGGGCAATAACGAAAGAAAAGCATTTATAGCATCAGTCATAATGAAAATGTACAAATTTTTGGAACACTCCAAAATGAAAACAAGATAACACAGTTGGAAGAAAAGGAACTGAGACATGGTATACAATCCAGCACATCAGTGCTTTTGATCAAGACAAGATAAAATGTGAAGAATAGCACTTAGGTTACAAGTTGAATTAATATTCTTCTATTATCGGAATAAAATGTGAAGAATAGCAGGAGATAGATAGTTGGAAGCACTTAGAAGTTATTGTTTCATGAATATTTTTCATGTTCAAATTGTACCAAGTGACGTATGAAGCAAACCTTAGATGATTTTTCAGCAGAACGTTCTTTAGAACTAGAGCTTCTACTAGGTGTTGCCTTTGATTTGCGCTTTTTCCCCTTCTGTAGCTAATGTTACAAACAATGCATTAGAAACGCATGCCAATTGAGTACAAAAAAATAAATAAAATAAAACAATTTAAGGAGGTATAAACCTGCTCCTTGTCTGCAAGCAAAACATCAGTTGTGGCATGTGGAGATTGAAGAAATTCCAATAATTTGGCTGAGATATCTTCCTGAAATTCCAAGGAGGTTTGGATAATCAGTCATCAGAACATCATACAGAAAAAAATTAACTAATAGCTAAACACCTTCTTGGAGGATGCTCTGTTAACAGGAATGTTCAGAACATCACAGAAGTCTAGCAATTTCTCCTTCACACATTTATCAAGCTTCTCTTTGAATTTGGCTCTTTGTTTTTCCTGTTAAAATAAACAAAAGCATTTCAAATTCAAATGAGAAAGATGCCTTGCCAAAAATGCTTCCAAGTAAAGGCTGAAGGAAATGGCCTGTACTCAGATTGCTAATCACCTATACTGCTATACACTAACGCCTAATGTAAAAAGGAACCCATCAAAAAACAACATGCCCAAAGTTCACATATTATGCATTTAGACATGGGTGAACTTGATGTCCATTTTAAAAAGCTAAAACTCAGGAATACTCCAAAATTCTCAAGTTAAACAATAAATTTTAATGATCAATTCATGCTTTTCATAGCATGTCAATGCAGTATGGGTTTTAGTTTGTGCCGCTTCGGCTTCCGTTTTTGGTCCTCTTTTGCTTTTTGTGGTCCGGTCGGGTCTTTTGGGCGCACCCCCTTGCGTCAAGCCAGGGGTGCCCCTATCTTGGCCCCCCAGATTTCCCGTAAGGGGAGCCCACTGGGTAAATGTTGTTCTTGTTGTCAAGGCAGTATGATGCAGGCATAAGAGAATGAAGGATCAAATGACAGCACATGCTATTTTACTCAATTTTTTACAATTGCAACATTAAAAGAGCAACATAAGGTCTGGTTCTTCACAAGACTATTTCTCTACTACTCATTTTTTAAAGATAATACTGCCAGGTCGTGTTAATTAAAGCAGAAACCTTTCTTTACCTCATTTTCAATCCATACAAAGCCAGAAAATAAGCCTATGCCTTTCTTCAAATTGTGCACCTGTAAGAAAGCACACGCATAATTAGATCTCCTTAAAAGGAGCTCAATTAGTCAATAACAATTAACAAGAAAGAGAATGTTCATTTAAAAGAACAGCACGACAAATCAAGGTATGACAGAGCAACAGGCAACATTACCTTCGCTTTTTTTCCATAGAGAATTGTGTGTAGTAACTGAAGATTGTCATCAGGTTTTCTCTTCGATAACTTGTAAGCCACTGTACAGTTCAGAATATCAGGCCCAAAAATATGCCGTGAGGGAAAACAACGATAGACCTTAGAGCATAAACACAGCAGAAGCTTCTGAAACCTGACTTGCAGTTCATCCTATCACTAAAACTTACTTATCAAAGATTATTTGCAAGTCAGAATCTGACTTCTAGCAAATAACCTTTGTCATAACATATCTGACTTTCACTTATTGTTTTACCTTGACATTGAAATGCAAATAACAATTTTATGCTATAAGGTCTAGACCATGAACAATGTTCTAAATAAACGCTAGGCAGACCCTGGGCGGAGAGGGGCCGCCTAGACGGCTAAAACAGTTGCCTAGGCAGTTCTAGATGGGCGCCTAGATGGGTTAACAGCTAGGCAGACTGGGACCTCCCAGCGCCTAGGTGGGGCCTAGACAGAAATTTTCAGAACAATAACCATGAACACAAGGTTAAAAATTTGACAATACAGTTAGGAAGCTGAAGCTACTTGACCCCTGGCAACAACTACCACAACAGAAAAGCCAAGGTTGAAGCTTTTTCTGACTTTCTGTTGCGGTGTTGCCTGTTCTAATTTCCATAATCCGGATGCAAGTTGTACCATGACAGAGGCCGGGTTTTAAGCACAAAATATAGCTCAATGTTTATTGATGTTACCAAGCAATCTTGAGATGTGCAAGATAAACAGGATCATTAAGATTGCATCCTTGTATATTATTGTTACACAACATTGTTACTGATCAATCTCATTATGGAATCATGGACGTACAAGAAGGCTTTCTAATATTGTTATTCTTTAAGTTTATCGAAGTGGGTGAAGAGTACAACTAGAAACAAAATCAAAGCATACCAATTGCCAATATAAAAAAAATCAGCCTGCATAATATTTCATGTTCATAAATAAGTTTCAAAATAATTTAAGTGAAAAATTATACCTCAAATTCATAAATAAGTTTATTACTTCATAAGATCATTGCAATAAAGTAAACGTGACATTCCAAAAAATAGAACTCCCAAGTGTCATGAGTCATGACATATGAGGTGAGAAGATATGAGAGCTCCAACATAATTTGAATGTTAGCACTTTAACCACTCCACTGAAGCCAAATCATTTGAGAAGCTTTAGGATCTTAAGTTGATACAAATAACACTATTTGCACACACACATACCAATTCATAGCCTACAATACAGGTTACAGACCATGATGGTACATCACCACAAGTTTGTGCTTTTAAAGATTACTAATGGAAAAAATAACCACTCCTATTTTCATTTCTTAATCAAAATCACACCCTTCAATACTTTTTTAAATAAAAATAAAACCATCAAAAAAGACAATTTCCCTCAAGATCTAAAATATAAAAGACTAAAATTTGTAAGATACAATGTTAACTCCGTTTTATTCATTAAGCAATGATAACATCTGACTTGAGAAAACACCATTAACATGAGTGATTTTAAAAATAAATATGATTTTTAACTTTTCTCAAATTTTAGTGGTTTAGATCAAAATTTAATTGATCTAGGGGTAGTTTTTGAAAAAATCCCTAAAAAAGCACCTTTCTCGAAAGTCCCTCAATAAGAACCTTTGATTTTACCTCTTGCAAGTTGCAACAAACTATTGCAAAACATAAGCAGACTTTTCACTACCTTAAGTAGGGTACTCTATCATATTTTGTTATATTCAAACTACAACAAAGTCGTATAATATCTAGATCTCCTGTATTAAACTCACAAGGTCCGTTCTATAATTGTTTTGTTCTTCCCCGAGACACTTATATATTAAATTATTGCCAGATATACCAATGTTCACAGAAAACAAATCATAGGAAGTAGGCATGCACCTAGCTTTCTTTTGAAGGTTCATAAACATAATGCCAAAACTGCTAAACCAAATCAAACATGTGCTACTTGTACAATAATTAGTTAAACCTGTCTCAGCAAAAAAAAATCTTCACGTTTGGCATCCATATCTCAATTCGAAAGCAATAAAAGCATAGATTTACATTCGAATTCGCGAATGCAACATTCTAACATGTCTAAGCAAGCAACTGAAAATACATCATGTACTTATTATTCTTATAATACAGATGTTTATACACTATTATGGAATCAAAAAATATGTTAATTGCAAAAACATAGACAAAAAAAATTAAAAGGGGGAGTTTACAAACAACATACCATTTGGAATATCCTTCAGCTGTGTGCCACTACCCTGAACATCAAGCAGAGAACTTCATATAAGCCAGTATAGTTAGATAGCAGTTGCAGATGCATATGCCATTAGTTTCAGCTACTGACTAAGCTGTACATCGTATCACATGGTTAGTAGTAATTAGTTTTGTTCGATTACTTGTAAGTATAAAGGGTCGTATGGTACCTAGTCCCTGAAAATACCTTGCCATTAAGAATTGATACTCACCCAAAATTCTCTTCATTCTCTTGTATCATACTAAGATTGCACTTTAATTCATAGTAGTGAATTCACTGAATTCCTGTATTAATTGCACCTTAATTCATAGTAGTGAATTCACTGAATTCCTGTATTAATTGCACCTTAATTCCAGTGTAATGATACTTAAGATTTCCACCATTTGAAGAGCACTGATAAATCAAACAATTTGAACCCAAAAAAAAAGAGAGTTGGTGAAATTACCTTTGCAATTGTGAGGGGCTTGGGAGCAGAGGACCTCGCATGTGAAGATGGAAGAGAGAAGCGTTCCACTGTCTTTCTCTCCCTCGTGGGCCTCTCGTTGGGTGTCTTTGGTGTACCCTGCTTCTCTTCCTCCACTTCTTGCTCCTCTTCACCATCCTCCTCCGCCTCATCCTCTTCAACTTTCTCCGGGCTCTTCTTTCGCTTCCTTCTGCCCTTCGCCGATTTCTCTTTCTCCTCATCCTGCTCTTCCTCCTTTTCTCCTTTCTGCTCCTCTTCTTTCACCTCTTCCTCGTTCGATTCCTTCTCAGCTCCTCCCTTTTCAGATTCAGCCCCAATCTCTTCTTTCTCCTCTTCCACTAATCCCTCTTTAGCCTCCTCTCCTCCACCGCCACCGCCTTCCTCCTCCGCTGCTTCTCCTTCATTCTCCAGCTTCTTATTCTCCTCCGCGTGCTCGTCAATCGCCATTGACTATGAGGAAAAATCAGAACAGTAACTGAAGCTTGTGAACAACTACAAATCTACAGTATAACAAAAATTATAAAAACCCTAGCTCTGGATCGAGAAATTAAAAACTAAATTGGAGAGAAACGATGATCTAATCAGGCGATTGGAGTGAGAGAGAAGATGAGGGAGAGAGAAAGCTTCGAAATTTGGGGAGTGAGTGAGAGGGAAGTGTCGGAATTTTGGGAGGGAGAGAGCGGGCAGAGTGGATCCGCCTAAATTTTTCGAGGTTGCAGAGCTGGAACATGAGAAACTTTGTTTTTACCACATTGTTTAATTTTGGAGAATATATTAATTTATGTTCCTTCATTTAAAAGCCTATACAATAATGGGCTTTCCTCATTGATAGACCGAACCAAATAGCCCATTTGAAGTAGTACCCTTGAGCAGACAAATGAAAACGCATAGAGACTATATAAGTAATATAACACACTCCCTCAAGGGAAAAACCCTGGTTTCTTCCTCCGTCGCCGTTGATAGTGCCGAGAACAGCAGCTACGAACTGCAATGGTATGCTTCCGACCTTCTTCTTCTATTATGTCTTATCTTCTCTTTCGATTTCCGCTTTGTACTCTGCTGTCCTGATCTCTGGTCTCGACGAGCTTCTGCGTCACAACTCAAAATGCGAGATTAGTTTCTATAGTGCTCTTCGTGAATGGATTCGATCCCTAGGTTTTCAATATCGGCTGTTGATGTGAGAAATTATTGTTATGTCTGTGAATTGGATTTCTAAATAGGTTATTTGTATAATTTTAAGTGAGTGGAGTGTCAATACATGAAAACTGACTACGATCGATGATTTAGTGCCATTTTTGCTTCACTGATTTGTTAGTAATCTAGGAGATTTGATTTTTCTGTGTGCTGTCAATACTTTTGATGTAATTTCGTCAATCGGTAGAGGTTGTTGTTTGTAAGTATGTTGTTTGTAGAAAATTTGGGAAGATTATAGTCTGATTTGAAAAATCTGCCAGCATTTGCGAAAGGAACTTTGAAATTTTCCTATATCGATGACATTCAACCACTCTTCTGAGTACCAATCTTAAATATTGCATAAGCTTCGCCATTTGATCCTGTTGTGTAGTTCGTGTTTTTTTTGGTCTTTCATGCGATGACATTGCTATTGTATTTGCAGGCACCGAAACGAGGTGTAAAGCCTGCTGCCCCAGCAAAGAAGAAAACCGTATGTCTTTAACTCTGGTTGATTTTTTTTAATTTTGTTGTTGACAAAGAAATTGCTTCTCAGCTGCCACTATGCTCACTATGATGTTTGTGGTTATTAGGAGAAGGTTGTGAACCCTCTCTATGAGAAGCGCCCTAAGCAGTTTGGAATTGGAGGGGCATTGCCTCCCAAGAAGGACATGCGCCGGTTTGTCAAATGGCCCAAGGTGGTTCAACTCCAGAGGAAGAGGAGGATCCTTAAGCAGAGGTTGAAGGTTCCACCAGCCTTGAACCAGTTCACAAAGACTCTTGACAAGAATCTTGGTATGATCCAAAACTGTTCTCAGTTCTTTATTCTTGTTATAAGTTTATTGTCTGTATTAGCCAACTTAAGCGAGAAAATTGTCACTGTAATTTTGTTCATGTCATTGCAAATGAAAAATGTAACTTTGCAGTTTGCTAATGGATTTTCTTGTTATTTACAGCAACAAGCTTGTTCAAGATGCTTCTCAAGTACAGGCCAGAGGACAAGGCAGCGAAGAAAGAACGTCTTTTGAACAAGGCTCAAGCCGATGCTGCTGGGAAGGATGCTGCAGCTGCCAAGAAGCCAATTGTTGTGAAGTACGGTCTTAAGCATGTGACATACCTTATTGAACAGGTTGCTAATCTCCACTGATTTGTCACCCTTTTTTGTTCTTTGAACTATCATTGTATGGTGATCTTTATATGCTTATGGATTGGTTTTCTGTTTTTGTTGTACAGAACAAAGCACAATTGGTGGTTATTGCTCATGATGTAGACCCAATTGAGTTGGTTGTGTGGCTTCCAGCCCTTTGCAGGAAGATGGAGATTCCATACTGCATTGTGAAGGGAAAAGCACGATTGGGATCGGTAATATTTAGGCAGTAAAACTCTTTCTTTGGCCTGAACAGCTTTTTTCTTTTTTTGCTAATCAAGTATAAATTATTCTTCAAAACAGATTGTGCACAAGAAGACCGCATCTGTATTGTGCCTAACCACTGTCAAGAACGAAGACAAGATGGACTTCAGCAAGATCTTGGAAGCCATTAAGGTGAGTTAACCTTGTTGACATATTTACAACAAAAGTATATTTGTTATTCTATCCTCTCATCATTTGTTTGAATTGTATTTAATGTCAGGCCAACTTCAACGACAAGTACGAAGAATACAGGAAGAAGTGGGGAGGAGGTATCATGGGCTCTAAGTCACAAGCAAAGACCAAGGCAAAGGAGAGAGTACTTGCCAAGGAGGCTGCCCAGAGGATGACCTAGAAGCTATTTAAAATTTTCCAGTTATATCTTTTTCCAAATACTAGTTCAATTAAAGACATTGTGTTACTTTTTGTAGTCTTTTGCTTGACATTTTGTGGTAGTTAAGCTGTCACCCTTCATTACTGCAAGAGCTTTTTCTATGAGGAATTTTGAATTGGAATCTTTGTTCGTGTTTTGTTTCTCCTTTTCCAGAAATTCAAGCACACATTATCATAATCATGTTTCTCTTCTTTTTATTTTTACTCACCTTTTATTAGGCATAAGGCTGTACTTCCAACATAACGTTCAACATGATCTTATGTTAAGATTGAAGCAAACCACTGTTTTCTTTGTACTGTGTTGCTTACATTCTAATGAATGAACTGTTTGTTAGCGTTCAAAAAAGGAAGTGATTGTGGTGAAGTTGCAGTGGTAATTATTGTGTTAAATATCAAAACAACTAATTAATTCTGACATGGCTAACACTTTGTGTTAAGTTCAGTGGTCAGCGAAAGCAAACTTGCAAATAGCTCAAGGATATGAGAAATGTGATTGAAAGATCATTTTTATTGTGTTAAAACATAAAATTTTGCTGCTGGTGCTGTCCTTCTCACAGCAAGCTACAATGATTTTTTTTTTAATAACTGAATCTTCAATCTAGTAGCACTGAAGAAATACAACTTGGGTTCAAAAAAAAAAAACAATTAGATGCAATATATCAAAACATGTCACTATTCCTGCATTCCATGACAAAAAATACCCTAACCAAAGCCTCACTTCTCCATCTTTAAAGCAGCATGACCATTTTCGGTTTGTGATGGCGGGTTGAAGGTGTCCCAAGCTTCAATCCAAGTAACCATGGCATCGCCCAACTTGATGAAATAAGGGTCCAAGTGGTTGAGCTTGGCCTTGATCAGTTTAGCCAGCTCTAGATAGCACAATTGTGGTGTATTGCACTCCTTAGGGAAAACTACAGATTGGAAGAATGGAATGGTCTCTTCTTGCCAAAATATCCCATTGTATTCCTTCTTCAAGTTCACAAATGGGTCACTTGCCTTGCTATGCCATATGTATGGTAGCCCTGTCTTTATTCCATATCCCAAGTGGTCACACACCACCTAAAAAAAACCATTTGAGATTCAAAAATTGTTGTCAATACACAAGATGTGTATATAAACATGGACCAAAATCAAAATTTGGAAAACCCTAGACTGAGAACCAAAGCGAAAGTTTCTTGGTTTGGTTCAGTTCGGTTCAGACTAGACCGACTTATGGTCACCCCTACACTTTTTGGGGGTGTACTATATTTAAGAGGATAAGTATAAAGTTTTTATTGTGTTACATTACCTTGACACACCAGCCCGCGAACATATCATCGTACCTCTTGAAAGGCACTCCTTCTCCCATGAGACCAAAGTAAATGGCAGGGCCAATGAGTTCCCTGTTGAAGGCTAGGTTCATCCCACACATAGGGAAGAGGCTTCCCTTTGGAATTGTCATAACCGCATCCACATACCTAAATGTCATGTTTGTACTAGATTGAATCAAGTTTCAAAAAATTATAAAATCCTTATATTCGGATAATTTTTAAATATAGTTTGTTTATGATAACGTTAAGGGTGCATTTGAATCACGCATTATAATACGATTAAATTAATGTATTATAATGTGTAATCCAAACACACCCAAAGAGGAGTTGATCATAGGAGTGAACCTGGAGTTGCGTTCGAGGGGCTTGACAAGCTGAGTAGGGGCGTCATAGTCAGGGATGTTGAGCCAAAGGCCATGGGAGATGGCGGTTGGGACACCTTCTCTCCAGCTGAAGGGATACCCTCTCACAAAGTCGGCGCCTTCACGGTAGGGATCATAGAGTGTGTTGAAGAAGTAGGGTGTGGACGGTGTCTCAAGGTTCTTTATGTGTTGTTCAATTGCATCTATCTCTTTCCCACTTGGGTCCTTAGCTACCTTCATATCAAAAAAATCTCATTTCTAAGTAGTAATATATAGTTGTGGTGCATACTACTGCATAGTTCTATATTCCAAGCAATATAAAAGAAATTGTCTAATGTTGTAAGCACGTCAAATAGGCAATGAAAGGGTTCGGAGTTCATATTTCATTTCCTTTATCGAATTGTTCTATTGACATTCTATATAAGGTAAGTAATCTTGAGGCAATTGTCTTTAGTGCATTAGAATTATACATTATAATGCATTATATTATATTAATTAATGCAATATTTTGCATTATAACATACCCTTATTATAGATTTTAAGGTAACGTGACATTTGAACTTCTTATATATGGTTGCATACATTTTTTTGCCTACCATAGTTTATTTATGCATGCTGAGTGGACTTTATAACCATACAACTCTCTCTAAGATTTTAACCATATACTACAGTTTATTCCAAGTCGCAAATTCAAAAACTCTATTTAAGAAAGAAAAATATCGCACAACACAATTAGCAACTTTATTATATATTTATTTGCCTATAAAACCTAAAGTAATATGATACCCAATTTACTATTACGGATACAACAAGATTTGATAAGAACAAGAATAAGAACACATAGATTGACATGGTTAACCAATGTTGTGTTGACTACGTCCATGGGCAGAAGGAGAATTGATTTTCAAATAACTAGATTTTGGAATTACAATTATAAGACGTTTCAAGAGTATATATAGAGACTCTCGCCTACAAACCTGCTTAATTCAAATTATAAGTCGTAGGCTCAAACAAATCCGGAAAGACAAAAAAAAGCCAAAATACATAATATATCATTTTGGGGGCGCTGTCACCTGCCAAGGGGCTCCGCCCCCTGAGACTCCCGATGAGTACAGATCAGAGACAAATTCAAGGCACATTAATAATTATATAAACATGATATTTTCACAAAAAAAGTAAGAAAGAGATACTCACAAAGCAATCATCATCAATGGTGAAAATGTATTTCTTCTTGGAGATGAGAAAGCCAAAGCAACGACAAGCGGATTCCTTATAGGAAATGCAAGTGTACAATTTTGGACCCAAGATCCGTTTCATGTCATCATGGTTATACAAATCGTAGTCATATCCTTCGGGTACCCGAATCTTCTTGCTCGGATCCCCATCTTGGATTATGATCAAGTGGTAGGGCTCAAAAAATGCCCTCCACTGCTCTAAAAAATCAAGGGTCCTGATCGTTGGGATCACTATGTCGATCTCGTCCTTGGACGGCAGAGATCTTCTTGACTCCACTTGTGAGGCCATCTTTGGACAAACTCTCAAATTCTCTCAAAGCAATGAGTGAATATGAAGATTATGAAGTTATTGGTGGGTCTTTTGATTTATAAGTGGGCTTTAATTTAGATGTTCAATGGTTCAATCCTTAGAATTTAATGTTGTGGATTATGAAGATTATTTATTTTTTCTTTAGAAGATATATTGTGATTATAAGTATAGCTAGAGAGCAATCAATTGAACATGGTCAAGGCATATACAGAAGTTTTATATGTAATTGAAGGTTACAATTTCATTCTATGTACGTATATAAGAAAAATCGATTGCATTAGCATTTCTACATAACATTTTTAGCATGCATGTACAAATTTCCAAGCAATAAATTGCAAATCAGAATTATAAACATTTTAGGTATGTAATATGAAAATGTAAATAGAATTGAAATTGATACCTTCTTGAAAAATCTCTAATCAGCAAGAAGTAAAATATGCATGCATATTATCTTTGAAATACTCATAATGATCACCTAAGTATTTTAGAAATTGACCATGTAAATATTGGGTTTGGTTCAAATGAAAAAAACTATTATCTTGAAAAATAAAAAAATGTACCTTTTTTACTTCGGAGTTCACTTTTTTACATTTGTATTTTTCATACTTTATATTGCACTTTTCGTATTTTTTGTAGTATATTTTTTGGATTGCACTTTTTGTATTTTGTAATGTACTTTTCATACTTTGTAGTTCACTTTTCATTTTTCAGGATAAGAGTTTTTTTTTTATTTAAACCAAACTCTGTAAATATTTAACTTAGAATATGTGAAAAGTAATTAATTTTTTTTTGTCAAATTAGTACTTTTGATTAAGAAGGGAAACAAGCTCTCAATCATTACTTTTAATTTAATTTATATTGCTCTCAAAATTGGTAAAACATAGATGGACGTGCAGTCGTTATCCAAATTCCAAAGACCAAACTAAGAAGCCCCTCTTTGAGAAGTACTACAAGCGGTTAGTTATAAAGTAGATTTGTCAATCGGGTCGGGTAGGATTCGAGTTCGGTTATTTTGGGTGTGGGTTAAGTCGAGTTTGAACCGTTATGAGTAATGGGTTAAATCGGGTCGGGTCGGATCGTTGTGGGTTTTCGGACAGGTCAGATTGATTAGTGGGTCAAAAACATCGAATTTTTTATGATTATTAAAACAAAATTTTAATTAAAATAATAAAATTAAATAATAATATATTCTTGGATCTATCGAGTACACCTCCTTCCTTTGGGCAGGGGTACCCCATCTCAACTCCCCAGATTCCGCTGTAGCAGAACCTCATTGGGGTCAATGTTGTCGTTGTTGTATTTTAATAATAAAATATGTTATATGTTTCAAAATAAATTTTATAAATATACTAAATCGGTCAATCCAACGGTTTTCGTGTTTCAATCTAACGATTTTCCGGTCTATCGAGTTCGATTTATTTCGTATTCGGGGTTCAAATTTTTGAAACGTAACCCTAAAATTTTCGATCAATTCAGGTCGGATTTGAAGGTCGAGTCAGCTTTTGACACCCACATATATAACCCAGTAGTAGTACCCACCAAAAGTTATGTGGTACATGATTTATAACGGAATAGTAGTGAAGTGGTCGCGAAGAAAAGAAGCTTTGTGTTCCCTTCCCAACAGTTTTCTTCTTCTTCAAAGCTTCCAACGTACTTGCCACTATATATACATATCGATACTTTGAGTTGATCGATCATCGACCAGTTAACTTCTGGCCGGCTAATATGGAGGGCCGAGATGGTGGGTTGACGATCGATACACGCCCTCCCTTTCGGTCAGTTAAGGAAGCTGTGTATTTGTTTGGAGAAAGGGTCTTCCCCGCTGATTACCACACCCCCAAGGTTTGATTTGTTTTCATTCGTGTTACACACTTATCACATAGTTAGCTGCAGGATATAATTGCTTAGGGGGTTATAATAGGTCGGGTTATGGGTGGGTAGAACACATTCACTACCCGATCTGCAAGTAAAAATACACCACTTGATCTATCTGTTATCCGTGAAATGTTTCATCTATCATTCAAATCATCCGTCACCCGTTGAGTTATATTGGTGATCCATTCATCCGTAAAACTATTGTATTTTTTCTATTATTTGTATGTGATCATTTAATATTGATAATTCAATACGAAAAAACATATAAAGGTAATAATTCAATAAGTAAATTATCAATACGAAATGCAAATCTATAATTATAAAAGCAATATTAAAAAACACAAAAAAATACATCATAGAATATTAATGTTAACCAAATATTTGAAAATTTCCTTTAAAATATAAGAACACCTTCACAATATACTAGGATAGCTAAGATTTAAATTGGATTAAGTGGGTAGTTTGAGTAAAACGTACAACTGATGGGTTGGGTGGTGGGTGAGTGATGGGTCGAGTTATTTAAGTAATAAACTCTCACACATATCCAATCCATCATCCTTTTCACCCATCACTCATCCACCCATTATTCGCTTTGTTTGAGGTTTCGCCCATTTATTTGAGTGGATTAAACAAACTGATCAATTACCATGGGTAATTGCCAGTCTACTTCTTTACGTAAAGTTGTCAGAGTACGATTAACCTGGTGTACGATAATTGAATACATTTCATTTACTCTAAATAATTAGCTAAAAATATTAATTGAACTGGTCGACCACCACCAGTCTCACATTTATCAAGCAAGGAATCCAACCAAAGAATTCTCCTCAAATTATATTACAAACTCTTAGCTTTTTTTTTTTTTTCTCCTCATTATTTGGCTTAATTAATTAATTAATTATGATACTATCAATTGAATTCGTCACATAAGCTAATTCCATATGTTGTGAAGCCACCAATTAATATGTGCATCAATTATATCCAGCTTGCTCAAAAGCACAATGCTTCAAATCCAGAGAGCATGATAACTGAGCTCGAAATTACAAAACACAATCTCAAAAAGTATCAGCAAGAAACCAAATCATTGACAAATCAAATGTCTTATCTGAAAGAGGATCTAGAGAACACCAAGAGAGAGCTTCAAGAACTGAAGAGCCTCCAAGAATCCAAAAGACACTTAACCAAGATGATGGCCGATTTGCAGGACATGGAAGATCTCAAATATGTCAAGAATTCACCACAACGTATAGTGACATCATTTGCATATCCAACTCCCTCTAAGATTAATGTATTAGAGAGACATCCTTCTCTTAAGAAGAATCCATTTGATATCTCATTGATTGGAGGCATTTTTCAAAAGAGAAGAACCAAATGCCACGATCCTTAATTATTAATTCATCAGTAGCTTGCTTAATTTTCAATAAGATGTATGTACCATCAGTAACCAGAATCTGGTTTACTTTCTTTTTGTTGTTTGTGATAATCCTATTCAGTTAGAGAGTGTGTGTGTGTATATAAGTCAACAAATCAATCATGCTTTTTATGAACAATTGTTGTTGAGTCTATGTAAAACATAAGCACGAACAATTCTGTTGAAGAACCTTCAAAGTCTACTTCACAGAAAGGATTGCCGCAAGCAGCTGTTCATACAACTTTTTTTTGAAGGGCACTGCGCGCCTATGAGAATCGAATCAGAAACCTCGATCTGGATATGACAAATATTCTACATTCCTTCAAGTTGGACTTGGGTAAGAATTGCAAGAAGTCTTCGGATGTTTAGTCAAGCACTTATTACAATTAACTTTCTATTTATACTAAAGTGTAAAAAGGGTAAGGTAAATTAAAGCAGGTATTAAAGTGGTCGGGTAATAGCTGATGTAACAACTATTCTAAGAATCCCCGTTTTTGTCTAGGTCCCGTCTAGGTGTTGCAAGGTCCTACTCTGCCTAGCCTTCTAGTGCGTCTAAATACCCATTTAGGCTGCCTAGGCACTAGACAGTTTCATTTCCGCTTAGAGACCGCCTAACATTTTTTAGAACACCAGATGTAACAATGATTTTGAGTAACTCAAATCATTATTAGGTGTCATTAATGCCCTAATTAAGAATATGATAGATACTTTGCACCCCCTCCGTTTGGACTTGGTTATGCATAATGCATACATTTTCAGATGTTTGATACGCTCATGAAATAGTGTTCAAAATTCTTTTATATCACCATTTCATGTTTTCATTTCTGTGTTAGAAACTCTAAATATTGGTGATACCAACATAACATGAAATTACCAATGTTTGTATGATATTTTATTTTTGTACCTAATTTAATTTTTTTCTTTGTATTTTAAACTTTTCTAATATATATCTTTGCCCAACTATCTTAGAAAATAGTTATGATAAAAAAAATTCAACAACTTGGCTGGCAAAACTTGACCCGATCCGAGAAATCCGTCCGATCCGCCCGACTCCGAACCCGACCCGACCCGAGAAAAAATAAAAAGTTTTATACCCGAGACATGTTTGACCCGAACTGATTTGACCCAAATCTGAAAAAACCTGAAATCGGTATTAACCGAAAACCGATTATACCCGAATGGACTAGCCTGATGCAACCTGATATCCGATGCTACCCGACCCGAAGTCATCCGAAAATCCGAAGTTACCCGACCTGAAACCATCCGAAAATCCGAAGTTACAAACCCGAAACCATCCGAAAGTTACATTATGTTTTAAATATTAATAATAGTGAATATTTATTATAATTATGTTTTTAATTTAAATGTTGAATTAAATATTTAGATCCTAAAGTTGTTAAACTACAAAAAATAATGGTCTATATAAAAATCCGACTCACTCGAAATCAAATTAACCCAAAATTCGACCAAAGTCAAAATTCGATTCACCAAAAATCCGAAAAACCCGAAATCCGACTAAATCTGAAATCTAGCTAAACCCGAAATCGAACTTATCCGAAATCAAGTTGGACCGAAAACCGAATGACCCGACCGAAATTGATCCGAAACCCGACTTTGCTCGATTAATTGAGCACCCGACCCGAAATGACCCAACCCAATTTGACCCGATTTTCAAAATATCCGAATTTGACCCGAATCCGTACTTACTCGAAACTGAATTGACCCGATCCAAACCCGACCCGACCCGCCCGATTGACACCCCTAATTTCTAGCAAACTCACACCAAAATAATTCTTCTAAATAAATTTGGGCCACGGGCCACCATTGATCCAGTTAGGCCTACTGCTTGGCCAAAAGTTAGGCCCAATAACAAAATCTGCAGGTTGTTTCGCTTTATTTTCTGGATTATTCGTTCAACAAGTTCTTTGCACTTCTAACTAGTTCCCATTTCCAACTACACCATTTCTTTGCACATAAAGAAGCAAACCACCATCACAAATTATAAAAGCAACTCTATCTCTTGCAACTTCCTTTTAACATAAAATTGCATTTTTAGATCCAAATTAGTCACTACCTTTTCTAAAGTAACGCATTACACTTGCAACAAACATCAAATCTTGTGTCACTAGCTTTGTCCAAGGAAAAAAAAAATCTCTTATCTGTTAAAATCAAATCACCAGATCATATAAATGATAGAGAATGTTATTTTACATGTCGTAGATCGATCGACCAAGGTTGTTCCAACACATGTTGGGTTTCTAGAGTACGAAAACGACACGTCAACACTGTTGAGAATCAGAGAATATAATATGTGTCCCACATCTGAAATATAAAGAGAGATTGTCTAAGCATATTTACCTTTGGATTACTCCTCCTATTGCCAATTTATTTTAGGATGGAACCCCATGCATGGGCTTGTATGTTAGGCCCATCCACGCATGTGTGCGCTCAACCCAACACGTCCTCGATCTTTCCTCATGGTATCAGAGCGGTTCGGTCCTTCGTGCCACCGCATTTGTCCTCGTTCCCGACCGCCCTTGTGTAGCCACATCAGTCACATTTGTCCTTGTTCTCGACCGCCCTTGAGCCACCGCATCAATTGTCCTTGTGCCAGTACATCTGCTTCGTCATCCCTAGTCCTGGGCCCATTATCGATTTTTGTCCAAGTGTTAACTGGCTGACCCAGTTGCACTTGAGGGGCCGTGTTGAGAATATAATCTATTATAATCTATATCCTACATCTGAAATATAAAGAGAATTGAAACTGCCTAGCATATATACCTTTGGATTACTCTTCCTATTACCAATTGGTTTTAGGATGGACCTCATTGACTTATATGCTAGGCCCATCCGTACATGTGCGCTCAACCCAACATGTCCCCGATTTTTCCTCATGCCAGGTGGCAAGCTTCTAGCAATTAGAGCAAGACTACATGGCCTGTTTTTTCCTCTAGGGTTATAAAGTCTTAATTTCTTTTTGTGGGTTCAATTAGTGTGTCAATTATATATGAAATGACTAATCAACAACATAAATTCATGGGTCGGAAAGAAAGCAAATGCAAAGCCTTTTTTGAGCACGATGGTTGGGACATACTCGCATGGCCTCATGTATATTATAAGGTTTTAAAAAGTTTAGAATTATGTATATTGTGGGTCATTTTTTTTGGTAAGCTAGGCCATGGTATGTTGGAGATTTGCATTGAAATCTCCCATGCATGGGAACAAAATCTGCATGGCGGTCCAATAAAGCTTACTAATATTCTTCATGGGTTATCTCAAGAAACAGATTTTTTGAATTAAAATTGTCCTTGAAAATTGATGTATATTAATATATGTATACTTTTGGGGGTAGGGCTTATAACTTTGCATTGATTATACATGTTGTATTTTACATATAATTGATATTTGATTACAATTTATGTGTCTACCTTCATCCCGGCCTGCCTTCATAACGACATATATCTTGGCCCAACTAGTTTATTCAACTTTATTACTAAGAAAAGGATTACAAAAGTATAAGATAAATATATGGGAAAAGTTGATTGGGGATTTATTTTTTTTTTGTATTGGGCACCGTCCGTAGGAGTTGAAACGGAAATTTCATGATACTACCATGAAGTTTTAACCGTTTGACTATATGCCTGTCTGAAGGCTGATAGGAGATTAATAACACTATATGTAAAGGAAGATCACTTTCAAAATGATCATAAGACTTTATAAGGTAAATTTCTCTTGAGGATTTTTCTTTGGAATTAGATTTACTTAGTATATAAGAATATAAGTTATTTCACTCATAGTCAATTATTTTAGAATGGAATCCAACTAGACTTGTATGCTGAATTTATTAGTGCACTACCTTCTATTATGACCTACAAACTTTCACATTTATATAAAAATATAAACTAGGATTACAAGAACAATGAGTCTATATGGACATCTAGTTCGGGCTTACAATAATAACGTTGGATATCTTCCTATTGTCTTTTATATCGTAGATACATGTTGGAAAGCACTCTTCGACTCCAACCAAAATGATATAGTTTGTCGATCCTATCTCTTTTATGTTGGAGTTTATTGTGAATTTCATATTGAAAAGTTAAGAAATAACAAGTTAGTATATATATTTGGTCATGTACTATTTTTTTTATTGGCAATTAATTTTAAGATGAAGCCACATTAAGCTTGTATGCTTGGTGTTGAACAATCATCGTAATCCTAAAATTACGTGGTTGTACTTTTTCTCACTTGTTGTATTGCCCTAGTATTTTTGTTATGGATAAAAAAGGATAGATTGTTTGATAAGGCTCACCCATGATTTTAATTAGAAAGATTTAATTAGGTGTAATTTTTAGAATAATTTTAAAAGTTATTTTAATTTTTTTGGAGTTAATTAGTTTCTAAAACTAGTATTCTTATAATGTATTCTTAGGATAGATTATTGAAAAAAATTAATACATTAATTATATAATTAGGAACCTGATCGATGTTATATGTAAGTTGCATGTCGTCTCCAAATTAACGAATAAATGTAAACTTTCTCAAAATGATCACTATGATTTCAGATGTAACATCCTAACAATGCCACTAGATAAGTTGATGAATGATTACATACAAGAAAATTAGCCCTACAAGTACAAAATTCTCTTACTCAACCCACTTGAACCTGTCTCCCTAAAAGCTTTTCAAAATTTGGTAAAAAAATCATGACTGAGTAAATAATTGGAACAAAATTGCGTAAAATGAAGTGGGTTATTTTTTACATAGGTGAATTCGTGACCAACCTTTTATTAATTCATAATAAAGATACCATTCTTATCAACCGATATGTATGACACGTAAATGATGATAATCCATTTAGAACTAAGACACCAATTATCATTTTCGACCCATTCAGTACGTCACTCCGGATAATGTCGATTAAAGGAAGGAAAAAAAAAATCTCTACCTAACAATTTTTTTTTTTGAGTAGGTAAAAATTCAAGATACCAAACAAACCTGATAGTTCAAGAGGCTATCAAGAAATAGCAGCCGAAAGCTCGACAAGCAACAAACAAAATAAACAACCACAAATAAGGTAAAATATAACAACCGAATTGAAGAAAGAAAAATGAAACAAATTTGGAACAAAATTATGCAACAAGAGAGAAATTCATATTAAATAAAATGCATTTGTGCGTCAACTTGTTAAGGAATTGCTAACTATATACTGTATCGGATTTTTTAACCTATATTCTAAGGATATAGAATAAATATTCTGTTTTAAAAAAATTTAATATTTTTTATTTATTTAAGAAAGTAAATCTTTTTTGTGGCTGCAGATTTTTTTTTAGGCTTTTAATTTCTAAAATGAGAAAGTTTTTTCTATACCCTAATTAAGTTAAAAATGAGAAAGTTTTAATGAAGTGGGTTGATCTTGATTCTCGTGATATATTGCATCATTTGCAATTCACTCAATTAAAAAAACCAGAGACATTTTATAATAACTAGTTATACCCGTCGTGTCTTGCACGACTATATGAATTTAATACTTAATTTATTTAATGAATATGATTTTAATTCAATATAAAAAAAACTTATTTATTAGTAAGAAAATAAATAAATTTTACAATTAATGTCATGTGAAACGGGACCAAAATTATTAAGTTGAGACCACTATAACTTTGATGACTTAATGATAATTTATTTATGGATAAATATAAATAAAAGTTATTTGAATTAGAATCATTTAATTTTAAAAATCTCTTACAAAAAATATAAAAAAGGTAAAAATACTCTAAATTCTGATTTTAATTCCTAATATATAATAGATAACATCTTTATTTTAGATAGAATCTTTTCTAGATTAATTTATCCTATTTCTATATTATTATAAAATAATATCAACATATATGAATTTCCAAAATAAAAAAAATCCTATGTGGCGAAATCTTAAGTGGCTTAACGTGAAAACGACACGTAGGAAAATCTTAAATGGCGCAATATGGTGACTTTATTCCTTGCGTCTTTTATATATATACATAGATTGTCTAGTAGTGTTTTGTACAACTAACTTCTTTATTGATTTTTTTTATTGTCATTCGATCACGAAATGATCATGGCAAATTAAATTACGTACGTGAACTGATTGTAGACTACTGCTCCCATATAAAAGGAAAGTCTTGCTATGATTAAATTTGTTAAACCAAATATATATAATTATGTGTCGTAGTTATGGACCTATAGCTAATTAACATTTGCACGACGATACATACACCAGATAACATGAAATGAACCAAACAATTTGTTTTCAAGTACACACGGCGATATAAAAATCGGATTCTATATATAACCACATATCGTTTTCACCATGTATAAAGGAACTAGAAATTTGGATATATCGAGCAAGGACGACCTTATCTTCACATAATTCTCTGCCTATTTATTATTTAAAATTTTGGGTCAGATTCAAAAAAGATCACTCTTAAAAAAAGACCATGAGACTAATTGATATTCATGTTTTTGAGTTATATATGTGAAAATCTGAATCGAAACTTGCAAACCGAAATAAAGCAAGTGCAACAGAAAGTAAAGGAATTGAAAAACAAAAGGACACCAGTGATCGATGTTGACACGGTTCGGCGTAAGCCTAATATGTGGAGCTTTAGTGTGGGGAAGCTCACCCAAAAATCCACTAAGTTTTCGAGACAAGTTCACAAAACAGCTACAAAAAAATGCAAGATCTAAAGATCCAAAGCAGGAAGAAGAACAAACGAAGAACAAAAATCAACAAGAATAACAAGGTAGAAGAAGGAATCAAACAAGGTTTCGCCCCCTATTAAGGTTGTCAAAGTAATGAGATGAAGCTTCAGGAAAGTTGTAGTCGGATCTCCACGAGTAAGGTTCGCCGTCATCGTCGAGCTACTCCGCCGCTGGACCACCACTCCTCTCTCTCTCTCTCTCTCTCTCTCTCTCTCTCTCTCTCTCTCTCTCTCTCTCTCTCTCTCTCTCTCTCTCTCGACAGCAGGTTCAAATGAGCTCGCCAGATGAGAAGGCACACTTTTATAGCTAGGTTGGAGGCGATGACTTCTGTAACGATGCGTTTCAATAAAATGCGAGCTTCACCTTCCAATTAGGCTTCAAAGGATCACACCAAGCTAGAAACGACCCAGTCTTTCAAGCTAATAAGCTTGCTAGCTACCTCCAAACAGAGTCTAAGTCTAGGGAAGCCGCAAGTAACCAACAACTCAGTTTGGGACAGATTTTGCTTAGTGAACCAGGTTTCCTCTTCTACGTACTAAGATCAAGATCAAATATTCATTTTTCCCACCTAAATTCAAATTTATCAGCATCAAATAGCCACAAGTAGGCATGGGATTATGGAATGTACAACGACATATATGGAAAATGTCCTTATAAATGGAGTTCAATCATGAAGCATTTCACCAAGTTTCATAATTATATGCTCAACAGAGTCAAACAGTCTAGGAAAGAAGATAAGTTAAGTTGTTTTGTGCATGCAACAAACATGGAAACAGAAGGAGAAAATCGACATCACCTCACTACTTGATTAGGATTGTTTTAGACCAGTTTGTTGCAGATTTGATTACAATAAGACAATCGGTCCTAAAAAATCCTACTGAAGCCAGAGCTATGAAATTTTTCTACATATATGAATAAATCATACAGTATCACAAAAACGACATGTTGATATTCAAAGTAGGTTTCACCACTGTTATAATTCAAAAAGATTTACAACCATATTTTTCAGAAGCGATAGAGTTATCTGATTCAATCCAGGATTCCTTATCACAAATAAAATATGGGAGATATCTATCGTACAAAGAAGTGGGTGATGCAAATTGGGAAGATAATATTGTAGAAGAAGACATGTACAACATCGATTATTGCATGGATTAACTATAAAAAACCACATCATGATGCCAAGCCACGTGGGACACCAGAAGGAATCTCTTTAGTGTGTTGTGTTTTTACTACTGTTCGGAGTGTTTTTTCTTTTTAGAGTAATGACATTGTTTTCCATGTGAGTCGATTCTCTGAGGCTTTGTCCGTAGTGAATTGTAAAGGGCATTGATAGAGCATACAATGCTCTTTTAGACTCTATACATAAGACCCTTGTAAGCAGAAGGGAGGGCACAAAAAATCAGAAAAACAAAGTCTGAATCTAGAGAAAGAGAAAGATTTGAACTTGAAAGTGAAGCGGTGTTCCCTCACTCTAAGAGTTCAAATCCTTCTATGGATCTTTCTAGTGTGAGTGTTTGAGTGTTTGTTTTCAGTGTGTTTGTGTGCTTGTAATCCTTTCAAATTCAATAAAAGTTTGTTTTTAAGTAAGGGAAAACTACTTAATCGAAAACTATGTCTTGAATAAACCTTTTTCTTGATTACAAATCTCTCATCTAAAATTAAGAGATTTTACGTTAGAGAATACGATCTGAGGTAGGAAACGAAACAAATCTGTGTTGTGCTTGAGCTAAGGGAGTCCTGGTTGAGGATTAGCAATCCTTATAAATCTGTAACACCGGAGGTCCAGCAATACTACGCTCAGGTAACAGTCAAACCTCTTTAATTTATAATTTTCTGTAACTATGGAGCATGGTGGGCTCATGTTCATAGAAAATAGTGTTTATTCATGATATAATTAGTAGATTATGGTAGTTAGTACCATTAAAATCCCCTTTCTTGTACAAGTTGTGAAGGGCTTTGGTGATGTGGACAATGTCGTCCTCTTCTTCGTCTTTAGAGTCTTCACATAGCTCCTATACTGATTTGAGCACCTTTTAAAGCTTCAGTGTGATTCCATTGCTTGGCTTGTCATGTTCCTTATTAGCAACCCTCCTTGCTTCATATGACTTGAGCTTCCTGAAGATCTCATGGAGAAGTGGGTTCTTATTCTCTTGATTTTTCTTAAAGGAGGTCTTTTAACGGATCCATTCCATTGACATACCATTAATTGTTCACCTACCAAACCTTCATTTTGTCCGAGATTTCCACCTTGGTGATTCCTAAGCTAGAGAGCTTAGTGAAGAATGCATCGAAGCGAGATTGGTAGGTGGCCACTGTCTCTCCAAGTTCCATCTTGAAGTTGAAAAATTCCTTAGGAGCATCCATTTGACAGTCTTCTTTGAGGTCCAAACTTCCATATGCATTTGCTCAATAGAAATCCACATTTCCTTGGTGGTTTCTAGAATTCCCATCTTAACAACATCTTGTTCGCACATGACATTGTTGAGGTACATTTTGGCATTGAAGTTGTTCTCCATGTATTTCCATTCCTTGCCACCCCTCTTGGAAAGATCGTCTCAAATGGCTTTGTTGATTGTGAAGTTTCCATTTTCAATCACCATCCATGCTTGGTAATCGTGACTGCACATCCATTCTTTTATCAACACCTTCCATCGCTCAAATTGACCTTCGATGAGCTTGGGGGGCTTGTTGTTCCCAAGTCCAATAGCACTCAAATTTGTTGACATCCTGCAACTTAACCCACATTCTTAAGCTAGGCTCTGATACCAAAAGTAGGATTGTATAATGCACCAGTAATACAGAGAAGTGGAACTCTTCTTGGAACAATTTTTCATGCAACAAAATAGTTAAACAAGAAGAATGTAAAGACAGAAAGTGAAACAAGGACAAAATTTCTTTATAGAGGAACCCCACATTGACCAACTAGTCAAATGGGTAAATTTCTACCACTTTTGGAGGATTTTGATGAAGACTTTAATAATAGAATAGTTCCTTATTTACACAATAGAGATTCGAACTTCTCTATTACTAATGATCACCAAATCCTACCAATACTAGCGAATCACACTACTTGGTTCCTAAGCTCACTCAAACGATAAATCAATGAAGTCAAACCTCTCACTATTTGGCCGCAATTACCTATAGCTTCAGAAAATGTCTTCGTCGTCGTCTTCTTCTTCCTTGATCTTGCTTGGAAAGCTCCTTTTCAAGTAGGCTCATGTTCACTCTTTCCAAATCGGCACAAAACCCTAGGTCATCTATTTCTTCTTATAGTGAGTGCATTTTGGCACTTGTCCTTGCAAATGACGCAGTAAATCTTCTATCCTTTAATCCTTGCCCCCTGTGCACTGACTTCTCTTATGGACGCAACCCTTCTTTACCTAATGTGCAAGGCAGTTCCGCAAAGGACGTCATTGCCTTTCTACACTTGCCAAGCAAGGCTGACTTTGTTAGGGATGCTTCCATGAATTTACATACACTTCATTTCCTTTATAGTCCATGTAAATCTTTATTTTCCTGAAATACTTTTATATGCACATTAGTTTCTCATGACCTTTGTTATCATCAAAACTTATAGAAGAACGATGTTCCAATATTTGAAATGTTACAGTTCATAATACTGTTCCAACGTTTCTAACAAACAATACAACATTCAAACAAATATCACTATCTTAATTATAGATTTATCAAAAGGAGCAATATCAAACATACAAAATGACAAAAAAAAATTTGAGCTACTTTCACTACTTTTAAAGGATGAAAACACCAAAATGGCGCACATAAGAACAAAAGAATTGAAAAAATTGAGGGTAGAGTGTGCAACGACCCTTAAAATATAGGATATTTTATGAAATTTGAATAAGTTAGGGTATAAAGTGCATCGACATACAAGATTGTGATATTTTGAACAATTTTTCCAAAAAAAAAAAACAGGTACTAGTTTATAAATATATGCATCCTTGGTTGAATAGGGGTGAGTCTTCTTCTTTTCAATTCGACTCATTAACATCTATTTAGGAGTAGTAAGATACTTCGGTTTCGTTTGGCGTTTGAAAGCTGATACCAGTTGACGTGTAGCTGATGTTGATACTGATTCAGCAACTAATGCTAATTTTAGTAGTTTTTTTATTGGGTAAGGATTACGGTCGCTACAAGTACTACTTGGACTCACCTAGAGCATCCACTAAGGATGAAATAGGCAAACCGCCGCCCAAGGAGTTCGAAACGGTGACCTTGGGGTACTACCTCAAAGGCCTAACCAGTGAACCAAATGCCCTAAGGCCTAATTTTAGTAGTTGATCTTAGGAGTTAAAATTATTAGCTTATTTTTTGAAAAAATGTGCAAGTGCTAAGTACACAATTATTAGTTGTTTTTTGAAAAATAACTATAACTTGTTAAAATTGAATTTCTCGGACAATTGAAGGAAAAAAAAGTTGAATAAACATCAATAAGCTCGGAAAAGTTGGAAAGGTGCTCAAATCAATATCAATATACTATAACTAAAGGTGAATCACTCAATCCTACGTGTGAATCATTTAACTATGCCACCTAAGCAAATTAATTCTTACATTTACTAATTTGCCCATTTAAATTTTAAAATATTACTAAATTCTACCACATTATAATTTTCAAATACTATTTAATTAGGTCACTTTACTTATTGGTGATTTGTCATTTATACTTACCTTTTCTAATCGGAGTATCTATAAAAATATATTTTTATAAAATGTATTAATTCTTTAAGAAGAATGTATATAAAATCATTACTATATCTTTCTTAATTAGCTTACATCTATGTAATTTTTTAAGATCAATCAATATTAAATAATTTTATTTTAAAATAAGTTTAGATTATATAATTATATAAAAGGAATAAATTTATTGTTTTCTCTTCTATGCATATATATCCCTAAAATTTCATGGTTACTTTTTCTTCTTATTCAATAATTATATTTCCTTAATGAGTAGTTCAATTTGTATTTTTAAATAATTATTTAGATCAATTTTCTAAATTAATTATTAAATAATTGTATTATTAAGATCAATTTATATGAAATAATTTCATAAAACAATATCTAACATGCACTTAACTTTGTAAGATCAATATATATTAAATAATTGTATTTCATTATCAATTTATATTAAATAATTACATAAAAATAAATTTTGATTTTTTATGTAAAAATGATTGTTTCTATTTTAAATATATATGTGTACATCCCTACAAGTTTCAATATAATTTTTTCTTCTCATTTACTAAATAAATATCCCAAATGTGAAAAATAATAAGATAATTTTCTAATATAAACTATTTAAGCAGTACAAATGATGAAGACAAGATTTTAAGAGATTCAATAACATGTTTCATGTACAATATCATAACATAGTATATAGATTTATCATTGTATCATGAAGCTTGATTAATCTTCATTTTCTCAAATGCGTAGAAATTTCAACTAAATTTATCATATACTCTCTCTGTCCCTATTTGTTTGTCCAGTTTCTTTTTTGGGCGACCTCTGTTGTTTGTCCATTTTCCTTTTATATCTATATTTTTCTTACATTATTTTTTTTGGTCAAAATTTTTCTTACATTATTACCCCTACCTAATATCAACTTTTACACACTTTCTCAATTACCAATACTACTATACACCTTTAATTCCTATAAATTTACAAACATACCCTCAAACAATCTCACCTTTTATCCACTTTTCGAATTACCAATACTACTTTACATCCTCCTTAATAACCACAAAAACCGTCCTTTTGGACAAACAAACCGGGACAAAGGGAGTAGAATTTTTTTTCAATAATGTCTTCATGCAGAAATTTTTTATATATAAAAATTCCATTAAAATTTTTATAATACAAATTATGCAACTATTTTCTTATTTGTTAATATCAATATACTATAATTAAAGTCGAATGCATCTATCCTATTTGTCATCACCTTAACTAGGCCACAAACCGCATTTGAGCCCGAACTATACTACAATGTATCATCGAATGAACCACTTACTCCTTCTAAGTGTTCAAATAAAAGCTCATCCCATATGATGATAATGGAGACAAACTTATAGAAGATCAACTTTTCACTTCTAGTTTCAAAAAACTTTGATGCACGAATAGGAAAATAAAGTTCTTTGCAGATCCAATGCAAATCATTGGAATAATATTACATAATGAATTTTCTTTCTCAAACATTATTTCGAACATATTTTTCTTATTTTAGTCTTATAGTTATTTCGAACATATTTTCTTATTGGTTATTCTATTTAGTATTTGGAGGTTAAATTATATGAAGTTATTATCATTAAGTTATATTTTATTTAATTAAAAATTATTATTATTATTCACTTAAAATAAATATTTATTTATAATAAATATATCAAATCTTTACAACTATAAAAGTTGTCCCTCTTCAATCAAATAAATGCTCCACATTTATGTATTGATTTTCATCATTATTAAAATAAAATAAGTATTTAAAGATTTATTTGAAATACACTATACACATATTTATAAAATGACTATTTCTTTTCTTTCAAAAATTTGAGATTCTTCTTTTAGAAAAAATATAAACATTATGCATGATACAAAACATGTGAAGACATAATATCATTTTTCTTTATAAAAAGACACGATATCATATATTGTTGGCTATTCACAATTTCACATGTATGAGAATCGCATTAATTTAAATTTAAAAAATTAAAGTATAAAAAAACTTTGAAAATTGTTGGTAGATTGAGCAAATAAAAATCAAAATAATACTTGAAATACCAACCAAATTTATATGAAAAAGAAATTTATTATATATTAAGTTGTTATATAGTGTACACTAATTAAATAATCAAATAGTTTATTTATGTATGATTTGCATCATTTTATTTTGTTTCAATTATATGATTAGTTATTGTATTTCATAATACAATTCAATGAACTCGAATTTAATACACTTAACCATATGTTATAATTTTAAAAAATCTAGACCTTTGAAGTAATAACAAAAATAAAATATAACATTTGTCTCGTCCAACGGACGAATTCAACACTCTAATAACTATTAAAAATCCCGTACAGAGCAAGAGTACATCAACTAATTTTCAATGAAATGTAAACTTCGATCGAGTTATATTAACTCAAGTGAGCTTCATGTATCAATTCTTTACGTGGAGTGTATTTTTCACTTAAATTTGAATAAAAATAGATAAACTCAAAATAAAACCGCCGAATAAATCATAAATCGATGATTACCAACAGAATTTTGGTGGTCAAACACACCAAATTGGTTGACAAATACAAATTGACTGAAATTAATGCATGGTTGTTTTTGCAAACTACATAAGAGACGTGTGTTCCACCAAAAAAAAGAAGCATAAGAGTCGTGTGAGCAAATTTGTTTTAAGAGTTCATTTTAATTCTCTACTCTATTTTTTTTTCCATTCCTTTGTTGCATTCTTGTCGTGGTCCTGGTGACCTGGAAGATTTCAATGTATTCACTGAAATCCAGCTAAAGTTAATTTCGAAACTGAAAACCCTCCGAATAAATAACTCCCATACTTTAATTTTTTTACATTATTGTTAACATTTATAAATTGAATTGTGCAATAATGATTTCCCATCTTTACAAACATTTAAGAATAAGTATATTATTTTATAGTTTTTTTTTTCCTTTTTTTTGTACTTCGTATTTATGTATAATAATTTCTAGTAAAGAACATGATGATAATAGGGTAAATAAATACACAATTTGCAAAATCAGTAAGTTAAAAAACCATATAATTAAAAAAATCACTCATATATATGCTTTTTTTTCAAAAAATATTGAATATATATATAATATATAGGTTTGAATGTTAGAATGCTGATGTGGCACTTTCATGCTTTCCTATTGATAGAACATGCTTTCTGTTATTTGCTTTGTAGTACACTGCACATATATAGTGCGTGTTACTTGCTGTAACTGATTGAGAGTGAGAATTGCTCAATACAGATCGAGTATCCAAATTATTCTCTCTGGATCTTTCTCTTCTCCATTTCCAATTCTCTTCATTCTTCATGGTATCAGAGCTTCTGAGAAGATAACTAGGAGAGAATTGTTTATTTTTTGTTCTCCACTTTTAAATTGAGAGCTGAGTGAGTGACATCATGACAAACACCGAAGCAGAAAACCAGCAAAGGGCGTTGACGCAAATTGCGTCGTTCACTGGCGTAGCTTAGGGCGATCCTCTCACCCTGACTAATTCCGATGCTCCTGGTGCGTCGCTCACCACCGTACCTTTTGATGGTGGAAACTTCATGGCTTGGAGTAGGCAGATTACCATGGCCCTTGGAGCTAAACTCAAACTAGGGTTTGTTGATGGCTCTCTTCCACGACCACCAGAGGGAACGGCTGATTTAGCACGATGGCAGAGATGCGACAGGATGGTGGCTTGCTGGATCCTGAATTCCATGGTGGTTGAGTTGTCCAATTCTTTCGTTTACACAACATCAGCCTACGATCTTTGGAAGGAGATAGTGGAGCGTTATAGCCATGGAACAGCACCAATGATTTATCAGCTTAAGCAAGAGCTCATGAGAATTACTCAAGGTAATCAATCTGTCACTACTTATTACACTAAATTGAAGCGTTGCTGGGACGAGATTCAATGTCTGAATGGGATTCCTAGTTGTATCTGCGGCCAGCTTGCTAAGTGTGATTGCAAAGTGATTGCTAGGGTAATGGAATTAGAAAACCAGGATCGACTTATGCACTTTCTAGTTAATCTGAATGGTAACTTTGATGCTGTTAAGAGTTACATACTATCTCAGGATCCCTTGCCAAACTTGAACAGAGCCTATAATCTCGTTATGTCTAGTGAAAAAGAGAAACAAATTACTCATAATGTGCCAGAACCAGTAGCTTTCATGGCTGCACCACCAGACGAGAGATATGGTGTTGGGAGTTCCAATGCTAATCAGATTGGTAGCAAATCAGGAAGTCAAGAGAAAAAGGAGTGGAAGAAAGGGAAGACTGATGAGAAGAAGCATTGCTCAGTTTGTAACAAGGATTCACACAACAGTGATCAGTGCTTTGAGGTTGTCGGATATCCGGATTGGTACAAGGGCAAGAGGAAGTACAGGACTAAGGTTGCAGCTCAGGCTTCGCAGGAGTCTCCTATTGATGGTGAAGCTTCAACTTCAGGAAGTGGTTCCAACATCAATCCAGCTCTTGTGCAGGCACTTGCAAAGGAAATGATGAAGGCATTTCAAGGACAAATGATGATGCCTTCCATGGCGAATTTTGCAGGTAATTCCTCTACTTATTCCGGTCTTAAATCATCTAAGCAAGATGAATGGATCCTTGACACAGGATGCACTGATCACATAACACCTTTCCTTGAAAGTTTGACAAATATTGAGCAACTGAAAGTTCCAATAATGGTAAAGCTGCCCGATGCAAGTGTTATGAGAGTGGTCAAGAAAGGAACAGTACAATTGAGACAAGGATTTGAGTTGAATGATGTCTTGTTTGTGCCTAGTTTTCAGTTCAACCTATTAGCAGTTAGCAGATTGATTAAACAGAAGGGGTTAATGGCTGTGTTTGATGAGAACTCTTGCTTGTTTCAGGACCGTTTGAGTAGCTCAGTGGTTGCAAAGGGACAGGAATCGGGAGGCCTCTACAGATTATGCAGTTCAGTAAATTCAACTTTTGGAAAGTTTTCTTTCTTAGCTAAGCATAATAGTAAACTGTTGCACTACAGATTGGGACACATTTCTTATTCCAAATTGTCTCACATTACTGGTTGTAATGACAACTCTACTACTGTTGATGTCTTTTGTGATACTTGCAATATAGCTAAATTTCATAGACTTCCTTTTCCTTCTAGCACTAGTAGAGCTGATTTTGCTTTTGAATTGCTTCACATGGACCTATGGGGCCCATATAGTGTGGCAAATATAAATGGTGAACACTATTTTTTCACCATAGTAGATGATATGAGTAGAGCCACTTGGACTTTCCTCCTACATCACAAACACCAAGTGAAGGATTTATTGAAGGATTTCCTTCATATGGTTCAGAATCAGTTCAGTACAGTTCCTAAGAGGATTAGAACAGATGGTGGAACAGAAATCATCAATGAGGATTGTCGACAACTGTTATCTCAGTTTGGCATTCACCATCAAAGATCAATGCCATACACGCCTCAACAAAATGGAATTGTTGAGCGCAAGCACAGGCATCTTCTTGATACAGCGAGAGCTATTAGACTCCATGCTAATTTGCCAAAGCAGTTTTGGGGTGATTGTATACTCTCTGCTACCTACCTTATAAATAGGATGCCATTGGTGAGTGTAGCTTGTAAAACTCCCTATGAGCTTCTGTTTAAGAAACAACCTCCTTATGACCATCTCAGGGTTATAGGATGCTTAGCTTATGCAGCTGCACTTAGAAGGGAAATAGACAAATTTGATCCAAGGGGGAAGCGATGTGTGCTGCTTGGTTACCCTGCAAACCAGAAGGGATACAAGCTTTATGAATTGAGTACAAAGAAGGTCTTTTACAGTAGAGATGTGATTTTTTGTGAAGAAGAGTTTCCTTTCAGAAAGGATAAGCAGATTTCCCCTTCATTGGTTCAACCTACTAGCACCTTTGCACCACCTCCAGCTGCTACACAGTCTGATGACTCAGACCAATTTTTATACATTGCTACACCAGAAACACACCAGGAGTCCTCAATCAATACAGGGCCCATCTCTGACTCAGTGTTTCCTGGTCCTTCCCTGAGACGATCATATAGGAATCGACAAGAGCCAATTTGGTTTCAAGATTATGCCATGGCAGTTGATTCCAAGGGAAAGGAAGCAGCAGAAATGGAATTTTATGCTTTCATGAGTAACGTGGAACAAATTCATGAACCACAGAGTTACAAATCTGCAGCAGGAATTCCACAATGGGAAGAGGCTATGGAAAAAGAATTGCAAGCCTTGGAAAATAATAACACTTGGACTCTTACTACATTACCACCAGAACATAAAGCCGTGGGATGTAAATGGGTGTACAAAGTGAAGTATAAGGCAGATGGCACTGTGGATCGATACAAGGCAGGGTTAGTGGTGAAAGGTTATGATCAAAAGCTAGGCAAAGACTATAAACACACCTTTAGTCCGGTTGCTAAGCTTCCTACAGTTAGAATCTTTATAGCTCTAGCTGTTGCAAGAGAGTGGCCCATATATCAACTGGATGTGAACAATGCGTTCCTCCATGGATTTCTTGAGGAAGAAATCTTTATGAAACTTCCAGAGGGATATGGTAAGGCAGGCCAAGATCAAGTTTGCAAACTAAATAGGTCTTTGTATGGCCTAAAGCAAGCATCCCGGTAATGGAATCATGAGTTAAGCCAATTTCTGATTCAGCTGGGTTACAAACAGTCATGCCATGATTACTCTCTTTTTGTAAAGGTTATTGATGGTCAGTTTATTGCACTCCTAGTCTACGTTGATGACATATTGCTGAGTGGTACTGATGAGGCTGAGTTAAATAGAGTGAAACAAGCACTTCATTCAAAGTTTACAATCAAAGACCTTGGTTTGGCCAAGTATTTCTTAGGGATGGAGATACAAAGAACTTCTTCTGGTGCTTACATCAGTCAAAAAAAATATATACAAGACATTCTTACAGATGCAAAGCTGGAAGATGCAAAAGAAGTACATATGCCTTTACCTACAAGACTCAAGTTACAAGTTGATGAAGGAATACCACTAGATGATCCTGAACAGTATAGGCGACTGGTTGGTAGAATGCTTTATTTGTCTCTCACCAGACCTGATTTGTCATATTCAGTGCAACACCTCTCCCAATTTGTGTCTTGTCCCCGACAACCACACATGAGAGTTGCAATACATGTGTTGAGGTATTTGAAAACAACAATCACCAAAGGACTTTTTTACCCAGTCCAGTCTGATCTATCTATCACTGGGTTTTCAGATGCAGACTGGGCGTCTTGTCTGAATACAAGGAGATCATTGACAGGTTATTGTGCCTTTGTGGGATATTCCCTTGTTTCTTGGAAAACAAAGAAGCAAGCTACTGTTTCAAGGTCATCCACAGAATCCGAGTATCGTAGTATGGCAGCAACTACAGCTGAATTATGCTGGATGAGCTACATATGTCACGACCTGCATCTCAAGGTGGAACTTCCGATTACCCTCTTTTGTGATAACAAAGCAGCACAAATGATTGCTGCCAATCCCTGCTATCATGAGCGTACCAAGCACCTGGAATTGGATTGGCATTTCACAAGAGAAAAGGTACAGAGTGGCTTCCTCAAAACATGCTATATTCCCACCAAGCTGCAACTGGCAGATCTCATGACCAAAGCACTTAGTGAAGCTCAAACATCATTCCTTAGTTACAAGTTGGGAATGCAGGACATTCCAACTTGAGGGAGGTGTATTGAATATATATATAATATATAGGTTTGAATGTTAGAATGCTGATGTGGCACTTTCATGCTTTCCTATTGGTAAAACATGCTTTCTGTTATTTGCTTTGTAGTACACTGCACATATATAGTGCGTGTTACTTGCTGTAACTGATTGAGAGTGAGAATTGCTCAATACAGATCGAGTATCCAGATTATTCTCTCTGGATCTTTCTCTTCTCCATTTCCAATTCTCTTCATTCTTCAAAAAACAATGCGTTACACTTTACTTTATGCTGCATATAAATAATCAATATTAAACTATGAATTTATTCTTCATTTTTTTGCTAGGTTGATTATTTCTATTTTCTTAATATATATAAATATTTCATAAAAAAAATTAACCAATTCATATACAGACTTATGTAATTTCTTAATACATGATTAATTGTAGTATTAGCTAAAATTAATATTTTCGTAACAAAATAGAGTTGTAATTAAGTGTGTAACTATATGTGTTCGTGCATGAGAGAAGAATGAGCTGGGAGTGACCATGTGTCTCGAGGCTGCCCCACACTCTTTGCACATGCATCCCTATCACACCGCCACGTCAGCCTCTGATGATGACAATCAACGGCCAAGATCTGCTCTCTCCCCCCTCCCGTTTTCCTCCCTTTTCCTCTATCTCTATTTAATTTCCGTTTCAGAAATACAAGCAGCAGCGTAGGAGAGAGAATCATCACTCCCACTCCCACAAAACACACAAATACCAGAAAAGCTACACAGAGATAACCTCACACACAACACCCCGTAACTCTTCAATCTTCACGTCCTGAAAAATCAAATCACAAATGGGAGGGGTATCATTCTCAATCTTCCTTCATCTTTCTTCAATTTGATTTTCCGATTTCTGTAATTTCAATTTTTCTCTGTTTAGGAGGAGACGAAGCCAGAGGAGAAGAAACCGGAGGAGGAGAAGCCCGCAGGCGACGGAGAAAAGAAGAAGGACGACGCCGAGAAGAAGAAAGAGGAAGGCGGCGGCGGCGGCGGCGAAGCGAAGGAGGAGCCACCGGCGCCGCCGCCTCCGCCGCCGGAGATCGTTCTGAGAGTGTACATGCATTGCGAGGGATGCGCTCGCAAGGTCAAAAAGTGTCTCCGTGGATTCGCCGGTAAATCAAGAATCGATAACAGCGATTTTTTTGTATTATCGATTGAATTGTTGTTTTACTGAATGGATTGAATATTGCAGGAGTTGAAGATGTGACAACGGATTGCAAGAGCCATACGGTGGTGGTGAAGGGGGAGAAAGCAGATCCAGTGAAGGTTCTAGAAAGAGTTCAGAGGAAGAGCCACCGCCACGTGGAGCTTCTCTCTCCCATCCCGAAACCGCCATCGGAGGAAGAAGAAGCCAAGAAGCCTGAAGAAGCAAAGGAACCCCCTAAAGAAGACAAGAAAGAAGAGGTAAATTTATATTTAAATTGTTTTCTGAAATTAATTAATTCCTGCGTTTAAAATCATAGAAAAATTATTTCTGAAAAAATTATTCATTTTACTCTGTTTTCCTGTTTCAGTTCATCATGCTCTGTTTTGAATTTAATTTTCTGGAAAAAAACAATTTTTTCTGATTTTTGTTTTTGTTATTGGTATTTTGTGTGTGGTGCAGCCAAAGGTGATAACAGTGGTACTCAAAGTTCACATGCACTGTGAGGCCTGTGCACAAGAAATCAAGAAAAGGATTGAAAAAATGAAAGGTATATAATTTTTTAAGTTATTATTTAAATAATAAAATTTGAAGTTGGGTAAATATTTTATAATTTAACCTATCAAAATCAATAACATTCCCCAATCATGTTCCTTAAGAAGCATCAATTAACCACACACATAGTGTAATTGGTCAGTATCATACAAAATTAATTATAATGAATGATGGGGTGAATATATTCATGTAGAAGTGGAGATTGCAACACCAGATCTCAAGAACTCAGAAGTGACCGTTAAAGGCACGTTTGACCCACCAAAGCTAGTGGATTATATTTACAGAAGAACAGGTAAACAAGCTGTTGTGGTTAAACAAGAGCCAGAGGAGGTAAAAGAGGAAGGTGAAAAGGGCAAGGAAGGTAAAGAGGAGGAGAAGAAGGGTGAAAATGGGGAGGAGGAGGAGAAGAAGGGCGACGGCGACGAGACGAAGGAAGGCGGCGGTGATGGTGGTGGGAAGGCGGCGGAAGGCGGCGGCGAGGCGGCGGCGGAGGAGATGAAGGTGGTGGAGTTGCATAGGAATGAGTTTTACCATTACCCACCCAAGTATGGTGTGCCAATGTACCATAGTTACCCTCCTCAGATCTTTAGTGATGAGAATCCTAATGCTTGTTCTATCATGTAAGTTAATTTGGTGCGGTGAAAAAAGATAAGAGGGTGAAAAGGAGTTTTTCACTTGGGCTTGGGAGGAAAAGGGTGATTAATTAGTAGGGGGGGTTAATTGAGTGTATAATTTTGAACACCCTTTAAGCCTATGTGTATAGACTTTGCTCATAAGAATGAATTTTGTGAGGCCTTTTTACTTTTTTTTTTTTTTAAAATTGTCGATTTGGTTCAGGAGTTTATTTTGTTATATATGATGAGATCAATCATATCTTATACAATATTTACAAGTTTTTAAGGTCTTAGTTTACCGGTACAGTTTACAATTATAATTATAACTAATTTGTGTCTATGATCACACCGTTAAGTAATTCACATTTGTTTCTACCCAAAAAAAATATATTCACATTTGCAAGTTAATTAAAAGTCTTACATGACTAATGAAAACTATGGAGATTTTTTATATATAAGGAAAGGAATTAGGGTGTCATTTGTTCTATGGGGAATGTTAGAATGTTAGGATGTCATTTGTCTATTCATGCCTTTGTCCTTCTAGCTATTTGGATGAAAAGATAAATCTTACCATACTTCTTTTTTATTGAATCGAGTCAGTTATCAATAACCAATTGGTCCAGTGGGATGAGGTGCTAGGTTTCTTAAGCGTTTGTTAGGAGGCTCGAAATTCGAATCTTCCTGACGGAATGTATGAAAAAAATTGAATTGGGAGGGTCGCCCCTAACAATGGGTCTCTGCAGTACCCGATTCGGACGTAAATTAGCCTCAGCTAATCGAACCGAGCGAGAAATTAAAAAAAAAAACATTTTGAATCGAGTCAGTTAATATAAGCCGTCAGTTTAATGTTTCGTGGTCCATGTCGATAGGGTCATGATCTTGCCACTTAGGTGATTTCTCATCATTAAAAAAAGTTAAATTTGAAAACTACTTTTATACCATTTCTTAAAACGGATATACTAGAGAAAAATTAAAATCAACAAATTTTTAATCTTATTATTATTGTTGTTTATGCAGAAATATTGAGTATCAAAATGTTACCAAATTGGTGAAGATTGAATTTTTAGTTGCAAAAGACACGTCGGATCCAGCTAGGTAAGGTAACAAATATAATGACTCGACTGTAATGTTTGATGGGCGGCCCTTAAATTATGGTTGGTGGCCGACTTGTATTCCTATTTCCTAGTGTACGTATAATAGTTTTATTGTATTAAATATTACATTAACCCTAGTAATAAATTTTTGTTGGAAGGACCAAAAAACAATAAGGAGTGGGGGCAAATTGCCAAATTATATATGTGCAGTATTCATATTTATATACACTGCAGTATTGGGTCCCATGGGACAATGGATGCAGTGGAGATGCCTAATCTTATTGTATTATATATTTGTCTCATCCCAGGTTTCATATAATAATGTATTAATTACATATATGTCATTTTTAGGAAGTACTATAATTATTAAAACATTTAATAAACGAAGGAAAAAGAGCCGTTATTAATGATGAAATAATATTAATTACTACCTCCGCTCAGAATCATTCTATGATTTAACTAAAATATTATGGAACTGTTTGATTTTACCTAAAATATCCTTCTATAATTATTTTGTTTAATTTTACTTATTGTAATTTGTAAAGGAGATTTTTTTTTTTCCATTTTGAGTATTTTAGTAAGGATAAAATTGAAAGTTTTGATAAAATATATAAAATGACAAGTATTTTTAAACGAAAAGATTATTACTCTATTTAATTTTGTGGTGTATGTGATGGGAAAGAAGCATAGTGAGTTCGGCAAATGAGAGTTTTTTTGTTTAGTGCACTTGATTAGTACATCTCAACTACTTTTGGTTAAGAATTAACCCAACTTAGAATACCAATCAATTAATTAATTGTAGGAGATTAAAGAAAAGAACCATCATCATAATCTTGGTTGAAAAATCTATATATGCCTACCAAAGTTGGTGATGAAGAAGACATGGCTTTTCTTTACACTACGTTGTTTACCTTCCTTTCATGTCATTTCATTAGTGATATAGGCCTAAATGCGTAATGATATGTTGAAAAGAATGAAGAGTCCTAGATAATTTTTTTTAATAATATATAGATAATTTTACCATTTTATTTTATAACTTTTTAATCTTAGCATAATTCGATTGGCCAAAGTCGTTGTTTATTTAAGAAATAATTGAATGGCATTGTGCCGCCAAAAGGATAAAAACTTTAATATTTGAACCAGATATTTATTATTCTAACCACTAGACCAACTTCTAATCGATTTTAAATTAAATTTTTAACATTCAATATTGTAAAAAACTTCCAAATTTTTTACATGTTTTAAATATGGCATCAAAAGATAAATAGGAGAAATCTTTTTGAAAAAGAAGTCTTGAGGATAGTGGCTGGGTTGAGGAAAAAAGCTAGCCATATATGCAAATATGATGATTCACTTTAGGTATAACTATTGTCACCTCAAAACATACAATTTAAAAAAACCACTCATTATGCGCCACTATTTGCAAAACTATGTCATGTGTTTGACATGTTAATAAGGTAAACATTTATTAAATTAAGTTGCCAAACATATATTTGTTACAACTAATTTTTTAATAAATCATGAGGTTGACCATATATATATGATGGTATAAGTTCTATATATATAAAATGCTTACAATTCATGACCAAAGGACAACTCACACTTGTTAAACAATTCAATGGAATGTTCATGGAATCATAATGAAATATAAATTTGGAATATATATATTGTCTCATTTTGTTGACAATACAATTTTTTTTATAACTTAACAAGTAATTATACATAAAAAATAGGGTAATTAATGTGTGATTCTAGCTAGGTAATATTTTTAAATTGACGTGTCGAAGAAAAACTATAGTACACCACATTAATCTCCATTTTCGTCCTCTACTACATTTATAAAGCTGAAATAGTATGTATTTTTGTGTTTGGAGAGCTAGTTTTTGAGAGGTGTGCCCCCATGTGTGTGTTTATATTTGTGTAGGTTTGCGTTGGGATCGCAATAATGAACCTTTCGATGTTACAATATGTCATATATGACTTGCAAACGTAAACTCGGATTCAATTTCCATTTTGGTGCAATTTGTTTCGACACACATGCATAAAACATGGTCCCACCCATCACCTGTTGTTGGTTTAGCAGAACGAGGCCTTAGGTTTTCTTAAGCGTTTATTTAGGAATTTAGATTAGAAATGGATATGTGTCCAAGACTAAACCGGATTGAACCAGAAGAGAATCGAATTTTCCGAAAAATTGGACCAAGGACTGAGCGGATATTCTCGGTCCAATCAAGTTTTGGATCCGACTATTCTTTTATCAAATTTTTTATTTTTATAGAAATTATATATTACATCACATAAAAAATTTATTTATATTTTAACATAGGTATATAATTATACATATTTTTTTGTAAAGTAAAATTTCGATTATTAATACAAAAAATTTGACCAAAAATAAAATAAAATAAAATTCTGATTATTAATAAAAAAAAGTCGGTTCGAACCTAACCGAGGATTGACTTTGATTTTTTTTTCTAGACCGAGGACTGAACTGAAAAATCCCTCGGTCCGGTCCAAAAATTCGGTCCAGACCATATTTTATCCAACTTTTAGATTCGAATCTCTCTTATGGCATGTATGAAAAGACTGAATTAGAATGGTCACCTTTATTAAGGACCTTTAAGTATTCAGTCTGAACGTAGAGCGACTTTAGCCGATCGAATCGGAGTTAGATAACAAAAAAAAAAAAAAAACATGGTCCCCGCACAATCACAATTCCTCTGATCTATTTTTCCTCGATATGACACTATGATTTATATTAGGTGCATTTATTAGGGTTGTGTAAATTCGTTAGAGTTGGTCAAAATATTAGCTTATACAGTACTATATACATACACCTTAATTTGGCTTTTTCTATGATTTGATTGATTTCTAGTTGTTCGATTTGGCATGTTTTGAAATTAAAGGATGGTGTGCATATTTGTTCATTTATCTGTTTTGGGACTTACATATTGATCGTGTTGTTTTGATTAGATCAATAGTTTCGATACGTTAGGTACTTGTTAGCTCGATCATCATGCTTATAACATTGATGAGATTGATGAACAAGTTAGGTCGTACTTTGTTTAAAGATTCACACGTTTCATGCCTACATAATAAAATTTAGGATCAATTGATGCGGACTTGATTCCTCGATTGCTTGATCGATTCCAAATCCGTCTATTTGACGTCTTGATTTTGACAAGCGATCTTATTTGAAGTTGAACTCATGAATTAACACTCTTATAATTCAACGTCGGAGATGATTAAACTGAATATAATACTCACGAAATTATATTTGAGAACTCACACAAATTGTTTATCTGGAATATGAAAATTAAAAACATAAAAGAGAGTTTTATAGATTGAATTGAGAGTTGAACTTGGTAAAAAATTATTTACATGTAGCTAGGATAAATATCAATTAAAACAGTGGGGTCTCACATTAAATTCATGGACATAAATCCTGCAAACATGAAGATATATAGGACCACAAACACTGCTTGATGCTTCAAATTTAAATCTACGGTTTTTTACACATTAATGGTAGATTTGTGACGCACTCATGTCCAACATATATTTATCGAGTCGCCCCACATGAGATGGCTTGATAATAAGAAGTATGGAGGTGCTTGGAGGCCGGTTTTTAATTAATTCGATTTTATTATTTCTATCGCTTTACTTAAGTGAAAAATAAAGTATAACTGTTTCTTAGTCTAATAGATGAAATCGACCGGTGCAAGTCAGTTTATCTACCGGCAAAATCACAAACTCAGAATTTGCCACGGAAAGTAGATTTCGGGTCATTAAAAAAAGTATTGATTGGAAGCCATAATAATGTGTATTTTACATAGATTAGTAACGAACTAACGATTAGCATCATAAATTCATAATCAAAATAATACTTTCATAACAAAGTCTGCGTTGTGGCCAGGTATGGGGAGGAATGGAGGATAGAAGTATGCAATTATTGTTGGTTTTCGGATCCTTAGTTTTCTCAGACCAGGATAACACAGTATACATATGCCCATATGGGAAAAAAAAATCAGAAAGTAATTATTACATTCTTTTTTAGAATGACATGAAGTTATTAATTTGAAAAAAAAATTAATTATTTATATTTTGTGTTGGTTGCACCTAGTGCATGTATATTTGAAGTTCGATGTACGATTTTATTACGTATTTTCTCCATTCAAAAATATAATACTTGTTATTATAACAATTTTTGTTTAATAACATTTTTCATTTTACTTATTTTATATTTTTTTTTCAATTTTATCCTTAAAAATACTAAAAAAGACAAAAAATATTCTCCTTCTCAAAAAATACTGTACTAAATAAAATAATTATAAAAAGTTTAGATAAAATTGAGTAATTACGTACGGAGTACTTAATATTTTTGTTAACTTATAAAATAATAAGTATTTTAGAACGAACGTGTATATAATTTTATGCATCATTTACGAAAACTAACTCCCGAAAATCATATAAAATTGTTCATTTTGCCTTATAGAGTTGTTTATCACATAATTGTTGAAGTATTTTAGTATATTCTAAGTTGATTGTTTGTGACTTTAAAGAAATTAATATTTGAGTTGTCTTTACAAACTAGAACTAATGTGCATCAGATTTTTTTACTAGACTATCTTTTACGGCAATATATGAGAACAAATGAGACCACAACTTAAATGAACAACTATTCGTTTTTTCATGAGCAACAAATACAATTTCATGAACAATTTAAATAACCACCGTTAAATTGACATACAAGACATGCCCCATGCCTCATGAACAACTAGGCATTTACAAGAGAACAAATTTACATAAAAGACATGCCCCTCAAAATTCCCAAAAAAAAATGCTAACCCTAATTTCGTCCAAACAATAGATTTTCACCAAAATACCTCCTCTAAAAAAATGAAAGAACGCGCATCTACACGCGCCTCCACCCCCTCTCCAAAATGGACCCGAACCCTAGAAACTCCATGGCAGTCGCCGCTGGGGGATGACGCTCTCCCCAAAATCCCGTCCAAGAAATTGACTATTTCAGTCAATATATTGAAGTGGTGCCCAAAAAACTTCTCGATCTGCTTCCATATAACCCAGATCTACAATTGGGGGGAAAATCATCTTGCAACTAATCGTTTTGCCGGCTTGATTCCGTTGCTCGTGGCGGTGCTAATGGCCATGAGGCGTTCGTTTGCGCCCTCACATAAGCTTAAGGAGTGGGCGACTCAAAAATTTATCGCCAGCAACCGCTCTACTCCTCCTATGGCGAGGATTGGGGCGATTATCCGTCCATGGACTCGTTTCTTGACAGAAGGCATGAATAATATTTTCCGGGGTGTTTGGGATGTCGGTTGGCTTTATCCCGACCCTAGTGGATTGGCGGAGCGCTCCTCCTGTGGGCGGTGCCCTGGGGGGTTTCGGTGGGTTGGTTCGTGGAGAGGTGCGGCGATGGGGTGCTTCCTGCTGGTATCGGTTGTGGCTTCCTCGGTATGCCCTCTGTTCTTCCCCGCTTTGGCTTCGTTTACTGCCCTTCCTCTTGCTGGCCAAGCTTTGCTTGAACGGCTTTTTAAGTTTGTTGTTCCTCTTATCCACCAAGTTTCGTTTAACTTTTCTAGAACCAGTCTTGGATCAGCCAACCTGCTCGGTCCTTTGTTCGGGCTCTTTACCTTTGCTATCAACTGTTGTTGGGGCTGGAAAAATTTCTGTCGAAACCCCATGTTCTCTCAGACCAAAACTATTTTTTTCTTTGAATTAAAACCTGTTTACAAGGTTTTTGTTAGACCCTGTGTGTTGGAGTGGTCTTTCACTTTTTATGATCTTGTGTATTTCTGTTGCATTGTAAAGTGCTCTTCACAAGCACGCTTTTCTTACCTAATTACCGTGGAAATCACAATGCAAGCACCCAATTTGAGGATCCAAACCTGGTTGAAATCTTACATTACCACATCTTTTGTTACTTTGTTCTCTGACTTGTACTGCTTGGAACAAATTGAATTTGTGAGACCAAAATCTCAACAGTGCTTGTACAAGACTTGTCATGGTCTCTGTATATATAATGTAGAACCAATTGAAATGCCTAAAAACACTATGATTATTAGCACTACCACAAATAACATCGCCACCCATCTCTTCCATTATTTGGAGAAGTTGGCAAAGGCTCGTTCAAATAACGGAAGCTCGCCTATGAGAGGTTCACAAAAAACAACAAAAGGGTTACTAATAAACAAAACATGTACGAAAAATGTCTTGCAAAAGCTCTTGTTCTACACCCTGTGCAGACAGAACAATCTTGGGAGGATAATCTCCTATACATGGCCAAAAGCCACAACAATAGGTTTTTTTTATGAAGCTCTGCTTATGGAATTGTAGGGGCATGAAGCGTGGCCTGTTTTGGACCGAAGTCCACGCGTTATGTCGCCTAGAACAAATCAATGTCATAGCACTAGTTGAAACTAAAGCACAACACCCACCTGAATGCAAAAATTGGCAAAAAGCGGGTTTTGACTCGATGGAGTTCCTCCCTGCAAACGGACTTTCTGGTGGTATTTGTATCCGTTGGAAGGGAGTAGAACTCTTTAATGAAACGTTTAAAACAATACATAAGGGAGACCGGTTTATTGGCTTCCATTATGCCAACCTTGAAAACCAAAATGAAATGGTAATAATCTTCGCTTATGCACCGCCTAGGGCCCAAGAAAAGGACTCTTTTTGGCTGTCTCTAACAGAGTACATAAAAAACTGTAACCTCCCATGTATTCTTATGGGAGATTTAAACGAAATCCAACACTTAGATGAAAAACTTGGGGGTGCTAGTCCAAATCATTCCCGGTTTGAATGTCTTATAAATTTCAAAAACAATTGTGACCTATGTGACATCACCACGGTAGGGAATAAATTCACATGGAAAAGAACTAGGAAACTTGAAAACACCACTTTCGAGAAACTTGACCGCACCCTGGTTAGCAACCAAATAATCCAATGGTACCCCTCATTAGCTACCAAAAATCATGCATTCTCGTCATCCGACCACTGCCCCATCTCGTGTGAGTTACCTTCTAGAGGGGCCTTCAAAGCACAACCGTTTAAATTTATACGATGTGGACCTCTAGAAAGGACTTTCAAAACATTGTTAAGAAAGCTTGGCGGCTCAACGCCGGGGGTTCCCCTATGTTTAACCTAGTAAAAAAAACACAACTACTAAAGGCAAAAGCGAAAGCTGGAATAAACATACTTTTGGTAACATCTTTGAACAAATTAAAAAGCTAGATGAGGAGTTGTTGAAACTCCAGATAGAAATTATCGAGCAGAATAACTTGCAACTAATCGTAAAACAAGAACGCTTGACCAAGAAGCGTGAATGCCTTATCCAATTCCATTACTCCTATTGGAAACAACGAGCAAAAAACACACACATAAAGCTAAATGATAGAAACTCTAAATATTTCCATAGAATTGCTACTGGGAGAAGAAACAGAACCAATATCAAAGAAATCACAACAGTGGAAGGGACCCACGTCACTGGGCTAGAAAACATCAAAACGGAAATCAAGCGCGATTTCCAGAACCGTTTCCGTTTCTTGGAAATTAACCGCGCTAAACTTGAAAATATAACCCAAGTGCTACAATACGAGATTAACGAGGAAGACAACATAGAACTCACCAAACCAGTTACTAACTCATAGATTAAGAATGCAATTTTTGACATTGGGATGACAAATCACCGGGCCCGGATGGCATGCCGGCATGTTTTTATAAAAAATACTGGAACATCATCGGTCCGAATGTGACCAAAGCAGTTAAAAGCTTCTTCCAATCTGGAAAACTGTTAAAACAAATTAACCACACTTTTATCACTCTAATCCAAAAATGCGATAATCCAAGCTCTACTAATCACTACCGGCCAATTAGCTTGTGCAACACCATCTACAAAACCATTTCCAAGATTCTGACAAACAGACTAAAAATTGTCATGACCAAAATCATTCACCCAATGCAAGGAGCATTCGTGAATAATCGTAGCATTCACGATAATACCCTTATTGCTCATGAAATTTTCCATTCTTTCCGCAACAAGAAAGGGCGGGAAGGATGGATTGCAGTTAAACTTGACATGGAAAAAGCATATGATCGAATTAGCTGGAATTCCTGGCTCATATTCTCAAAAAATTCGGATTTAATGACAAATTCATCGGGTGGATCCGAGAATGTGTGAAAACTGTCTCGTTCTCGGTGTTAGTTAACAACGGTCCGACGGAACAATTTTTCCCCCAACGGGGTCTAAGACAGGGGACCCTTTGTCCCCATACCTGTTTATCCTTGCCGCTGAGGTGTTGGCAAGACAACTAGCTTTGCGCAACAACAACCCAAAAAGTGGCATCGGGACAAGAAACGGAACGAAAATCCCATTCCTTGCGTTTGCAGATGACATCATCATCTTTGCAAAGGCAAATAACAACGCATGTAAAAACATTAGTGAGATCATCGATGACTTCTGCCAGATTTCTGGCCAAGAAGTCAATTTTCACAAATCTGCTTTTCAGGTCACAAAGAACACGAGTAATAGCACGCGAGACCAAATAAAACAAATACTCCAGATTGCTAATTCGGTTGCCCTGGATAAATACCTTGGCTGCCCGATTATTAATGGTCGGGTAACAAAAAACACTTTCAAACCGTTAACCCTTAAAACAAGGGCTCAACTATCAAAATGGAAAGCAAACACACTATCGCAAGAAGGTCGGAAAACCCTAATAAAGGCAAACTTATCGGCACAACCAAACTACCTCATGCAATCTTTCCTACTACCTCAATCAACTCTAAAAGAACTTGACCAAATAAACAAAAACTTCTTTTGGAATAAGGAAAGTAACTACAAACCGCTAATCAGTTGGAACACGATTTGTCAGCCTCCTTCCCGGGGGGAGGGGGGGGCTTGGGATTGCCAAGGCGGAAGACATGAATTATGCACTCCAAATGAAATTATTGTGGAAGATACTAGCTGAACCAGCCAACCCTTGGGTGAAAATTATCACTGAAAAATACCTCAAAACCGAGGACCTCCTAAATTACAAGAAGAAACAAAACACACCTTGGCAATGGTCGAAACTAATGAGCCATAGAGACCTATTTGTCAAAGGCCTTATTTGGCAAGTGGGGGATGGCAAAACCATCCGATTTTGGAAAGACAATTGGACTGGCTTTGGTTGTCTTACTCCGAAAGGTAACGGTGAAAACATCACAAACTGGGAGGAACACGTAGCTAATTACCTCCGCGAGGACAATTCGTGGGATGTGGACAAACTGTGTTTGGTTTTAAAACCCGGAGGATGCTCACCGAGTGTCTCATACTATCACCCCGACTAATAAAATATCGGACATATTATATTGGCAACCAAGTAAAAATGGGTGGTACTCCACACATTCCACCATGCAATGGCTCCACCAAAATAAAGGTGAACCCCATATTAACCTAGAATGGATTGGTAAGCTCGACATCCCGCCAAAAATGAAGAACTTTTTATGGAAAATCGCCCGGAATGGGTTCCCTACAAAGAATCGCCTAGCAGCAAATCATATCCCGGTTGTGCAAGGATGTGTAGCATGTAATAACATTAATGAGGACGTAAACTACATTTTATTGGAGTGCCATCGTACCAAAACCACACTTCACTCAATCAACCCTAAACTACTCAGGATTGTGAACCAAATCGACCCAGAAGGAAAAACACCTTGCCAAATCCTAGATGCGGTTAGGGCATGCTCATCTAAGGATGAGTTGGAGGCTCTAGTATGCTCTTGGTGGAGCATCTGGTTCTTTAGGAACAAAATAATATTTGATACAACCAACAATAACCAAACAGTACCCCAAAACAACCTGTGTGAATTTATTCCCAATCAAATAGCAGAATGGAAAAATGCTAAAAAGCCCGATAATGCAAGCCCTTATTGTAGAACCTGGCTTACACAAAACAGAAGGAAACACGCTAAGTGAAAAAACCTGCAGTGAATTTTACTAAACTTAACTTTGATGGTGCAGTGAACGGTGATGGTGTGGCCTCGTTCGGGTTTATTCTCCGGGATCACGGCGGCTCTCCCATTTTCTTTGACGGAGGACTGATTGGCCGACAGTCTGTTCTGACTTCCAAGGCCATCGCCTTAAGGCAGGGGATTCTTGAGGCCACCCGACGTGGCATATACCATATCCAGATTGAAGGCGATAACTTGCAGCTGGTCAATGCCGTTCTTGGTGACTGGCGTTGTCCGTGGGAGATCGAGATGCTGCGTGCGGATATTCATTGCTTGCTTGCTCGGTTCCGGTGTTGGAGTATCTCTCACGTCGTCCGGGAGTGCAATGCGGTGGCGGACTACATTGCTGGTTCGTTTCGTCGTGTCTCATCTATTCCTCTCACTGCTGATCCGGGTCTTCGGGACCTCATCCATCAGGATGCTCTAGGACGGCCGCTAGCTTGTTAGCGGGCCGTCCTAACTACTTTCCTTATCAAAAAAAAAATAGATTTTCACCAAATTCCTTACAATTTCATATTACATGTTATTACCCTAAATTCTTGAACACATACTTAACTCAACAAAATTAGTATTTCAAGATAGAAGAAAGAAGAAATGAGAGAAAGGTGACTGAAAGGAGAAAGGTGCATGACCGAATAGATGCCTTCAATGGTCGAAAATCGGTGCAAGTTGGAGTCGAAATATGTCCGATTAGAACACAAACTCAACTCAAAACGATGGCAATGAAGTCCGAGACACGCTAATTGAAAGCGGACTTTACTTGGGGCCTTGCAGGCTTTGATCAAACACTCTATCGTCGACCATATGTTTCTCTAGTCAACGATGAGAGAATTTTAGGGCGGATTGATTTGGTTGAATAATTAGTCTTTCAAGATACTAAAAATCATATCTCATAATTTACGCAAGTTACCAAATCACAATTAAAACTTTCCAGATTATTTTAAAAGAACAATTATGAATAAATTATCACCGTTGATCATCTTATATCTAACGCTCTTATTTTCTCCTCTCTATTTATTGTAACTAGGCTACAATTTAATTATTTGATCTCAACCCTATATATTAGTATGGATATGACACATACTTATATTTTGTGTTTAGTATATTCCATCAGTAATATTAAACTATTATTTTTTGTTTAATATATTAGATATTAATAACAGATTGATACTAGAGTGCTATCAAAATGTTATTTTTACACTTCTCAATAAATAGGTATATCAAAAATATTATTCACATTCGATATCTTGATATCAATTATATTAATTCTTTAATATTAGTACTTTTTGAAGATGTGATTTATAGAGTTTGGTTCAAATGAAACAAACTCTTATCCTAAAACGTGAAACGAATGTACTTTTACTAGTTAGTAGTGCACTTTTCATACAAAAGTGCATTGAAAAATACAAAAAGTGCAATACGGAAAAGTGCATTATAAAAAGTACGAAAAATGCACTACAAAATACGAAAAGTACAAATACGAAAAAGTGCACTCCAAAGTAGGAAAAGTGCACTACTAACTAAAAAAGTGCATTCGTTTCACAATAAGAATTCGTTTCAGCATATTTGAACCAAACTCGTGATTTATAAGCCTCATCTAATATAAACCCTTTAATTTTTACATGAAAGGGGCTCGATCGGATAAGATCGATAGATCTAGTAGATGTGGACTTGCACATTAATTTCACCCTTATACAGTTATACCCATTCGAGTAATTGCAAGTTGCAACGTACAAGAGGTCAGGATTACACCTTACACACATTTTTCTGTTTGGAACAACAACAAATTAGTACGTAAGAGGAAGAGTGTGAATTTTACAGTGTCCCTTTCGGTGTCTTTTCTTGCTCGTCTGCTTCAGATCAGTTTGATCGCATAATAAAGAATCCTACACCAAAAAAGGCTCCTTCATTAGCCTTAAGCCTTTTACAATAAAGTTTGTATGATTTATGTCGATTATAATAATTATCGATGATCTCTTCTTTTTAAATTTTCCTTTAATTTGGAATTGACATGCATTAATATATGATAAGATTAGTTTAGATTTGATCTTCTTTGTATAAAGAAGAATGTCTTTTTATAGGAGGGCCAAAAACCCTCACGATCGATCGATCACCTTCTTGCATCTTCATTTTCCTAAAGAAAGCAATTGAAGTAGTGATCGTCATTTTCATTATCAATTTAAAACAATTTAAGGGCCGGTCGTGTTTGATGCTTAAAAAGTATAATTAATATTGATGTTTTTGTTAAATGGAGTAAGTTATTAAGGCTAGCTATTTAATTGGCATGCAAGTTGGGCAAACTTGTATGATAAAATAAAATAATCTTATATACCATTACTCTGAATATCATATATACTGATCGATGATCTCCTTAAGTTTTTTCCTCATAAATAATCATTCCCATAATTGTTTCGGGTCTATTTCCCATTTTAATATTGTATGCACGTTTTGGAAAACAATAATTGAGGTGTGATGTCACTATGTTGATATAATGAAATGTCTCGTGTATAAACAAGTTTTTTTTTTTTTTAAACAGGTAAGGATTAGGACTACCTTTTAAGAGGCGTCTTAGAACATTCTTACGGATGAGAATTTAAAGTTTTACATGATCCATCAGAAGATCGCTAGAAATATTGTGGCCCAGCTTAACAATTTTATCGGCCACAACATTACATTCCCTATCAATATGGTTCAGGCAAACATTAGGAAATTGATCGATGAAAATCATTATGTCTGAAACCAACATCTTAGTTTCCCATGGGCATTTTCCACTACCTTTAATTGTATTAATAACTATGAGGTTATTCCCTTCTATTTCAAGGTTAGTCACTTCAAGTCTTCTAGCTTCTCGGATTCTGTCCCGTAAAGCTAGTATTTCAACTTGAAGGACAAAGACTGCCCCATGTTTTCTGGGACCTAAGCTTATAATCAAGTTGGGCGTTGTGGTCTCAGATTACAAACCCCGCTGATGCATTAGTCGAGTTGTACTTCGACCCATCAAAGTTTAGCTTATAATAATTGTTGGCTGGTTTATGCCATTTATGTGATCTTGTCTTTTCTTTTTGTGGTCGTTCTTTGTTCTGTTTGGGTGCTTCTTCACCCTCATTCCAACTTTTGGTTATTTTTCATTGTTTGATTTGGTTTCTTATATATTATTTTAGATTTTGAATGTAGTTATTAGGTGATTGTTAGAAAACGATTTTTTTCCTCTGATGTCAAATACATCGCCAAACAATAATAAGATCTGTAAAATCCCTTTTTTCTGATCATTGGTATAATTCATTGAGCATAGTAGGTGTACTTTTGTTTGTGGTATCATAGTTGCGTAACATCGTTCCCATTTTGTTATTTACCCTGTACGTGATATTGTCTGAAGTGTCCCACTATTTTTATTTATATTTGTTCATTTTCCAGGAGAAAAGAATTTGATTAGCGTCGATACTAGTTAAAACGCCATTTTAATTTGCGTATCATTTCATTAAAAAATTTAGTTTATACTTTCGAATATTTAATCAATCGATTATGACTTTATAATAGTACTATAAAAAAATTATTTCGATTCCCATGAACAATATCTTTGACAAAAAAATCTTTTGTTTTGTGATTGAAAATTCTTCCATTATAAAAAATTATAAATAACAAAGTCAAGTTAATTTTATTATATTTATATTTTTTGGTCAGGAAATTATTATATTTATATTTACTTATGAAAGAGACGTATGCCTTTTAGATTGTTAATCTACTCTAATACATTATAAAGTAGAACCCAAATCTGTTGTAAAATTTGCGCCACGTGGCGTTTTTGAATAAAATAATGTGAAATTATATTTTAATAAATTTTGTAACAACTTATAGTATTCTTGCTATATATACTATATAGATAACATGTTTATATAATTTTTTATGTATATAATTTTCTATCTATGAATTATGTATTAGTTTACTACAATAAATAACATATTTATATAATTTTTATATACATAAATTTTTTATATCTTTTTTATCTTGTAACAAGATTTGAGATCCAAATATATAATTTTTTTTATCTACTGTATATGTTGATAATAACTTGATCTAATATTATTTATATTAATTTTATGTATAATATTTTTTTATCTCTTAACAAGACTAGGGCTTCAAGTATATAATTTTTTTTATCTATATGTTGATAAAATATGGGGCACAATCTTAAAAATATTTTTTTATAAATTACATAATTTTATTACGATATTATATACAAGTATTTAAAATCTTATATTAATATCATAATTTTGTATAATTTTTAGTAAAATTATGCCGTGAGTATCACGTGGATTCAACTAGTTAAATTATTTATAATGGAGAAATTCCAAGTATTTTCCCAATTTAAAAAATAATTTAGAATAAAAATAACGATAAAGATACATATTGTTGCTTAAAAAATTCCACTGTAAATGGGGCTTTTGTGTCATTGCATTTTTTTTGTAGAAAATTATCATTGCTTAAAAAATCCCTTGCTATTTCAAGGAAAGCACCTTTGACTCTATTCTTCATAGGGTCAAATTAGCAATGGAAATTATTATGACGTGACACAAATTTATGGGTGACAACGTGGCATGACTGGTGCCAACTTGGCATAGAAATTTTGTAGGCGGGATCTTATTATATATAGGGTGGACCGGCATTTTAAGATGAAGTCAAACGCAAACGACGAAGCAGCATCGATCAAATGCTTTGCCAAACGCAGCCCACAACGAGTGGTTCAACGACGCCGCTTTTTTCACAAACCCATAATTGTGTTTTTCCGAATCCCGTTCAAATTTTCTTTTCCTCGTCCCTTCAAATTATCAACTACCATCTTTTAGTAAGAGATACTGTAGAATTAAGAAGATCTTTTTTATTAAGGATTTTTATAGTATTCGGTTTGGATATAGAGCACTTTCTCTGTCCTATTTTGATTGTTCAATAATACAAAAAATACACATATTAATAAATGGTAGAAATTGTATTGGAAAAGTAAAAAGATAAGAGAGATAATAGAATTAAATTAATTTTTTGTTAAATCAACCAATAGAATTAAAGAGAGGAGTATTGGAATTTGAGATTGTATTGAAATTTGTAAAAAATGGACAAATATTTTGGTACAAAAAAAGGTGATTTTGGACAAACTTAATGGGACGGAGGGAAAAGTTTTGGTTAATTAAATCAGATGAGAGATAAAAACACTAAATCTTGTTTTTGGTTTTCTCTGATTACTGACAAATCATATGTCTAAGTGATAGAATGTAATATATATTATAAACAATCAAATTTACATAGCAAGATTATGTAATTCTTATTTGTATAGCAAGTTAGTCTCTTTATTCATGCCAGTCTAATACGAATTATTTTAGATTTTAGTGACAACTTTATTGTTTGAGAATTTCCAATTTCTACTCTGAGGCATAATAAAATATTATATATGCAATCAACCAAACTTGTATAGTAATTCATGTACCACTAAGTATGGAGATATGTATTATGTATAAAAATTAGAATTAATTGATCTGGTTTGGACCAAATTAGCTATGAACCGCCTAATCTCTAGCTAAGTTACAAAATTTTAAATCAATCTAATTCCATGTGGTCAGATAATTAATGAACTTTAAATACATACATACATATATATATATATATATAGTCGGCGTTACTAGAGGTCAAATATGGCTAGTCATCTTGTACATTCTGAATCTGTTTTGGTTCTGAATCTGAGCTAGTCTTCTTCTTCTTGTTGCTATTGGCCTATGATATACTATAGTTATATACCAAGAGTTTGCATTATTTTATGTTTTTGTTTTTTTAAAGCAGAAGAGATGAATGCAAAGGCTCACTAGCACCACAAAATCGAGTGCTATTCATATAGCAGTGTATTTTTCTGCAATGAATTTAGTGCGCAGTGTTTTTTACTGCAAAACCTGTAAGAAATTCATAACTATTTCTGTACATGGTTTCAGTCTTGTCCCCCTCGATTTCATTAATCCTTTATAACTCATTAATGAACCTATCATCGTCCACATGCAAATTCCCTTTTTTTTCTTTTTTTTTTTTAATTCAGAAAAAAATCTTTTGTTTTTGTCTTTAAAAAGTGAAAATAAAAGTAAAGAAATAGGGTCGGGAAGGGAATAGGGATCATTAAATATTTGTCAGAATATAAGATTCACTGACTCAAATCTATCTATCACATAAAAAATATTTTCAAATTATACAAGTACTAATGCATTGTAGATTTGGGCCAAAGGGGAGCCCAAAGTTACATTTGAATGGGCTTTGAATTTGAACGTATCTTTATAGGCCCGGACTTGTTTGGGCCGAGACTCTCGACTTATTTTGTGTCTGTGTGTGTTTTCGATTTTGCTAATGAATTTTTTGGGGGAAAATGGTCATTCCTAACTTGATTAGAGCAAAAGTGGTGTGTAGTACGAGTTGGGAAACTAATTTAAAGCTGTGGCATGTTCAAAAGTAAAGTGAAAGCACGAAGAAATTTCGTGCACCGTATATATTTGGGTTCAATTCAAATGCATGAAAGTAAAAAAGTGATTCTTATAATACAAAAGAAAAAGTAAAGATTTAAAAAGCAATTTAAAAATAAGAGAGGAAATGGGAAAAATTGTACTAATTAACCTCACCTTTTTGAAGTGATAATATGGGTGAGAAAAACATCCGACCCGTCAATCTGATCGAGAATATTTTTCGGATCATCGGATCGGATATTGATAGAGGTTTTGAGGTAACAGGAATACTCGATACTATATATGTTTTTGAAAAGTGCGCATAAATACTAATTACTAAGTTAACTTAAGTAGTATTTTTGGAAAATTTTAACTCATCAAAGGTCCGATATATTCTCTCTAACTATGTAAACTTTCTCTTGTAATTTAACTGGATTATCGGATATCTGGTTTGAATATCCGTCGATCCGGTATATTAATATTGGGCTAAATGCATAATAGTTAAAATATTTTTCAAAACGGATATTAGGGGATATCCGATACAAACGAATATTTCTTACTAGATATGTGACTATTAAAGAGCCGAATAGGGATTGAGATTATAATAAAAAAAATTATCAAATATCTGGTATACCGGATCGGAGGATCATGTGCTCATAGCGAAAAAAAGATATCTTCTATTCTTCTCCAATCGCAGTTCATCCTATAATCAAGGAGCGCTATTTTCCGCAACTCAAAAAGTTGATGCTACTTTCTTTTATTTCCTCCAAAGTAGGGTTATATTTTGTAATTTTTTCAGATGAAATAATACAAGGTTTTAGGGCAAGTGTGGGAAAATGAAGTTGGAGGGTGCTTAACTTGGCAACACAATCTCAAGTAAGAATCTGATGCTTTGTCGCCCACCACCTAATTACTTGCCACGTGATCGATCCATCATCTCAATTTCAAGCTTATATTTACATAAACACGTACACAATCCCTCCAAAGCAATCTACATCTTCTCCATCTCTCCTAATTACTCGATCTTATTACGTTTAATTTGCTTGTACATATATAATTCTTCAATCCAAATCAATTCAATCATCTCGAATTTCATCAAGAAATGGGTCAATTGTGGACTTTTATCACCCAAGTTCACTTTTTTGCCGGGTTCGTCTCTATCATCATTCACTTCATTAATTAATTCCATGATTTTCTTACCGATTTAGTTATGTTCTTAATTAATCATTTTTGTTTCATTTTATTGTAGGCCGATTATGATGCTCCTATACCCATTGTAAGTTATCCTACATTATAATCATATTTTCCTTGCATTAATTATTCTCCTATCGATTGATGATTGAGTTTAGTAACAATTGCTTAAATTGTTCATTATTTTTTTTATATAAAAAAGGTATGCATCCGTGGTAGCAATAGAGAGCACATCAAAGGCAGATGATAAACAATGGCTGGCTTATTGGATCCTCTACTCTCTCCTCACTCTCACTGAGATCATCTTTCAACCCATTCTCCAATGGTAATTAATTACTTTCATTAATTATAACTGTTAATTAATGTGCCTTAAATCTGTCGTTGATTGATATATAACCCACAAGAGTTCTCCCGACAACGGTTCGGGAGTAGTCTTGCAGTCTTGCCGATTTGTTTAGGCTTACCACTCATAACATGAATTAGGGTTTTTAGAGTGCGTCTTTATATGTACTATTTAAATGTTATGTAATAATGTACGTAGGATACCGATATGGTACACGGTAAAGCTGGTGGTGGTAACATGGATGGTGTTACCACAGTTCAAAGGGGCAGCTTTTATCTACGAGAGATACGTGAGGGATAAGATGAAGAAATACATGCCTTCTGCTTTCAAATCCCACCACTCCTACTATTGAAATTTGAAATTACCCCAATGCATGGAAGTATCCTTCTTCTCTTGCTTACTTTTCCATTTGAAATTAATTAAGCTTATGTTTTGGGAAATTTACATTAAACTACATACATGTTAATTAATTCATGGAGGGATTTTAGAGGTTTCGTTATGAGTTTTCATAAAATTTGCGCGGTGAATTTGAAAATCAGTGCTTATATGTGATGCGCATGTGCGCTGGGACAATCCTCATCCGTATTTCGACAAACACCTATTATTATTATTATTATTATTTAATTAGTTGAATTGAATTTTTATAATAATACGGAGTATTGATTAAATATGAAAATAAACTAGTACCTTAACTGCCATTCATCGCGAGTACTAAAACTGAGAATTAAATTGGATTTCGATGATGATGATTCAACAGGATAATGAGGCCAAGCACCATATACTGATCGAGATCAACTACGTACACCGGTACACGTAGGCTAGTAATTCGTTTTTTTTTTTTTTTCTTCAGAGGAGGTCAACAAAGCTTCTAATTTTATATTCATATTGTAATCGGTCATTTGTTTTCCTAATAAAATGTTTGTGATAAACTAGATCGATCGATTCTAAACATGTGAATTTGGTGGATAATGAATTTCGCGCCCGGTAGGGTAATTCGATTTGAAATGGAAAGTAAACAACAAAAGAATAATTGGTACAAGAAGATTGTTATCGAGGTTCAGAAGAAACCTTGTCTCCGAAATCTTAGTACTAGGAGTCAGTAGGAGACTCACCCAAATCTATTAAGTTTTCAAAACTCTTATAATTAACAAGTTACAAATACATTTGCAAAACGGTAAATGGACACAGAAAAGAGAGCTATGAAATCCAATAACAGAAGAAAGAAGCAAAGGAATCAAAATGGACGAAGAAAACTTCCTAAAACACTTTTTTAGTGGGATTGGAAAAGTTTTCCGATCATTATTGACTCTCTCCCCGCATCTCAAGTTACATCGTTGATATGGGTGCGTTCGTGCAAAAGACAAATTATTTAGAAGGATTAATATTTGTCCTAAATAAGTACATGGGACTGACATGCAATATCATTGAGGTTCGTAGACGACCTACAGACAAGAGCATTAGGTATGTGGATCACCCACGGACCAAAGCACATGGTCTGTAGATAACCAACAAAATAAAGCATTCGGTATGTAGATCACCTGTATATGAACCACAACACCGAGTCGACTCAAATCGTAACACAATGTCATCGTCTTCATTGCATATTCGATCAACAATTTGTGCAAACTCATCCTAAATCACGAATCTTTATGTAATTGCATCTTAAATCTAGCAAGAATTTAAAAGTAGTTATTTTGGAGGATTTTTTTAGTTAACATACCATTGAAAATTAAATGTCCATCCCCAATTAACAAAAAAAATTTTCAAGTTCGTCAAGCTTCACAAACTTAACTAATAAGGTAAATGACATTTACAATCATTAGATTATGAGTTTGGATCTCCCCTCTCACACTATAATAATCTAAATACATCTTCTCCGACAAAAAAAAATCAAGCCACGAATTCAAATTTAAAAAGACTAAAATGAAAAAAAAAGGAAAAGAGAGAATATTTAACGATTTGAACCAAAAAATCGCCTGTTTTTGAAAGAATGCGACTCTAAAGAACGTATTGGTCCATTGTTTGGCGATGTGTCAATATTTAACTTCCTTTAATTTATATGTTCCGAATCACCCTTTCATTGTAAAGGCATAAGTTTTCTTAATTTAAGGATTGTAAAGAAAAAAAATAGGAAAATTAAAGTCAAGCAAACGGTTCAATATAAAACAAACGCCACAACATTTTATTTATACGTGCTATAAATATTGTCATAAAAGATATTTGCCTGACTCTTATTTGGTTGAATTTTGAGCTCAATGGTAAGTGTTTTTTTTTTTTTGGTGGAGCTCAATGGTAAGTGTTTAATTTATAGCAATATTTGTCTTAAACCAATAATTCATGCATTTCGCCTTGTAACAACACAGTCAGCACTAACTCACCAAATTAGTGTGAAAGTGATAGCCGAAATTCATGGCAAAAAGCAAGGAAACAACCCTTCTTTCTAAGAATTAATTTGCCTATAAGAAACTTAGCAAGTGACACTTCAATTTGCAAGATTAGATCAACAGATCGATCTTACTTTTCAAAAGCCATATTTTCCTTTTTTCATGTGATATATTCTTTCTTTTTTCTGTAACAAATAGATGAATATATAATAAAGTGATTTATTGATTGTGATCTCCACTTTTTGCACCAACTATATATATATAATAGTATATTGTACACATTGTGCTTAAGTAGAAAGAAAGTGAAATCAAGACCAATTTTCTTAGATAGCAAACTTTGCTCTTAAGCAAAAAACATGGATCAAACCCATGTAAGAGAAATCAAGTTAAGCCACCACCACCCACATCATCAAACTTTCACTTCTCTAAGAAGCTTGTTTTTGTATTTCATGGTAGCAATAACATTTGCTATTTTTTGTACTAGCCCTCTTTGGATTCCCTCTTTCAAAGCCTTTCTATTCACTTCTCTTCCAAACTTGTTCTCTATCTTCCTTGCTCCTAGCTTCTTGTTCTTTCTTGGGAATGTAATTGTGATCTTTCTTGTTCGCGGGTCGACCAAGATCCATTACAATGCTTCAACTTCTTCTTCGTCTTCTTCTTCGTCGTTGTTTTTGTCACAATCATCACAAATGGCGTCGTCTTCATTGCCAACTACAACAATGAGTTTGCCTCCGAATGAGATTGAAGAGAGAGATTGGAAAATGGCTTGTGAAGATGGAGAAGAAGATTGTGAAAGGGTGGCTATGGGAATGGTGGGTGAACACTTGAAGAAGAGGGCTGATAATTTCATTGCCAAGGTGAATAGGCAGATAATGTTTGAATATCATGATGATGATCTTTTGTAGACTCTAGTTATTTTTAGTAGAAATGTATATGGAGAATTTAATTGTTGAATTATGTCATCTTTTCTCCTCCTTATGAAAGTAAGAAGGCAAGTCTTCACAATTGAAATTGATGAATCCCATGTAACTAGTACGTAGTATAGTACTATTAAGAGGTACCAAGTTTGAGGCCATCGAGTAATAGTTAATTCAGGAGGGACAATTGATGAATCCCATATCACGGATTTGTCGACTAACGAGTGTTAAATTACATAGTTTTGTTGGTGTTTCTCAATCCACGAAATTTAAATTTTAGTTTCATTTACTTGTATAATTGATCAAGTAAACGAGTTGTTTACGTACGGATTTGTCTCTCGAAGAAACTAAATGAGAGGTTTGCGAGCAAGCTCGAGCTTAGTGAACATTTAAATGAACCAAGTTCAAACAAGATTTTAAGCTCGAACCAAGCTCGCGTTCGAGTTCGAGCTCGTCTATTTTTAACCGAGCCGAACTTGAGCAACTCAAAGCTCGACTCGACTCGGTTCGACTACAACCCTAGTTTTTGGATCAATTTTGGTCGGCTTATTCTGTTTTTGGTCCAACTAGATTTCGTAATAAGTTTGGTTTCATATTTAGTTAGATTTGGGTAAGTCGGATTTTGGGTGAGTTGAATTTTGATTGAGACCATATATCGAATGATGATTTTTGTAGTTTAATTACTTTAGGATCTAAATATAACATGTAACATTTAAATTCAAATAAGATTGGATGGATGAAGCCCATTTAAAAATCCCACTTTTGGCCCATCCATGCCCGAGCAAGTTGTTTGGAAAAAAAAAGGTGCGGCCCAACTTTCTCAAAGCTTATAATATTAATTTCACGTTTTAAAAAAAGCAAAAATAGTACTCCCTTCGATCGAAAATAAGTGTCGTTTTAACACTCGATACAAGTTTTAAGAAAAGCATAAATTAAAATTAAAATCTTAAATTTTTTTCAATTTTATCACATTTTAAATATTTATTACCTTTTTGGTCCAATAAATGAAGAGTATTGATCAAATAAAATAAATTCTAATAATAATTTTTATACCTCACCTCTAATTATTTGTCTAAAAAATTTAAAACGACATATAAAATTGATCAAAATTCAAATGCTAAAACGACACTTGTTTTCGATAGAAGGAAGTATTAGGTCTTACTTGTATATATGTATGTCATAATACAAGTACGACAAGCATTCATTTTGTCAAGAGTTTCATTGAACCCAAAATACAAAGAAGCTCGGCATGTTCATTGTTCACATGCACAAAACACGTGGCCATATATCTCTTATAGTTTCTTGACAAGCGTTGTGCATGCTCACAACTAAGCAACCAAATTTTACGTGTCAAAGCAATGAATTGCATGCACATTTGACACGTACCCTTCCACTTCTCTCACTCAACAAAATCAATCAAACTCTTTCTATTTCTCCATCTCCCATCTCTTCTCATCTTGTGTTCTCCAACTTCCAATTTTATTTTACGCTCGAAATTCCTACAAGAAAACCTAAAAAAAAAATGGATTTGTTAAACACGATGTTAAATTGGATGGCTCCTCCATTCACGTTCGTGTCAATGTGCATGTTGCTACCTCCCTTGTACTTGTACAAGCTCTTCCTCTCTTTCTTATCCTCTCTCGCCCCCGAAGACGTCGCCGGAAAAGTTGTTCTCATCACCGGCGCCTCCTCTGGCATCGGCGAGGTATATATATTACTCCTTCCGTTTCTCAAAAGTTGTCCTTTTAGCCTACTGCACGATGTACGATTAATTATTAAGGAATGAATTTTTTACCAAAATTATCCCTACATTTGGAAAAATATATACACTTAACCTTTCCTAGGAAATTGTTTAGAGTAATTATTAATCCTATAAAATAGGAATAAATTTAGAAAAAGGTAGAAAAAAATATTAAAAAGACATGTTTCATGAAAAATGGAAGATGGGCTAAAAAGACATGTTTTAGGAAGCGGAGGGAGTATAATTTTAATTAGATTTTGTTAATGTCCAATGCGTTAATATAATGCACAATCTTTTCATATGCATAGACGACGACATGCAATTTGAGATTCGTGGAATCTAAAATCAATTGACAATAAAAAAATTAATTCAAAGACGTATATCCTATGCATTATTTATTCAAAATTTTGATATGGAAAAGTCTATTTTCACATATTTCATCGATTTTCTTAATATTAATTTATTAAGTGAATGCATGCATGTAGTTTATAGCGTACGAGTATGCAAGCAGAGGTGCATGCTTAGCGCTGGCCGCGAGAAGAGAAAGAGGTCTCCGAGAAGTCGCCAATCGATGTCTCGAGCTCGGATCCCCCGACGCTTTTGTTATATCGGCCGATGTTGCCAAGGATGATGAGTGTAGACGAATGGTTGATTCTATCATTACTCGTTTTGGGAGGTGTAAGTGGCAATTTCTAACTATTATAATTACTCCCTCTGATCAAATTAGTTTTGTATTGTATCAAAATTGTACCTGGCCCAATGTTGGATTTCTCATATTGGGAATGAGGGAAAACTAAATTCGTTGCATATGTAAGAGTTAAAATTGGAAGATTTTGTCCAAGATATATAAGAAGACAAATATTTTGAGCAAGAATGAAACACTTAAAAACACTCATGGAGGTGGAATTGTCTAGTTCACACCACTTTAATATTGTACAATTAAGAATCGATGGGACGATTTATATATTAAGGAATAAGATCTGTTAAAAAAGTTGTGAATTAACTCTGATGTGGGGTAAGATCTTGAACCTTTAATTAATCACATTTCATTTTATATTTTAGGGTTAAGGTTTAAGGTTTATATATTTCTCAATTACTAATACCCTTTTATAGGTAGAGTAACTTTACCATATCCAAATCCACTAATCAGGAGTGTGTCCAATTTCATCATTATGTGATTAATCAAAGTAATCAAGGGTTAAAGTGTTACATTCATTCTTTTGGTCAATATGTAGAGATTTTTGTATTTGTAGGAAATAAGACAACTTTATTAATGTCATGAAGGCTCTTATTTATACAAGGAGCACACAATCAATCAAGCTAATTGAAAGATAATTGATAGACTAATTACAAGCAAATAATTAAAATGTAATTATTCCCTTATACAATATTCACCTCCTAACGCAAAATCTCAAGTCTGTTTTAAATTCACAGTTTTAACCTATGTTATCATTAACATCTATATATGCTATACTAGTGGACCATTTGGTGAACAATGCTGGAATTACATCGGTTTGCACGGTCGAAGAATGTGACGAAATCACCAATTTAAGACCCGTCATGGTAAATTCATTATCCGCCCGGCCACTTATATCTTACGTACATTACTTGGTCGATCTTGTTTAATTGATGCATTCATGTAATTAAATTTTTGTCTCTGGTAGGATATTAACTTCTGGGGCTCCGTATACACGGCCCGATACTCGATTCCACACCTCCGCAACACTAGAGGAAGAATTGTCGTCTTGTCATCCGTCGACTCTTGGCTCCCTTTGCCTAGGCAGAGTTTCTACAATGTAAGCACATTCAAATTAAACCGCTTTTACTTAATTTCTCCTACTATATATGGCATGGTTTGGCTGAAAGTAATATGAGATACTTAATCACGCGTACATTATTAATTGGCAGGCAAGCAAAGCAGCTCTGCGATCGATGTTTGAGACGATTAGGATCGAGGTGTGGCCCGATATCAAGGTTACAATCGTGACTCCCGGACCTATAGAATCCGAATTCACCCAAGGCAAAATACTCTCCAAGGACGGCGATGTGAAAGTTGATCAAGATTTGAGAGATGTAAGTGTCCCCTAGCCTATTTCTCACATTCTACAAATTCAATCTCATAATAAATTGTTCATTATGCTAATTGATTTTCTAGGGTAGTAGTGTTTATATTAAAATTTGTCCAAGTACACATGTTCAAAAGATCCTATTTAGAGAAAATTTGACCTTAAAACTCTTAGGATTGACTCATTCCAATTTTGGGCACTAATTGTATGATTGGTAACCACATTCAATCTAATAGAATACTTTTTATTTTCAATGGCTTTCTAGGGCATTTATTCTAATTTAGGCTACTAACTTAATGTGATCTCCATCAAGTATATTCAAAATGTGGACATAAACACAAGTGAAGATCAAATTGACTCAACTTTCATGTTGATTGTGTTGTTTTTTCAAGGTGCAAATTGGTGTGCAACCGGTGGAGACGGTGGAGGTGTGTGCAAGGGAGATAGTGAAGGGGGCGTGTAGAGGGGACCGAACGGTGGTGGTTCCATCTTGGTACAGGGTCACCCATTGGCTCATGACGTTTTGTCCCGAGGTGGTCGAGTGGTGCTACTGGCTCCTTTACATGACTAAGCCCCACATGCCGGCTACGGAGGCGTGGACCAAGAAGTTGTTGGATGTGACCGGGGCTCGAGCCCTTCTCTACCCTGCTTCGATCGGTTCCACTTACATCAAAACCGACTAGATGTGCATGGTGTGTGCTTGCTTGTGTAGTGTAATAAATAAGAGTTTGAGAGTGCTTTAGAATATTCTCAAGGTGGTTATCCATCTTTTTTTTTGTTATGTTTAATGAGCTTTGTGTAATGTTGTGAGTTACGTACTGGACATATGTTAAATTATGTCTACCTTAATTATTGTTGTTTAATTAAGCAGATTTTTATTTGGTAACAACTAATGGCTGTTTTGAAACACAACACCTTCCACTCAATTGTCTTGATACATACTTGGCTAAAATTAAAGCCCTTGTTCTAAACGCCAAGTGGTGTTTGAGCTACAATGACAATCAAACTCTTGATTACTTGACCTCTATTTCTCCAACTTACATCTCTTCTCATCTTGTTTCCTCCATTCTCCTATTTTCTTACGCTTGAAATTCAACTTCTGATCGATTGTGTTAGAAGGAAGGTTGAATTCTCAATTTGCAAGGGCAACGATTCTAGGGGAGTCGAGGTCGAATCTGTTGCTACGCAGGAAGAGGAAATTGATGCCAGTCCAAACCGTCAGAGCAAGACTAGTCTCGATCGTCAGGTCAGGATTTCCAGTGAAGTCGTTTCTTCGATGAATGGCCAAGAGTTCAACAATCTTCACATCGAGAACAGTGCTTGTAAATTAATGGTGGTGAAGACGAAAGGAACGACACCGGATTGAGCTACCGCCAGCAGCCTGACTGCCACCACAACCGCCCGATTTACCATCGAAGTTTTCAAGGCTAGAGTTTGTTTAGTCACATCGTTTGTGTTTTTCTCTGGTCAATCAAGATGATGAGTTGCTTGCAAACGAGAAACACAAGGATGATCAAATGCTCACACTATTTTGTCATTATCCTCGGCCCTCGGAGTGTGTATAACGAAGAGGTTACTGTGAATGGCAAAAGAAGCTAAGTTGGTTGATTAAGGATAATAACCTACAAGATCAAGTGGATATAAAATTTGAAGTGTCTACTAAAGTGGGGCACTTGACTCCCAACTGGGAAGGGTGCATATCACTAGACAAATGGGACATACAAGCTTATGGTTGATTCCAAGAGGACTGATGAGCATCTAGCTCACCAAGGCAAATACACACTCAAGATTCTGATTAAGTTGCATTCCTTCACCCTTGCACAATCCACCCGATGCCAACTCAGATTTAAATGAAAGCAACCTTGAGAACAATGTTGTTTGAAGGAGGGTGGCGTTGTTAGGTATATAGTGTTAGGCATGAGAATGCAAAATATTGGAGAAAGACTACTATGAGAATTATCCAGAAATTGAGAAGAGAATTCAAGCATTGTGTGCCTTGGGCTCTTTGGAAGTTGTCTTCCACTGAGATTGGCTAAATTTGGAGGGTTTGTCTTCCAATTGAGATTTATCTTGTTTTTCCCAGTTTAATCATAGAGATTGGTGTGTGTTTTTTAGGTGATTTTGCGTGTTGTCCGATTCATACTCCTATCACGTTGTAAATCAACAATTATGGTAAGCCCCAAAAATAAACAAAATATGGCGTAGGGGTGTTCTATTGAGACCCATCTCTAATAAAAATACAAGTAGGTACACAATGCAAATAGATTGAAGCTAGTAAACCAATAGAATCACATTCAAGAAGAGATGTGGATAGTGCATGCCGTGGAGATAAAAACTTGGCAGTACCATCTTGGATGAAACAAACAATACTTTGGAGAACTTTTTTCCCAGAGATCCTAGACTGGTTAAACTGTCTGCTGGTGTTGACTAGTCTAGTGAAGAAAATATTGGATTGCAGAGGGGCCAAGAAATTCATATACCCATATTCTATCCAATCACAAGATCTAAAAGTTGATTGAGGTGATGTCACAAATTAATATAGAAAGAATTCTTAACTAAATGATATGCAAAATGTGAGCAAACAAATAAAAGAGTTTGTATCCGACTTGAATGATACAAATTTTTATATGCATCCCCATACAACTCTGAATATCTATTGCGCTATTCCTAATTTATGTTTGCAAAGGTAAGAATTCAGAAAGTACCTGGGGGAGTTGGAGTTCTCATTGGGTTACAACCATGGCTGTTACCCTGCACTGCAAATTATGTACCAATATACATGGGCAGATTTGTTGATTTTGATTTTAAATTTAGACAAAACTTAGTTTCAAACTTGGGAAGCTTGAATGTGCATTTGAGTGAAGAGACAATTTTAGAAGTGAAAAATTAATCATATATACAAAATTCAAAATAACTAAAAAGAAATGCAGCTCTAGATGATCTGCATTAATTTGATTACAGGAGAATAGGAGAGCTTTTCTTATGATCAAGGGGACAAAACAATAGGATCTAAGCGATTACTTGCGCTTGTAGGATCATCAAAGGGATTATTTGCGCTTGGATAATCCAAACTAAGGCATCGGTTCAGCAATGAATGGGCATCAGAGGTCAGACAACCCTGGTTCATTTCAATAGCAATTGGTATGTCAGAAGATTCATTCAGTTCTACCATTAAAATACCCTGCAAGAAAACATGCTCTAGCATTAGACATTATAAAAGAAACCACAAACAGTATTTAATAGTAAATTATTGATTGAGGGGGTATATTTTTTTACCTCAAAATTCGCCAAAAACGTCTGAAAATTTTTAAGAGTCTTCTTCGTATTATTAACCTTTTCAGGGTCCGATGATGTGATAGCAGCTGTGAACTCTTCAGGAGAGAAACCTATGGCTCTCTGGACCACCTGTAGAGGATATTGACAAGCAAACAAAAATGTGATACACACTGACAATAACTGACTGAATGGAAAGAATAAGGACTGACAAGAAGTGGACTCACGCTGTGGTGAACAAGAATCTCTGTTATAAAGCTGCCATCCTCAACATAAACATGAAGCTCATATGTTTTCCTCCCCCTGTACTGGAACCCCTTCACACCAGTCACAAAGCACTGCAAAATCATATACCAAATCATTTCTTCTGGAAATTTTGTCAAGTGAGATGAGATGCATTCAACAATACAGCATTGAACTGACAGCAAGAACCACTCAAAATGATAAACCCCTAATTTCAGTTAAGTTACTACAGAAAAGGGTAGAAATTCACAGCTAAAGACACACTACCTTTAGTTTTAGGATCATAAGTTGGATGTATCATTTAGAATATTCAGAAAATAATTACCAGAGGCAATGGTTTTGACACCAATGACATTATAACGGAATTTTTTTTTTCAGCCCAGTAAGAACCACAATAAAATGGCCTTTCAAGCCTTATGCATTTATATTTTTTCTAGCATAAAAAAGCTCATTGATTTTATCCAAATTCATCTGTCATGCTCATATTATGGATCCATAGGCATTAATTGAGAGTATTTCCTGTTACCTTTATCCTTCCTTGAACTTGTGATTGTTTTCCCTTCACAGAAGCCCATTTGGCTAACAAACTTGTTAAATAAGTAAAAGGCAACTCTCTGTCCCTGCTTAGCATGAACAGGTTATCTGTAGGTTCAGCCATTTCCACATCTTGAACATCGTGTACAGTAGTAGCAGAACCAAAGTTGCCTTCAGCAGCCATTCCACTAGTAGATGGTCCAGTACTTTCCCTAGAAAAAGGATGATCAGTTGTATCTCTTCCAGTGGGAAGCTCATCAGCATTGGTACTCGCAGGAGTAACTACAGAATCTTCAGTTGTCCTCATTGTATGGATACCAGCTCCTGAAGAAGCAGAACCTGCAATTAAAATAAACAAGGTATAAAAAAGTAATTGGATTTACAGACCATTTAAGTAAATAAAGATGAAGAGCCTAGTCCACATTTGCATATCAATAATAATTGTGGACACCTTATAGCATCATAACACAATAGCAAATGACAATGTTCTAATTCAAACATTTTCTTCCTCTTAGGCTTATTACTGCTGTTAAACTTCATGAATCACACCCACTTAAAATTCAATTCAAAGTGCCCAACTTTGCATGTCAGGTCATGAAATGTTTGAGCTATGGAATCCATCACACATACTTGACCATCATGTTATCATATTGCAAAGAACAAATAAGCCACAAAATTAGCTGACGCCGTACCTTGCACATCTGGACGGATAGAATTATTGGAGTGTTGAGCAGAAGTGTTATTTTCTACAGGGTTAGTAACACCATTTTGTGGCCATGCAGCTTGTGTTGCTCTAGTTGCCAATGGAGGAAGTACTCCTTGCCTTGTTCTACAGAGCAACATGATATGAACAGACTACTAATTAATAATCAAAACAAAACTAAGATATAGAACTCTTCCACTGTCCCAGTGTAGACCCTCCACCCCACACCCCTAAAAATACTAGAAGATAAAAAGGGAGAAAGGTTGGTATAATAGGTGAAAAACATTAGCAAAAGTTAACATTACCTTTTACCCCTAGGTGGCTTGTTTATTTCAGAAACAAGTCTTTGTCTTGCAGCTTCCAGATCTTGAACAGAGCCCCCTAGGACTTCCAATACCTCTGGAACCAGCATTAGAAGGCCACGCCGTACAATCACATTCTTTATAGCAACCTATAAATTGGAATAGTGCAGCTCAGTACTTACAACTAAGTTGCAAAGAGATCAATCATCTTTTTAAGCATTATGAAAACTTGGTAGCTATACTTAGTGAAGTGCTAGACATCAAATTACTGTTGAGCAGAGCAATTCCTTATGGGTGCAGAAAATTAATCACAATTCACAAAACAAATAAAGAGTATAACTTGCTGCATAGTAGAAAAAAGAGATTGAGAAAGTAGAAGTTGGAGGAAACATATGGGATGGAGAGTTAGTAAGGTCCTAGATATTTAAAATGTACAGAACTTTGAAGTTAATAGAATCACATTAAAGTTGTTCCCAATAAAAATACATATCTGAGATGGAAGCTTGATTGGCATGAATCAGAACAATATATGATGACATGCTAGTATTTATTAGATGTCAATAGACTCTAGGATTATTATTATTGATTTATATCTCATATTTATACAATAGAACATGTTTATTATCATTCAACTTTTGAAAAAGCAGCTTGGGAAACAAAATGACTGTGACTGTTGATGCCCATAAATAAAATGCCCTACATAACTGAAATTTCCAAAACTATGTACAAATACGCTTATTGAGGGGAGGGATGCAGAAAACTAAAGTAGAGTGATGAAAGACAACACCAATTTATACAGCAGAACAAATATGACAATAACCTTAAATCCAGCCGGTGCTAGAACTTGAAGGTCCTTAATAGGCCTGTATTCCATGCCAAATACTCGTTGAAAACCATCTGTCATGGACAGCTTGAGGCACCTCTTAGTTCCAGCAGGGGCATTCTTATATCTATCTCGGAGAGCACAGCTGAGGTTGACTATCTCATCAACCTGAAAACAAACACAAAAATGGAAACTTACAACAATGTGAAGTTCCAGCATAATAATATGTTCTAAACACAGAAGTCTACAGATCAGAACAACAGTAACACCTTTTTAAGTCAGAGCAGTAACACACTTGGCCACATGGAAGTATAGTCTTTCAAGCAAAATACATCATAAGATCCAATGACTTGTACAAACCAAGATAAGCAAGGATTGTGACTCAAGTTATACAAATAACAGCTACTACCATCTTCTTGCATAGTCTTAACCAGAAGATGCAACCAAAATAACAACTAAAGACTGCACTTTTAACCTCCAAAAGTAATCCTCTATCATTTCCTAGGATTTTAACACTAGATTAAGAGTATATGTACAGCCTACGGAAGCCACCAACAGAAAAATCAAATCTCCTCATATTGCAATTGCAACATTAGTCACTATCTAAGTAAACCTAACAGGCGGGAAACCGAGCAAACCTGCAAGACAAAGGGCCCAGCAAGCTCAACGAGATGCATAGAATCCACATTCGGCGGAAGAACACCTCCACCAGTGAAATTCATGTCCGAATTCAAAACCTGCTCGAAGCAAAACTTCGCTTTGGTCTCCGAATCGAGTCCCGAAAAACCCGAAACCGCAGTTTCTAAACCTCGAATGCAGGACTCCAACCACTCGACTCGAAGATTCAATCCTAGTCTTCGCAATACCTCGCTGACCGGACAATGTGAGGCGCCACCGTTGGAGCTTAGAGTCGCGGTTGCCGGCGCACTATTTTCAGACGGCGGAATATTCGGAGGAGGAGGAGATGGAGGAGTGAAGTGGTCGGCGACGTCTATGAAGTCTTCGTCGCCATCGGAGATTAGTTCGGGTTGGATGGGGCCGGAAGAGGAATTTAGGGCTACGGCTTCGATGTCGGGAAGCGGCTCTTCGAATTGATCTTGTATTTCATCTTCTTCCTCCGATTGTCGTTGTCCGATTCCAGTTTGCTGCGGAAGTTGGGGGTGATTTTGGCTTCGTTGGTGGTCGTCGTCTTCATCCTCGTCGGAGGAGGTGACCACTCGGAGACGACGCCTTGACATTTCCCCCTTTCTTTTCCCTCCAAATAAAATTCCTAATCCCTTGGACGGAGGGGTGGTGTGCGCGTTTGTTTTCAATTTAGGAGAGGGTAATTGGGCCTGCATTGCTTTGAATTTGGGCCGCGCACTGTCCAGTTTGATAGATAAGAGGCCCACTATATGTTTGTCAACGGTCAACTCTCTATACCCGTAAGAAAAGCATATACTGTATATCATTGAACCTATTGAATCTGAGTCCGGCTCCACCCAAAAATTTAAACCATGGACAAGGGATTTTATTGGGTTCGGACAGACCTTTATAATTTGCAGGCAGCCGGACTTGTTCGGGTCTATTTGTACATAGAGTTAATTAGAACGATTATATGTGCAAGACGTATGAGATTAATTCAAAATGAGACCAACAATTTCAACAATCATGGGGATCCACTGTACATTCATTCGAACAAATCGATCAAACAAATAGAGAATTTTACAGAACAATAATTTAACAATCCGGACTCCCGCCAGGAAAATTGAACCATACTACGAACTAAGATTTTACAGAACATGTTAAGCACTAACACACTTACAGGTTGACCAGCCATATAATGATCTTCTAGCTTTTCGGCTTTGGTTGGTTGGATGTAAAATATGATTCAAAAAATTCTTTCACAATATCACCCTCTAATTTTGTAAAACTTGACACTTTTCTTTAAATTAAATGATGAATACACATTGGGTTGATTAGTTTTTGATATAATGTTGATATATATGGTTGATTAGTTTTTGAAGAAAATGTTTTTTGTTTTTTTCCTTTCTCTGTTGTTTATATTGTTAGGGTCTTTTTCATGGACTTGGTCAGACGGGCTCCTCATCTCCGTGTTCAATAGGCAGATCCAGTTGGGTCAACGGCTGATCACGCCACAATCCAAAACACAGATTGTACGAAAATCTTGTAAAGAAGGAATGGATCGCATCTGAAAAATACGACGATATAAGTATGACAAGATAAACGCTCCAGAAGGCGGACGAGGGCACAAAGAGAGTGACGATGAGCGAGAGGATAACGGGGATCGATAACTCCGTTTCCCCGAAACGGAGCTCAATCCGTCTGAGGTGTGCGAGAGGGTGTGAGAAGCAGCATATCTGGATCCGAATCGACATTAACAGGAAGAGGAGGAACGAGACGAAGATGAACATCAATGAGATTAGTTCGTTGAAGAAAGATCTGTTTGTGTTGACATCGGCTGCATCTGCAACATGTTAAAATTATGTCTAAGTGCTGGGAAAATATATAAGCTAATGGTGATTAATTGAATACGTAAACAGTAAATAGAAGAATTTTTTTACCGGCGGGGTAGGAGTAGTTTTTAAAAATGCTGAAAAAGGGAAGGACGAAGTATCTGGTGTCGTAGTAGTGTCCCATTTGATCGGGGAATTGCTGTTACGATTAATATGTGTTTGTTGATTGAGGTTTATCCAATTCAACCACTCATAAGTCATTAAATTTTGCACTGACTATATATGAAGAGATTGAGGTTTGTGCTGATTGAGGGGGAGGACTATATATATGAAGCAAGTGTGGGCCCTACCAAAAAATTAAAAAATGAAGCAAGCGTGGGGTTTTGAGGCGGTCCGTCCTCTTTTTATGTCATCTTTATAATTCCTTTGTATTTGTTGATAAGTGGACTATAATTCAATTATTTTTTAATTTTTATTTAAAAAATCCACATCTATCAAGAGTGTTTTGTACTTATAAATACAGAGGGACACAATATTGAACATAGATTTTGAAACAGAGGATTTGATGTTACCCCTCAATTCTGCAACACCACTTTTCGCATGCCCGTAATCTCTTACATTTTTAAAAACAAAATACGGAGTAGTATTTTTTTCCAAGAAACAGGACAAGTCTCATGTGTTGTATAACTAATTATCATATTTTCTCAGACTATATAACTAAATATCATACGGAGCAGTATTTTTTTTAAAGCTATGTGAATTACTTGCTATTCACAGAGCTTTACCATAGCCCAACAGAAGAACACTCTAGCTTTGGTGATTGAAACAGAAGCTCCTCACCAGTACACTTCCGACCACCCACCTGGCTTTTGCCTTGGTGGTCCACTGTCGCTCGCTAATCCAGCGCTCAACTTGGAGAGTGGTTGTTCAACACATTAGTAGAAACAGTAATAAAATAGCTGATGTTTTAGCAAATCTTTCTTTTAGCTTAGATCAGAACATTATTATTTTTGAGGATATACCTCCTTCTATTGTAATCTCTGATGGATGTTTTAAAGAAATAAAGCTATGGGCTGTTGCCCTCTTGCTGACCAAAAAAATCATATTTTCTAAAAAAAAATTAACTCTAACTCATAGATTCTAATGTATTTAATGATTTAATTTTTACCATATAAAATATTTTACAATAAATATTTAATAATTAAATAAATATTATCTTACTTATGAAAATAAAAAGATTCTAAAATCTTAATCTAATAAATGATAAATTATTTTTTATTTGACTATAAGAATATAAAGTATTCTAAAAATCTTAGGGCATATATAACAAATTCTCTATATGCTTTTCTAAAATAAAAAAACTAAAACCTATATTCTTTAATTTTTTTCCAACTCCAACAAATTCTCTTTGAGAAAATCCTATATATATTATAATTATTATTCTATGTATAAAAATAATATATTATAAAATCTAATTTGACCAATAGGAAGAATCCATAATTTATTATATACATTTAATATTTTCCCCAAATGTTTTTAGAGAATTTTTAATATAAGGAGGAGACATCAACTTTTGGGGATTTACTCTAAAATAAAGATTACAATAGAGAAATTGTTAGATCTTAAAATAAGCCTAAAATCTCCAAAAGCACAACATTCCAGAATTGAGATTATCCATCGGAGATGCTCTTAAGCACTAGACAAACCCCCATTTGGGACAACAAGATCAGTTTCGATGAAATTAACAAGCCTAACAAGAATGTAAAAAAAGTCAACAAAAGAAGTGGATTAATTCAAGGACATATTAGCTAAGGCATCGGCCACCATATTAGTCGGTCTTGATATGTTCACAAGTTGGACATTCCAAGTGGCATCTTGAATTAAACGACTGCCTTCTTGCAGCATGTGGTAATCCTTATTCGGCAGAAGGCGGGGCAGGGTTAAAAATTGTGTGGCCAACATAGAGTAAGTCTGGACTTGGACATGAGTATACTCCATCCGCTTTGCAATGTTCAATCCTTGAATAATGGCCATGATCTTTGCAGTTGTTGCCACGCTTACACCATTAGTGAAACTATAAGCATGCAAAAATTCCCCTGCATGATTTCTGAAAACTCCTCCACCATTGGAAATCCCAAGATTCCCTTTAGATATAGCATCGGTGTTTAGGCATAATCAATTAACCGGCGGCGGAATCCAATGGTTTGGCTTGATCGGTTGAACCTATAGAGAGGCAATATTTTGTAGAGGAATTAAGTAATTTGTATTATTGATCTTATGAGGTATTTATACAAGAATACAATAAAACCCTAGTTACTACCATACATAAAATATTGTGAAAATATATGCTAAGACATAAGATAAGATATTATAAGAAAGTGATAGATAATGAGTTATTCTATCCTAATATTCCCCCTCAAGCTAGACTGTCGAGTAGAGAGGCCAAGCTTGTGAAGCAACACTTGAAACTGAGGTCGAAGAAGAGGCTTTGTTAAGATGTCTGCCAATTGATCTTTGGTGGAAACATGTGAAATTCGAAGTGTCCCAGCTTGAACTTGTTCACGAACGAAATGGTAGGCCAATGCGATGTGTTTCATACGAGAGTGAAACACACGATTGGAGCTAAGGAATGTGGCACCAAGATTATCACAGTAAACCATCGGTTGTTGTCTAAGAGTGACACCCATTTCAGCAAGAAGAAAAGTGATCCAGAGGAGCTCAGAACATGCATCCGCAAGAGCCTTGTATTCGGATCAGTGGAAGACCGAGATACAGATTTCTGTTTTCGAGAGCTCCAGGATATTGGCGTGGTACCAAAGTAAAGAATGTAACCAGTAGTGGACACATAGTCATCTTTATCACCAGCCCAATCAACATCAGAAAAACCATGCAACTGTAAAGACGACTGAGGAGAGATCATAATACCAAGATCAATCGTACCACTTAGATAACGCAGAAGACGTTTCAGAGCCTCCCAGTGAGCGGTGGTAGGGCATTGCATATATTGAGAGAGTTTGTTAACCGCAAATGCAACGTCGGGACGAGTGAGCCCGAGGTATTGTAAGCTGTCGACGAACATGCGATATTCCGAGGGAGACGGCAAAGGATTGCCTAGATGACGCGACAACGTCACATTGCCATCCAACGAGTAGATATAGGTTTCGCAGACTCCATTCCAGCTTTGCCAAGAAGATCAGAAATATACTTGCGTTGGGAAAGAAACAAACCCGAAGACGATCTTAAGACTTCAACACCAAGGAAGTAAGATAACTCACCAAGACCCTTGAGTGAAAATTGTTTAGCAAGTGTGTCAAGAAGCCATGTAACAAGAGCGGAATCACTGCCGGTGACAATAATATCATCAACATAGACCAAAAGATAAACCTAGTGAGAGTTCCGACGATAGATAAAAAGCGAGGCATCCGAAACTGATGAACGAAAACCAAGCTTGAACAAGAAGGACTTGAGTTCATTATACCACGCCCTAGGCGCTTGTTTGAGGCCATAGATAGCTTTATGCAGTTTGCAGACGTGAGAAGGAGCAGCCGGATCCAAAAAACCCGGGGGTTGGCTCATAAAGACATCCTCTTGTAGTGTGCCTTGTAAGAAGGCGTTGTTAACGTCAAGTTGACGCAAGGACCAGCCACGAGACACGGCCAGAGTGAGAACAAGTCAGACCGTTACAGGCTTGATAACCGGACTGAATGTTTCAGAGTAGTCCCAACCAGGTCGTTGATGAAAACCTTTGGCAACGAGACGAGCTTTATACTTGTCAATGGTGCCATCAGGATTATACTTGATGCGAAATACCCACTTGCAACCGAAAACGTTTTGATCGGGAGAAGGGGAAACAAGAGACCATGTTTTGTTCACACAAAGAGCATCGAACTCGGCCTGCATAGCAGCCCTCCATAGAGGATCTTTAAGTGCTTGAGTTATGGTTTTGGGCTCGGAGGGAGGATTTAGGTTAGTGTGAAGGTTTAGTTTTTGAATGGGTTTAAAGATGTTGTTCTTTGAACGAGTGATGATGCCATGATCGGGTTCAAGCGGAGGCTGAGGTGTGGGTTCAGAGAGTGATTCATAGAAGGGCGAGGCAGAATCGGGATTTGGCGTGCTTGAGTCCTCGGTAGAGACAGGCGCGATGGAGGTAGGGTGGGGCGGTATGAAATTAGGGTTAGGGTTTTGGGATCCGAAATTAGGGTTTGGGCTTGGTGACACGCGTGAGGGTGCGTGGGCGAGAATTGGGGTGTGGATTGGAGCAGCGGTTGGTGAGGGTTGGGCCAAGAGAATATTTGGGTAAGATTGAGAAAGATTTGGTGAGGATATGATATCCAAATTAGAAGATTGTGATGCTCCTAAATTGGAATTGGATAGAGAAGTCAAAGATTGGTTTGGATTTTGCATGGGGGCATACGTAGATTGTATGAGAAGTTGGAAATCGGCCCACTCATCTCCCAATACATCAGTGGATGAGGGTTTAGGCGGAATCTTAGTGTATGGGTACTCCGTTTCAACAAATTGAACATGTCTAGAAACATATATACGTCGGGTAACCGGATCAAGATATTGATACGCACTTTGAGAAGAGGAATAGCCAATAAACACACACGGAATGGATTTAGGCTGAAGTTTGTGAGACGTGTATGGCCGAAGCCATGGAAAGCAGAGACATCCAAAGCACTTGAGTTTAGAGTAATCAGGTTGATTGCTTGTGAGTTTCTGAAATGGAGATTGAAAATTGGAAGATGGAGAAGGGAGACGATTTATGAGATAGGCAGATGTGATCAAGGCGTGAGGCCAGTGATCAAGAGGAAGGCCCGAATAACTAAGTAAAGAAAGGTCGGTTTCAACAAGATGGCGGTGTCGCCGCTCAGACATACCGTTGTGTTCCGGAGTGTGAGGCGGGGACGTGAGATGTGTGATCCCATTATTGCTAAGGAAATGACGAAGAGCAAGATATTCTCCGCCATTGTCAGAATACAGAATTTTGATTTTGTGATTGAAATAGGTTTCTACAAGAGACCGAAACTTAATGAAGACACCTTGAGTTTCTGATTGAAGCTTAAGCGATAAAGCCACACATACTTTGTAAAATGATCCAGAAAAATAACGTAGTACTTAATCCGTCATAAGATAGCACATGAGAGGTCCAAACATCAGAATAGATAAGCTCAAGAGGTGTATGAGAAACAAGAGACGATTTATGAAACGGAAGTTTATGACTTTTATTGATATGACAAGAACTACAATCAACTTGAAAAGATGGATCACTGCCTAATCTAAATTGTTTACTAATGAATTGAAAAACTACGGAAGACGGGTTCCCTAGCTTGTGATGCCAAGACGCCGGAGAAAGAGCACGACGAGCTGAAAAAGACACTGGAGAGGAGGACGGCCAATGATAGACCCCATCGATGCAAGGACCGCTAAGGATTGTTGAACCCGTATGGATATCCTTCACAAGAAAGCAATTATGTAAGAAAACCAAAGCATAACGGGTATCGGAAGTAAACTTAGACACAAAAAGAATATTTTTGGAGATAGATGGGACACATAGAACATTAGAAAGTTTAAACTTTTGAGAAGGAGTGGAAAGAACGGAGGAACCAGAGTGCGTAATAGACAAACCTTGACCGTACCGACGTATACTTGATCCGGACCGGAATATGGTTGATGGAGGGCAAGGTTAGCAAGGTCGTTGGTGAGATGGTTAGAGGAGGCAGAGTCGACTAGCCATCCAGGATTAGGGTTAGACGTAGAAGCCATGTGAGCTTGGGGCTGAGTTGGCGGAAAGCGGTTGGAGGGCGGGAATTGGACATAAGGATAATCCTCACGAAACTTAGCACACTGAGAGATAACATGGCCGGGGCCTTTGCAATATTGGCACTTGCCAAGGAATGGTTTTGGAGAGTTAGGTTGATTTTGTGGAGAAGGGTTGGTTTGGTTTGGTTGCATAGGAGCCGAATTAGGGTTTCTCGGTGGGCGAGGTTGGTAGTTCGGATTAGGGTTTTGTTGTAGGGGAAGCCAGTTTTGTGGGGGTGGGGGCGGGGGCGCGGAGGACTGCCAGACTGGGTTCGAATTCGAGCCCTTTGCTCGATACTTGTTTTGTTTTTGCACATTCAAGGCTGTCACGGGGGCATTGTCTGTGGTCTCCGTCTTCAATTCAAGTTCACGAAGAATCAACTTCTCGTGAAGCTCCTCAAATGAGATGCATGTATCACGCATGTTTGCTCCATCAATAACAGATTGATAGTTGGAATCAAGACCTTTGAGGATGTAGTCGATAAAATCTTCATGAGCAAGAGGCGCATCTAAGGACGCCAGAAGGTCCGATGCAGTCTTCATAGCTTGCATATATTCCCAGACGGTGGAGGACCCTTTCTTGAGTGTTTGAAGACGTTGCTTGACTTGCCTTTTGTGACCCTGAGAGGCCGTGCCATACGTGCGTTTGAGCGTGTCCCACACAGCCTGACATGTTTTTGCTTGTGTGACGAGGTTGGCCATGGGAGAGGACAACGTGCCAATGAGGGCTCCATAGAGAAGTCGATCCTGACATTTCCACGTAAGGTACGCTGGATTTGTAATTGTAGCATTGTCTTGAACCACCGATTCAGCAGCCGGAATGGGGTGAGATCCGTCAAGAAACTTGAACAAATCATAACCTTCAAGAGTGGCTTGGATTTGTGTTTTCCATGTAAGGTAATTGGAGGGAGTAAGTTTGATGATGTTTGTAAAGTGAATAATGGTGAATGGTTTAGTGTGTTCATGGGGATTGGTCAAAGAAGTTGCAAACTCGGTGGCCATGACGTGAAATTAGGGTTTTGTGTGGAACGTGTGATAGGCTTAGGATCTTAGAGCGTATGATACCATATAGAGGCAATATTTTGTAGAGGAATTAAGTAATTTGTATTATTGATCTTATGAGGTATTTATACAAGAACACAATGAAACCCTAGTAACTACCATACATAAGATATTGTGAAAATATATGCTAAGACATAATATAAGATATTATAAGAAAGTGATAGATAATGAGCTATTCTATCCTAATAGAACCCTTGTCACACTTGCAGGTGAGGTCCGGGTAGTAGCAGCAGAGGCAACTTCATAAGCATCTGAAAATGAGATGACTCTTGAAGATAGATACAAGATATCATCTTTTCCTTCAAAAACCAGCACATTACGAATTTTCCAAACCTGCCACACCATGATCGAGAACATCGTGCTCCATTGATCAATGTTTTTGATACTGTTGTAAATCCAACTCTTGATATTTAGCTCAACAAAGAATTATTAGGCAAATCATTGGCCCTAATCGCTACCCATGCATTTGTAACCGGCCTTCAGTCCCGCAAAAGATGTAATCCTGACTGGTTCTGGCCATAGCTATGGCAAAGAGAAGAGGAGGGAAGGTGTCTTTGTATCCACTCCTCATTAGTTAAAATTGCGTTATTGGCAACAATATAGAGGAAGTGTTTGTACCGTTGCCGAGTGGGAACCTTCCAAATCATCAACCAAATAGGATCCGCATAAGCATTTTCCATTGGCTTGATCAACTCTCTCGCAAAGGCCGTGGAAAAAATTCATGATCGAGAATTACGCCAACAAAAAACATTAGTAGCTAAAGCATCGAAATTCAAAGAAATAGCGGCCAAACGCTGCATCATATTCGATTGTAGATAAGAGCTCAAATCATTCCAATCCCAACCAACTTCCAAATAATTATCCGCCACTGACCTTCCTTGAAAATAAACCATGGAAAACTCTAGAACATGACTCAAACCATCCAAAAAGAAATAATTAAGACAGAAGTACAATACAAAGTTCACAGAACCAATATCGAACTTTGAAATTAAGAATGTTATGTTCGATATCGGTGATGATAAATCCTTTGGCCCGGACGGAATGCCGACATGTTTCTATAAAAAAAATATTGGCACCTTGTCGACCCTGACATTATCAAAGCTGTTATAAGCTTTTTTCACACAAGAAATGTTTTAAAACAAATTAGCCACACATTTAAGCATTTATAACCCTATTGTCCAAATGCGAGAACCCTAATTAACCAATCACTATATGCCAATTAGCCTATGCAACACCATCTATAAAGTAATCTCAAAGATCCTGACAAACTGCATAACTTCATGGCTAAACTCATCCACCCAATGCAAGGGGCGTTCATCTAGAACCGTAGTATCCACGACAAAATGCTCATCGCACACAAGATTTTCCACTCTTTCCACAATAAACAAGGGCGAGAGGGTTGGATTGCCGTCAAACTCGGCATGGAAAAGGCCTATGATCGAATAAGGTGGGAATTCCTGGCTTCGATCCTTCACAAATTCGGTTTTCATGGCAAGCTCTTGGGCTGGATATGAGAATGTGTTGAAACTGTTTCCTTTTCAGTCATTGTTAACAACGGACCAACATAACTATTCTACCCCCAACGGGGTCTTAGATAGGGAGACCCTCTATCACCATACCACTTCATACTAGTCGCTAAGATTCTGGCAAGACAACTCCACCACATGAGTACTAACCCGAAAAGTGACATAGGTATTCAAATTTCAAGAAATGGAAAAAAAATTACAATCACGGTCTTTGTAGACGACATCATCGATCATCTTTGCAAAAGCTAATGGATAGGCTTGCAAAAACATTAAAGACATCGTTAATGACTATTGTCAAATCTCTTGCTAAAAAGTTAACTTCCACAAGTCCACCTTTTAGGTCACCAAAAATAAAAGCAACAACACAAAAGAGCAAATAAAACAGATTCTCCAAATTGCGAACACAGTTGCGTTGGACAAATATCTAGGATGCCTGATTATCAATGGGAAATTGACACAAAACACCTTTAAACCCCTCAACCTGCAGACTAGATCCCAATTATCAAAATAGAAAGCCTATACTCTGTCTTATGACGGGCTTAAGACCCTAATCAAAGTAAACCTTTAAGCACAACTGAACTATATCATGCAAGCTTTCTTGTTACCTCAGGCAACCTTGAAAGAACTAGGCCAAATTAACAAAAAAAATTTAGAACAAGGAAAACAATTATAAACCACTTATAAGATGGAACTCTATTTTCCGACCACCCGATCATGGCGGGTGGGAATAGCCAAGGCGGAAGAGATGAACTAAGCACGTACTCCAAATGAAATTGTTGTAGAAAATCCTAACGTAACTAAACTACTAAGGAAAAAAGATAACACATCATGACAGTGGCCCAAACTACTAAACCTAAGGGACTTGTTCTCGAAAGGGCTCATATGGCAAGTTGAGGATGGGAAAACTATCCGCTTTTGGATAGATAACTAGACCGACAATGCTCTTACCCCAAAAATAGAGGTCGAAACTCTCATTAATTGAGAGGAACATGTTGATGTGTACCTCCTGGAAGACAACTCGTGGAACCTAGAAAAATTGAGAAGGGTCGTTAATCACGAGGACCTCGAAAAAATTACCAAAATCATTAACCCTATTAACAAAATTCCAGATAGACTATATTGGCAACCAAGCAAAAATGGTTGGTACTCTACCCACTCTACCATGCTTTGGCTCCACCAGTCTAAAAGAGAACCTAGAATTAACCTGGAATGAATTAATAAGCTCAGCATTCCCCCAAATGAAGAATTTCTTATGTAAAGTTGCTTAAAACGGCCTTCCAAGTAAAACGAGGCTTGCGATCAACCATATCCCTGTACCACAAGGTTGTGAAGCCTACAACAACCAATTTGAAGACACTAACCACTTTTCACTATCATACCCACTTACCAGGGCGACCCGTAACTCTTTAAGCCCGAAACGACTTCGGATTGTCGATCAGGTGTTACCAGACGACAAAAAACCGTAACAAATCCTAGACGAAATCAGGGCAACGACAATAAAGGAGGAGATGGAACTCCTTACAAGCGCCTGATAGAGCCTATGGTTCTCCATAGATAAGAGAATTTTTTAGAACGATAACAGTTAAATAATGTTGGGAACCAAAGTGAGTTTACTCGTAACCAGGTTAATGAATGGAAACTTGCAAGCTAACAACTTTCGTACTTATATTGCGAGGGCTAGGGAAGGGAAAAAGCTTGCTAAGTATGCAAAACCCAAGAGGGACTTTATTAAATTGAATTTTGATGGAGCAGTTTGTTCAGATGGCGTGGCCTCGTTCGGATTCATCCTTGAGGACTCTAGTGGCACCTTCATCCATTTTGACGGAGGACTGATTGGTCGATAGTCTGTTCTGATCTCCGAGACCACCGCTTTGATCCAAGGACTTTTCAAGGCCATTCGTCCATGAGATTTCATCCTAAAACTAATTGACAATACGAGAAGTCACCAAGAATATATATATTAGACTAATTTTTCTTTAGATTTTAGATCTAGGATAGATTTATTTCTCAACAAGTTATTAGTTTTTGTGTCAAATAAACGATATTTTTACAAGTTTTCACAACTAGTTAGAATTGTGAAAATAATTTTTTTTGTGAGGACACTGCCCATGAGAGTCGAATCGGAAACATCTGAGTACTATCCTTGAGGCTCTAAAACTAATTTTTTTGTACTCAACAAACATAGCCGAGGAAATAGCTCCTAAAATTACAGTCTTTACTCTTAAAGAGAGGAGTTATACTGTATCTACATTGACCAATGCCTTTGGGCATTTGATTCAGCGATTAAGTCATTATGATAGTATCATGAGGTCACCGCTTCAAACCCTACGGGCGACGATCCTAAGCCTTACCCTATAAAAAAAAATTCTACATTGACCAATGAAAGAATTGGATAAGAGTTATTTCCACGTACATTGGCCAATGAAAAACTTGGATAATTATTATCATGTCTAGACATGTAGATCGAGGCTTAATTATAAATATTATAGATGAAATAATACATACATCAAGTAGGAACTAAAACCATCTCTTCCTCCCCAAACCCCAAACTACAAAACCTTCTAACACTACCAACAACACAAGCCATCAAACCAACAACAATACAAACCCTACCAATCATCATCATCAACCTTGATCTTCCACGGTAACCCTCCTCATCCTTCACACAATCAACACTCTCACTTACAACATCCAAACAAGACCCCCCAGATGAGAACACTTCGCTACCAACCTTTTGTGGGCCCTCCTCCTCATCAAAACTCAGCTTCTTTCCCTTAATCCCACCATCAAACCTCCTAATCTCCTTCCTAATTACAATATCTTCCTCATAATCATCCGCCAAGTCATCACCAATCTTGTGTTGAAGTGATTCCATGAGCCTTCTTGGCGAGCATTCGAGTATTGGGATACTCGAATGCGAAATGGATCGTCTTCGAAGACTGTTCGGTTTTTTCGGGTTCGGGTTAGGTAGGTGTTGTTTGATTGTGCTCCATTCTTTTTCAAGGATTTCTAGCTTTTCTTGGAGTTGGGTTTTGGATTCTTCTTTTGTGAGTTGTGAATTTTGAGGTGTTTTCATGAAGGATTTTTTGGCTTCAAACTCTTGGCTTGGCTTGAGAATATAGAGATCAGAAAGTGGGGAATTTAAGTATTAGTAATCACGTACGTAATTTTTGTACCCGTTATACCAGCTTTATAGTCGATTGGCCTTTCAAAATTTTGAATTTTTCGATTGAATGAAGTGATTTTTGTACCTTGTGATCGCGACTATATCGATGAGCGGTTATGTTTTTTCCTACTTTCATGTACGAAATTCAATAGCGTCTTATTATAATTTATTTTTTTCCTAATCATCGGTGTAACTAGGGGAAAAAAGGATTGCACTTGAATACTTGATGATGAATCCCTCTAATTCAAAAAATTAAAATTAAGTTGGATGACGAAAGTATAATTTTTTAACTTAATGGGTCTCCAAATTTCACTTTTAAGTAAGAAATCATGAAATATTCTTGCTTATTTTCTGCGAAACAGATTAATGTTTGTTTGGCGTGATGCGATTGTAAGTTTGTAATTGGTAAATATATATTTCCTTGTTAAAAATATTTTTTATAAAAATGTATATAGTCCTTAGAAGGTATGAGTAACATTAACTTAGTCAAGTTCTTCGTGTGAAAAAATCTATTTTTCTTTCGGAAATAATAAATTTTCATTTCGTGTAGATGGGCCGAGATAGCCCAATATAAAACCTGAGAATTAATAGATTTAAGTTATGGGCTTGGCGGAAGCGGTGTCTTTGACCCAACCCAAGCGAAGCCTTAATACACAAGCCATAAAAGCAGATCAGCCTTATATTTTTATTTTTATTTTGTTTTTGTCAAGATTCAAGAACACTGCTCGTAATATTCAAAACGAAAACCTTATGATATTACCTTAAAGTAATAATCGTTTGAGCATTTTTATTTTTCATACTTTTTAGACAAGTTTGAAATGTAAATGATGAGATTTTAATTTATATTTTCAATACTATTTTAATTAATTAATATAATTTTTTAATGAATTTATATTTCAATGTGTTTCTCCAATTTTTATTGATGTTAGCCTTATAAAGCTTGTATTTTACTGAAAATTAGTATATATATATATATATATTTAGGTAAAAAAATGCAAGTGGTAAGAGGGTGGTTCAGGTGGAGGGTCGTGGGTCGAGTTATATGGATGATAAATCTTTTACATATCTGACTCGTAATCTTATTTACTTGTCACCCGCTATTATTTGAGTTTTGACCTTTTATTTCGATCGGATTATTCGGATGGATCGGTTACACTCCAATAATATCCCTTAATCTCTAATATACTTATTTATGGAAAGATATCAAATAACACTTTAATATCACTTATTAAATAGTAAATATTAGTTTGATATCAATATCAAATAATACTAAATACCACATATGAATAGAGCCGTATTTATATTTATATCTGATGAGAAAGTATCACGTGTAAATGATTATTAGAGTGTAAAATGAGAATGCATCTCGTCCATTCCACAAAAAACGGCATTTTAGATTATACTTTCATTAAAGAGAGGTAAAATATGACACACGCATATTTTCTTAAATTATTCACGTATTTTGAAGAAAAAAAATTTGTTTCTAGGGGAAGCGCGCATTTTGTGCACCGATCTCGCCTCGGATGTGCACCGGTTTGGACTTGGATGTGCATCGATTTCACCTTGGATGTGTATCAAAACTAATTGTTTGTACATATGCACGTGTAAAATAATATGCACTTTTTGGTTCTTTTGATGCATATATGGTTAGTTTTAATGCATAAACATAATAAGGCGCTCTTGTCGATTTCGCGTTGAATGTGTATCGATTTCTCCATGTGCATCGACTTTTTGATGCGCATTGTGCTCGTTTTCGAACATTTTTTATAATTATTTTTAATTTTTTACCTTTTAGATATATTTATGAATCTTATGGTTAGCTGCTTTTGTTGTATTGTACATATCGTTTGCTTCGATGCACATTCAAAATACCACAACTTTTTAGTTGTTTTGATGCACATATGGTTAGTTTTAAGACACATGCATAATAAGACACTCTTTTGTGCATCTGTTTTGCCTTGGATGCACATACAACTAATTTTGACGCACAAACACATATCTTAGACGCTAATTTTTATGCACAATGGATGTTTTTTTGATTCACTTACAATCAGTTTTGATGCACATCGCACACGTCTTCTGTACCCGTTTTTTTATGAAAAATACGCGGATAATTCGTTAAAAATTTGCCCATGACGTATTTTTTTCATTGTTAAGTGAAATGATTCACGTCCTTAATTTTTTCTCATCAAATGATTACTGTTTATTCTTATTTTTCACCCGAGTGTCCTTTAACACCTGAACCGGACCTATATATTTCATATCTTGATATTGATATTATATGAAATAATTTGGTAGCTAGTCATATTATGCCAGTAAAAACTCAAATCATTGTACCCTAGAAATCAATGCAAAGGGAGAGAGAAGTGGAGGAGGATGAGCGATGTAGGTTTTTGTGATCATATATGTAAAAGGCAACTCATGAAAAGACAAACACTAGTAGTAATAATTATGGATTGGGGCTTGAAAAAGTCAACAGCACCTTCTTTTACCTTTACCTTTCACTTTCGATCTCTGCAAAACAAACTTTTTTCACAGGTCTGGGTCTTCTGGCTAGTGCTTTTCTGATCAGTCAAATTGAACTCCATATATGAAAACTACCTTTTACTTATACATATACTTACCCACTTGAAGCATCATTTTACTGATCGAAGGTCAAATTCAAGCTTGGATTTAAACTGGTTGGCCGTTACATATACATGTATGAAATATACATAAACTATATACTATAACATGTGAGATGGTGGGGATTTGCTTCAAACTTTAATTAAACGACTTGTCTTGTCATAATGTCTGTAGTTGTTGTTGGCTCGTATATGGTTTAGGTGATATATCAGGGAGAAAGAGACATCCATATTTATTAGTATATATCATAGCCATGGCTGATAAAGAACATGCATGCATGCTACATGCATGTGGGAGCTGCCTTTTTATGTGTTGATTCAACATCGAGACAGAATTTATGTTGTATCATGATACATACAATTGCGTGCCAACGCCCATTCTTAACTTCTTCTACCCTAAACTCCCCGTTTCAAACTTTATCCTTGACAATACATATCTAAAATTTGTGTGTATTTTTTACAAGTAACTCAAATGACAATAGAAAAAGATAACTCATCAATCTGGTATAATATCTTAGAATTCTTTCAAACTTAGGCGTGAGATTCACAATTAAATCCAAATGACTCCTATACTAATTTGCTGATATTTTTCTTCGAGCATCTAGTCAAACAGTTAAGCCTCTAAGGATAGTAATTCATATACATAGAGAAAAATTGTTGATATTTAACAAAGTTAAGTGTGCATAAATAACTACATGCAATTAATTAACTCATATACATAGAGAAAAATTGCGGTAAATAGCCTTAGTTTTAGGGTAGTTGTGAAAAATAGTCATAATCATATACGTTGGTTGCAATCACTAGTCTAAAGAGTAGATTCAATGATGAGATTTTTATAATTAATAGTGAGAACGCCATTGACATTTTTTACTTGTATGTTAAAGGTCAACTATGAGCACTATCCAGGAAAACGAGACAGAAAAAAGCAACTCTAGGGATAATAGGTTGATCTTCCCACATGAATATTCGCAATTCAAATATTGTCTATGACGATTATTGGACTATTCATCGCAACCCACCCAATAACTGAGGCCATTTTCCCAACATATTCAGCTCATGCTATTTTTCATAACTACTCCAAAAGTCAGGCTATATTCTACCATTCTCACTAACATATCTGCATGCGAAAGATCTAAGAAGAGTTGGAAGGAGGTGATCACACGTGATTTTACATGATTGAAATTTACAGAAGATATGGTCCAAGATATGGACTTATGGAGGGGTAGAAGTGAACGTTTAGTTTTTCTCCTTTGATTATTTGCGTACATGTTCAGTCCGGTGCTTTGTATTCTTACCTTTTTTTCGTTTACTCTAGGCTTATAGAAAACACTCTTTCAGCTTGTTCTAAGTAAGGTTGCATATATTTTGATCCTTTAGATCGACTTAACTCAACGAGACTATATTGAGGCAATGTTGTTGTATATGTGCATAGGGACGGAAGGAATCAGTCAAGTAGGCAAGATCCCATAAATTTAGGTTAGAAGAAGTAGAAAGCTGCAGAAATCAGAAGGCAGGCGGACTCTGAAACTTGTAATCGGACCAAATCCCATTAAGGTGTGAATCACAAGTGCGAACTCGAATGCATGCAATAATTTATAGCAATAATATTTATAGTAAAAACAATCATGAAAAATGTAATAGATCATAGTTTTTCATCCATTCGTATACAACTCGATCTTGTTGGAGTACAATTTGTTTGGTCATGTAATTATGTAAATATATATGTATACTTAAATGGAGATAGGAAGAAAGAGACTTATGAATGATCGATCAAGAAATTAAATGTAGTATGTATGTGCAGTCCTGTGTGTACGCTAGTGTTTGGCATGGTATATTTGCCTTATTATTCCAATAATGAAGTTATTTTTTTCTCTGCATCTTTCTGCACAACTCATTTAATGTAAAATCACTATGAGACACACTTTTATTCTGCCAGGGTACCTGATGATATATAGAGTGTATATATTTGTAACCCAGATCCACGAAAACTATTTTTTTAATCGATCGATATGTAGTATAGTTTGATTATTACAACTTTTAAGTGATCGATCGATTCTAACAAAACAAAAAAAAGTGATCGATCGATCATGATCGAAAAGGTATAGCTAGCTAGCTAGGGCTTTTGAATAGGAAGGACAATATTTTGGAACCATTGTTAGGTTGGTACGTGTAAAAGACTATGGTTGATTGTTGAACCAATTATGGAAATTTTGGAAACGAGCTTTCAACTTGTTTATATATAAAAAAAAAGTCTTGCCTATTAGTCCACCATATATAAGTTTACAGGAGACATGTCTGTAAGAGAGCACATACATGTATAGACTTAGAATATAAGCTAAGTGAAATTTCGGCCTAAAATCGATTAACAATAGGAGGAGTAATTCAAAAGTTCTTTGGATTTCAGATGCAAAATACGTTTTATTCTAAACACGCTTCTTCAAGTGCAACTAAGATGAAAATTTGACATTTGGGCATCCGTTGATTAAGGTAGATAATTGGCGTTTAGTAACTCGTTAACCCAACCCACGGTAGATAATGAGCCCATGAACAAACTTGCTCTGATACCATGACGAAAGTTTGTGGGTCAGTAGATAGGTTTACCAGGGACGTGTCCATGTGAGAGTGCGCATGTTCGTATGGGACAAGCATACAAACTTAGTGAGATTTCTTTCTAAAACCAATTGACAATAGGGTATATATACAAGGTTGTGGCTATAGGCTAGTTTAAGCAGATCTTTTCACTATGTTTGTGTGGTGGATTCGGAAATGACATAATTCATTTGTCTTTGATTAGGGGCATATTGATGGAGATGAAGTTGCATTTGTTCGCAAATTTGTTGTTGATTATGGTGGACCTATCGAGGCTTTAAAGACATCTACACAGGCGCGGGTGGTTGAGGAGCCTTACTATTCTTGGAAGCATCCTCGACAAGGGTGGGTCAAGTTGAACACCGATATATGGATCAGTTAGAGATGGAAGATTTGTGGCTGCCGTGAGTCTCATTTAGGATGTGTATGGTAAGTGGCAGCAGGTAGGTTTTGTTCATATATATAATATTGGTATTTTTACGAACCCAATGAGGATTGCAACTTGGGGCTACAAAGGGTTAGTTTGGAAGCGGATCCCCAGCTTGTGATTCTACTTCTAGGTCAGTCTATGAAGTGTAGTCATCCTTTGACTAGCTTGGTGTATCGGACTACATTACATCTTTTGCTTTGTCTTTTAGGCTATCATATTTTGCTTGATCGATGTTAAATTTTTGCTACTTGATAATGTCAAGGGTCGGTCTATCCCCCAAATGATTACTACTTAGCCAGTTTTTTGTTATTAATAAAAAAATAGTATATTTTACTAGAGCAAGAAATTAAGTACATATTACTCCTTTTTTTTAAAAAAATTATTATAGACATTTGATCGTGTATAAAAAAAATAATTGCAAATTATTTGTAGATAATCTAATTAATAAAGATTTCAACGAATCACTTTTCTTCTTTTTTTTAAAAAATCTTATTGTATACCAAAATTTAACTTAGGTTTAAAGTGAGTTTAATTAGACACACTAAAAATAAGCGTTCATAAGTTTCGATTTTCACAAACGGTGATACCTATTATTCTATTTTAAACCTTACCTAATTAAAAAGCATTCAACTACAAGTATTTTTACATATTTTATTATTATACATATACTTTTCGATTTTAAATACAAAATTATTTTTGACAAGAGAAAACATATATTTAAAATTAATTATTGTATGAAAAATGAATTAAAGCTTGTAACTTGTAAGTTCTGATTTTGGTTTGAGTTATGTAGTACGAGTAGCTTTTATGCATTTGCAAAAAAAAAAAATAGAGAAAAAAAAAAATAGAGATAAAAAGGTATTTGAAAACATCCCACGATCGAGATTGATTCCATCTCTAGTTGATGTACTCATTTTACCGGACAAGATTCTCATTTTACAGCATTTGTGTCAACTTCATCGCTAAATACTAAATATGCATACTTTACTTTATCCTCTTATAGAAAAATTAATTATCTTATTTTTTTTTTTTGAGGTAAAAATTCAACATATCAAATAAGTTTAGGTTGAGAGACCGAAATAAATTCCATAATCGAAACAAATTATTTAAGTAAACATCATAAAACAAAATACAAGCGAAAAGAGCAAAATCAAGAGAATATGCCAACCGCGAATTCGTATCAAATTAATACAAATATATAGTGCCACTAGGTAACAAGTTAGAATTTACACAATTAAAACTCTAACCGATACTACAACAAAATAAGATAATCGATAATATTACTAATTAATTTACAAAGCTAGGATGCAAGTATTGCATCAACAACCTATCCACAACATGATTTCACCTTCAGAAAAATAAGGTAATTTTACTAATTGCAATTTAATTAACTGAAATTTGAAGGATTTCTTAGGGGGTTTTTACCGGTTAGGTATATTTTTCTTGGTTGCTATTTTTTTCTCACGCCATTGTTGTTGATATATTGTGAAATCATCTCATCCCATTTTTCATATGCTATGTAAATGACCTAACTTGTATAGTAAATATGTACTTTATTAACATCAATTTAATATGAAGGTAGTATTGCTTAAGAACAATTTACTAATATTCTTATATATGGTAACAGATCATGTTCAAAATGTGATAATGATCCTAAAATATTTGAGTTCTGATTTTGTTGATGATGATCTATGGGATCAATTGGATATCGTAATTTTTCAGTGAAACTATGCAATCATATTTCAGGGTCTTCTTTTATGATCTTTGAGCCCGGATCTATTGCTCGAAGGCACCCCCTTTGAAGAAAATTTACCAATATACTTGTAGTTCCATATAATAATGATGACTTAGGATATGTTTGTTAAGTCATAAAAAAAATTAGTTCGAGCTACAAAACTAATTGAAATTACAGCAGTAAAAGTAGATAGAGTTTAAAAAAATATAAACATTGGTCAGGAATGTTTATCTAATTTATTATAATAAGTGATAATTTTAAAATTTACTTTATACTAGGGTTATACTTAATTAGAAAATATTTATTTATTTAATTAAAAAACTACTAAGAACTCATCCAAAAAATGTCACTTATTGGGTGATATTATATGATTTAGAGTTTGGTTCAAATGAAACAAACTCTTATCCTGAAAATTGAAAAGTGCACTACAAAATACGAAAAGTGCATTACAAAATACAAAAAGTGCAATCCGAAAAGTGTACTATAAAAAATAAGAGAAGTGCACTACAAAATACGAAAAGTGCAAATGCGAAAAAGTGCACTTCGAAGTAGGAAAAGTGCATTACGAACTAGAAAAAGTGCATTCGTTTCATTTTTTCAGCATAATAGTTTGTTTCATTTGAACCAAACACATATAATTTAATCTCATATTAATTTTTTACACAAAAAATAAATCTCATCAATTTTATTTTAAGCTTGTCTTAATACATGTACAAAGTTCTAAAAACCTCTAAATTACAAAAACGAATGAAATATCAAACAAGTTTATATTTTTTTTTTTCACTTCGACTTCGACTAGTTATCAAACTCTTTCCAACTCCAACTAGTGTTTAAACAAAATGGACAAGCACACCCCATAATAAGCAAAAATCTTGAGAACGAATTGAAGGTAGGGAGTACAAGTACAACTACTCTACTGTACAGCTAGTACTGTATAAAGTCGACCTTGGCACAAACTTGTATGCCGATACAATAATTAATATCCATTAAATGATTGGTATATTTGTCCTCAATTAATGAGTCGTATCTATTTTTTGAATGACAATTAATGAGTAGTATCTTATTTAATCAGGTATGCAGGTCACATAACATGCCCAATATATTGCTTCTCTAACCAAAGAGGAAATCAATTCAAATATTATATTATCTCATTTTCTTTTCCTGAGGTAAACTGTATAAAAGTTAATTTCTGTATATCAATTAATTACATAGAAGTAATAATTGATACTCCATACTTGTCGTTTTAACCTAATTTTTTTGTTAAATAATATTTAACATATTTTTACAATATTTTTTTCAATATTATCCTTGTTAATTAAAAATTACATAAATATATAATAGAAGGGGAAATATTTTTTGGTTTAATACTATTCCCTCCGATTTGCAATGGATGACCTTTTTTCATTTTTCACACTTTTTAAGACTAGTTTAAAATAAAGATAAGAGTTTGTTTCATTTGAACCAAACTCTGTATATATATTTTCAATGTAATTTTAAAAAAGAGTTTCATTGAAGAACAGGAATAGACTGATAAATAAATATTTTATTTTTTAGAATTTTTTACTATTAATTGAATAAAAAGCTCAAATATTATGAACAAGGATTTTAAGTTAAATTAAAATGCCATTTATTATGAATTAGATGGAGTAGTTTCTTAATTTTAGAGATAAATCTTAAAATAATATGTACTTTTGAATATATTGTTACAAAAATGGCCCTTGTTTAGCTTATACAGAGTATTACACTAAATCACCGTTGATTAACAAATTATTTAAACAGTCTTTCTTCAAGCTTGATAACTTAATATAACAAATATATCTTATCTTTATTTTAAAAAATAAACGTAATAAAATACTCCATATAGCTCTACGTACATTAATAATCACTTAAAATAAAATGATTACATACAAATATATTATAAGTATTTCATAGTGAATATTTTTCAGATTTTAATTACTATTTTACTTAACATTTTAAAATTATCAAATGAGTGTGTGTTAATTATGGAGTATATATGTACACAAATAATAGGGGTAGCTAGCTAAGTACAATTTTTTTTTTGAGGTCAAGTATAAATCTTTTAAGAAAGGTATAATGTTATATATAAAATGACCTAAATAGTTAACCCTAATTTTAATCGAGCCCTCTTTCTTTTCATACTAATAATGATTTTGACGAAAACGCTTCCAACAATATATATCCAAAACATAGTATTATTTCTCTTAACATCACAATAAAACCTTATAAGGACGACTCATATATACAATAATTATCATCAAACAATTATTCGCCTTCACTACCCATCAATACACCCAAAATAATCATGCATTCCACAATAAAGATCTCAAAAAATAAATAAAGATCGATCAACAAAAAGTGAGGGGAGAAAATAATGGAGGAAACAAACATAAAAGAGAGAAGAAAGATGGTGGGGAAACTCTGAAGCTTCCATACCCAACTTTACTTGACAAGTCCTTCTCCCTTCTTCTTTTTTTACAGCCTCAATTGACATACATGCACTTACACTTTCTCATAATCAAGGTCTTATGATCATACCCAACTCAGAATCTAGCCAAATCCGAAACCCTAAATCGACGAAAACTCGTAATTCGATTAGCTAGCACTAAATATGTTACCCAGAAACTCTAACAGGGTAGCGTTTCTCGTATCCATTTTGTATCAGAAACTCGAAAACGGAAACCCAGAAAGAGTTTCTCTGTATCTGTGTCATTTCCGTTTCCGTTCCCGTTCCCGTGTAACATAGGGTTTAATTAAGGATTTTAATTAATAGGGCGGAATTTTCTTCTACAAGAATGGCAAGTGATTTCCAAGCAAGAGTTACTATTGGAAGTACTTGATGAGCTTACTTGGTGTGGAAATGGGGTTAAAATTCTAGCCATGGCGTTTTCCTTGATCCTCTCAACCCTAGAAACATCCTCCCTAGTCCTCTCCCATAGGAATCCGGCGCGTGCCAGCTCAGCTTGGGCTAGATCCATCTCTCTCCTAGTCAGCTCGCGGACGCGCTCGGCGTAAGCCCTCTCCATGGCCGCCAGCCTCATCTGCTCCGCCGCCTGCCACCTCAGCAGCTCGACTCGGCGCCCTAGAGGGGGCTCCTTTGGGGGTGGCTTGAAAGGGTTGAGGCTGATGGAGAGTTGGAGGTCTAAAGATGGCACGTGATGGGGGTGGTCTGGCACGTGATGGTTGAAGGAGGGGTGGTGGTGGTGGAAAGTGGGTGGTCTTGGCGGTAGTCGATGGCGGCTTGTGGACGGCTCGGGTGGCGGTGGGACGGGGAGGAGGTGGAGTTCTCTCCGGTGGTGGTGGTTTTCCATTTGAGAATGGTGGAATTGGAAAGTAGGGATTTGTTGGTTTTATGTAAGTTTGGGGGTACTCTCTCTAGTTATCTAACTAGCTACATTCATCTCGTTATATATGAAAGGGGAATTGCATGAGATGAATTATTAGTCTGTGACCGATACTGACGGAGGGAGACTGTCCGAGTGTACATGTGTTTATAAGACTAGCATATAAATTCAATAAAATTTTATTCTAAAATTAACTGACTTCAGAATGAGTAACTTAAATACTTGTATATTAGACAATTTATGTGCCAAATTTTAGATGTAAGATAACTTCTTTACCTTAATTTTACCAAAAGTCAAAAATATGCTAATAAAAAAAGATGGAACATATTTTAAGGAGAAATTAGTTTTAACATTAGATTATAAAATAAGAATCAATCCTAACAATTAAATATATATAAAAGGTCATGAAATAGATTTGTGAAATCCTCTGTCTGCCTATAAGAGTCGAATCGTAGACCTCTACCTATAAGAGTCAAACTCGAGACAATTAAGTACTATTTTTAGAGGCTTAACCTTTTGACTAGAAACTTAAAGATTGTTATATGTACGTACCTTACCTTAATCCTATTTTATATCCAAAATCTTGTTTTTGAGGGAATTAAGGTTTCAATTTGATTAAAAAAAAGCACAGATTGAGATTCTCCAAGTGATTGGAATCAACTTTATTGATTTTTTTGTAAGGTTTAAGGTCAGTGAAAAATTGTTGATTATAAAGCGAAGGCCTAGCTGATGTACAAAATTAATTAGTGAGAAAACCTTTTTGATGTACAATACATATAGAGCATTGTTAGAACATGCACATGTTTCTCGATCACTATATATGTATATCATTAACTTACAAATGGGTACGTACGTATGAATAAAAAAAATGATGAAAAAGGCGGAAAAAGATCGAGTTGGCACTGAATTTGATGAGTCCATAGGAGTATAGTTTACCCTATGAGCATATATGTCTGAAAAAATAATATTGGTAGAATGTAAATTGAAATGAAAATATTAGGTTAGAAAATGATTGTACTATAAGAAGTTAGTAGTAATTGATATGGAAGGGCACTTTATCGAAGGGGGTAGGGGTGTCGGCCCTTTCTTCACAAAAAGCCATGGGCTTCATCTTTGAGGTGGGCAGCTTGGCACGTGGGAGGCCACACATGTAAGTGGAGATAAGACTGTCGACTGATTTGTAATTTTGTAATAGCCCACTCACTCTTATCTCTCTCTCTAGCTCTTTCTTCTCTTGGAATTTGCAAATTGCAATTGGTACAAATTTGGGGTTTCTTTCTTTCTTTCTTTCTTTCTTTCTTTCTTTCTTGTGTGTGAGTGTGTACAAAGGTTTGGTTAGTTGTAGGGTTGTGAGTTATAAGGTTTGTGAAATCTTAATATGTATATACACTAAGATTTAAAGATCTAGAGAACAAAGTCTGTTGTGAAGAAATAGATATATGGATGTGGGTCGTTGTTCATATTCATCTTGCTGTTACGTACGTTATTCGATTTGGCGAATATGATATTCGAATTATTGAATACTTTAACTAATTGGTAGTTATTTAAACATTTTGCAATTGTAGGTACAATGTTATTCGTACATTCAAAACCATATGTCTTCATATTCACTATTCAGATTAGCAATGTAAGTTGCCATGACATTTGTTTCCTTAAAAGATATGGAAATTTGTCAAAATTGAAATTGATAAAAGTCAATAAAGATATCAACAATAATGATTTCAATTTCTCAGGGGTAACTTCACATGCCATTAATAAGGTATAAGTTATTGCCTTCAATCTCTATATGAAAGTATTCGTGTCTAATGGTCTCCTACGTCTCATGCATGATAGTGAAAGCTTGTGCAACGAGGATAGAAAATTTTCTACATTTGCCCTTCCCAATCTAATAATGGGTTTGAGATGGAAAATTTTAATTCTATATTCAAAGGATGTGTCACTAAAGTCTTTTCTTGATCGATCAAAGTTTGTTTGTAGTATCCATTCTCATGCCAATTCCATTTTATGACGTCCTTTTCCATCTTGTGATAATGTTTGGTTGTTTAGATATATCTAATATTATGTTGAGGCAAGGTTCCCTTGGCCCTTTGAATTTTGATGATAACAAACCTTTGATATTTAATGTATTCTATGAAGTGTTTACGGTAAAGCCACTATCCAAAGAATAGTGAAAGGAACTTCAAGGTTTCAAGAGAAACAAAATAAAGGAATTGTGAAGGAAATTGTCCCTGTAAAGGAACTGTGAAGGGAATTGTCCCTCTAAAGGAATTGTGAAGGGAGTTGTCCCTCTAATGGAACCATAGAAGGAAGGGAATCGTGAAAGGAACTGTTAGTGTAATATGAAGGAAGAGAACCGTGGAAGGAAATGTCAGTGTAATGGGACAAAATTGTTCCTTTGACAATAAAAGTAGAGAAAAGCAAAACAAAGAAGGAAGACTCAAAAGAACAATGAAGGAAACTATCAATGTAATGTGACAGAATTGTTCCTATCCAAAGGAACACTCGAATGCGCCAAACAAGAAAACAAACAAGACAAAAGAAAGTGTCAATCTCTAGTTTGTTAGGTACCTACGACGATGCATGGAACTATTCCCATCCAAAGGAAATATAGAGCCAGTCCAAAATCAAACAAAGTAGAGACACAATTTTCAGCCCCTGCGTGTTAGAGTATGTCAATGTTTCTAGCTGGAATAGTTGTCTTCCCAAGAGTTGACCTAAGTTGAGCAAGAGTCACATGATGAAAAAGTACAATGCTTGGGGAGCAAGACAAGGACAATCTCGATATTTTCCCAAGTTGATGATTGGGAAGCAAGGCTCTTCAACTATAACTAGTGAACAAATCCTAAAGAGAAATTTACCCCTTCAGAAAACAAAAAAGACGAGCATTCATGGAGTGTGAAGGTGGTCGACAACGAGTGTCTGATCGCAACACCAACGAAGGAGATTTTGGTGTTAAAGGGAACTACAATGGAACTCGTGAAGGAAAGATTTGGTTTAAATTGTTTTGATTGAGTTGTTCGCTTATGAACTAGGTTGAGAGAGATTTGTTAGTGTTGCTAGAGTTTGGTGACTACTAGAAGTAGAGAAGTTCGAGTCTTGCCTGTTGTAGCTAAGGAACAATCAATAAAACAAGTAGACCAATCCAAATGCTCCAAGAGAGATAGTTGAATTGGGTTTCCTCTATAAGGAATTGTGTTCTCTTCTTTGTGTTGATTACCTACATATCTATACTTCTGTTGTCTAAGAAATTGTTCTAGTACAATTCCTTAAACTCTTTTTATTCCGCCGCCCAAGGAACAATTCCCATAAATGTTCTTTGACTCTATACTAACACACAACTTTCCAACATATTATTCTAACGAAATAGTTATTAGGTTCCATTATTATTTTTCAAAAGAGTTCCAATTCATGTGGAAGGCATGAGTGACGTCGTCCTCTACAACCCTAATGCCGAACCCACCTAATTCATTTCGACCATAGATGTCACTCCATCTTATGAGTGGTTTGTAATGGCTATATTTGTTTCAAAAAAGTTATTATTTTGTTCATATTGGCCAATAATAGTTATCTTTGTTTCATTTGCTATCTTGAACTTTAGAAAAATGTAGGTTTATGTGTCATTTTTTATAAGGAAATAATTTGAAGCCCAAACATATGAAAAAATGTCAACCTGGCCAACCAGAATGAAAAAGAAAACACATAAACAACTAACAACAAAACAAAACAAAACCAAAGAGCGTAGATCAATGCTGCACCCGGAACTGAAGAAACACCTGTAAGGCCCAAGCCTTTAGAAGCGCTATCCCATGCCAACTCGAGGACTTCCCAGGAGGTCACCCATCATGGTACTACTCTCGCCCTTGCACCCTTAACTTTTGAGTTCTTTGTCCTCACTCGAACCCAGAAAAGGAAGGGCTCTTGTTGATATGGGAAACACCTCAATTTCTTATTAATTATCAGGGCGTTACAACATGTGTAGAGTCGGAGTGCCCACGAGGAAAGAAAAAATAAGTTAATTGAGAAAATACACACGACAATATGTTGGTGAGTAAACTATAAAACCCACAAATTTGAACTGACAATAACAAATCTTCAAACATTGATCACACATTACGCATCCCACACATCCACAATTTTGAACAAAGAATATACGAGCCTAACTTTTAAGAATTGTACTAATATTGCTGGGCAAAGGTAATGCATGAAATCATGAACCTAAATTTTAGGCTGCAGGCTGCAGCCCATCATTACCAAACTGGCATAGATCCTGCCATGTCTTAAATATGGCTTAAAACTGTATGGGCCTGAGCCCACTACATTATACAATGCTTAATCGAGTTTTTTTTTTGGTCGAAAATGCTTAAATAAATGAAGTTTTGAAAATATGTGGAGAACTTTGAGCAAAATCATTTTTTTTAAAATAAAAAAAAGTTAAAAAATAAGGGCAAAATATTAACACTAAGGGATGCCATTAGGAAAGCAAGGAAGGGGAATTTTTCAAACATTGAACCGGAAGGTGACAATCTAATTAACCGTCATTAAAGCATCTCAAGGGGGTCGAAGCTGTTCTTGGAAAATTGAGATGATTGTCTGATAGTATGTAATATCATTGTAACAAGTGATCGTGCTAGACACGTGTCCTTGAAGCTTTTCAGTTGAAACAAATCACCACCAAAGTGCTATATAAGCACAGTGGTTAGTTGTAACAGATTTTAATTCATTCAATGGAAATTACATTCCTTCTTCTTCATCTATTCATACTCTCTGAAATCTACATGGTATCAGCTAGGATTCTTCGAACCTGATTTCTCCTGATTTCTTCCGCATTCTCCATGCCAGATCCAGTTGTTTCTCCTGCCATGGATCCTTCGAATCCATTGTATCTGCATCCGTCTGATCATCCTGGACTAATTCTGGTTTCCAGGATTTTTGATGGTGTGAATTTTGGAGATTGGAGGTGATCCATGAAGCGCGCATTATCAGCGAAGAACAAATGGAGTCTCGTTACTGGATCTACTCCTATGCCAGCTGCAGGTCATGCTGATTTCTTTCTATGGGAGCGATGCAACGATATGATTGTCGGCTGGATAATCAATTGTTTGTCTCCAGAAATTCAGAGTTATGTGAATTATACAGATCTCGCCAAAGATCTTTGGAATGAGCTTGAAAGTCGATTTGGCAAATTCAATGGTGCACACATGTTTTCTTTGAAGAAAGATTTGATTTCTTTGTCTCAAGGATCAGATTCAATTTCTTCTTATTTCACAAAGATGAAGATCATCATGGACGAATTGGCTAGTATTCGTCATGCTCCTTCTTGTTCCTGTGGTGCTGCTCGAGCGCTCATGGAGTATGAAGACAATCAAAAGTTGTTACACTTCCTAATGGGGCTAAATGAAGTGTACATGACTGTGCGTAGTAGCATACTGATGATGACTCCATTACCTTCTCTTGATATTGCTTATGGAATCTTGATTCACGAAGAAAAACAGAGATCCTTACAGAGCACTTCTCAAATCCTGTCTGAGTCATCTTCTATGCACGTTTCTGTCAAACCGGAGAAGAAACATTCATCTTCAACTACTGGATCATCTTCTAATTCCGGTGCATCTTCTAATTCCGGAGCTTCTTCTACAAAGACTGAGAAGCGTTATTGCACAAACTGCAAAAAGACGAATCACAACATTGATCGTTGCTACTTCATCATCGGATTTCCAGACAACTACAAGTCTCGCAACAAGAAATCTAATGATACGTCCTCTATTCTTCTAAGAATTTTGCTGGACAGGCAGATTGCACTTCCTCCAACTCTTCCCCAGTACTTTCTCAAGAACAATATCAGAAGTTGATAGCCTTGATCTCTGAAAAGCCTGCAACCAGAGGAGTATTTGAGGAAAATGAATTTGCCGCATTCGCTGGTAAAGTTCTTGAAACTTCTCATTCTCCTTCTGTTTCTTGGATATTAGATTCTGGTGCTAGTAACCATATGACTGGAAATCTGGCTTTATTACAAAATCTAGTTCCAATTGCTCGAGTAATCACAGTTACTCTTCCTAATGGCCATGTTGTGAATGTCACAAAGTCTGGTTCAGTTTGCTTATTTGGAAAGATGATGCTACAGGATGTTCTTTTTGTGCCGTCATTCACCTGCAATTTAATCTCTATATCCAAATTAGTTGATGATCTACGCAGTCAAGTTGTTTTCTCACACAATAAGTGTGTGTTACAGGATTCAATCTCAAAGAAGAGTTTGATGATTGGTAAAGTCTCTAATGGCCTCTACATCTTACAACAACCAGATCAGCTTCGCACAGAGCCCTTTCCTTCTGTTTCTAGTTCTACTATTGTTGATAGTACAAATATTCTAGCTAATAATGCTGTCTCTTATGACATTTTACATGCAAGATTTGGTCATCTTCATTTTTCCAAGCTTAAGCAGTTGTGTTCTATACAACTGGATAGTAGTATTCATGATAAACCTTGTCTTACCTATGCCAAAGCTCGTATGCACAGACTTCCTTTTCCTTCTAGTGATATAAAAACTGTTAAGCCTTTTCAACTCATTCATATCGATGTTTGGGGTCCTTATTCTCAGCCTACTTACAATGGTTATAAGTATTTCCTTACAATTGTGGATGATTATTCCAGAACAACATGGATTCATCTTTTAAGCACCAAAGGCAGTGCTTTCAGCATTCTCAAAGCTTTTCTAGCCTATGTTGAAAGGCATTTTTCTTCCAAAGTCCATACCATTAGGACTGATAATGCCCTTGAGCTAGGTTCAGGAAAAACAGCTCATGCATATCTTGATTCTATTGGTGTTACTCTTCAAACTAGTTGCACTGCTACTCCTCAGCAAAATGGGGTGGCAGAACGCAAGCATAAGCACATTCTAGAAGTGACACGAGCTTTGTTATTTCATTCAAAACTGCCTACAAAGTTCTGGGGTGATGCTGCTCTTACAGCTGTTCATTTGATCAACAGATTGCCCAACACTGTTCTTCAACAGAAAAGTTCTTATGAGATATTGTATCAGAAAAAACCAGATTATTCTCATTTGAGAGTATTTGGTTCCCTTTGCTTTGTTTCTACACTCAAGCAAGGTCGTGACAAATTGCAAGCTAGAGCACACTCAGCTTTGTTTCTTGGTTATCCTTTGGGCAAAAAGGCTTATAAAGTACTTCTTCTTGATTCTCACAAGGTCATTTTCTCTAGAGATGTTGTGTTTCATGAACATATATTACCTTATACTAATTCTACTACACCAAAACCAACCTGTCTTTCCTCTCTTTTTATAGTTGATGATTTTCCACCTCTCCAAACTTCATCCCAGAATTCTCCATCTACATCTCATTCTATTTTATCACCTTCAGCACCCCATTCCCCACTTGTCCTACGACGATCTCAACGACTTTCTTCTGCACCATCCTACCTCAAAAATTATGTATGCCATGCTCATACACATGATTCTCCTTCTTTTTGTTTTCATACCTTGACATCAACTGTTTCTTTTCCCACTCAAATCACTCCACCACCTTTTCCTCTTTTCATTGAACCAACTTTTTATAAACAAGCAGCTTTATCCAAGGAGTGGCAAGATGCAATGCTTGCTGAATTTTCTGCTCTAGATATGAACCACACTTGGGATATTGTTCCTCTACCCAAAGGCAAACGACCAATCAGTTGCAAATGGGTATATAAAATCAAACATAAATCTGATGGTTCCATTGAAAGGTATAAAGCTCGTCTGGTTGTTCGAGGGTTTACACAAAAACCAGGGATTGACTACACTGAGACATTTTCTCCTGTCATGAAGATGACAACTGTGAGGAGCCTTTTATGTGTAGCTGTTAAACGAGGTTGGAAAATTCACCAACTTGATGTGAATAATGCTTTTCTTCATGGTGATCTCCATGAAGAGGTCTACATGAGAATCCCTTTAGGATTGCAAGTGCAAGGGAAAGACATGGTTTGTAGACTCAGAAAATCTCTATATGGTTTAAAGCAGGCTTCAAGACAGTGGTATGCTAAATTGTCTCAAGCTCTTCGCTCAAAAGAGTATGTTCAATCTTTTAATGATCATTCACTGTTTTACAAGAAGACTTCAACCTCTGATTGTGTTTTTGTCGCCATATATGTTGATGACATACTACTTACTGGTGCAAATGAATCTGAGATAACATCCTTGAAGTCATTTCTAAATCATGTCTTCAAAATAAAGGATCTGGGAGATCTACATTATTTCTTGGGTTTACAATTCATCAAGAATAATAGTGGTCTTCTCATGAGTCAACAGAAGTACATTTCTGATCTCTTGACAGAGTATGATTGTCTCAATCTGCCTTCTGTTGCTAGTCCTTTACAAGTTAACACCAAGTTCTTGCTTGATTCTAGAACTTTGTTGCCAAATCCAACTGATTACAGACGTCTAGTTGGTAAACTCAACTTCTTAGTTCATAGCAGACCTGACTTAGCATATCCGGTGCAATTCCTGAGTCAGTTTCTTCAACAACCTCGAGATGTTCATATGAAAGCTGCGTTACATACTTTACAATATCTCAAAGGTACCCTGCATCAATCTTTGTTGTTCAGTTCTTCTCCCTCAATGAATCTACAAGCATATTGTGATGCTGACTGGGCATCATGCCCTAATACTCGTCGATCATTGAGTGGGTATGTTGTATTTTGGGGGGATACTTTGATTTCTTGGAAATCAAAGAAGCAGCACACGGTGTCCTTATCTTCTTCAGAGGCTGAATATCGCTCCATGAGGAATGCAACAACAGAGCTTTCCTGGCTAAGCAGACTCTTGGCTGAACTTGGTGTCCCAAATATCACTCCCATTCCATTAAAATGTGATAATCAATCTGCAATCTACATTGCCAAAAACCCAGTTTTTCACGAACGTACAAAGCACATTGACATTGATTGTCATTTTGTGCGTGAAAAACTTCTAGAAGGCTTGATTTCTGTTAGCCATGTTCCTACACACCAGCAACCTGCAGATGTTCTAACCAAGCAGCTTCCTGGTTACAAGCTTCAAGAATTTCAACGCAAATTTGGCATACTTGATTCCAACCATGCCAATTTTGAGGGGGGTGATAGTATGTAATATCATTGTAACAAGTGATCGTGTTAGACACGTGTCCTTGAAGCTTTTCAGTTGAAACAAATCACCACCAAAGTGCTATATAAGCACAGTGGTTAGTTGTAACAGATTTTAATTCATTCAATGGAAATTACATTCCTTCTTCTTCATCTATTCATACTCTCTGAAATCTACATTGTCTCTAATATCTTTGTTTCAATACACGGATTTGAGGCAATTCGTATTTTGAGGAATTGTAATGCTGCGGGCTGCGGCTAATAAAATTGTCGAAATGGACGACAATTTCCCACTCAGTGCGATTCGAAATTCACTAGAATTTCTAATTCTCATCCGAAAGGATGTTCTAGGAAGTCCTCCTTAATCTAAAAGTGCATCCTCGAGCCAATGTCCAAGTACCAAAAAAAAGGCAAAATCTTATAGCCGTTAGACTCTTCTTCTTCTTCTTCCTATGTTTTTTTAAATAAATGTTCGGTTAGCTATATATGCATTATTTATATTTGCTATACAACTCAAACTCGGGCAGATTACAACTTGACATATGCATTAGTTGGAGCGAACATTTGATTTTTAATCCCTCTAATGCTTCAATCGAATGTCACCAAAAGAGATTTTTTGTACTAACTTATTAAGTTTGAACTTGACTTGTTTGATATAATAATAAAAAAATCCAACTTGACTCATTTTTTTTTTTTTTTTTTGATTAGGTAAAGATTAGGAGGCGCTCCCTTCAAGGAGGGCGTCCTAGAGCATCCTGGCGGATGAGAACATTAAGTTCTGGGTGATTCCTAATGACGGATGTAGGGAGACTGTGGCTCAGTCTAGCAAGTTTATCAGCCACAGTATTGCAGTCCCTAGGCACATGGGATATTCGTACTGATTGGAATTCAAGGAGGGCCATACGGATATCAGTCATGATGATTTCTATTTCCCACGGGCAATTCTTTCCACCTTGAGCTGCTTTGTTTACTTGTATATTGTCACCTTCGATCTCTATGTATTTGTGTCTTCCCTGCTTTGCTAGTCTGATTCCATCTCTCATTGCTAGAGCTTCAGCTTTGACTACCGATATTCTTCCATAATTTTTCGTTGTCAAATTTATAATATTTCCATCACAGTCTCTTAAGATGGATGCTCCTGTGGCCTCTCCATTTCCTAGTTTTGAGCCATCGAAGTTGCATTTTACTACCTGACGAGGTGGCTTTGAGCTCGACTTGTTTGAGATTTTTTTTAAACCCTCTAACTTATTAAGAGATTTTTTTGTACTAATTTCTTACAAAGACTACTAAATTAATTTGTGGCAATAGTGAAAGGCGTAGTTATATTCCTATGTGCTATAATAAATAAAGTTTTCCGCCCATTGCATATAGACAACCTAATAAAGAGCCGTCGTCAATTATAACGTTAGCACTTTTGAATTTGGGGAAAATACTTCCTAACGATGCAATTTTGTACTAGTAGCTATAAGTGACAATGACATTCAATTTATTATATACGTCTTACAAGAAAAATATTCTTAAATTTTACATTAGGTGTTTTTATCAACTTGGAGTCCATTTATATATTGGTATGGATTTTATCGAACTCAAAAGTAGATAATAATGTTGGAAAGTCGGTTCACGTACTAATTTGATTTAGGATTCATATGACAATGACATTGATGTATTAGCTAGTGTGAGAAGATATTTATCCGAGGAATATTGAAAAATGAATTTTATAGTATGTATTTTTCGGTTACTTCTTCATTATCAATTGGTTTTGGGACGAATTTTTAGGGGCTTATGTGCTGAGTTTGTCGCGCATGTGCGGTCTCTCTCTCCGTCCGTATTTGGTCCACCGGACTTTGATATGATATTAGGCCTTGTTCGGTTTTGGGTCCCTAGTTGTTTGGGTGGGGCCAGGTGAAATGCTCCCCACTCGTTATACCGAGCTAACCCGTCATGATGGTGTGATTTGAGCTCATCCACAATTTATCATTTCTAAGGTCATGATGTTGTCAAGTGTCAATTGGATTGTTATTTCTCCTATTTTCAATTAATTTTATGATAATGCCTCATAGGCTTATGTACTCGACATGCCGTATATGTGTACAGTGCACTACATGCGCTGGGACAGTCTCCTCTTATGTCTGTAGTTGGCCCACCAAACTTAAAGACCTAGCTATAGTTTAAATTTGCTATGCATTTGCACTTGCATACATACATTAAACTCAATTTGTATTTCTTAATTTTTGATATGACAATATGTATATGATTTATGATAGCTTGTATATAGGTAGTGTCTAGGATGCATGTTTACGTTTCTCTTGTTTTGTTTTTAGGAAGTTTTAGTTAGTTTCTTTAAGTTATTAGAGTGTATAGGTATTTTGGGTTTTTGCACTTGTTCTATGTTGTTTTACAGGTCTTAAAGTGAACAAGTGTGAAAGGAATGGAAACCGGGGAAAGAACGCTTGAATTCGGGCTATCCATTGGAGTTGCTGGTTCGACACCTTTGTCTTGTGAGGGTTCGTTCAGGAGTTATAGTGGTCTAATGAAGTTGATTTTGTTATCATTGGAAAGCTAATTCAAAGACCTATAATTCATGTTTTTACTCTGAGTCCAAATTCCAACTCGAAGGGAGTTAAAACAGCCCCCGAAGTGTCACCTGAATTCTGAACCGAGTTCCCGGTGGCGCCCGCCGTCGACATGGCGGCACCCACCTCCCCTGACAGTCGCGAGATCCCTTTATGTAACACGTGTTCTATTTTAATTGGTCTTATCCATTCCATCTTTATTCCTAGATATTGTATTTTTGGAGATATTTTTAGACCTAGTTTTATATATTAGGTTATGAGAGTTGTTATGTGCCACGTGTTCTATTTTAATTGGTTTTATCCATTCTAGCTTTATTCCTAGATATCGTATTTTTGGAGATACTTTTAAACCTAGTTTTATATATTAGGTTATGAGAGTTGTACCTCTCATCTATTATCATCATTCTACTTTTCAGACTTTTGAGTTTTATCATTTTCATGGAGAACTAAGCCTCATTGCTTAGTCAAACAGTTTGCACCTTCGTTTTGACTTTCAGTTGTGAGATTTCTACTCTTTATCTATTTATGAGATTATTCTACTCTCTTGATTGAATTGTTTATTTGATTGATTTCAACAATTTCTAGGGTTGTTGTTATTGATTCTCTATTGCTAGATCTAGAGAACTACCAGTTGAGTACCTCTATTTCATAGTAGCAAATTGCATTGCACTAGTATCTGGTTGTGCTAGTCTATTGCAGAAGAAAGTTGAATTGCATTCTAGGATAAAAGCTGGTTGTTTTATGCTATAATTGTATCATAATTATATTTCTATCCTTATTGCTGCTTTTGTTATGAATCTTGATAATTTCAGGGTTATTCAATTAGTTAGGATTGATAGTATCTAGTTGTGCTATTAATTATCTTTGAAAAGGAACTGGAATTCCATATGCATGCGATATTGAGTGAAATCGATGATCAACTTGTCATACGAATGTGGATCTCTGTTTGACTAAGTATTTTTCCAAATTGATAAGAACCCAAACTTCATTGCTTTGCTAGTTTTTGCATACTTGATAATTAGTTTAAATTCACAAACCCCCTTTCGTTACTTGGTTTAACATAAAATTCACATAAAGAGATAAATCTACCTACCTGCAAATTCGACCATGTTACTTCCTAAGACTAAAGTATTTGGTTTGTTTGGATTCTTTTGCATAACCGTGATTTGCACGACGAAATCACCGTTATCAAATTTCATAAAATTTACATAAAGAGATTAATCTACCTCCCTACGGATTCGATCCTTTTACTTTCTAAGACTACAATAGTTGGTTTGTTTTGATTCTTTTGCATAACCGTGATTTGCACGACAAAATCACCATTATCAAATTGGCGCCGTTGCCGAGGATCGAACCTGGGTCACACGCGTGACAGATGAGAATACTTACTACTATAATACAACGACCGTTACTACAGTTTACACAAATAATATAACATTTTTCTTCCTAAGACTATAGTTGTTTGAATTCTTTTACATAACCGAGATTTGTACAACGAAATCATCGTTATCAATTTATTAATTTACCTTTAGATTTTTTTTATTATTACACAAACAATATAACATTTTTCTCTCTTTATTTTTTACAAAAATTAACTTGATTTTAGAAGGGACAAAACGGAGTTTACTAGGTAATATCCATACTTGTAAGTCGTTTTCATCCTTACTGGTGTATATTAACCGGTCAAGATCGATCTTCATATAGTTGCGCTGTGCATACCTAAATTACAGTGATATTCTTGCTAGCTTATTCCACAATATAGCTAATGATGACGTTTGTTCTATAAAGTAAGCTAGAACAGATATATAAATTTTAGCATGTATGTATAGTGGATTTTGACTTCTGGGAAATTAAGATGGATAATTATTCATATGGTTAAACGTCGTGTGGAGAATAAGATTTGTTATAGATTGAACGAGGAAATTTAACCTAAGTAAGTGTATTATTAAAATGTTAATTTCGAATGTATTTGTGAAAGAAGACAAATATAATCTTGTGAATCATAATAGTTATAAACTGTAGTATATTCATTCTAAACCCTTAAGAAGTGAATTCATTAAATCAGGTTTGATCTAGTGGTCAATTTGCATCTAATAGAGTTACTTTAATTTTATATATAGAGTATTATTCTAACAAAAATTAATGTTCTAATGTTAAATTTTGGTGGGACAATATAACGTGAAAGGTCTACACGTTCTTCCGTAAGTATAAGCGCTTATGGGCCTAATAAATACGTTCTTGGCAATTAAAACCAAAAATCAATAAATAATAGAAGAAGAAACCAAGTATTTATATGGTAGGCAATTATTTTTCATAAGATGCGGGGAATCATTTGTCTCTACGCACAATCCCCAATGCAATTATCTTATGTATACTAGCAACTAATAATCTGTTCAAAGTTCGCTCCCATTTTCGAACAACCCTCAATCCACAATCCGTCCCTGGAATTAACCTAATTATTATTTACTAAAGAGAGAAGAAAAAAAAGACGACCACGTACATAATTACTAAATTACATCGATTTCGCCGACGTGTTGTTATATACGCTATTATACATATTAGTTTTACCCGTCGTACCATGTACGACTACGATTAGATATTTTATAAATATTATAAATAGAATATTAATAAATAAACAAAAATAATATAAACTTTAATATAAGTAATTTATTGTTCGTAGAATGTTTATATAATTTTTTAATCAAATATTATATTCTTCCTATTTTATTATTTTTCATGTACGTAAATTTAGAGTTTATCAAATATTTCAATATCTATTAAATATTTTATTATCCATTTTTATTAATTTTAAAAAATTTAACTATTTATTCATTAATTTTTTATAAAATGAAATCACTATATTTCTATAAATAAATTCGTCAAAAAATATATGATAAAATATTTATTTTTATTTTTAAATATATAAATATTTTATCTTTAATTTTAAATACTTTTATAAGAAAGCTTTCAAAAATTATTGTTATACTAAATACATATTTTTTTGATCTTATAGATAAATTTAAATAGTTAAAAAGAATTTAATAGAAAGACGTTATAATAATAGAAATAAAAATTAATTTTTTAAATATAAGGTGGGGCTAGAATCGTTTTGGTGACTCGAAAAGGTACAACTTTAATATATAGGTATAGATATTACCTAATTTTTATTTACAAACATTATAAATATTTATCATTAATTTTTTTATTATACAAAAAAAAATATACCTATAAATAATTTCGTAAAAGATATCATGCTAAAAGGTAAAAGATATTTATACTTATTTAAAAATATTTTAATTTGTTATCTTTAATTTTAAATATTTGTATAAGGAAGTTTTCAAAAGATATTGTTATACTAAATAAATATTTGTTTGATGTTAAAGATAGATTTAAATAGTTAAAGAATAATATAATAGGGTAAAGAAAACTAATTTTATAAATATGAGGTGGGGCCAGAATCGTTCTGGTGCCTCGAAAAGGGACAACTTTAATATATAGTTATAGATTGGCTTAAAACATATACAGCCTCCTGTACTTGTGCGAATTTGTCACTTAGACATCTCACCTTTGGTTTGGACATATTGAACACTTAAACTTAACAATTTGGACCTATTAAACACCTCTTCGCTGATGTGGCGAAGTGCGATGGTGTCGATTACGAGGTTGAGGACGATGAAGAGAACGGCGGGAGTGAACCAGCTGTTGACGGAGGTCAAAATTGTTATGTGGCATAAATTATGCCTTTGTGGCAAAATACCAAATACGCTTATGTGGCACATATGTGGACAAAAAATAGGCTTATGTGAAACACATGTGGACAAAAAATTGGACATGTCAGCGCGAGTGTGTTACACTCAACGAGATTGTCAGCGACCAGGTGTCTAATAGGTCCAACTTGTTAAGTTTAAGTGCTCAATAGGTCCAAACCAAAGGTGAGGTGTCTAAGTGACAAATTCGTACAAGTACAGAGGGCTGTATATGTTTTAAGCCGTTATAGATTATTCACATACATTAATTTTGAGAAGAATTTATATACATACATACATAAAATAATGTATGTAGATCATATGAACTCACGCAGTACGTATGGCCAGCTATAATAAAAGTAATCTTAGTTTCTTAGATAGTTCGAATTTCGAAAGGTGAAATACAGTGAATACAATTGTATGTAGATTGTTTTGTTTTCGAGAGGAAATGTGTGAGAGTCAGTCCGTTTGTTAATGTTCTTTTTTTTTATATAGGCTCATTTTTTAGTTATTTATAAGTATCAATTTTGAAAATCTCGCCTTGTTATTATTTATTAATGCCTTCCAATGATTAGTTTGACCAATTACCATTTTAGCTTAAATCGTCAACGCGTTAGGTATTTAAAGTGTCTATGATTTTCGACCATGTAGTTAATGCGTTCCAACAACTCTTTAATGCTCTTTAATTTTTTCCATGTAATTTAATACTTCGTTAATGGTGTATAATTTCTTTAATTTATTTCGATATCTTTATAACTTCGTGGTCACCCCTTATAATTTTAGCTCAATATTTTAAAATCCAACAATAATCTTGTTTTTTTAGATGGTTCGAAAGGTTAAATAACAGTTTATTAAGTATGCAAACAAAGTGGAGATCGAAAGCAACACGCAAACTTAGATATGATCGATAGATATAATAACTTTTAGCTAGTCGTAAAATTAAAAAAAAGTTGGTGATCGAGTTCCCTATGATGAAACACAATTTTGTCATTGACGGCAAACTTTAATTCGAAGTCGGCTAAGTCGACATCCTCTATCGTCAAGCAAATTGGCCATCATATTTAATTAATTAATAATAAAGACTTGCTTGGGTACCATTTAATTGTTATTTGTTACATTTTTATTATTATTTTGAAGTATTATTTTTTTTAAAAGATTTTTAAAATAAAATTATATCAAATATATCACATCTTATTAAATATACCTTAATTACTTACCCTACAACTTAAAAATAATATTATAATACTAATTCAAATTGTTAGAATTTTCATTTAATATTTGAAAGATATGATTAAACTGGACTAGTATATAACCTAGTAGATTATTAATCTTATTGCCAATTAGTTTTAGGATAGATACGCTAGATTATATTAGATTATATTAGATTAATTAGGACAATTAGAATATTATCTTTTCAGATTTGATTTTATCTTTTTAGGAAGAGTATCTTTTTTATTATTTCAGCAATTAGGGTTTTTCGTATTATCTAAATATCAGGATTATTATAAATACATGATAAGTTGTTATTATTAGGAAATCAATCAATGAAACCAATTAATTAATTTATCCCTTTGCTCTAAATTTATTATCGTTTTTCTTCCCGTGGTTACCAACCACGTTTACCGAGCCAATCCCACATCGGGTGCGTCTCAACCCCCTTGACCAACAAGGGTTTCCGATACGAATCCACACCGAGTCCGTATCAATTGGTGCTTTCATTGAGAGTGAGTCTACATCGGACCATTCTCGCCTCCTTCTTGACCAACTGGTGCTTCCACCTCGAACGCTACATGTCCGCCGTTACAAGCACTACCGCGGTTCTCCCCGATATCTGTGAACTCATTCAAAACCTGTCGTTGGAGATCCGTAAAACTCGCCAGGCGCTAGCGGTTCAACGTCATCAGACAAATCAACTTTTTTCTATCCTAGGAATTCCTCTCGAAGATGCGACCACGACGCCGCGAAACCTTACCCCAGCGATTGCGCCCGCGACAACCGAGCTTGCGCCTGCGGCAACCGAGCCCGCGCCCGCGGCAACCGAGCTCGCGCTCGCGACGACCAATTACGGGCCTGCGGCCACCACCCCTTCCCTCGGTACCGAACAGGCAAAGGTCGTTATCGACCCGGCCCCGTGCCTCACGCCTGCTGCTACCCCTTGCTTAGTTGTTTGTGGAAGTCCGACAAATCCGATGTTAGGAATTGTTGTACTTGATGAGGATAAAGGGTTTGGTGTGTCTCTGACGATGATTTTGATGCAAAGTTCTATAATTATTTGTGGAAATTTGATGCACAACAGGTGTTCGAAGACATGCCTATTAGACGGTTCAATGCTTATGCTGAAGTTGTTCCGGTGAGTAACACGAGGTTACAGTTGGATAATCGGGTTTTCGACCTGGCGGATTAAGATCCAAGATCCGTTTAACGAGTCTCCTTCTTATTTCCGACTTGAGGACAAGTCGATTCTCAACGGGGGAGAATTGATATGCTATAATTTATTATATTTAGATTATATTTTATATGATCTTATCGTTTATGTTAGGCAAGATATTGTCATATTATTTTCTATCCTTTAGGGAAAGATATGTCAGATATTATGATATGTATCTTTATATCTTGGAGATTTCTCCATTAATAATCAATATATCAATCAAATCAATTAAGAAATTATCTTTTGTTCTAAATTTATCTCTCGTTCTTCGTCCCGTGGCAACCAACCACGTTTATCGAGCCAAACCCACCTCAAGTGCGTCTCACCCCCTTGACCAACAAGGGTTCTGATACAAATCCACACCGGGTCCGTATCAATTTAATTGTTATTTGTTACATTTTTATTATTATTTTGAAGCATTATTTTTTTAAAAAGAGTTTTATAATAAAATTATATCAAAATATGTCACATCTTATTAAATATACCTTAATTTCTTACCCTACAACTTAAAAATAAAATTACAATACTAATTCAAATTGTTAGAATGTTCATTTAACATTTGAAAGATATGATTAAACTGGACTAGTATATAACCCAGTAGATTATTTCTCTTATTTCCAATTAGTTTTAAGATGGAACATACCCTGCTAATACAAATAGTCTATTTCTTTTTTCAAACAAAAAAAAAACAGTAATAGAAACTAAAAACTAAGCCAAATAAGCTCTTAAATAGGGACTAATGTTTAACTCCTAAATAATTTTAAACTAGGTTTATGAGTTTATCCACATGAACAAAATTAAATAAGTCACCTCACAACAACTTACTAGTTATGTGGGTAAACTCTTACCCTTGTTGGAGAATTTTGTTGGAGGGAAGACTTAAACTTCTCTATTCCTAGCAGTCTCCGAACTCTAGAAACACTAATGAGTCTTCTCAACCTAGTTCTTAAGCGTACAACTCAACTAAGACAAGTAAATCAATCCTTACACCTGGATTTGACTACATAATTCCTTTGCTCCTAAGAACTCCTTTCTTCCCGTTGTCGAGATTAATAAACACTCATTGTCGCGATAACTTCTCCTGGATCTTCTTTCTTTCTTCTCCAGCTCACTCTAGGGTTTGGTTTTATTGCTTGGAGAGAAGTGAGTAGCAAACTCACTATTCATTTGTAGTTACAACAACTCATGTCTTGGAGCCCAATCCTTATTTTCATGAGCAATGTTTGAATTACCCTTGTCTTTCCCTCTAATGATATGTATTTTCTTCACGTGTGACTTGATTCAAATATTGTCAACATTAAAGCTCATCAAACCATTGGATGCATGAGATCAATCTGATGTACAAACTTTCCCTCTATTTTGTCTAGAACAAGTATTCACGTTCTTATTGATGTGTTTTTGGACTGGCTTGTGAGTTCCCTTGTATAGGGAATGTGCGTCACTTGAGTTCCCTTGATGGGAACATCTGCATATTGCTTTGTAGTTCCTTTTTAACTTGTAGTTCCCTTGAAATACTTGAATAAAACACATTAGTTGTACAATGGTGTTTTGTCATTATCAAAACTGAAGAGTATGATTATTGTACGTTCTAGTGTTATGTGAGTTTCCAACACTGTTCCTACGGTTATATGTGCGACGTGCCTGACATGTCTTATTTCAATTTTATATATTTTAATTTATATTTGTTTAATTGTTTATAATCATGTAAATTGATATTTACTGTGGATCTTTGTTTATGATTATTTAATTAATTGATATTTTTTTGTAGTGTTCTTCTACTCTATGTTCTCATATAAAGCGAAACAACAAAATTATTTTGTCAAATTCATCACGCAAATTGCTTAAAATCATCATTATTTAGGTGGTATTTCGATTATTAATTTATTATACATCTAAGAGTTGCTTTTACAAAATTAATAAACATTTATATTCTACAATGCCCTAAAAAAATATTAGACGGCTCCTAAAGGGAGAAGGGCTGCCTAGTTGAAGGTGTGCTTGCCAAGAACTCACTAGCGTGTAAGTTATTGTCAATAAAATGCTTGATTTGATGTTGAAAAGAGTCTGAATTAATTTCTAAACATTTGGTGGGCATGGAAAATTGTTCATATGTCTTTTCACATTAAATATGCAATGATATATACAACGAGCTCAAACTATATGAATATATGATTATTTTTTTTAAAAAAAATTGTCTTATATTTAACTCGTCGAGTTCGATCGATCAACACCGCTCTACATTCGGATTGGATACTATAACCCCATTTTATTAAAAATAACCCTCTTAATATCAATTTCTCCATACACGTTGTCATTAAAATTTTAAACTTAGTCCTACATAAAAACACGACGTTTAAACTTTACACATGTATACACATACATTCAGTGTATCAAGAAGAATTAATCATATATTTATCCTAGCAATAGGTACATTTACCTCTAATAAATTGCTAAGTTTGCATCACTAATTATTAATTTGCATGAAATTATGAAACCATTGAATCCAATTATTTAAAAGTAAAACCTAATCTAAAACCACCTTGATCCATGCATTATATATCTGACGTGAATTACGTATCAGCCATGCAAATTAAATAAAAATGTCCACTTTCATATATATACGTAACACACCATTGACTAATCCACAAATAAATAATTAATTTGTGACAAACAAGTAGTAGACAAGCCAAGTCATATTGTGATGAAAATTTGATCATCCATAGTGATTTTGGTTGCCATATGAAATCATCCATAGAGTTTGAACTTAGCCACAATCTTAATTTAATAATAATTTATTAGTGTTGTATATAGCTTGCTTAATTAGCAGATAATCTCTTACCTTAATGAGTGGTTTAGAGTTGTACCAACTCTCCCCTTTTTGTGTTCAGACCTTATCCAAAGGATGCAAATTGTAAATCCCCTAGCCTGCTGCCCCACAATAAGTAAGTACGATTAATTTATTATTTGAAGAATGTGAGTTACGTTTATGGTTAATTTGAGATTGCGGCTTGTTTTTGCTAACTTAATTAAAATCTTGGACTCTCCCAACTTGGTTGCGATCATGCGTATGCACAAAATTTAGCTTGTGTAGTTGTGTTAATTGGAGTTCGTTGTTAATTAGAGTAAGGTGCCTTGCTCATTTGGGTTTTAATGATAACAAATTTTTAACATTTGATATGTTTTATGAAGTATTTCAGTGAAAGGAATTGTCTAAAGGAGCAATAAAAGGAATTGTTCCTCTAAACTAGAGGGAACAATGATGGAAATTGTGAAATTTAAAATTTCAAGAGAAGCAAAACAAAGAAGGAAGATTCAAGGGAACAATGAAAGGAATTGTTCCTCTGACTAGAGGAAGGATAAAGGGAACTCTCAATGTAATGATATGACATTATTCTCTTAACAACTGAAGAGAAAAGAAAAACAAAGAAGAAGGAACAATGAGGAACACTAGTGTAATATGAAGGAACCATTCCCATCTAGGCAACATAACGGGAACAGTGAAGTTTTCAAAGCTCAAAGGAGCAGTGAAGGGAACACTAGTGTAATATGAAGGAACTGTTCCCATCAAGAGAACATGATGGGAACCGTGAGGTTTTCAAAGCTCAAAGGAACGCTAATGTAATATGAAGGAATTGTTCCCATCTAGGGAACATGATGGTAACAGTAAAGTTGTTTCCAAGAGCAAAGCTCTAGGAGAAGAAAGACTTAAATGAACAATGAAGGAAACTATTAGTGTAAAATGAAGGAACTGTTTCCATCCAATGGAACTCATAAGCTAGTCCAAAAAGCACATCAACGAGAAATACGGAGACATGTTCCTAATAAAACAAAGGTACAAACTAAGCCAATTCATCCAACGGCTTGATGAGCTTCATGAGTTGATCAAATTCAATCAAGAGTCATATGTTGTGGGGAACAAGACAAGGGTAATCTCGACATTTTCCCGAGTTGAGGATTAGGGAGCAAGGCTCTCCACCTATAAATAGTGAACAAGTACAAGAGAAAAATTCACCCCTTCTGAAATCCAAAAAGGCAAGAGCATTAAGAGAGAGTGAAGGTGATCAACGGAGAGTGTTTGATCTCGGCGACGGCGAGAAAGAAGTTCCCAAAGTTCCCAGGAGCAAGGGAACTGTGATAGTTAAGTCTAGGTGTAAGGTTTCGTTTACTTGTCTTAGTTGAGTTTTTTGCTTAGGAACTTGGTTGAGAAGACTATTAGTGTTGCTAGAATTTGGTGACTGCTAGGAACAGAGAAGTTTGAGTCTTGTCTTATTGTAACTAAGGAACAATTAATAAAAACAAGTAAATCATTCAAAATCTTCCAAGGGAGGTAGAAGTTTATCTACTCAACTAGTTGTTGAAGTGGGGTTCCTCTATAAGGAACTATGTCCCTTTACTTATCTTATGCCTTTAGTTCATGTTCATTAAAATTCCTTGCATTATTCCCATAATACTCTTTGTTCCTATACTTCACATATTGTTCTCTTCTTTGTGCCTATCACTTGCATATTTAGTATTATTCCGCTGCCCAAGGAACAGTTTCCATAACTGTTCCTTGACTCTATTTTACACACAACTTTCCAACAGTGGTGTAGGTAGAAATTTGAACAAGAGGGGACTAAAAATGCTAAATATATAAAGAGTACCTTCCTTCTTATAAAATCCAACGAAGTGCGAGGCCTCGTTAAAACCTTCCAGCAAGGGCATTTCTTCTTACAAAACTAAATTAAGCTAGATCTATCTTGTCCCAGCAAGGGCATTTCTGCTATGATGTGTTAGCCTATCTCTTTTTGGACTATGATGTTTCTTATCTGCTTGTCGACCCGTGCTAGAGCCATTAGCGGAATCCCTTCATTTGTGAATTGCATCTTCTCGGTGTTCTTGAGATCATTTGTGCGTTGGCCGTTGGCGCTAGACGTATTGTTGGCTGACACTCGCGACATGGTGCTTCTTGTGCTCGGGCGAGCGACTACGAGGCCGAGATTTTTGACTTCTCGGGTTCCATCTATTGTCTTCGGCTCAGTCCGGGGTGGCTTCTGACCTCCTTTCTCGCCTCATTACTTTGATCTTGTGTTGTGCTTGACTCTCTACTTGTTGCTTTCCTTGGTCATAATAGTGGTCTCTGCTTGTTGCTTGATCCTAGTGCTTGTTTATTTCTGGTTTCAACACACTTAATTTAGAATACTATGCACATTCACTTACAAAATAACACACATTTGCTTACAAATTTAACAATACATAATCATTAACAAGATAATGTATAGTCACATGCAATACAATGCACACTTGGTGATCGAACAAGTCATAAACAATTTGTTTAGAATAGTATGCACAATCACTTACAAAATAACACACAATCGCTTACAAAATAATGCACAATCATATGTAATACAATGTACTTTCAATGAAACATGCATACATAATCAATAGTATTATCATACACGAACAAATAGGATGAAAATGCCCATGCCAATCTCATATAAAATTATACACAATCATTTTCAAAATTTTACACACCTAAGGTTTAAAAAATTATCGACACCCATGTAATTAACATCTGAAATTTATTCTTATTTCTGTGTTAGAACTCCATTCTCACTTTATTTACATAATTTATGCTGCGTAATAATTTTAAGCTGTTTACATAATTTATACTGCGTACACGTACATTCTATAAAAGAAGTGTTTGGCCAATGCAATTCACATATTCGTTTAACTACACTTTTGTTCACGTGATCATATGTCTTTTAACATTTAATTATGTAAAGTTCCCACATGAAAAGCATCTACCAAAGCCTAATTGAAACCCATACTTCTAAGGGAAACAAAGAACACCTTGCATTCTTATCTTCATTTGAAGGGTCAAATCTATCAACTTATGATCGAGTAAAAAACGTATATAAACCAATCAAATTCACGCCCATACTACTTTTGTAGGTTTCAAATTTGTGTATTTTAACAGCTACAATAGTTGGTTTAACGTTTCCATTAATAAAATTAGACTAATTATTGAAGAGTAATGGATCTAAACTTATCACTAAATATACAAAAAAAAATAGTGATATTCATATTATAGTCATATGGGACGCATCCTCATATTTATTGGCTTTTATACAATGTTTTTGAGATGGATATAAATACCTATATCAATTTTGGTACATTCTAGTTAGATTCAATTATCATTGTCACACAACTAAATTTTAGTTTTTCTTGGATCTTTTCGGGCGCACTCCTTTACATTAAGTCAGGAGTGCCTCTATCTTGACCCCCAGTTTCCGCTCAAGCAAAACAACACACAAAATTTTGATTAGATGAAATGTCCCTTAGGTGAAAACTGCGGATGTATGGTCCTTGGTCAACCGTTCGACTTGTCTGTAAAAAAAAACTACATATTTTTGTAAGTTTTTGAAAAAATTTCTAACCATTTTTACATAAGTGAAATGATATAATCACATTTAAACACGAGAACATAAAATATCAATCTCAATTGCTTTATACTAAACATATGTAACTTAAATGTGTGTTATGAGTAAACCGGGTTAGGATTAATGTTAGAACCTGGATTTAAGTCCAATTGGTAGACCGGTTAGGAGGTTGTTAGAACCGGTTGAGTTAGCTATAAGTAGCTGAATGATGTAACAGAATGGGCAGGAAATGAATAACTGAATTCTCTCTTCTTTTCCAATTCTCTCTCAATTCTATCTCTACCTCTATTCTTCTTCTCTTTTCTCTTCCTACAGAATCAAATTCTTCTCGGACATAACAGTTGGTATCAGAGCCAGGTTCCTGAAATGGCAGATGGAACTCGATTACGAACAATGGAGACGCAGATTCAGCAGTCGCAAGCTTTTGCAGAATCAACGAAAGGTTTTATAGAAGAAATTCGGCAAAAGGAGAATTCCTATCAGAAATCGATCGAGGAATTAAAAGTGGAGACGAAATCGTCGATTGAGGAATTAAGTAAAGAAAATCTGGAAATGAGAAAAGAATCCAGCCGCGGATTCGAGCAGGTGATGGAGATGATGAGACCGTTTTTGCCGAGTAGCTCAACTCCTTCTCCAGTAGATCCAGTTGGTGATAGGATCAGGGGCGTTCTTGCTTCGGAAGGGAATCCTTTGCCGGATCTCGGAAGACGAGAAGGTCAGGAAGTCAATCGGAGTGCGGGAAATCGGCATCAAGAATCAGGACGAGTTCAGGATGTGTCAAGAACGCAAGGTTCGTGGAGTCAGAGCCAATCTTTTGGAAGCGATTTCAGAAGCAATCGCTTACCGAAATTGGATTTTCCAATTTTCGATGGTTCTCATCCGAGAAGCTGGATCAGAAAGTGCGAGAGGTATTTCTCAATCTTTTCGATTCCTGAATTTCAGAAAGTGGAATTAGCTGCAATGTACGTGAATGGGAGGGCTGATATTTGGCTTCAAGGGTATATGATGCAGAAACCTGATTTTGATTGGAATGAACTGAAAGAAGCAGTGTGTTTACGATTTAGTGATGGTCAGGGATCTGAGATCATAGAAGAATTTAATAAGTTGGATCAGAAGGGAAGCTTAGAGGATTATACTGAGAAATTTGAGGAGCTTAGGGCTGGAATGCTTAGTTTGGATCCACATCTGTCTGAAACCTATTTTGTATCTAGTTTTGTTAGCGGACTTAAAGGCGAAATTAAGTCCCTAGTCAAACTGGGAAGGCCAACTTCATTAAGCATGGCCTTTGAACAAGCTAGATTACATAATGAAACAGTGCAGGCAATTGTCAAGCTTAGTAAGCCACCTTGGAAAATTGGTAGCTCCAATTCAGTTTATAAGGGAGTTAGTTCTGATGTCAAACCGTTCCAAAAGTTTTCAAACTCAACTTCTGGTTCGGATTAGGGGGAATTAGTAACAAGAATTCAGGAGGTGGATCTTATAGTCAGAACAGTGATAGGGAGGCAAGGAGAATTGCTGGGTTGTGTTATAAATGTGGTGAGAAGTATCATGTGGGCCATAGGTGTAAATTGCAGACGTTGCATAGTCTCTTGGTGGATCAAATGGAAGAAGAAATGCAATTAGGAAAAGAGGTTGAATCTGAGGAAAACCAGGTAGATAACAAAGAGGAAGAGTCTGAGATTTATGTCCATGCCTTGATGGGTAGTAGTCCTTTAACTACCATCAAGATTAAGGGAATGACTAGAGGAATTGGTGTTACTATCTTGATAGATAATGGCGCAACCCATAGTTTCTTGGATCCAAGAAAAGCAACTCAGGCAGGTTATGGATTGCAGGATTCAGGATTGATGGAAGTAGCTGTTGCAAATGGACAGAAAATGGTTAGTCAGCAGGTTTGTAAGGACTTTATGTGGGAGATGCAGGGTACTCAGTTTTCATACAGCCCTAGGATTCTCAAGTTGAGAGGCTGTGATATGGTTCTTGGTGGGGACTGGCTTAGGGAGTTTAGCCCTGTGTTGTTTGACTTTAAGAAATTGAAAATATCATTTGCAAAAGATGGGAAACAGATTGAGATTAATGGTGTAACTAAAGATGCTGCTTTGAAGTGCATGAAAGGCAAGAGGTTGCAAAAGTTGTTGAAGAAAAGGGTTCCTATGTTCATCACTCAGTTTGCTCAGTTGTTTTCAGTATCAGTTTCAGAAGAAATTTTGCCTGTGGGAATTCAACAATTGTTGAACAAATTTGAAGAGGTCTTCGAGGAACCAAAAGGAATGCCAGCCTTGAGAGGTCATGAACATTCTATACCTCTTAAGCCAGGGTCCTTACCAGTTTGTATTCGACCTTATCGTTATCCACATTTCCAGAAGACTGAGATTGAGAACCAGGTGAATGAGATGCTTAAATCTTCCATAATTCAGCCAAGTCAAAGCCCTTTTGCTTCTCCAACTTTGTTGGTCAAGAAAAAGGATGGGTCGTGGAGGTTTTGTGTTGATTATAGACAGCTCAATGAGATGACAATCAAAGATAAGTTTCCTATTCCTCATATAGAAGATTTGCTCGATGAATTGTTTGGTGCAACTATCTTCTCTAAGTTGGATTTGAGAGCTGGTTATCACCAAGTTAGAATGGCTGAAAATGATATACATAAGACTGCATTTAGAACTCACCACGGGCATTATGAGTTCAAGGTCATGCCGTTTGGGTTGACCAATGCACCAGCCACATTCCAGTCTTTGATGAATGCAGTTTTTGCCCCTTTCTTAAGAAAATTCGTGTTGGTCTTCTTTGATGATATCCTGGTGTACAGTACATCTTTGAGTCAGCATATTCAGCATTTGGAATCAGTTTTGAGGGTCATGAAGGATCATAAATTGTATGCTAAAAGGAGCAAGTGTGCTTTTGCTCAACACAAGGTTGAATATCTGGGGCATGTGATTTCTGGTGAAGGAGTTTCTACTGATGAAAACAAAATTACTGTAATGAAAGAGTGGCCAAGGCCAAGGACTGTGAAACAGTTAAGGGTTTTTTTAGGGCTTACCGGGTACTACAGACGTTTCACAAGGAATTATGGAACTATCTCTAGGCCATTAACTGAACTTTTAAAGAAAAATGAGTTCAAATGGTCAGAGATTGCTGAAGATACCTTTCGTAAGCTGAAACAAATCATGACAGAGGCTCCAGTTTTAAAACTACCAGATTTTTCATCATCTTTCACAGTGGAGACAGATGCTTGTGATGATGGTGTTGGAGCCGTACTAATGCAGCAAGGTCATCCCATTGATTTTATTAGTCAAGCATTGCATGGTTCGCATCTGAAACTATCAACTTATGAGAAAGAGCTAGTAGCAGTTTTGTTGGCTGTTGATAAGTGGCGTCATTATCTTGGGCCTGTGCATTTTTTTTATCAAAACTGATCATCAATCATTGCGACACTTGCTTGATCAGAGGTTGTCTACTCATCTGCAGCGGAAAGCAATTAGGAAATTGCTTGGCCTTTCTTATTCCATCTTATATAAGAAAGGTAGTGAGAATAAAGTGGTTGATGCTTTATCTAGGCGTGTACAGGATACAGATGCTGAATTGTTTGGGGTCAGTGTGATTGAGCCTCAATGGATGTTAGAAATTCAGAAGAGTTATGAACAAGATAAAGATGCTTTATAGTTGTTGACATCTACAATCATACAGCCTACATCTGAGTATTTTGTGGTAAAAGGGTTATTGAGGTACAAGGGTCGATGGTACATTGGATCTGATCAGGTTTTCAGAAGGAAGTTGATTGCTTCTTTGCATGAATCTCCGAGTGGAGGGCATTCAGGAATCCAGGCAACTTATCAGAGAATGAAGCAATTGTTTTATTGGCCACGTATGAGAGGTCAAATTGAAGAATTTATCAAGGGTTGTGACAACTGCCAACGCAATAAGCATGAACATGTCAAAAGCCCAGGGTTACTTCAACCTTTGGAGGTTCCTCAAACTCCATGGAGTCATATTACCATGGACTTTGTTGAAGGGTTACCTAAATCCGCAAGTAAAGACACTATTTTTGTTATAGTGGATCGCCTTACAAAATATGCTCATTTCATAGCATTATCTCATCCATTTTCGGTTGCGTCTGTTGCAATACAATTTATGAGTGTGGTATATAAATTGCATGGTATGCCGAGAAGTATTGTGTCAGATAGGGACAAAATATTTGTTAGTCATTTTTGGAAAGAGATGTTCAAGGCTGTGGGCACTCAGTTGAATTTGTCAACATCGTATCATCCTCAATCTGATGGCCAAACAGAACGTGTAAATCAGTGTTTGGAGAGTTATTTGAGGGCAATGACGAGTGATAAGCCAAAGCAATGGAGTAGATGGCTTGCTCTGGCTGAATTCTGTTATAATTCTAACTATCATTCGGTTCTAAAGGCCACTCCTTTTCAAGCTTTGTATGGATATGCTCCACCACAATTGGGAGTTGAATTGGCTGCAGTAACCACAGCTTCAATGGAAGATTGGATAAGAGAAAGGGAGTCTGCTATTGTTCTGTTACGTGACAATTTGATTAAGGCCTAAGCAAGAATGAAGCAAGTGTTCGATAAGGGTCATTCTGAGAGAATATTTGAGGTTGGTGACTGGGTGTACTTAAAGTTACAACCTTATAGACAGTCTACAGCTGTTGTAAGACGGAATCTTAAGTTGTCTTCAAAATACTATGGGCCTTTCCAGGTTTTGGCAAAGATTGGAAGTGTTGCTTATCGTTTACACCTTCCTTTGAATGCTAAGGTGCATCCTGTATTTCATGTGTCCTAATTAAAGAAGAAAATTGGGCCAACAATTTCTCCTTCTACTGTGTTCCCTGATGTGTCTCAGTCAGGTACTTTTGTTATTCGCCTGAACGCATTATTGATACTCGGGTTACTTATCTTGCTAATGGGGATCCTGTAACTGAGTGGTTGGTTAAGTGGCACCATCTTGATGAGACTGAAGCAACTTGGGAAGCCGTTGGGCATATGGTGCTACAGTTTCCAGAGTTTACTCAGGCGCATTGAGGACAATGCTTTCAACAAGGGGAGCAATGTTATGAGTAAACCGGGTTAGGATTAATGTTAGAACCCGGATTTAAGTCCAATTGGTAGACCGGTTAGGAGGTTGTTAGAACCGGTTGAGTTAGTTATAAGTAGCTGAATGATGTAACAGAATGGGCAGGAAATGAATAACTGAATTCTCTCTTCTTTTCCAATTCTCTCTCAATTCTATCTCTACCTCTATTCTTCTTCTCTTTTCTTCTTCCTACAGAATCAAATTCTTCTCGGACATAACAATGTGATCCTACTCCAATAAGATCCTACTTGATATTGTGGTTCGTTTCACGTATTATGGATCATAGAATCATTAGAATTGTAGAATCGGATTGAGATTCTGATAACCATGTATAGCTATAATTGTCATTTCATCGTAAGATCGTTAGAATCGTTTATAAATCATTAAAATCTTAAGTAAAATCAGGAACAGATCGAGATTGTATTCTAAATCATTTAAGATCTTATTTTAATAAAATCCTACTTAGGATTAATCATTTAAGATCTTACTCCAATAAAATCCTACTTAGGATCATAATTGAGATTGTATTCTAAATTATTTAAAATCTTATTTTAATAAAATCCTACTTAGGATTAATCATTTAAGATCTTACTCCAATAAAATCCTACTTAGGATCATAATCATTTTCCGATTATTAAAATAGTAGAATTAGATCAGAATTCTGATAACCTTAATGAAAAATGTATACCTAGATTTGAACTTTAAGACGATTATATATACACCTCACAATTTTTTTTGGTGCAACACCTCACATTATTATAATGTCACATTATTATAATGTTCACATGTGTGTTAAACATATGAACATCTCATAAAACATTATAATATAGAATCTAGTGGCGAAATCAAGTAAACAAAAATCGATTTTTTTTCCCCATTGCACCCTTGTATTTTCTAATCCTAACCCTTTATCCCTCTAATCTAATAGTTAAAATTTATCCCAAATTTCTATCATAAGGATCATACTCACTTGATGATTCACATTCTCTTAATTGCGCTTTCAGGCTTTCAGCGAACACCATGGCCGGGCAGGGCTGGTCCCTTAGCCGCCGCACCTACGACAAATTATAATCAATCTCACCACCCTAACAAATCAAATCACACAAAAGAAGAACAAGCTAATTATACACAGTACAATTGTAAATTTGTAATTGCATAAAAACAAACAATGCTATAAGATTGCAATATCTCCAATCAAATCCTTATTAGGACCCTAATAAAAAAAATCGAATCTGTTTGGGCCAATAAGGTAGAGTTGTGTACGTGAACATACCTAACATTCAAGTCCAATAAGTCTTGTAAGTTATTAAAAAAATTTAATTAAAGTTGCAAAATTAGTTACAAAAATAGTTGGAGTTTTAAAGAAATACATAATTATTGTCTGGTACCGTTCAACTAATTTATTATAATGTATAATAATTTTAAATTTCATTAATATAAAATAATGTTAATTGAATATTTGGATAGTAACTATTATTTAGAAAATTATTATCTTTATTTCAAAAACTATTAAAACCACCAAAAAGTAGTACAAAAACTTAAAAAAAACTAGCTTTCTAAAAAAACCTAGTTTTACAACTAGTTGTTAGCTTTTTTTGTGTCAGACAAGCAATATTTATGCGAGTTTGTGCAACTAGTTCGAAAACTCCAACTAGTTTTTGGTACCAACCAACACACTCTAAATAACAACCCAAAAATAATTAAGGCTCCGTTCGATAACAATGTACTTATATGAGTTGATGCTGATGTAGTTGATGTTGAAATTATGTGCTGAAATTTGTAGTTGAAATGAGATCTTTATTTTTTATATAAACTATATAGTGTTCGGAAAAGAATACTTTATGAGAGTTGAAAATTAATGTTAAATTACAATTAAGGGCATAATTTGTATAGAAATTTGATGGTCTCCATTTGCCTATGATAAACATGCTATCAATGACAATTTGACTCTCTTACTTTCGTGCTTTTATTTGCCCTTACTTGTTGTAATTGCATACTTCATGTGGGTTAATTAGCTGACTATTTTTACATGTTGTAGTTGCATACTTCTTACATTTGCACACAAGTTTTTTTCGTTAGGGTCCCTCCCCCCACAAGGTTTTAAATGGGAGAAATAAACTCATTTCAACTCCCTAAGGTCCCTCCCCCCCCCCCCCCCCCCCACCTTATTTTTTTCATAAGATTTCAACTAGTATCAACGACATAAATGTGTTTCAACTCCATCTACCAAACACTCACACTAGTTGAAATTTTTTCAGGATCAACTACATCAACACATTTCAACTAGCATATCAACTCTACCGAACGGAGCCTAACTCATAAGATATACAAGTCCAATGAATAACAACCCAAAAATAACTTATAAGATCTATTCGGCGCTTCAAAGTTGATATGAATTGATGTTGATGTTGATACTAATTTAGTAGTTGACGTTGATTTTACAAGTAAATTTTAGGAGTTAAAATGATTAGTTTAACTAGTTTTACCCGTCGTATCATGTACGACTATTTGATATTTTATAAACATTATAAATAGGATATTAATAAATAAATAAATTTGTGAATTGTTCTGATAGTTCTAAAATATACAACTTTAATTTATAACTATATATTAAAGTTGTCCCTTTTCGAGCCACCAGAACGATTCTGGCCTTGCATCGTATTTACAAAATTAATTTTTATTCTTAATACTTTAACTTTTTCCTACTAAATTCTTCTTTAACTATTTAAATCTATATTTAACATCAAACAATTATCTATTTAGTATAACAATATCTTTTCAAAACTTCCTTATACAAATATCTATCTATAACTATATATTAAAGTTGAACTTTTTCAAGCCACCAGAACGATTCTGGCCCCACCTCATATTTAAGAAATTAATTTTTATTTCTTTTATTATAACTTCTTTCTATTTAATTTTTTTAAATATTTAAATTTATCTCTAACATCAAACAAATATCTATTTAGTATAACAATATCTTTTGAAAACTTCCTTATACAAGTATTTAAAATTAAAGATAAAATATTTAATTTTTTTTAAAATAAATATAAATCTTTTAGCATATTTTTTTGATGAATTTATTTATAGATATATAATAATAAAATATTTGATTAAAAAATTATACATTCTACGAGCAACAAATTACTCATATTGAAGTTTATATTATATTTTATTTAATTTACTTATTAATATCCTATTTATAATGTCTATAAAATATCGAATCGTAGTCGTACATGACTACATGGTACGACGGGTAAAACTAATATCGAATCGTAGTCGTACATGGTACGACGGGTTAAACTAGTATATAGTTATACATTTGTGAAAAATTATGTAGGTGTTCGGTCTAAATTGATCGAAACTGGTTTTTATAAAAGATGGATATAAAATTACCAAAAAAGATATATTTATAAATTTTTAAAGAGAAGATTAATTTTTAGATTTCTAAAATTTAAGTAGTGAGGGTAAATAGAAGAAAACAAATTTCATAAGACTAAAAAGAGGAGTAAATTAAATTTTGGATAAAATATAAACTCGCATAAACTATAATAAATATCATCAACTCTTACTACCGAATAGATAATAACGACTTTATTCTATACGTGTAGATTTTTTTTATCCTAGGCATACATGATTTGTATCCTTCACATTTTACTACGCACACAAAAAACAAACCCCTCGGATCAAAGAAGGGAATAAAATAAAGAATCACGATCAGGTGCATAAATTCACTACAGTGCTTTATGTGAGCACGTGTGAGCCGTTTGATCAATGTATTTTAATGGCCCAGATGTGTACACGCGTTAAGTGATTTTATAGACACGGAGGGGCATTTTTGTCTTTCACCCATTAAATTAAAATACAAGCTGCAACATGTACGGATTCTTCTTCTTCCTATTCAACTTGGGGTTTCATTCACCTATTTCGATCGAATCTTTTCAATTCTTGTTGCATCTTTGCTTCTTCTAACTTGGTTTTTCCTTCTTTTTTTTTTGATTTCGACCCAAGTTTATGTTCTCTCTTTATTGATTTTGCTATAGATCTCTTTTCTATGGTTTTAAGTCACATTTGGGGTTTTTTCAAATATTGAAGCTTGGTACTTTGACTACATGTTTTTGTGTGTTTTGGACTGATTTTGTTGATTCGAATCAGACCTATGAAGATTTGTGACTGTTTTTGCTTTACAATTTCAAGTTTTTGATTGAAAACAAAGGTTAATGACCAATGCACATCTAACCGCCCACCATGTGTTCGACAAAATGCCCAAATGTTCAACTTAGAGTATAGATCATTTTTTTACCAATTGTTCATAAATAATGAACATAGCATACCAAATTTTAAACGCATACCATTTATGAACAAGAATACATGACACACGTACGAAGTATTGTGAATCAAATTCTATGAACTTTATTGATAATTGTTATGAACCTAATCGTATAAAGACATGAACCCACAAAATACGGTATATGTACTAGATTATGTGACAAAAACAATAAGTATTATGAATTAGATTTCATGAACTTTATTGACAATTGTGATGAACTTAACTATATAAAGACATGAACCAGCACAATATCATCTATGAATACCTAACACAAATTAAAAAGTAGAATGAATTATAATAAATGAACCTTATTGACAATTGTTATGAACCTAAACATATAAAAATATGAACCAATAGACCAACTTATATGAACTTAATGTCATGGATTGTGAGATTATATACTATATATGAACTTGTGCTTATAAAAATATGAATCAAATGAACAAATATCATGAACCAAAAGTTGTGAATCAAAATAACAATTAGGATATGACTTAAAAGACATGAGTTATAAAGATAAACTATCATGAACCTAAGAATATAAAAACATGGACCAAAAAAGAACTACCATCAACGAAAAGACATTAAGCGTACGAAGAGTTAGCATATGTGGGATTTGAACCCACATCTATGTGCACATGAGCATTGCTCTACCATTTTAGCTAATAGGCTACCAAATGACATGAAATATAAGATACACTACTAAGAATTAAAAGTCATGAACCATAAGAATTATTATGAACCTAACTTACAAAAACATGAACCGAAAGAACAAGTACCATGAACCAAAAATCATGAAAGAAAATAATAACTAACATGAAATAAAAGACATGAACCATAAGATGAACTTTGATGAACCTAAAGTTATTCAAACATGAACCAAAAGAACAATTGTTATAAACAAAAAAACATTGAACAAAATTTATGAACCATAAGAAGAAATATTATGAACCTTACCTTAAAAAGTCATGAACCAATAGAACAACCAATACGAACAAAAAGACACGACCGTATCAAGAATTAGCCTATGTGAGATTTGAACCCACATCTATGTGCATATGCACATTGCTCTACCATTTGAGCTAATAGGCTACCAAATATACTATTTCTCAAGTGTCAAATGCAAATTTCCCACTAATACAACAAGATATAGACTAAATTACATTGAGATTTCTCCCAAGAATACTATATTAGACAACCTTAACATCGACAACATATAATCAATTTAGTATTCTCCAAGGCTAATTGGAAGTATTAACTATATAGATTTCTACAAGTGATTATCATTTAAGTGTCAATTTTTTTCAAAAAAAAGGAAGAAAGATGTGCAAATGCCTCGCCCCTTCCAAACCAACATTGAAGAAAATAAGGGTCATGTTTCATGGTTTTCGGGCTCACTCCCCACCCCCCCTCTTAAAACCAAAATTGACGCAAACAAGTAACAAATCATGCGAGAACCACTCATGAAATTCCATGGTGGGAATGAATCTCACTACCCTTATCACAACAAGGCAAGTTCAGTTTGACTATGAACCTACATATTTGATATTTTGAACTTATACATTAAATATTCTGAACCATAAAATCAGAGACCGCGAACCAGATCGAGAAATTTCGAACCTAAACAGTAAACACAATCAAATACAAACACTCATCAAATCAACCATAAACACCCATTAAAGCTCAATAAACATTTCTAATACTCAAAAGCAAATCTTAGAACCCTCAAAAATCGAAATCAAAGGAATTCATAGATCTACCACATAAATAATAGCCATATCAAATTAGGTTTAAAAAAACTCATCTTGAAACCAATGTCGCAAATCGATGCCATAAGCCCATAGCCAAATCGATCAAAATTGGAAATGAGTGAGCTTGAGGGTGAGATTTTGAGTTTGTGGTGTAGATTTTGAAGTGGATCTAGAGGTTGAAGATGAGTCTCTTTTTCCCCCAAAAAAGAATGCGTGTAAGCAAAAAAGAATATGTGTGAGGGTATTTTTGTCTTGCCATTCAAATTTTAAACAAATTACACTCCGTGCCATTGTAAATGAATGAGACCCTTTTCCTTATTTTTTTTATCAAACTCTTTTTATTTAATCTAGGCCGTCGATCTGTTTAATCCAACAGACACGATCTGTTCGCATTTTTTACTGTATCAATATTTTCCAACCGAGCGTGACTCATAAAATAAAAAAAAACCCTTTCCACTATGCTTTGCTTGTGAGAATTTGGTAACAATGAAAACAACCCTAAAACATCATTAAACGCCACATTAATTTACTTTTCATAGTTTACGTTATTGACCCCCACATTTAAAGATTTTCCATTAATCCCCCCTTTCCCGAGCTCCCTATAAATATACCCCACACCAGATTTTCTCCCTCGATTCGACTCAATCAAAATAAAAAAATCTTCTCTTCTCTCTTGTAGTTAGTGATCGAGAAAATGAAGAAGATCCGATTATCAAGAAGACCCGAAATGAAACCCGTACCCGACCCGTTTGACACCCTACCCGACGATTTGCTCATCAGCATTCTCTCCAATCTTTGCTCTTCATCTTCTTCCCCCTCCGATTTCGTCAACGCCTTGTTAGTGTAAGTCCTACAAACTCTCTCTGTTTTCCGATTCCGTTTTCGGAATTGACAAAATCAAAACCATTTCTGAACTCGGATCTGTTCAATTCGTTTCAGATGCAAGCGATTCAATCAATTGGGCCTCAATCCGTTGGTTCTATCGAGAGCAAGCTCGAGCCTCTTCTCAATCCGAGCAAAGAACTGGTCCGATTCCGCTCACCGATTCGTTAAACAGTGCGTTCACTCCGGTAGCGTCGAAGCCTACTACTTTCTCGGAATGGTATCGGAAACTGTTTTCATGCTTTTTGCTTTCACTGTTTTCTGAAAATGCTTTGCTTGCTTCCACTTTTTTTCCTGCTTTTGATTCCGTTTTTTTCACAACAGATTCGGTTTTACTGTTTGGGAAACAGAGCTAGCGGCGCGTCGCTAATGGCCAAGGTGGCGATTAGACATCACGCGCCGTCTCTCTATTCGTTAGCGGTGATCCAGTTCAACGGAAGCGGCGGGGTCAAAACGGATAAAGACTTACGCGCGGGGGTAGCGTTGTGCACACGCGCCGCCTATTTGGGCCACGTGGACGCCTGCAAGGAGCTCGGCCACTGCCTCCAAGACGGATATGGCGTCCGCCGCAACGTGGCCGAGGGCCGGCGGCTCCTCGTCCAAGCCAACGCGCGTGAGCTCGCGTCGGTTCTGAAAGCGGGCTTGGACCCGGGCCCGGGCATGGAAAACGGGCTGTTAAGTGACTTTGGGTATGATTTGCCTGAGGTGGAGCCGCCTCATCCGGTTAACCGGTTCTTGATGGAGTGGTTCGGGCCGAGAGCGGGCTCGGAGATGGGGGCTTGCTTGTATTCGGGTTGCGGGCGGCCCGAGACCCGCCCGCATGAGTTTAGGAGGTGTTCGGTTTGTGGGGCCGCGAAGTATTGCTCTAGGGGTTGTCAGGCGCGTGATTGGAAGATTAGGCATAAGATGGAATGTACTCCGGTGGCTCCCGGAGGCGGCGATGGCGGTCAGTTGGCGGTGGTAGGTGGTCAAGCGGTGGAGGATGGGGTGGTTGGGAGTTGAGAAGAGGCCCGGGGAGGTATATTGTAATGGTAAAGGGTAAAGATGAGAACTATAATTTTCTCTCATTTTGTCACATTTATGTTTTGTAAAGATACGAACATAATGTTCAACAAAAAAAATGATACGAACATAATGTTTTTCATAGTAGAACAAAGTATATGTTGTCACTCAAAAAAAAAACAAAGTATATTTTTGGTTAAAACAAAGTATATGTTGTATAAAGCCTAGTAATATTTAGTACGTTGAGATCACTTATTCTTGTTCTAAGATAATATCTTTGTGTTACAACACCAAAAATAAATTGATCTAGTATAGTTTTGTTGTTGTAGGATTGTGGTGATCTAGATTTCACTCTATACTAATTAAATTGAAAGGGTATTCTTGACAAAAATCTTAGAACTTTTAGTGTTTAGTTAGGATAGAATCTCAACCATTTAATTATTATCTAATAAAAAAAATAATTTTACTCTCGATCTCCATATCAAACCCATGATCTATTTTTTTAATTTAATTTTTAAAGTTCACTTATTTTTTAAGAGTTTTATATACGGCGAAATTTTGTGCATTCTGCTTTTTTTTTTGATGCGCACTTTAATCTGTACGGGTTAAAAATCTAAAAACCGCCCATAATGCTTGTATACGTAATACTACTATGTACATAAAATTCGGTTTTTTGCTTCAGGTTTTTACCGAACCGTCCGTTAATTTTTGTACGGATTTTGAATCTGTTTATGCCTTCATGGTTTTTCCAAAATCCTATTTTTTATGTGCTCGTTTCGAACCCGTCCATATGGAAGTACGCAACATAAATTTGGGAGTGCGTAAACGAACTGCCGTTTTATAACTTCATCCATAGTCTATAGATCGAACACTCTCACCATTCAAATAAATTTGTTGTTCTAGAATTTGTTTTTAAAATTTTTAAAATCGTATATTATTAGAAAAAATGGGTTAAAATATATTTAAAAAAAATTATTTAAATAAAAAATCAAGCTAGAATAACAAAAATATAACGGATAGACTCTCTTAATAAACTCAATTGAAACGATACCCAATAAGTTAGGCTTCACTTGAGATATTATGATTACTTTTTTAGCCCACAGTTATTATTGCTGTTAAACTCGATACTTATAATCATTAAAAATATTTCAAAAAGTTTTACTACATAGTTTTTAGTTATAAAACCCAAAAAAATTGAATATGGAACAAAGGAGTGTCTTAAATCCTAAACCAATATGAAAAATCTAACGTATTAAATGAACAATGCATGGGAATTATTGCTAGTCGTTCACTGAGAACACAGTACACACACATATATCTAAACTCTTTTAATGTTTGAACACCCTCAAAATTTGTTGAAATCAAGCCTCATTCATCGCGAAATAGAATTTAAAGTCAATGTGTTAAGTTTTAAGTCAGATTCAAGAAAGTATCATGCATGTTCCATCCATATCAATTAAACGAGCAATTGTATCTACTTTTTCAGCACTCTAAAGTCTTTTTTGATGATTTATTTCACACTGGCATGCATTATAAAAAATGTATAAATTTTCTTTTGTAAAAATCATGGCAATGATATTGATCATTTGTCTAAAGAATTAGGTTCTTGTGCACTCCAATTCATTTTATGGGCCTACTATCGTACAATATTACTTTTTCCACTTTCACAAAACGTGTAATTTATAGGTAGATGAACAAATAAATCACCAAGTTTCTGTGGATTCAAACACCATGAAGCTAACTATTTGTTGGGATAAAAAGTAAGTACTTTTCTCAAATTAGAATTTTTTTAAAAAAAATATTAATACATAAATAAGGTAAAATTCTCTCATTAGTTAAAATTTTTGGGTCGAAAGGTGAATCCGGTCTTATATGTAAAAATGGTTAAACCAATACATCACCCATTTAGTATATGTTCTCGAAAATTCTACATGGTATATATAAGAACAAGTCCGATTTTGGGTCCGTTTCTCATGGCTTTGGGTTAGCTATAAGATAATGAGATACACCCATCGATCTTTGGGCTAACTATAAACGAGAATGAAATATTAGACTCGTCTTCAAGTGTTTACTGGTCCGGGTCAATTACACTCGAGGATATGTTGGGATAAAAAATGGGTGCTCTTTCCACATTAAAAAAACATAGAAAAAAATATTAGCATATAAATAAGGTAAAATCTCTACCCATTAACTTAAGCTTTTGTGTTGAAAAATATATCTAATCTTATATATATATATATATATATATATATAAATGTTTAAAACCTAATACGTCACTCGTCTAATATCGCCCCCAAAATTCTACAATATTGAAAGCTCCAACTCACAATCATTTCACCCACAATCATTCCATTGCTAAAGCCTTCTTTTTTTGTAAAATACAATCCAATGATGAAACTTAATGTTCTTTGTGCTAACTTACAACTTGTCATTATACATCATTATCAATGCAATTTAAGTTTGTCAATCAATCAAGAATTGTATAAGTAAATGTACCACTCGAACTCATTTTCAAAGTCATGATCAACTTAGAAAATATGAATTTTAATAGCATACCATCGTAAGGAATAACGTGAAATTTTACACAATCACTTTGTTGTTTGAAAGAGATCGATGGAGGAGAAAATTAAATTAAATTGGGTCCATAAATCTAGATTTTTTGGGGTCAATACTATATAAATCTAGATTATTGATTTGCTTGTTGATTGGGGTGCCAAATATCTTGCAAATTGAATAGTCTTTGGAATAAGTAACTTTCGTTGCCAAGTAAAGATGGGGACCTTAATTTGGCCAATTGGCCCATCTAATTGTGTTTTCTTCTCAATATAGCTTAGCTGTCTAGATTTGGCATCTGTTGTTTTCCTATTTATGTACAATTTTTCCTAAGAAAAATGATATAAATGGAATAATGGATATTGGAATGACAAGTCTTGTGGTGGCCGACATTGTCAAAATAAGTCGATTTGGAGAGCATGCCAACCAATAAGCAACAATATATACACACAAAATCTGAATGCACACAAAAAAAAACTCACGTCATATAATAGGAGTAGACATGTCAACCGGGTCGAGGTCGGGTTCGATTATTTTGGATTTGGGTTGAATAGGTTTCTGGTCATTATGGATTACGAATTAATCAGGTTGAGTGATGCAGATTTTCGGACGGGTTGAATTGACCAGTGATTTATAAAAGTCGATTTTTTTATGATTATTAAATCAGTTTGTAGTTAAATAATAATAATATATTATTTTTATGTATATTTAATAATATAATATATTATAAGATTCAAAATAAATTCTATAAATATACTATATCGATCAACCCAAGGAGTTTTGAATTTCATCGTCCAACAGGTGCCGGGTCTATCGGTTTTGGTTTATTTGGAATTTGAGATTCAAATTTTTGAATCTCGGTCCTATATTTAATATGCGATTCGGGTCAGATTTACAGATCGGGTAAACTTTTGACAACTCTAGATAGGAGTGATTTCACTCAAGTTTGATAAAACTTGAAAAACCTAATTCAAGTGACATGACACTTTAAATAATTCCTCCTAACTTTTGACACAAAATTTAAAGGAAGTTATTAAAACTCAATGTCTTAAATTAGTCTTAAATTTTATCACTTGCTAAATGGGTATTCACTATCCTCTTAAACCAATAAATGAAGAGTTTAGATTAATAAAAACAAGTTTTAATGAGAATTCACATTTTTGAGGTTGGTGCAAGTAATAAAGTTCTTATGGTGAGGAGAAATTCTTATAGTGAGGACAAATTTCAATCGTTAGATTTACCTTCTTACTATAAATTGGAATATTAGAAATTGTTTTAGTTTTTTAATTTCTTAAAAAAAATTATTTCACTAAATCAAATTGCAATAAATAAAGTTAGAAAATAAAAATAAACTAATAAAACATAACAAATAAACTCGTACAATATATAAAAATGAATTATTTAAAAAATATGAACTATTGTTTTTAAGGGTTATTATATTTATTTTATAAAAATAATAATTTATAAATCGTAAAAAAATATTATTTTATTTTTTTTGAATATGAAATTATATAAAAAATAAACTTAAAGCACATAAAAATTACCTCATAACAGATAAAAGGGTGAACTCATATAATATAAAAAATGAACTCATACAACATATCATAGCATATATAAATCGAAATATCAATGTATTAAAATAAACTCTTAATTTACGAAAAAATAAAATACCGCATTTAATAGTTGTAATGTTTATTTTATAAACAGAAATATATTTGAAAAGTGTAAAACAAATAATTTTTTATTTTTTTGAAAATTGAATTAGTAAAAAAAACGAACTCAAAGCATTAAAAATGAGCTCATAATAGATAAAAAGTAAATTCATAGAATATAAAAATTAAACTCATTCAATATAGAAAAATAAACTCATATCATATATAAAATGAACTCTTAGTATATAAAAAAATAAAACTTTAGTATATAAAAATGAACTATCGTATTTAAGAGAGATAATATTTTTATAAATGAAAATAATATGAATACCCGTAAAAAATACACAAAATAAAAAAAATCTTAACTATTCAAAGTTTACTAAGGTGATAAATTCAATGGATGAGACTTGTCCTCACAAGAGCTTCTTCTCTCATGAAGACTCTCCCCACATGAACCAAACTCTCATAACTTAACTATACTTATTTTAGATCGAAAAATTTATATAATAAAGTATAAGACATGAGTTTCTTACCATATAATGAACTCGGACCCATTTGGTTCCAATCTATGAAACTTAAAAACCAAAGATAAACGAATCTTCCATGTCAACTTTAAAACAATAATAATATATTAATGAAAATCTCAATGCTCAAATATTTTTTCATCAAAAGACGGGTGAAAGAAAATAATATCACCATTTTAAAACTCTTCCTAGTGGAAATAAATAAAGTTACGAGCCTTTTTTTTTTTGAAATAAGGTGCTTCAAGCCAAATAAAAATTTGTATTAATATATCCGAATAAGAAAGTAAGTAGATTATTTTTTTCAGTTTACATTTTCATCGTGCACACAATCATCGACCAACCCTAGGGGTGACCGCATCCCCCTTGCATATCTTTCGAGTTGTAGTTTCCCAGCGGGAGTTTGGAGATCTTTGTTGCCGGTCAACCTGACTCAAGAATTTTTCAACCTCATCCCTCTTGGGTGGGTCTCCAAGAACCTCAACTGTAAATTTACCCTTAATTTGGGAGTCGATGAGTCCACATTGTTTGCAACTAGCTACCACTTGGTGGCTATGGAAATAGAGTAATAACCGCATCTTCTGATACAGTGAGTTGCCTAGGAATCTTCGGGACTTCATTCTCAACCAAACTTGCAACTTCCTTTTCAAAGGACCAAGGTCAGAAAACCCTCGACATCAACAACAAATTATGGTCATTTGGGAGAGAACATCAAGTGGGTAGGTCAAAATTATAATCAGACTACTCAAAGAAAAAACACATTAAAGCCACCCGCCCTCTTGCTAGCCTGACATCAAGGTGTCAAGGCTTCTTATGTAATGATTGACTCATCTAATTTTGCCACATTTATAGAGAAGTTAATAGAGTCGCGGATCGACTAGCTAATATTGCGCATAACTTTCCCTTAGGAGGCCACTTCTTATCGGAACGATGGAACCCTTGGTTGGGATTCCATCCCTTATCCGTGAGGATGTTACAGGCATTGCGCTGCCATACTTAGCTCTATTATAACTTAAATTTCCATGTTTAAATAAAAGAGTGCTATGACAACTCATCTATGCCTCCAAAAAAACCAACTGGGCCTAGAAGACTTCTCGATTCTCTTGTATGAATAAACTATTAAAATATTATATTTAATAAATGTTATCCTATTCATTATGAATTAAAAGATAAAGACCGCAATATATAACCTTAATAATTAACTTAAAAAAATTATTTTAATATGTATTTTAAAATTTTATATTACGAGACACCATAACTTAATTATTATCTTTATAAAATCAGATATTTGATGCATATTAGTATCTTAAAATATCAAAAAATTATTTTAAATATTCAATTCAAGTGAAAGAATTTTTTTAATATTTTCAATCTAAATTTAGGGCAATATCTTCACAAATTATAATAAAAATTCAAATATATTCAATTGAAATATGAGGCATGATCCAAAAAAAATAGTTTTTATAATTTATATAATTTTAATTGCTATATTATATATTTCATATCAATATCATAATATTGTATAACTTTTATTAAAATCGCCCTGTGAATTTCACGGTACTTCAACTAGTTCAAATGAAAGAAACCTCGTATCACCAAAACATAATTCCCAAATGAAAGAAAAATCACTAAAATTATAACAAAAATATTAACCATATATTTCAGGGACATACGAAACTATTTTATTGGTAACATTTTTGTATAAGATTAACTTCATTTTAATAAGGTTACGGAATGAAGTTATATGTGGACTAATAACAAAAGTTACAAAACCCTATTTAATTATTCATTTTGTGAAACACAATCTAGAGAATATCTTGGCAACTCAATCTTTAAACTTCATCAACCAAAAAATCTATAAATAAACTCCATAAAACAGAATAATGGATATTTTTTTCACTAGATCAAATCGATTCTCCCAATTGCCAATGGAGCTTCTTCTTCAATGGATGCTTCTATGCATCCTAACTTTGAATTTGGCGAATGGGCATTCCACCATTGAAGATCATCCTTTGTCCAAGATCAACATTCTCAACGTCTCCCCTCAACTTAACGATGACATTGCCATTTCAACTCGCCCATTTGTTCTTGGCTCACAGGTAATTAATAATTTTGAAACATTTATGTTACTAGTTTTCATTTGGGTATTTTATCGAGTACCTTAAAGGCATGCTTTGGAAGCTCGTTTATTGGCGTAATTGTAGGTAAAAATTCAATCTTGGTACAACTATTTCTGCAGACAAAAGAAGTGTATTTTTCTTCTTTTTTTTTCAATCATCATCCTGAAAATTCTCCAAGTTCATCATGTTATTCTTAAATTCTGAACACGGGTAAAAACTAAAAACTAAAAAGTAATTTTTGATGTATTTGCAGGGGGAGGATCAAGGATGGGTAACTGTAAAACTACGAAATCCTACTCCATCTGAAGATGATTGGATTGGAGTCTTTTCTCCTGCTAAGTTCAAGTACTAATCTTTATTTTTTTATGATACTTTTTTTTTTTTGCCAAAAATATTTGTTACAAAATTATAATTACATTCTATAATGTTATAAAGAGAATGGCAAAAGCGTAAAGAAAGACATGGTTCACCAACGATATGTTGACTACATTCATATGGATAGAGAGAAACTGAATTATTAGGAGGTTAAACAGAAGAAATTATTATATGGTATTTTATAAGTATATATAGCTAATCAAGAAACCCTAATCAATGTAAGCGCAAAACATATTACGATAAAGCCCATTAATAGAAAACATGGCACACCGTTTGGCAGATTGGCTCTGCCCGCAGCCCCCGCAGAGCGCATCACCTCATGGACCATCGTCGTGGGGTGCCAGTGTGCTACCTCCAAACCCCTTGCTCGGGGGCTCCGCCCCCTAAGACCCTTGGCATCCCCAAACCCCTAGCGAGTACCACGCTCTAATGATTTCATGATTTCCTAACTTTCAATAAGATTTTCATTTTCTTTCTTTCAACAACAGATTTAAGACATACTCCGTATTAACCTATAAATACAAATATTTCTTGTGGCACAGTGGGTCAAATTGCTACTCGGAAATTGAAACAAAGGATCAGCAGCCTTATATATGTTCATCACCTATCAAGGTTAGTATAAACTAAATAATTAACTATATTAATGAGATTAATCTTGATTATAATATTAACTTAATTATTTTCTTAAATTCAAATTGCAGTACAAGTTTGTGAGTTCATCCCATCAGGACTATGCGAAGACTGGAAATGCTACTTTGAAGTTCCAACTTATTAATCAGCGTGCAGATTTTTCTTTTGCCCTATTTTCAGGCGGTTTGTCTAATGTAAGAGGAAGAAATTAATTCCACAAATTAACCTCTTAATCTAAATTGGATTTAGTTTATTAGCTTAACTAGTGTTATTCCCGTACCTTGTACGGGTATATTTTAAAATAATTTTATTTACAACTTATTATTTAAATATTTATTCAAAATAAATTTTCATGATTGAATCTTATTTTCTTTAGTAATAAAAATTAAATTTGTTTAATTTGTTTAAAAGAAAAGAGTGGATGGTAGTTTTTGAGATATTGGAGAAGTGGTTAAGGTAAAAGTGGATTAAAAATGAGAAATCAAAAATCAAAAAATATTTCAAATTTGCCATGTGGCTCAAATTTTTACAAGGACTTGGTTTTTGTTTTATATTTGTACTAAGTAGATATTGTTTTAATTAACCTTGCTCTTCTTGATGATGCACACAGCCAACACTTGTGGCTGTTTCAAACCCTGTAACGTTTGCATTTCCTAAAGCTCCACTTTATCCTCGCCTTGCTTTGGGAAAATCTTGGAATGAGGTAATTTTATAGCAAAGATTAATTCAATAATTCCATTCATTATATGTATATCATTTTTGTTTTGGAGAAATATAGTTTCATATAAGGTCGGTGACGCTCTATCTTATTAGCTTAAGCTTTTTGGTTGAAAGATATATAAATTCCGCCCTTGTATTAGAAATAATAATAAAAGATGATATAGTCTCTCGTCTCCCAAGTGACTATGACCTAATAAAAATGGTCTTATACGAGCTAAAAGGGGATTCAAACATTTAAGACATTTCTCTTAATGTAGTCCATTTTTGCGTCCGTTTGGATGGTGGGTAGCGGGAGCGGAAGTAGCAGAAAACGCTAGCGGAATTGAAGACCCTTGGGTGTAGGAGCTTCTTCAAAAAGCTCGAAATTCCGCTACCGCTAGCGGAAGATGCTCGAAATTCCGCTACATCCGAACGGACCCTTTGTCGAATTCCGATGAGCAACGGGTGATGGGTCAGATTTTATAACCATTTTATATATGGGATCAAGATTCATCTTCTAAGCCAAAGATTAAGTCAATGGGTAGAATTTCAACTCAATTAATATATTAGTGGTTTTTTTCCACCAAAAAAATATATTAGTGGTTTCTTCTCTATTTTTCCAATGTGAGAATGTATATTCTTCTCTTATACACCCCTTCAAGTGGTAAGCTCACCTAGTTAGCTAAGTATATAGTTTCACGGACAACATTATTAAGGGCTCGTTCAACACTAGCGGAAATTTCAATGCTGGAGTGTTTCGTTCGGAGCGGAAGGCATCAAGCTCTTCCTACCTCATTCGGCACCGAGCTTGTCGACTAGCGGGAGCAGCTTCCGACAACAGAATTTTGCTAGCTTGTCCCCGATAAGCTCCCCTTCCTTCCCTAAGCTTCTTTAGCTTGTCCTCGTTAGCTTGTATTAGCTAGATTTCTCCCATTCTGATAACCTAGCCGAACGGAGCCTAAGTAACATAAGTATATAGTCAGCTAGGTAGCTAGCTACTGTATGTAAGCTAAGTATGTTCATAATTTTAGTGAATGTTTCAAGTGTACAACGTTATTGTAATCGCAGATGACAATAACATGGACAAGTGGGTACAACATAGATGAAGCTCACCCTTTGGTTGAGTGGGGCCTCGATGGTACTAATTCAATGACGCAATCACCTGCTGGCACGTTGACCTTCAGCCGTAACACAGTTTGTGGTAAGATTTGTTAAGACTTTATTATTGTCATAATTTAATTAGTTCTAAGCAAACCTTTGTGGACTTTGGTTTACAATTACTAGTCACTGTGTTTGTTTTGTAGGAGCACCTGCACGTACAGTTGGATGGCGTGATCCTGGCTACATACACACCAGTTTCTTGAAGGATTTGTGGCCAAATAGATGTATGCTCCTTACAAAATTATGGCTTTCTTTATAGTGAATGAAAAAATGCTATATATTTCATGCATTATGCATTCAAATTGATAGGCATTTAATCGTGTCTATTGAAAAGTTTTGTTCTTATAACTTCTTACCTATAATACAACAACATTGAACCAAATGAGTTCAGTTATAGCGGAATCTGAAGGCCAAGATGGGGGCATCCCTTACCTGAAGTAGGGGGTGCGCCCGAAAGACCCGAGGATGCCACTAAACAACAACCCAGAAAGCAAGCAAACGACAACAGAACATAACACAAAACAATAGAACAACAAACAAAAATGGAACAACCCAGTGAAACCCATTGTCTTGACATCACCCTGATTTTCTCTCTCCAACTCTCTCTGGCACTGTTCTACAAATCTCCGCCTAGCTTCGTCTAGGACCTACCTAGACGCTGGAAGGTGCCAACCCGCCTAACCCTCCAACCCATCTAGTCCGTCTAGGCGTCCGTTTAGGCTGCCTAGACGCTAGGTGTTCCCTCTCCGCCTAGTATTTTTTAGAACACTACTATCCGCACTCTGTCAGCTCTTCCCTGTATAATAAATGTTTTAAATTTTCCAGGTATACATACAGAATGGGCCACCTTTTATTGAATGGCACATATGTTTGGAGCAAAACATACAAATTCAAATCTTCTCCTTATCCTGGGCAAGACTCACAACAACGTGTCATAGTCTTTGGTGACATGGGAAAGGTAATATTAACATACTTAAGAAATCATATATGGCTCTTAAGCAAAAATTACTCATTTCTTACATTTTATAGCTTACTTGCCAAAAAAATTACTTGTCTTTAATGTTTAGGGAAACCGAGATGGTTCGAACGAGTACAGTAACTACCAACCGGGTTCTTTGAACACCACAGACCAGCTTATCAAAGACATTGACAATTTTGATATAGTATTTCACATTGGAGATTTATCATATGCAAATGGGTACTTATCAGAATGGGATCAATTCACATCACAAATTGAACCTATTGCATCAACTGTGCCATATATGGTTGCAAGGTTTGTTCAAATTGTTATTTGATCTAATCCCTTCTTTATTTTGTTGTTGTTTAGCTACCTAACTTCATATACATGAAACATGTATTGTACTAAATTTATTACTGTCCTTTGTTTCAGCGGAAATCATGAACGCGATTGGCCGAACACTGGATCTTTCTATGGTAGAACTGATTCCGGTGGCGAATGTGGTGTGCCAACTGAAACAATGTTCTACATTCCTGCTGAAAATAGAGCCAAGTTTTGGTAAATTTTTTGTTTCACACATTGATTAGCATTGTGTAGTATAAAGAAACTCAGGACCCGTTTGATATCCATATCAGGATATTAGGTATGGGTATGAATATCTGGATGATCTTTGCAAGTGCAGATAGGAAGAAACATGTCTTATACCACATGATTTATGCATCTAAAGATGGATTCATTTGTTACATTAAATTTCTTTTTCTAAGATACGATGGTTATCATGAACTATGTCAATAGGTACAAAGTAGACTATGGGATGTTCCGGTTCTGCGTAGCAGATACTGAACACGATTGGAGAGAAGGGACAGAGCAATACAAGTTCATTGAGCAATGCCTTGCATGTGCAGATAGGCAGAAGCAGCCATGGCTGATCTTTGCCGCTCACCGTGTTCTTGGCTACTCATCCGACTACTACTATGGTTTGGAGGGCTCCTTTGAGGAGCCTATGGGAAGAGAAAGCCTTCAGAAACTATGGCAGAAGTATAAAGTTGATTTAGCATTCTTTGGTCATGTGCATAATTATGAGAGGAGCTGCCCTGTTTATCAGGTAAACGTCGTACTCTTTGGTCGTAAATCTTTGTTTGATTCAGCTTTGAGTTTTCAGGTTTTTTATTACAAGATAGATTTTTGCTTATTTTGGGAGTTGACGGCCCGTTTGGTACCAATATCAGATATGAATATGAGTCATGCATGTATCTGTGTTTGATATATTCCGATATTGATATCAAATTGATACATGTTGTTTGGTATATGGGATATCGATATCCCATGTACCAAACGAAAGCTAAGATAATATAGATTTAGTAGTCACTCATATCGAAACCAAACAAAACCCAAGTTGATTATCTACTAAACGAACCCTAAGATGGCTACTAAAAATTTCAAAACTATAAATCAGAAACTCAAAGCTGAATCAAACGAGGTCGTTGCTTGGAGTCAAAAACTCCAATTTCTTACTTCTCTAAAGCATCAAAAAGTGGGTTTTCAATTATGCTTGGTATATTCACTCTCTATTCTTAATTTGATCTTTTGGGCAATGTAGAATCAATGTATGAGGTCAGAGAAGTCACACTACTCTGGATCCCTTAATGGCACCATTCATGTGGTCGTCGGTGGGGCTGGTAGCCATTTGTCAAAGTTCAGTTCGGTGAACACAAGATGGAGTCTTGTCAAAGATTATGACTATGGATTTGTCAAGCTAACAGCATTCAATCACTCGCTTTTGTTTGAATACAAGAAGAGTAAAGATGGAAATGTGTATGATTCCTTTAGTGTATCAAGGGATTATAAGGATATCTTGGCATGTGTACAAGATGGGTGTGAGCCGACGACCTTGGCAATTTAGCTTCATCACAAGCATCATTTTGTTGAAGAGATTTAGTTGTTTTGATGTAGGAAAAACATTGCAAATTGCATTTTAATAGTGTTAAGTTATTTGTTAATTACCCTTAATCAATCCCTTGTTTTAAATTGCATCTATGCATTCTATTATAATGAATTAGGCTCCATTTGGCAGCCCACCAGAGTTCTCCCGTTACCTCAAAACGCTAGAGAAACGTTGCCCTCTTGGGGGTAGGAGGGTGCAAAATTTAGCGGATGAACATTTAAATTCCACTCCCGCTCCTCCATTCTACTAGTAATTCTGCTAATGCCAAACGAATCCTTAAGCTTCGTTAATGTGCATGGCATTGGCACAAAAACAAGATCCAAAATTTTAGACTTTAGAGTGTCATTTTTTGGGGATTAAAACGAATACAACCCATGACCCAATATCAATGATAACATATTTATTCTACAAGGCAAAAAAACATAAATATTGCAATAGCAGGTACTATTATCAACCGTCCATCTGAACATCATGAGCGATATCCTCATGCTCATCAGAAGAGTTGATGGATGCTAGCATATCTTCAACTCCAAGAGGGGAATGGCGAGCCATATACTGGAATACCACCTGAAAATTGCATATTTGAGAAAGTTATAATGGAATGTGTTCAAAGATTGACAAACCCTTTAAATGCAAAAATGAATGTGTGCTGGTTACTGTACCTTGGAGTAACTATCAGCAAAAGCGCGGGCTCGATTGGACTTGCCCACATATTGTATATTGGCTTTCTCAAGTTTCCCATCCATGAAACTCAGTCCTCCGTCTGCTATAGCGAATCGCAGGAGATTACCCGTACGGAGTCCTGACTATAATGAAAAAAGAAAGAAGAAAGAAAACAGAAAGTTCAATTAAACAAACAAGTGCCAATAATATAAAGGAAAACATCATAGTTGCATAGATAAGTCATTCATAAAATATTCAATGCAAGTTTGAACTAGGGTTATGCATTCAGTCCTGAGCACAAACAGATCAAGAATTTTATGAAGTTCAAGCCGGAATTCCAGTTTTGGAATGGATATAAACATATTTTTCATTTTGAACTTGAAAGAAAAATGTTCTCCAATCCACTCCAAATCCAGGATGCGACGCTACAAATAACACCTTTTTATTTCAAAGTTAGAATCTAAAGCAAAGCATATTGCTTACCATATGCACTAAAAGGATAGAATGCCATCAAGGAAAAGATACATGGAATGCCTATAAAGCCAGCAAAAAAATGGTGTCTTTACAGATCTTTTTCCCCTATAAAATACCTTTATAAGATTAAAAGCCATACCTTTTGGATGAAGTCCTCATCTACGCAGCCAAATACAATAGGAGGATCATCAGATGTGGTTAGTTTTCCATCATTCTGAAGTTCCAAAACCACCTGCCAAAAATGGAACAGAAATCAAGACAAATTGCCTAACAGATTACTATGCTTTACTTATATAAAATGAGTAAAGTTCCCTTCTTACCAGTTTTTCATACTAACATGGGAGATTTTAATTCATAATTTAAGTTCTATACTGTGCACAACTATAATTAACCAAGATCAATGATTTTTTGATTTTACTCAGAAGTGAGTGACAGCATCAAATATGCAGACAAAAAGATTATTATAAACGCTTAGTACCTGCTGCTGACTAGGAATTTCTCCTTTGCTATCCGTGTCAATAACATATTGACTGCACTTCTCATCCTTCCAGACCAATGCCAATGGTGTATTTCCTGTTTGGTAATGTGCATGCCTGTGAAAGCAGGGTAACATACAACATTACAGGATTCATATTAGGATCATTCTTAACTCGTTAATAGATGATCTATCCACCTTCAAGGTTCATAGGACATTTAACATGTTTTCATCATTTCTTTTTCAGCAGTCATAGCAAATTTCCTAGAGCTTCTTAGGATTATATTAGCAAATGCAAGATTCATATTACTGACAACAGCAAAGCTAAATCAATTGGCAATTGCAATAAACTAACTCCACAAGAAATTACATACTAGAAACTTATGCCATAAATGTATAATATTTATAGCTATACAGTCTTCATTTAACCAAGGAAAAAAAAGGACCCAGCTGACATAATTTGAGTCCACACTCCACAGAGCTATAGTAATGCCTAAGGTTGTGATGTGGTCATTGGCTCATAACAGACTAAACGAGAACTATTTCATTATAAAAGGATATGCTTCACTGTCAAATACTCTTTGAGGTGTTAATGCAGAATTAGTATCTAAAAAATCATCATCTCCTCTGTCTCAAAACATAGATATAGCTTTAAGCCTTTAACAGGTACCATTAGTCACCTCTAGCAACCAACAATCTACACATTCAAGTACATACTAGATACTCTAGAATCTAGATGATCATTTAAAGAATGCAATGCTTATGGCCTACCAACATACAGTTACAAAGTAAGATTACATACTTGTTGTAAAATAATAGGCCATCTTTGACGTATGGCACAGCCCCAGTATAAGCTGTATGAAGTCCACCCTGATCACAGACGTAAGCGGGAACCATACTAAATCTATATCTATGGTATTGTGAAGGTGGTTCACAGGCCCCAGTTTCATTAAGCTTAGAGTTCAACCAAAAAAATCTGAACTCAGCAGTACAGTCATATAGAGAGTATCCTCGCCAGCAAACCATGTCAGTTACATAGTAGGTCTGATCCATCTGCCAAAAAAAAAAATAATATGAATACACAAGCACTGAAATATGAAATCTGTATGCAGATAAAATAGAAAAGTTTACCTCATGGAATATGCAGTCAAGAATACAGTATGATTGACCTGACCCAGAGTTGTCCCTTGTCCTTGCTCCATTGGGCAGAGCAGATGGGAAGTGATGCAATATAGATCCGTTTCGTAGCCTACTTACAGTTGTTCCATTTGAGGAAACCACAAAACACCGTTTCCCAGCAGGCCTTGCCATTACAAACCTGCACAAGTAACATGTTTTTTTTTCTAAGTGCCCACTATGGTTCTATAAAACAATAAACTCATATTCCAGCATATCCTCCACCTTGACAAGGAAATGAATGAAACAACTTTTTTCATGAGTTCCCCAACTTAGAGGAAGATGCATGTGGGGTGAGACTAAATTGACTAAATTTCAAGTAGTTCCTAGAAAGCAATAACATATAAGAGAAAAAGTTCCTGAACTTCATACGCGATAGATTATTGGAAGGATCTGAATATGGAGTAGGTGTATATCTGTATGATAACTCTTGAAAGATGTCAAGCATTGACTAAAACATCATAGTAAGACAGTTTCCAAATTTTTATTGTTGCATCAAAGATAACAAAGACTTTGAAACCAACACCTAATTCGCACTTATCATCTAGCATGAGGTTAAAACCTCGAAACCAAGTAAATATCTTAGAATATACAGACACTGAAGATAACACTAAACGCAGCTGAAGACAACCAATGCAATCTCTCATTGCAGTCCACCTATGCAATCTCTCATCTTGCAACATTTAACAAAAGTACCAACCTTTATAAGTCTAAAGCCGCTCCTCACATTCAACTACTACAGAATTGAAGGGGGAAAACGGAATGAAATGCTCCAGCAACTGCATAAAGATCAAACCCTACTTATACCATCTCTTAATCTGCCAAATTGAGTTAAACCCTACTTATACCCCAATTTTATGCGAAACACAAAGAAAACAGAAACAAATTTACCAGTCGTGGCTAAGCCGATCAGGAACATCGATCATCCACTCAGGAAGCATCAACTGCCTAGCAAACCACCTCCGAGCTTCTTGTCCACGAAGCTTCGACGCCTCACGAACGTCGGTTATATCACGGGGAGCGGTAGAGGCGGAACCGTCGCCATCGGCAACTTCTTCGCCGCTCTGTTGATCGATTCGGGACCCGGACTCATAAATTTCGACCTCAATCGGGTCCGAAACTGTCGAGGGATCCTTGTCGGCGGCGGCGGGAGTTTGGGATTGGAGGGAGAGGGTGGTGGTAGCAAGGCGACGGGCATGGAGTTGGGCGTCACGGCGCTGTTGCGCCTGGCGGAGGAGAGAGATTTCACGGCGTTTATGCTGGTCGGAAATCGCTGGCCGTTTGTACGGGCGACGGAGCTCGTGGGCAGGCATGGCTTCTTGTCTTCTTTTTCCGGTACGGGGCGCGACGTGCAACTTCTATTATACGTTTTTTTGGGTTACAATTACACTTATAAAGCCTTGCTCTTTTATGGGTCATCATCATGTCATATTGTCCGACCGATCGAACCCGGCGAATCAAAAGGCAAGACAAAAAAAAAAAATCATGTCATATTGCAAGGCACTTGCAAAATTAATTTATAACTAGCTATATCCGTCGTACCCTACACGACTATATTAATTTAATATAAAAATTATTTGTATTTTAATTATTTAATTTTAAAGATCTTTTACAAAAAATATAAAAAGATAAATAACCTAAATTCTTGTATTTTTTTTATCAAATTCAATTCTTTTACAAAATTGAATAGAAATTAAAAATATGAGAAACGATGATAAAATATAAATAAAGAATAATTTTTTTAATGATAAGAAAATCATTTATATTTACGTAAATAATTTAAAAAGAAAATTAAGAAAAATATAACATAATTTTTTTATCAAAAGTCAATTTAGTCAAGTAATTATCTAGATTGAAAGTTAAATTTCTTATCAAAATTTTATTTAATATAAATCTTTTACATAAATAGATAAAAAATAAAGATAAAATAATTTTCTTTAATTTTAAATAAAATTCGAATTTAGTTTTTTCATATAATAGATAGAAATTTAATTGAAAAACTAAATTAATATATCTATCTTAATATATAATAGCTAATATTCTATAATGTATTTTAATTTTAGATAAAATATTTTAGATATATCATAATTTATAATATGTAATAGATAACATCTTTATTTTAGATAGAATATTTCCTATATTAATTTATCCTATTTCTATATTATCCTAAAATAATTTCAACATATATAAATTCCTAAAATAAAAAATCCTAGGTGGCGAAATCCTAGGTGGCTTAACATGGGAGCGACACGTAAAAAAATCCTAGGTGGTACAACGTGATTGCTTTATTCCTTGCGTCTTTTATATATATATATACATAGATTTTACATATAAAAAATTACAAAATCAATTTAAGAGCTGGTTACACTTCTTTTAAAAAACGCTTTTTATCCGGTCTTTAAGGACATTATTTGTAAAAGTTATCTCGCATGTATTATAAGAAGTTAATACTGATGCGGACTAAGAGCATCTCCATTGGTGTGAAATAGTGAAATACTATGGGTTTTTCAAAAATAAAATATTTATATGTATCTATTATAAATTATGTATATCTACGTTTGAAATTAAGCAAAACTCAAAAATCCAACTCCTTGTTGCGTGTTGTATTTTTATTGGCCAGTTTTCATGAGGGACGTCCCTCACAATCCCTCACTGTAGGGACGTTTCCGAGTATTTTTACATCTTTTATTAATTTCTTCTATTTTTATTTCAATAGGGATAGGGTGGGGGACTCCCGTTGGAAATGCTCTAATGGATCTTTTCGTCGCATCTCTTGCTTCCCAATTGCTTCTAATTTGGTCCTTAAGGACATCATCCTTGCGATAATCTAGGATAGATTTCTCTCGTTTGAGTGATCTAGCCTAATTCCTTTCCTTGTAAAAAAAACGCTTATTAATAGGATTGAACATGGAGGCGGGTGGAACAACACTCCCACCATCCCCAACCTACTATTATGCCTCCATCTCGCTTTGTCTCTGTCTAATCCTTAATGAAGAACAAGACGGAAAATCACCGTCGACAAGATGGATTTAGGACTTGCTATAGTTTTTTTAAATAAGTGTAGCAAGTTCTAAATCCTTTGGTCTTTCCCTTACAAAAATTACCTTATTTTTAAAATTGATTTGTAATCTAATCTCTTGGGGTCAACGCCATGTTGTAGCTCGCACTCATAATCATACAAGTATTGTAGTATATAGTAAAGCTTAATGCACATAGGATGTGTCCTCGTTGGGAGAATTCAAAGATAACATACACCCGAGCCAAAACAATGTAGATTTCCTTACAACAAGAGTACATAAAAGAAAGGAATGGCAATAGTAGTTTTTCTAATAACAAGAGTACATGAAACCGCCCCTTCTACCCAAAAAAAAAAAAATGAAAGACTTTAGACCTAAAAAAGAGTACATAAAAGATTGTTCAAGTTTAATGCAACTTAATTTAATATTAAATGTGGAGATCTAAACACACACTAAGAAGTTCAAACTTGTGTCGGACAAGATATTAGCGGAATTACATTCAATCTCCATTAAAGTATAATTAGAGATTTAGAGTAAAACAAAGAAGACCAAACTTTTCTTCACCAAAAAAACATAAGACCAAACTTTTTTCCTAGTAATCGGATCTTGGGCATCTTGCATATATGTCGATGTTAAGAAACCAGAAAAACAAGTGAGAGATGCGATAAGAAAGATAATGAATAAACAAGTTGGATGTATAGATGTTAGAAAAACCAAAAATGGAATTCAAAAATAATAACCCAAACTGAAAACCAATAGGCTAATTTAAGTAATTTTGATATGGATTTTGCTAGAAAATAATTAAGTGGGAGCTGACGATGCAACCAATCACAAAACTCCTAAAAAATCACACTATAATCCTGCAATTTTCATCAGTAATCTAGGGAGAGCCAGATAATACTTTATGAAAGGGGAAAAAAAAGGTAGTACATAATGACTTCAATAAAAATCATCATTAAATACCAGTTGCTGCACATACAATTTACATGTGGGTATTTGACAGCAATGTATAAAAACTTGCTCTTCAAAACCCGGTTGATCCTTGAACAATCTTAAGAATGCAGGACTCGATCAACATGAACAAGGATTTCACCTGCCAAGGGCGCCTACGTATTCATCTCTATGTTGTTTGAAGAGGTCATTCAAGAATGCTACTTCTAGTTTGAAATCTTTCAATTATCATTTGCTTGGCTGATAGATCTGATCTACTTCATAACTAACCAACTGCATAGCACATTACAGGGATGAAGCATTAGCTGTGTATTGAATGGCGACGAGTATGTGATGAATTTTATTAGTCTCTTTCAAATAAAAGCTTCTAGTTTAAGTTAAGCTGAACGGTGACATACGGACAACAGAAAAAAGCTCAAGTGAGGACAGTTACCTGAGATTCTGTTTGTATTTCACTGAAACCTGCATGATTGCCAAGAATGAAAGATTCCATAATCAGTGTTCAGAAGAATAATACTGAAACTGAGAGCAAGTTCTCAGGTAACTTCTTTATCTAGCCAATCTAGGTATACATTCACAACAACAACAACATTGACCCTGTACAGTTCCGCTTGAGCGGAATCTGAGGGGTCAAGATGGAGGCACCCCTGGCTTAACGCAGAGGGGTGCGAGAGGAATCTAGGTATACATTCAGATTGTAAAATCATGAAAAACTGCAATTTGAGGCGAAAAAAACCCCAAATCCGAAGACACAAAGTTGGAAGCAATGCAGTGCCTTCTAAAAGTTGGAAAATGCATACAATGATTGACAAGAATTACTCAACAAATACAAGTGAGGAAAAAAAAACAGAACCTTTTGTCTGGCCGCGTAAGGGATCCAAATGTAGTGTGGGAATCCACACGATCTGTACCCAGAGTAGGGAGTTCTGATGGGACAACCTATTTGGTTGTCAAGGATAAAAACAACTAAAATTGTTTCACCAGCATAAAATGTTATCTAACATTGACAAATAATGAGGAATGCAGGATACATTTTCATGACTTTCTGTTCCCCCTGGTGTGCTCGTATCATGAATCTGGAAACAAAGAAAAGGTAATATTAGTCAATACAAAAGGAACTTAATCTCGTAAATCGTTCCCAGAGTACATTTTAGCTCGTCTTGCAATTATGATGATGTTTTTTTGTAAGATTGGCTATAAACAACTAAGAATATTCAGAAGAGCAAAGATGAATAAGAATATTCAGAAGCTGCCATACTTTGGTTGTTTGCTCAAGTAAATCCTCTATAACTGCAGCAAAATCAGGATCAGCTTGAGAATTTTCCTTAGCGTAATGTTGCATGTTGCTCCCTCTAGAACTCAAACACGAGGACACAACTTTATTGGACCCAGAAAGTAAATTTTGGTCATCTACAGAGGAATCAGTTCCAAATAACCGTGACTTTTTACTAGGCCGCATTGTAATCTCAGCTTCTTTTCTGCTGCTTGTGACTATTCTATTTGAAATCTCAGTCACTAGCCTCCTTAACTTCAAATATTGAGTCAAAAACTGGGATGAAGTGTCTCCAGGTAACATTTGAACGGCTTGTGCAGGGTATTGGCTCGTAGTGCAAAGCCCGGCACTATGGTATCTATCAGAAGGTTCTTTTGGACGAAACGAATCCAAAGCAATAACTTGATCCTGCATATATTAAGGTTCATAGACATTAAAAAAACTTCACTGATTAGAGAAACTAACAATCAAGGAAAAGGAATGCAAAGGAATATTAAAAATTATATACCTGTCTAACGCATTCATAAATCCAGTCACGAGTAACAGGTTCGATTCCCCACTTGGGGCAAGCTTCGTACTTGGGACCGCTGGAAAATTTACATACTAGATGTGTAAACCTCTTAGTGAGATTCTCCCCAAATTTAGCACCAAGGACAGAGCATAAATTTTTCAGAAGTAGTCTATCTTTCTTTTCATATTGTGAAACACAAAACCTATAGTGCTCAAACCCAGGCAAGGGAATTCGGCAGGGAAGTGGAGAATGAAGTATGTGACTAGCAACATCAAGCAAGACTCCACCCTATGCAACCAAAATCTATGTTTGTCAGTGTGTGTATAAAACCACAAGAATGCTTATCTACATCTTAAAAAAGAATAAATTACAATACCATGAAAGATAAAGACAATATTATTAGATATATAGGATATACTGCCCATAGGACAGCACTCAAACAGCCTTCAATGGTGATAAGATGTGAGCCATGTAAATTCTAAAATCTCACAATAGATTAGTTAAACAAGAAAAGATTTTTGCACACCTCCAGACATGAGCGAACCCAGTGACTTGACACATGAATAGTTTGCAGTAAACTAGATGACTGAGGAGAAACACCATGACACTCAACTGTATAGTCCACATTCTTTGTCAGATGATCATCCACTACTGTCCCTCCTCCTTCATTTATCCATTCAACAACTTCATCACTCTAGTCAGAGCACAGAAAAGAGAACACGTGTAAGTAAAATGAGTCACAATAATAGATACTAATGACGGAGAAATGCTAAATAAATATCATTTAACAAGCAAAATTCCACATGAATCACATGATGGACATTTGCTAACCCATCTTAACATTCTTTACAGATGAGGTATATCTGAATCTATTGTCTTCCTTTCAGTAAATTACATTAGCTTTTTATAAGCAAGATTTACAGCCAGTGGAATGTTTTTTGGAAGAGACCATCATTAACCAAGAAATTTACAAGGCATTAATTAAATTGAATGTCAAATCATAAAACTTAATCTGCAGGCTAGTGAACAAGGGCAAGGCCAAGGAATGGTATGTAACTTGTTATTTTCTACTCATGGTCAACTATCAGCATTTACACTACATTATTTTCAATGTCAAGGATAATTAAGATTTATTGATCACAATATGAAAGCTGAATAGACCCACTTAACTCATTTTCCAAGAAGCTTTCCATGCCAGAGGAGAACTGAACAAGGAAAATTTAAGTTCAAGAATGAAACTTACCTCATCTTGAGGAAACGACTTTGCAATACAAAATAGCTTTCCCATAAATATGCCTGTAGATGTACTTCCAGGTGTTGCCTTCAAACTGCGGGTGGGTTGAATCTTCTTTTGACTTTCCACTTTATCAGTTACAATAGATAGACTAAGCTGTGAAGATCTTATATTATCTCCAAGAACCAAACTAACCTTGATGTTGACATCTGTTGCCTGTCCCCTGCTTTGCTTAAGCAAGATTGCATCCCCAGATCTTAAATCCTCTGATGATGGATCTACATACATGCTAGGCACAGTGGAAACTTTCTCCAGTTTCATGCTAGCCTTCCCTATGATAGATCCTTTATGGGAAGAACCTAACAAATCTTTTACAATTTCAATGCAAATGAAATCAGTTTCATTAGAAATCTCCTAAACAATATCATCAAAAAATCAAATTTCAGAAAATTATCAACAAAGTTGAACCCTTTAAAATGCAAAGATGAAAAGAATCTCTAGTCAAACAGTAACCACCTTTAGGGAGAAGTACATCATGAGCCATGTGCCTTTGCGTGACAGGAATTTCTTTTTTTGCACGTTCACAATCTTCAAGCCAGTTGCGCTGAACTACATGGATAACTCCAACAGCTGCCAGTCCTCTTAATTCCTTCCTTTCACTGAAAAGTGATTAATCATTATAACAAAATATCAGATAACTCAGTAAACAAAGAAAAGGTACTACTAAATTGAGAATTTACAATGAATGTCAGCTCAATTATAGATCTAGAGAGATGTCTACTTAAGCTACAGCAGTGATTAGCATATAGAAGAGAGAATATCTAAAGTAGTGTGGTGGAAAATTCTGATTACAATCTTTTTACATATCAGTCAGAATAATTCTTTAATTATTGCATGTCAAGTTCAACTCTTGTCCCACACTAGGAATTGCAGAGAGCCATTGCAAACCTTACAAGATCAGACAAATATACAGAACAAAATTACAAGCATGTGGAACACCTAGATCAGTATGTTACAATGTGAAGAGAATCCGTATGCTTCATAATCATGAAATAATACAAAAAATAAAAATAAAAGGGTAGGTTATTGCAAGACATACAAATCTGATGGGGTCCCAACAATTATGTCAGTCAACCCCTCGTTGTAGGCTGTGTAACGAGATCCTCCACCTTTGCGGATCATATTGACTAGCCTTCTCACATCAATAGCATCAAAACCGACAAGGCAGATCTTGCAATCTGACAAGTATAAATCATCAGCAGCAGAATTGTTGGCAACACAATCATCAAACCTCATATCAGCTTCTGTTTGAACTTGAAGCACTTCACATCCCTCCTCTTTAGCTAAGAAGGACTGGGAAAGGATAGTCTCTTTCTCCAAATCCACATTTCCAGAACATGGTACTGTCTGAAAGTTGGATTCTGATACCATTGATTGCTCCACAGATTGTGAACTTCCAATACTCTTCTCAAAGTTATACTTTGCTGCAAAAGAACCCTTCATCACAGTATTTGACGAAGCAGAACCTCCCTGAACTGGATATGACTCCTCGGCAAGACATGCTGGGATCTTACTCAACATATTTATAAGATACAAAAAATATCAGAACACTTGTCTAATTATCCACACAGAAGAGAGCAAGAGAACTTTCAGTCTATCTCTAATCAACGGCATAATAGTGCAAGTACCTCTTTTAGCAATTGACTGATCGAACCGTTTACGGTTGACAATACGAATGCAACCCCAATTTTTAGCGAATTTGTACTTTTCACCTTCAGGAGCTTGAGGATAGTCAAGAAGAACCATAGCTAATTAAAAAAGAGAAAAAATCCAAAAGCAGAGATGATAATGAGGGAAAGCATAGACTTTCATGGATAAACGGCATACAGGTAAATATGTATGCATATGAAGTGAAAGGATGGAACAAAAGTAATTTCGGCAATGAAACAAACAATTAGCTAAAGAGTCCTCCAATAGTTGCATCTTCTGGAGGATTCTAAAGACTATAAGTTTCAATCAGCAGAAATGCAGAGATACTTTATAATGCATCTTATTTTGCAAGTGAAAAAGATGTTTGTTACAACTGTAGCAGTAAAAAATTACAAATAATCTTCCACATCAAGTTTATGCTCGAGAAAGTTCCTGTATGAAGCAAATTGTTTTTTTAGTGGATCCATTTTACAATTATATACTTATATAGTAGCCTAGTAGCATAAATGAATCTAAAGAATAGCAAGAGAGTCAAGGTTTGGTCATTTGGAAAATGGTAGTGCGGGCAAGAGCAAAGAAAAACCAGCTTAAATGCTTCAACTTATTAAGGACATTTACAGAAATATTAATCTTAAAATAAAAAGGATATATCGCAATCAGATGTGTGCATGCCTTGGTAAGTTCAGCAGAATATCTCCCACCATTTTGTATGATAAGCTTCTCCATTTCCTTCCGCTCGTCTAAAGCCAAGCAAAAATGTCAAACATGTTGAACAAAATGATAAGAAGCAGGAATTCGAAATCGATGACATTATGAGTTTCAAGAACCTCCAGGGATTCTAGTAACACATATGATCAACCCTGAAAAGGTTGGAACTCGATATGATTCTTGAGGAACAATGCGGTGCTCATTCCAACACTGATATAACCAATCAATGGTCACAGCAGGCTTCTTGGCACGTACAGCCCACTACAGCAAAAATAAAGCCATCATATACGTAAGAAGTTAATAGGAGTTGCAAACCAACTAGAGAAAAAAGAATATCATTTCATGGTGAAAAGATGGAGGGAAAAAAATAAAATCATAATAATATTACCAAATCCCTATGTGGACAAAAGAATAAGAAAAACTACCAAACACATAAGCTTCCATTAAACTAGGTTATTTATAAGGTAACCACACCCATTACATGCGAAATTGAGAAGAAAAAACCTTGATATACCTTTTGTCAGTTCATGTAACCTAAACACAAGTTTTTTGTTAGTGGGTGGATGGTTTTCCACTTTTTCCTAATTTCATGGCATCATATATAGTTTTGCTGAATGCTCATAAGAAAAGTCAATTTTTCCTAAAAATGAGTAGTTTTAAGTTCTCTAATACTTGACATTAGTACAGCAGCTGAGAGTCACTGGATTACCAGAAACTTCCAATACAGTAGCAAAACTCAAAACAAGAAATAAGCATAAAAAGGATGGAAACCTTGTACTTTGCTACAATCACATTCTTCACAACAATAAAGCTAACATCAGAAGATGGTCTAATGAGCAAGCTTCCACCCATAGCTGCAACCAACTTCCCAAACTTAGCCTGAAAACATTTTTATCAAATGAGGACCAAAGACAAACTGAATTTTTTTAGAAAAAAAAAATACACATTTCACATATAAATTGTGAAACTAAATTTAGTAAATTAAAGGATGCACAAATTGCTGTTAGGTGTAAAAGCAGCTTCTATCTCAAGTGTGAAAGCTTCTGCCAACAAAAGACCGGCAAATATGAATACAAAGCACTCTAGTTGAACATTGTTCTTTCTCGCAGATAACCACTAATAAACCCTAGACTAGGATCATCCATACTTCTAGCAACACATTTCATTGACAAGTTTGTGACTGAAGAATGGTAATGAATAATGATTAATGAAATGCAAGCATGCACAAGAAGACTGCAACAGGCATGAAAGCTTCAACATTGATAAGCAATACTCTTTCCAATCTGAAAGGGACAAAGAGCACAAAATTACTTCATGACATCTGAGAGCTTACCTTTTCTTCCATCTCAAAGCCAGAAATGATCACTTTCACACCTTCCATTGCAAGGCAACAAGTATATCCTTCCTTAGGTAGTTCTCTTCGCTCTTTTGCACAAGCAAGAACACACTGAGGACCTGGTCAACATATGCCAACGCCAATTTTACCAACCAATTTTAACAGATCACACAGCTTAGCTCTTAAAATTAGGTATCATTACCAAGCAAATTGCATCCCTTAGCCCTCAAATCCTCGAATTTCCCCTGAAGATACAAGAATAGGGCTTGTAAATTGGGCAAAATAACACTTCAAATTGAATGAGAAAAAACTAACACTTGCACTCACATGGTCGGAGGATGAAATAACATGGTAATCGGCGGGGGAATTCCGGGAAGGATCGCAGCAGAGAAAAACCTCAGCGCCGTTAAGCTTGAGAGCTTCGTGAAGCGAATCGAAGACCTCAGGAGGAACCAGATTCCTGGACATGAACACATTGGCGCCCTTAAACGGCTTCGAAGTCATCGTTGTATAATCGCCTTCGGAGTTGGACTTTCTTCCCGGCCAGGCGCGAGCGTGGTGCTTTTTGGCGGGGGGAAATTTGAGTAGGGAATATGAAAATGAAAACAAAGTTATCAAAAGCAAGCAACTTGATGCGAGAGAAGACGATCACACGTCTGTGCGAGAGAGGAGAAAAAGTGTCACATGTGCAGAAGAAGTAAGTAGGGCTTTTTCATTCAAAACCCACAAATGTATTTGTACTCACTTTTCTCGAATCTTGTGGTAGAATCTTCACTGATTAAACTAAAAATTTATAAAAAAAATTAGTACAATTTGATTTTATATACGATTTTATAAATAATTATAACGATTCTACAAAAAAAATATTTTCATTTATATATTATTAATTTGTTGAAGGTTTATCAATTATTCTAAATAATATTTATACTTAATTGCATTCATAATATTTATAATATTTTCACTTTGTATATAATAAATCTATAATATATAAGATTGTTTTTACATACTTTTAGTTATAATGTTTTTGTCCTTCTTGACATCTTTATTTACCACTACTTTATAGCTTCTTACTAGAGAGAATTTGAAATGCTTAACAGTCTTGTATTGATGATTTTGTGTTTACAACAATTTCGATCAAACTCAAGCCTTAAAATCCCACTAACCTTAATCCACTATTGTCTCGAATTATAACAATCACTCACACTTGATTCCGTGAACTCTTTCCTCTCTTTTTCACAGCTCTAAAGACTTACATTGTAACCTACGAATACCTCTCCTATTTATAGTTCACATCGACTCACTCATTTACCTTACTAACTCAACTATAGTGCAAAAGAGATTTGGGAGGCACCAAGAAGACTACGCCAGGGAAATGAAGATGTCAATAAGAACAAAAGCATTGATTTGGAAAGAGAGCACAACTCAATCGTCCAAGGGAACGATGAGTCATTGGCGTATTATAACACCAAACTTCAAGGCTCGGTGACACAACTCGAGTCTCTCAAGTAGAAGGAGGAGCAACGGAAGCAAGTTCGCAGCTTGATTCAGGGATTGAACTCTCAATGGAATGGGTATGCAAACTCCTTGCTAGAATAATAGAGTGAGACCAAAAATCTTACTCTTGAAGATCTCATCAAAAGACTTGCAAATTTTGGTGGTATTGGAAATTTGGAATGTCAAAAGGTTTTGTCTACACTCTTACCTTGAATTGATCTTGCCACATCATTTTGAAATAAAAGATCACATTAAGGAAGCCTTTAATGTGATTGATTTCAAAAAAAAAAAAATATATTCAAAACCATCGAGTGCCATTTTCGGGAAGAGAATGGAAGGTTTCGTGATTGGACTTCCATAAATCAATCGAGGGGTTTTGTAAAGAATCGAATGATTTTTTTTTTTGATAAGGAAAGGGGTTAGGGGAACCACTAGTAGGTTGGTGGTTGCCCTAGGGCATCTTGTCGGATGAGGGTCATCAAACCCGGATCAAATGCGAGTGGGATGGAGGAGACACGTCGGAAGGAACCAGCTATGAAGTCCGCCACAGTATTGCACTCCCGATAGACATGAGAGATACTCCAATCCTGAAAGTTGGCAAGCAAGTAGTGGATGTCCGAACGCAACAACTCAATTTCCCACGGGCATTGAGTGTGATATTTTACGTAATGGATATTTGTTTTGAAACAAGTACAAATTTTATATAATAGTTATGAAAATTCTTATTAACTTTTGTCTATTTTTTTAAAATGATAATAGAAAAAATGTATTAATATGAACTACTTGTAAAGTCAAAGTTATGATTTAATAATTTATATTGTTAATTATAAAGTTGATAATTTATATTAGCGAAATAATAAAAATAAAGCCATTATTTTCTTATAAATGAGAAAAGTAAACCTATAATATTATGTTATAACTTTTGACCTTATCTAAAAGGTTATTAATTTTACCAAATATATATTTATATAAAGAAAATTGACTTGTTTTTAAATTAATTTTCATAATGTGGAAATTTTGAGGGTAGAGTAATTTTTTATAAAATCCAAAAAAGCGGGATAAAGAGCACAACCGCATAAAGTATTGTGATATTTTAAACAATTTTTACTTTCTTAAAACTTTCCTTCTTTACAATGAGGGACATGGTCCATAGAGCTTACTAGTCCAAAATTGACAAATTCCAAAGTCCAAATCTAGTTACCCATTTAGTACTCTGGTAGTTAGTAGTTACCAATCGCCGACAATTCCCCACCTTGCCTAATAACAATCTTATCCGAAAGTTAGTAATCATCATAACTATAACCTAAAGCGGATGTTAAAAAAATTATTAAACGACACGTGTCATTTTTAGATTTGACCACGCCACTTCTTTTTTAAAAAACTAATCTTCTATTTTTGGATATGATAAATTCTTATCTATATTTTTAGAATATAGGATAGAAAATCCCATTATTAAACAATATTTTATTTTTGGATATGATAGATAGGAAGATCATTAGAATATTTTTGTTATACAATCATACAAATTCTAAAAAAAATACTTTTGCATATATCAATTTTTAAATAATTATTTTTAGAAATGATAGTGTTTTCGTAGATAAGATACGTATTGCTTTTTTTTTTAAGTATCATTGTCAAGAGTAAGGTTCAAATAAAACAACTCTTTATCCTATAAAATAAGGAGCATTTAGGGCCCCTGGATCACCTTGATCCAATGGCTGATATTCTATCCCTTTTAAGGACGCGGTGGCATTTTTGTAATTTCTCCGAAATTACAAAAGTGCCCCGCTATCGTGAAAAAGTGCATTGCTAAATACAAAAAGCGCATTAGTAAACCGAAAAAGTGCAAGTAAAAACAAAGCCATCAGGGTACGTGCTCCATGTTCAGTTCACTGTAAAAGTGCATCATTATGGTGGAAAAGTGCAATGCGAATACCGAAAAGTGCAATGCGAATACCGAAAAGTGCATCATCTTGGGCGTCCAATTGACTCGATTGCGATTGAACTCAATCGCCCAAAATATTTGGTTTTAGTAATGCACTTTTTGGGTTTAGTAATGCACTTTTTCACCATAACTATGCAGTTTTGTAATTTCCGATAAATTACGAAAATGCCACCGCATCCCTAATTTCCGAGAATATCAGCCCTTAGATCAAGGAGATCCGAGGGTTCTAAATGTTCCTTATTTTATAGGATAAGGAGTTGTTTTATTTGAACCAAACTCTCATTGTCAATATGAATTTTAAATATTTAACAAATATAATTAAATAATACATAATTTTACAAGTTCCTTAAAAATATCCTTACCTATATCACTTTTTAATAATTATTTTTAGAAATGATATTTTTTTGTAGATAAGACTCGTATAATTTTATTTAAATATCCTTGCCAATATCAGTTTAATCAAAACTTAACAAATACAAATAAATAATATAAATAATTATATAAAATCCTGTGCAGGACACGGGAACTAAGACTAGTTGGTTATTTAAAAAAAAATATTCAACGACTATTCAACCTAAAATAAATTCATATTTATCATGTAAGAATTATATCCTAATCTGATCGTTTACAAGCCACACGCATCCACCACCGGCTAACTTAAACTAATGACGCACCACATAATTAACGCTTTTTCTTTAGTTAGCAAAAGTTGCTAATCACATGGGACCTTTTAATATCAACTAAAAGATAGTAGTGTTTACGATAAATAAGCTAAAGTACAATAAGAGATGCTCGAGATATTGAGAGATGATCTTCATGATTGTGCATTGTGATCAAACACTATCGCATATATAATGCAATATTGTTAGCTGATAATTTAGGGCATATATTCTCTACAAAAATCAACTTGTAATTTTTATATCATCATTCGTCAAGTGGGTGCAATATTTAAAAGTATAAGCTTTTCGATTTTGATCAATTTAAATTTTGAGCTCCATTTTTACTATCCTCTATGTTAGAAACATTATTCACTGAAAATAGTCTAAGGGTAACTTCTCGTAATTTTATAGGCAGTTTTATTGTTTGGTATAACCAATCATTTTTATAGTTTAAGGGGTAATTTCTTAGATGAAGATGATTTGTTGATCTATTTTCTAATAATGTATCTATGTAGTTGTTGGAACGGTGTTAGAAACTCTGGTTCCAAACATCCGAACAACGATTTTTGTCTCCAGTTTTGATAATGACAAACGCTATATGGCAACTAACGCTTTACATTCAAGTATTTTAAGAGAACACTAGATTTGACAAAGACTCTCCAAGAATGGAAATATGGAATGCAAAAAGAACACATAAACATACGATAGCAAGCCCATCAAGGGAGCCTAGAAGAGAGTCGTTTCCCACATATGGGAACTCAAATGTGATGATAGATAGTGTAGCGCGAATCGCGGGATCCTGTCTTGGACAGAACGAAGGCACAATCTGTTCCTCAGACTAGGACGAGTGATCCAATAGCCCGATTGACATTTGAAGTTGACTAAATCAAATCAAATCACATGTGAAGATTGCAAAACTTGGCATGCAAAACAAAGGACATTTTGAACAACATGAAAATAAAGATTGCAGTCCAAGTTCAAATGAGTATAAAGCGAAGTGAATAGTGCTTGGAATAAGCACTAGTTCCTAAGCTCTTACTAATGTATAACGATCCAACAATAGTTTTAGCTTGCCTTCTTTTTATTTTTGTTAGGGTTTGTTGGTATCAATAAAAAAATAAAAGGCATTGGTATTAATATGAAGGTACGTAAGAGTATCCTAGTAAAATCAAGATGTTAGATATTAATATGAGTATAATAGTAACATCTAGTACAAACCTATTCTTTGAGAGTATACTATTCTGATATCAATATATTATCGATATTTTATATAAGTGAGTCATATAAAAAATATCAGCTTGATATCGATATTAGAATTTATGAAATATCTAATATGAGTATTAGTCATATTTATACTTATACGAGATTGATTCATATTGATATGAGACTTATGATGAAAACTAAAAACAAACGAGGATTCTTGGATTTGAAAAATGGATGATTAAGATTAAAAGTGATAGGGGTAAAATGGTTAATTTTAGTTTTAAAAAAACATTTTTTTTTATTTTGTTATTTTTTTCTGGTTTTTTTTCAAAACCATGACGGTTGACATTTTACATTATGTCCCATATTTTATACATATGTTCACACTATTACAAGACATGTTCACATATTATCATCATACAGTTCAGATATTCTATCACGCATTTACATATACTATAAGTGTATTCATATATTAGTATTGTGTGTTCATGATTTATGGTCATTTGTTCATGCACAATTATATCATTATACATATGTTAAAAGGCTTAAAATGTTCAAAAACTTAATATATATAAAAAAGCTGATTTTTTCGCTTGTTTTTGCCAAAAACATAACAATTGACATTTTACATTATATTCACATATTTTATGCACATGTTATTATGTTCACATATAATCACCTTACATGTTAAGAGATTTTATTATACATTAACGTATAATATAGAGTGTGAATCATGTGCAACATAAAAGTTATATGTAATATGATCAAGCTCACTAATAGCCGTTGGATGCACTCTATATACGTATTCTTATTAAAAGTGCATCGTAAAGTGCTAAAAGTACATTCAAATTTGGATTGCACTTTTGATACTTTACGATGAACTTTTGTTGATTTATTATGCATTGCAATAGTGTCATTTAAAAATGCACTTTTGAGCAGAATGCCAAAACGCGAGACTTCTCATTCATAGAGCTTTACGATACACTTTTGCTTGCTGCATATTCGCCAGAGCATTTATTCTACTCAAGATTCAAATTATATAATATATGCCCGTTTATATATTAGTATTGCATGTTCATATTTTAGGATCATATATTCATACTTGATTTATATCATTCTAATACCTACCTTAAGACTTAGGAAAGTTCAAAAAACAATTGGATAGTCGAGCTTCGTTTATTGTTTTTATGATAAGTGATGTTTTCATTTAATTTTAACCAAACTCATACTTATACACAGTATCCTAATATGGATAGTATGACGAACTTTTATACTCCGTCCGTCCCATTAAGTTTGTCCAATTTCCACTTTCGTTGTTCTAAAATATTTTTCCAACTCATATAATACTTTCTTACAATATTACCACCATTCCATCTAACATTTTATTCATATTATCCAATTTAAAATTCACGCAATATTTTTTTTAGTCATTTTTTCTTTCCATCTTCACCCTTCACTATCATAATATTTCTCTCATTCTCATTGATTACTTTTTCTTCTCCTTTATTGTTTAAATTTCTATGCTATTTGTCCTTTTGGACAAACTTAATTTGACAAAAAAATTATTTTTTAGATGTCTATTTAATTTGTCTTTTAATTGTTTGAAGTTTGTATAATCATCTCGATTTATTCGAATATCAATTTCTTCAACCCTCGATGAATGGTAATATAATGGTACATCAAATTACTTTTCTTACTATAAATAAAGGCCTGTTTGAATTGCGTATTTTAATGCAAAAGGTTACATTATAAAAGGATACATTATTACATTATAATGTGCAATCCAAACAGGCCTAACAAGTTAATCAACTGGTTAATGTGAAATCCGGATCTGCCATCCGGATATTCATATCCACATGTGATGAATAGCTTCAGAATAAAAAACCTGGGGTGGGGATTTGGAAAAGAAACAGACATCTCCGGAGCAGAACATTAGGCGATGAAAAATTGAAAAGTAAGCAATTGGCCCCACAGAAAATAATATAATAATAAAATCTGAAAATGAAGCCTCTCCAGTCTCCCCTCATCAAACTCTCCGCCTCTCCTCCTCCCAACGCAATTCCCTCTTCGTCTCCCGCAAACCCTAGCGGCGAACAAAATCCTTCAATGGAGACCACCACGGTCGGAGGAGAAGATAGGGTCGTTGCCACCGCTCAGCACATCCTCAAGAGCCTCCGCACCTCCAAGGACGTCACCGACGACATGCTCTTGATCCTCTCCAGCTTTGACAACCGCCTCTCCAAAATCTCCGATCTCATGAACGACGACGGATCCTCCGGCGGCGTAGACACGGGGAATAGCCAGCCCGACGCCCCCGATCCGGACGTTGCGCGGTTTGAATCCGCCGAGCAAGTCATTCTCCGGCACGCTACCGGCCAAAAGCAGCGCAATAACCGCTTCCTGTGGGGCGGCGACCAGTCATCCGCCCGCGCCGACGCCGCCTGCGAGTATCTGGCCGCGATCGACGAGGTGCTCCTGTTGATGGAGGATCTCCGGTTTCAGAAGAACGAGGAGGCGTTGGATCGGGCGGAGTCCGCGGTTCAGGCGGCGATGGCGAAGCTGGAGGACGAATTCCGGAACCTTCTGGCGAGGAGCGCGGTGCCGTTTGACGCCGAGATGCTGTACGGATCGATTCGTAGGGTTCGGCTGTCGTTCGCGGAGAACGAAGGGGAGGAAGGGATAATTGGGGAATTCGAGTGCATAATTGATGATAAAGAAGAGAGCGAGGGCGGAAATAGGTATTATCACGAGCGAGGGAGGAGCTTGGCGGGGAGAGAGGATCTCTGTTTGGATTTGATTAATCCCGGCGTGATTGCGGATCTCAGGGAGATTGCCGAGAGGATGATTAGGGCGGGGTTCGAGAAGGAGTGTTGCCAGGTCTATAGCAATGTCAGGAAGGATGCTCTTGACGATTATCTGGCGACCTTGGGCGTGGATAAGCTTAGCATCGAGGAGATTCAGAGGATTGAATGGAGCGCCTTGGATGAGAAGATGAAGAAGTGGGTTCAGTCCGTCAAGATCATGATGAAGAAGGTCCTTGGATGCGAGAAGCAGCTCTGTGAGCAGGTTTTCGATGGATGGGAGTTGATTAAGGAGGTTTGCTTTGTGGAGACAGCAACAGGGTGCGTTATGCAGATGCTGAACTTTGGGGCGGCTGTTGCCATTGGAAATAGGTCGCCGGAAAAGCTGTTTCGGATACTGGATATGTATGACGCCTTGAAAGACGGCTTGCCTCATTTTCAAAAGCTGTTTGTGGATGATTCTGGGGAGTTCCTTCTCAGAGAGGTGCGGGGCGTTTTGGATGGTTTAGGTGAGGCTGCAAAAGGCACATTTGCTGAGTTCGAGAAAGCTGTGAAGGATGAACCTTCGAAAAAGCCTATCCATGGAGCAGAAATCCATCCCCTGGCGAGGTATGTGATGAATTATGTGAAACTTCTTGTGGATTACAGTGAGACTGTGAATTTGCTATTGGAATCTGATGTGAATGAGGAGGATAATCAGGCAGTGGCTGATGGAAGTCAAAGCCTAAAGGAAATGTCTCCAGTTGGGCGACGTTTGTCATCTTTGATTAGCTCACTTGAATCAAATCTTGAAGGTAAGGCCAACCTGTATGAAGATGGTGGTGTGCAATGTATATTCCTCATGAACAACAAGCTGTACATACTTCAGAAGGTGAAAGATTCAGATCTTGCCAAGCTCCTTGGGGACAATTGGGTTAGGAGGGGAAAGGGCCTTATTCGCAAGTATGCCACAAATTATCTCAGAGCTTCTTGGAGCAAAGTGTTGTCCTGCTTGCGAGACGAAGGGATTAGTGGCGGTGGCTCTAGCGCTATATCAAAGACGGCTCTAAAGGAGAGATTCAAAAGCTTCAATGCCTGTTTTGAAGAGATTTACAGGATTAATACTGCTTGTAAAGTCCCCGATTCACAGCTTAGAACAGAACTTAGAATATCAATATCTGAAAAGGTTATTCCTGCATACCGAGCTTTCTTGGGGAGATTTGGGAATCAGCTAGAGAGTGGAAGAAATGTTGGGAGATACATTAAATACAGTGCAGAGGATATAGAAGCATATGTGGGAGATCTATTTGAAGGAAAACCTGCTGTTCTTCATAATATGAGGCGGTAGGCTGCATTCGACCCCTTTTAACGCGTTGCCTTCTAAGGTACGTTGCTTCTGCTACTGAGCCCTGGTTGGATGTTCTTGAAAACTCTTTGTGTTCAGCTAAATGATGTGTTTTCATGATTTACTTGGAAATATGGCTCTTTGCACGATGTAATATGATGAAAAATGTGATATTTGATCATATGTGTGAACTTTGAAAAGGCTTATGCCTCACCCTTGAACAAGTGACACTGCTCTTTTCAAATGCCTTCTTCATTGAGGCTGAATGACAATTGGTGCACTTTCTCAGTGAGGCTGATATGTAAACATGGGTTACTTGTGATTTTTCTCAAAAAAAATTTCATCTTTGGTGTAAGTGTTGTATCATAAACCCTTTTTTATGTAAATAAATAATGGATTGTTGTATCAACTCCTCCAATATGGATTAAAGTTATTTGCTTGATAGGTTGAGCTTTCTCTGAAACTGATGTCCAGAAGCAAACAACATCCATTGTCAAGCTTTTTTTTATAAACTTTCAGAAAGTTTTTGTGCTTGCATGTCCATATGATCTGTTGTTGGAATTCCTATCTGTTTCATTAAATTGAGTCTTACATGTAAGACTAATGAACTTTATACTGGGTTTTGTTGATAGCCTTTCATGGTGGGGAACATAGCTGAGGTAATTTTTCTTTCCAATTTACCAAGCATGAATAATAGGTTTTCTGGCAATTGCAGAGGACTTAGTGGGTTGTGTTACTATGTCATAGAACAATGAAATCTTTGAGTATCTGAAGGGATGGATCTCAGTGACTGGGGGTTTGACTGAATTGTATAATTGTAGACTGATCATGGAAATATGATTTAATACCTTGGCTTATCAGTGAGACTGATCCTTCCTCACTAGGAGATAAAGGAAGACAGTTAGTTCCTTCATATTCTTATGAGTTTATGAAATCTAATGGAAAATTTGTTCATATATTACCCTCACATATACATAAAATCTTTTAGTTAATTTATTTTAATATTTTTTATAATTTTATTTTTACCATGTAGAAAATCAACTTCAATTAGTTCTTGTGTATCAAATTATCTAATTTTTTTTTAGCTCATATTAGATTTTAGTTTCACTTTTAACTTATATGAGTTTTACAATATCAAACTGACCCTAGTTTTGTCCATATTGCATTTATATTGGAGGTTTGAACATGCTAGAAGATTTCCCCTCCCTGTTTTCTACCTAGCAAAGGGGCTCACATGTCATGAATAATCAATAACATTTATGGAGAACAGATGCATAATTGACTTAGAATATTTAATGGGATTTAAATGTGAGTCATTAGATTATTAGGCGAATGAACTAAATCAAAAGGGACAAATCTGTTGTACAGCATAGGAGATGTCCGGTCTGGTGAAAGTGAGGTATTGGAAGGCACCGGCTAGCCTTCAATACATTGTCGGATCGGAGACAGAAGGACTGGCCGAGGCACTAATCTTGTAGCCAAGATCAACAAGTGTTGCTGCCATGGATTGAAGTATCGATTTAAGCTTTGGATTGTCCATGAATAATAAACGTAGACTAGGAAATTACAAGACTAATTACTAAATATTATGAAATTAAGTTGTATCTTAGGCCATGTTTGGATCACACCTCATAATGCATTATCTTATATTATAATTCAGGATTAAATACAAATAATGTATTATGAGGTGCGATCCAAACAAGATAGTGCTAACCTTTGTCTTACAAACATCAAATCAAGATCAATATTGGCAGCGTTTGACAAGAGTAAACCTCAAGTTCTGAGGTGGTTCTTAGCACTATGAATTATTTGCGCTTTTGAAACTCTTGTGATGATTTGGATTGATTTGTGCTCTAGCCTTGTTTGTTTGTTGATAGGTTGAGTGCTTTTTGTTTAAATCTAACAAGCATGTTCTTAGCACAAGGCCTTGGTTTTGAAAATACATGCTTTTTGTAATTTTAACTAAAGTAAAAAGTCCAACTATTTTTTAAGTTGTAAATTATCTAATTATGGATTTATTACATTAGAACAACCCTAAAAACCTCCCCAAATTCTTAAAAATTGAATGTTGGAGAAGCAAAGACGTTTTTTTAATACAATAATTTCCCCATCTTGTTCTCTAGAATGGGTAGAGAGGGAAAAATATTAAGTCTCTTACCAAAATTTGGGAATTTTCTATAATAGAGAGGTAAAAAGGATGTATAATTGACTTAATTAGTAAATAAATTATTACACAATAATAAATGTTACATTCTCTAAAATAGAGAAGTTGTTGGAGTTAGAGTAATTTTTTTTTAGAGAAGATGACTTATTTCTCCAATTTGAAGAAATATTTAGAGAAGGTGTTAGGGTTGTTCTTAATAGCCTCATTCACTAGATGAGTGATTTTTTTTTTGCATTATCTTTATACTATGTTTTAGAAATTTTAGATCAGATTGAAACAACTAGGGCTAGCTTAGTTCCTTCATTGCTCCCTTATTAACCAATCTCCAACATAGCTTGTTTTCTATGTTTTATATTGCTTTTTTGCCTATTTAACATTATTTCCAATAAATAAGACGTTAGTTTTAGGTTTCTGAAGAAAAATTACATCTGTTTACCTTTGGCTCTCCTAGACCACGGAATCAAATGTTCATCCCATATCTAAAAGTCGAGATTAAACTGGACTAGTATATAACACAATGTATTACTCTTTCTATTACCAATTGATTTTAGAATGGAACCCCCATTGGACTAATATGATATCCGATCTATTCACCAAACAACCCGTTATGTGTTAGAATGTCCATCACACATCTAAAAGTTGGGATTAAACTGGACTAGTATATTCATTTAAGCAACCCGTTGTGTGTTAGAATGTCCATCCCACATCTGAAAAGTGGAGTACTCCTATTAACAATTGCTAATTGATTTTATGATATAACCCACTAGACTAATAAATGGTTCAAGCAACCCAAATTGTGTAATCAATTCTTCTATCCAACAACTCAACCAAAGGTAATGAATGATCTGGTTGTGGAATCAACTAGGGGTTTAGATTGCCACCATCAATTTGTTCGACGATTTGTGATTGCTTAATTTGTGTTCGAAATTCAGATTCAAAGTAAAGAGGGAAGCCATGAGAAACACAAAGAGAGAAAACAAATAGTGAGTTTCTAAACAAAAACATTCAAATTAGATACATTAGTTCAATAAAGGAAGACGATCACAAACTTATGAAGAATGTTTGGCTCCGAAGCAATATTCTATGTTGTTAGATCAACTTTAGCTTCACATAGGAATATGGTTCAATAACAATAAGCTCATATGATCCATCATCTCTTTATCCGGTTTACCATGCCAATCTTTCTTATAGGAATAGAAAAACAGCGATGATCGTGCAAGGTTGAGACTTGCACCTAAAAAGGGTTCTGAAATGGTCGACGGATATGGAACATGACACAACATGTAATATTCTTGGTTCATCTTCTTCCAATTTTCTCTAATCAAACCATTTATATGCTCCCTTGCAACCTTTTCACAAGCTCTACTTTCATTCATGTAGCATTCAAGTGCTTTGAAATTGTCACCTCTGGCCAATTCATCCTGGATATATGTAAAAAAGAGCAATATAAAATACTAATCCATATTCAATTGAGCTACCGAGGAACATACTTATCCCTTGTTTAGATTGCAGTATTTAATGTATTAAATTGCATTAAATGATGCATTAAATACAACTTAATACATTAAATTTGTAATCCAAACATGGGGGTTATATGATGCACAAATTGTTCTTTACCGCAGAAGTTGCCAAGTCGTTTGATAGTCGGATGATAGTGGCACCACAACATAAGAGGTTTGGAAGATTGTTGATATAGTCAATTGCTTCCTTTGATATGGATGATGTGGTAAGAAAGTAGCAATCAAGGAGCATAAGATGTGCACTTATGCTAACAATGCCGTTGCGAAGGTATTCGCTAAGATTTGGCTTATATCCATCGCGATACCATTTAGCCTCTTGCAAGTACTTGTTGGATAGCCTTGCCCACTACAATTACAATTCTACAAAATTGATTACCAAATGTACATACTTGTTATGAGTAATAAAATTGAATACTGTTAAAGTTCATGGGCAGATAGACTCAGAGTCGTGCACATATATAAGAATAGTACGGTTCTATTCTAAAACCAATTACCGCTTTTCTTAGGTAGGAGATGATGTGGAAATCTCTCTCTTTGAGAATATAATCCGCTATCTCATTGTTGATATTATGAATGGCAAGAAAGCAATGCTTCATTGGTTCTGGAAGTTGATCGATTCGGCTAATATCCCATCTGATTATCATTAAACAAGTGTTATGTAAATGCTAGATGTTCATGTAAATGTTAATGTGTCTATATATTTCACAATTCAAGATGATCATCATGTAGCCAGGCATATAATAGAAGCTAGAAAATGGACTAAATTACCGGTCGATTAAGTCAGTGAAGATCTCTAGTTCTTCAAGTGTACCATAAACATCATAAGTATCATCAAGTGCAGTAATCAAAGCAACAACTTTGGTTACCATAACTCTATAGTGGTGATACTCAGGCTCTTCTACTAAACCCATGGTCCACAACTAATGCTCCATCAACCTATCTCTTGTATATGGTAACTTCCTTGGCAAATCAAGTTCCTTCCACCACCTAATCAAGTAAATGAATTAATTAGTGCGAAATGTATTTCTTCTCAAGAAAAAAGAATTATTTAGAATATAAACTTCTCACGTGGAAAAAGTTTGGACTAAACAAGGCTAGTATATAAGATTTATAAATCACTCCTCCTATATTGCGTTTAGAATAAAACCCACTAGACTTATGTATTGAGTACTCATACAGCATATCCCTAGTCTACCTATCTACTGGACTACGAACTTTTATCATTAACCAATAGGGTACATCAATACGATAAATAGTTTAATCTCATATCTATTACAACCAACGTATGGGTTTCTTGTTATTAGAAGGTATATATATACTTTTAACGATAAATTTTCTGTTTCATCGTTAAATCTTTGTCGTTAAAAATTATAATTCTAGTAGTGAAAGGATGTAAGAGTTCATTCTTGCGAATGGTCGTAACCACTAGAAAGAGAAGAAAAAAAAAACTTAGATCACGAATACCTTACTAGTTGTTTAATCTCATCTTTGTAACAAGTTTGTACTATATTGTAGTCCAACTTAGCTAGCCTAACCAAGGAAGGATGTAAAAGGTGATGATCATCATATGTCTCATTAATGGACCATCTGGCCTTCAATCTTGGAAATCTCCAATGCAATGGCAGATCCAACGCTTGTTGCACCACTTTTGCCCATTTGGGTTTCAAAGTGTTCACTTGTACTTTCAAATGTCGAGTCGCGAAAGCTCTAATCTCCTCAAGTGTATCATCTCCTTTACCCTCTAAGAAAGATGCTTCATATAAACTCAACAATGCTCTTATGTCCTCTGTAAATTCTTGGAGAATATTGCCTTTTTTGTCCTTGAATTTGTAGAAGACATCTGTTTGAACACAATATATCACAAGCAACATAAAATGAGAGCTCACTTAAAAAGTTTTTGTTAGATTTTTTAATCTTAAAGGTGTGGGCTTTAATATTAAGTATAATTATATTAAATGGCTAAATAATTAATGGATTTAATCAAGTGGTTCAATTTATGTTAAAATGGATATCAGATTTGACCCGATAGATTTAATTGGATTCTTTTGGGTCAAATAAATAGAAAATTAGGTTATATAGTTTCCAATACGCCAAAATCATTCAGAACTTTCTGAGAGAGTAGACATATACCTTCAGAAACCGTGTATCCATGTTGTCGTAGGACCCGAAATCTCAAAGAAGTTGCACGAAGATCCCCTGCGACGTATTTGTTCATATCATCATGATTAGCAATTTTAACACAAGATTTGATTTCTTCTTGAAAATGACGTTTTAAACCAAGCCTGTCAATGGCATCCACAAGCTCGAGTTGTCTCAAGGAGTCCATGGCGGAATAGTTCAGCATATCTTTGACCTCCTCTATCATCTTCTCCATGTCTTCTTCATACTCACCCTTTGATCCAAGACATCCATTCTAAACAAGTCACTATAAGAACTTCACTTGCAAATTCATATCCTCATATAAAAATTTGTCACGGGGAGTCAAGTCTAATGAAGTTTTATCTTAAAACCAATTAATAATAATAAAGTAGTCCACGAATTTCAATTTCCCAACTTTTCAATGTGGAATTTACAATCAAACTCCAACAATACAATTAATTGAGTTAATTGAACAAATTAAAGTACTAAATACATACTCACCTCGAAATCTTGTGTTGAAAGAGATTCAATAAAATCATAATTCCATCCATTTGGTTGGTAATCTGCAGATCGACGTTTGAGTGCATGATCCGATCCTGCTGATCTTTCTGGCTTGTGTAGTATTCTTATGGAGGAGGATGTTCTTGAGCCAGGAAGACAAGGGTGATGAAATGAACAAAGCAAAGTTGGGGAATGCTGGAATTGCCATGAGGAAGCAATGACACTCATTTTCATTTCACCGAAGCTTTGTTTTCTCTTTTTGCTTTGTATTCATATATTTCAATTCAACTTAAATGATCGGAACACTTACATCAATAATTTTGAAAATAGTTAGATCAAAATTAAGGCTCTGGTTGGCAAGTGAAGGTAAAGCATACTGCTTGTAGTGGGAATCAAGCAGCGTACTGGATAGCAGTTGACTGGATGGCTGCTTTTGGAAACACTTGTATGGGGGACTTTATTTTAATTAATAATCTTCCTGATGAACTTGTTTTCATTATGGAAATTGATAGCTTTATGAGTGAACATATGTAAGATTTTTCTTATTATTATGAATAAATGGGTTTAATCCTCCTTTACTATCAAAAAAAATATAGCCAAAGTCTATCTATTTTAGTTTTTTTTTTTTTTTTTGTCGAATTTGAATATTTAGTTTGTTCAACTATATCTATACTACTCTATCCCTTTCCTAGTACTTATCTTTATCTTTCTTAGTAATTTGCACAAAGAAAAGTATCAGAAATACTAAATAAACGAGACTTGGCTGAATAAACATTACCCCTAATACGAGACCAAAAAAGAAAAAACCCTATTCGTTTGTTAAAATTATATTTTCTTCTAAAATGAGTCGGAAAAAAGAAAAAAACATGTGTATTTCAATAGTTGTGAAAGAAGTAAAAAAACGGCGAAATGCATTAAATGTGGCGGCAGAGGAGCAGTAGGTCAAACAAGAAAAATTGACTTTAATTAAAAATCAAAATTTCTACTTTTTAAATATACTCACTTTTATACTATCCTACGATATAATTGGCCGATCAATTTCCAAATTAAATTAAAAAAAACTTAAGCATTAATAAAATATTAAAAAATATTTTATAACTGATTAAAACCAAAGAGTACGATAGGAGTATGATTAGACAATAGAAAAATGGGACTGATTTAATTAGGCTACTGCCGTTACAATTCCGTGCCAAATAAAGTCAATAATGCCAAACCTCTCCAGTCTAGATGGTAAGGTGATGGCGTCCATGATTAGGTCACGAGTTCAAATCCTCTCCCCCGTTATAATGGCCTAAGTGCCTCGTAGGAACAACGAAAAAGTCAATAATAGCAGCGAGCGGGCCGCTTTTCCGTCTTCAATAGTAATTTGAATTTGATATCTCCATTTTTGCGATTTTGATTTGCCCTCTCCACGTATGTTGTTCAAGGGCTGTGGGCATGATTGCGGCTTATATTGGACAACATAGGATGACGGTGTGAGAAATAACCTCTCATTGTTACTTTATGTCAGCCATGGATCTTGAGCTTTTCCACGACTGAGCATCCTTTACCGATTGCAATCAGTCTGAAATCAGTAGAATCTGATGAGTTCTTGATGTAGATCGAGGCTAGGGACTTGCAGAGTTCGGGAAGCCCCAGGGGGAGGAGCGAGAGGCTAGGGCTAGCCATTTCTGGCAGACGAGCCGTTTTGGATTTCGGGTGTTGTTGAGAATACGCATTCCCATATTTGAAAGTGGAGATTAAACAAGACCACTATATAAGTTCATGAGCTACTCCTCCTATTGTCAATTTGCCAATTTGCTTTAGGATGGAACCCCGTGGGCTTGTGTATTGGGTCCGACACACATATGTACACGGACGGTCGTGTGCACCCCTCACGTTAACGGCCCACGGACTTCAATAGGTGTATATGAGTATGGTGGAGAATATGTGCGCGAGGATCGACTTTAATAGGTGGTGGATGGTGGTGGCGGCGGAAGAGGTGGTGATTGTTGCAGTTGGCAGGGCGGTGGGCGTCACGCGCCGAAGACGAGGTGTGATGGAAATCCCCTAATTGATTGTTGTTAACAGTCTGCTAATGTGTGGATCAGTCAAAGCAGCAATATTAGTATCAGCAGCAACAACCATATCTTAGGCAATCTCGAGGGCCATACAATGCTATCAATGGTGGTGAGATGTCTGGATAGTGATTAGTGTGGGCCATACAAATCCAATACTTGTATTAGGATTCAGCATTAGCAACACAAAATTAACTATAGGTCCATATAGCTCAAGAAAATTCTACTATGGCAGAGCTTATGAAGCCACGACAAGATGCAGTAACTTTATTATTAGGCAAAGATTTCTCCAAGACAGCTCATGGACATAGAGACAATCACCATGTAATTAAGAACCAAATGCTAAACAGTATAGATGTAGTTCGACCAACACTCTTTGCAATACGAAACATATCATTTCAACTATACTTTTCAAATACCATCAAAAGAAATTGCTATGTAACCAATTGTAAGAAAATAGCAAAATTCGCAAGTAGACTCGAATAATGATAGCATCAAAGTTCTGACCCAAATAAGTAATTAACCATGGCATCTACAGAATCATCCTTACGTTAGTCCACTTTGCACAGAAGTAGCATTTATAAACAAAATTGCATTTATTCAACCAACAAAAATTCCATTAAAGTAAGTAAGTAACCCACTAAGCTTATTTACTCGGCGTAAATGACTACCAACTTCCAATTTGTGACTTTATGTCCACAAATCAACTTTATACTATTAAAGTACATTTAATAAAATAGTTGTCCAAATAAATATACTTCATTAAAGCAATTTTTTTTTTAATTTCCTAAATAATGTGTGAACAAGCAACATTTTGGATCTTTCATGGTTACTCTTATCAGTTGACTAACCTAAAATGAGTTTTGAATTTTAAATTGTGGAATGAATAACGGGTGGTTGAATGCATTTATATATGATGTTTTTTGTGCAAAATGCGATAATTAAAGTGATTATTTTGGCCATTTTACTCTTTCTGAAATGCATAATCCTAGATTTTTATTCCTTTGATTAAAATTAGGAGAATTTGTCATTCCAAAATTGGATGAGACTCAAAGGAGATAATGGCCAACATGATAGGCTATTTTCCTACACCGCAAGTATACGGTTCGGTTGTAGTAATCAAGGTGTCGAACACAGGGAACTTGTAGTATTGATTATAACACGATTCAGTAGACTAAGCCAAAAATAAGAAAAAGAAGTTGTAATTGTATTCAGAAATAATTAAAATCAAAATTAAGAAGTAACTATCAATGGAGAAAAGCATTCCAAGGTCAGGATTCCCACAATGATTATTCAGTAGATTACCGGTGATATTTATTTGGATTTCAATTCAAATGTTGTTTGAAGGACTAACTATCTCAAATGTTAACATTAACTCTTTTCAGACGATTAATGCATGTACCTAGACTCGACTAGCAATCACTCTCGCACAAAGCAAGTCTTATTTAGGTCCTTTAAGTTCTTTAGAGATCAATGAATCAATAGAAATAACATCCGCTCTCGCGCTCAGTTAAGACTACTCAATCAATAATTTCTAGGATAGGTTAAGTTCCACAAGTGAATTAAGTCACTCTCGCACAAATAATTCAACAAGTTCAAACCTAGGGATCTAACATGAATTAACAATTTGTGAATTCAATTCAATCAATCTCTTGTTATTCTTATCTCCTCTCGGTCTCAAATTATAACAAGATTCCTAATTCAAGCAAATTAGGTCATTAAGCATCCTAGGTTGAATCAAACAACAATTCAAATCTCAATTCAACCAATCATCACCATTAAATCTACCTATTAAACCATTGGGTTCACCCTTCCTTAGAACTAAGAAATTAGCTAGACATAATATGGAGAGATAAGAAATCTAAATCAAAGAGAAACATACCAATTGTCTTTTCAATAGATCTAAATTCAACTCCAATCAAGTCTTGCCAAAAATCCACAAATCTCCAATCTAGGGTTCTTCAAAGAGAGAGGCTAAGAAAATAATACGTAATCATCATCCAAACTTCATCTCTAAGTATTTATATGAAACCCTAAAAACAAGATAGAAAAGGCCCGAAATTAATAAATAAAACACGCGGAGGAGAAATTTCGGAAAAAGACGCGACTCGGTCTGAAACTCGGTCGAGTTTCAGACCGAGTTTTGTAAAACTCGGTCCAGAACTCGGTCGTGACCTGGACCGAGTTTTTGCCTGGTGGACCGCTACGTTCAAAACGTTGAATGAGCTTTCTTCTGTGTCTTCCACCGAGCTTTTGCCCATCTTCTCTTCAATTCCTTGCATCCGCTTAACTCCTAGACACTTCCTATCGGGTTGCTCCTCTTGCCCTTGTCCTTGTCGTTGCCAAAACTCCTTGAATCCACCTCCAAATGATCCTGAAATCGAACAAAGCAAGAGTAGAAACCGAAACTACAAAATCTACTAAAAAGGCAATAAAACCAAGAGGAAAATAAAATAAAAACAACTAAACTAAGGAAATAAACATGCTTTATCCTAGATTAAAATGCATGCTATCACAACACTTAGTTGTTGGAAAATGCATGGATCAATACAATTCGCGTGAACTAGTGTCTCCAAGTAATTTATCTCTCTTGACTACCCAATCTTTTCTTCCTGCTACTTTTTTCTCGCCAAAGCAGTATGTCAAATTCATTTTGAACTAACAAAAACGTGATATGTTAATCTGTTATGTATTTCTTTTGGGTTGCTTAATGGTTTTTTTTTATCTTCTTTATATGTGGTTTTATCTGGTTTATATTATTCTATAATTCTATAATTATGAGGACAAAAGCTAATTTTGAGAAATACAATGCGCAAAGTAATTAGTCTTCCAATTCTTCTGTTTTAATTGTTCATTAGATCACAATTCAACTTTATACTGTATAGTCCTACACTCCTACTGTTTTACTTCTCAAGTTCTCGTTTCCTTTCTAGTATAGCTATAAATACAAGGTTTCATGTTATCTACTTAATTAGCTCACGAGTTAAAGGAGGCACACTTGTTATTGAATCAAGATCTTGATTCTGAACCTTAAAATTGAGCACCTTGAAAAATCGAGCTAGGGAAGAATATTTTTAGGGCTCAATTTGATTACTAACCATGAAAACATGAACGGAAAGAAAACAAATCTAACACATTCATGTTATGTGTCATAGTACATTGACAATAAAAATTATCTTATTCACATATTAGTGAATATAGAGAAGGAAAATTGAAATATCAGTGCACAAAAATTCGTTTTCAACACACTGGTTGAATATTCCCTTTTTCACCTTCCGCTCCAATTAATCTTTCAATCTAAAATCTGCAAACAATGGACATAGGGGGCGGGGACCCCCTAAATCCACCTCCGATGACTAAGTTAGAAAAGCAATTGTCGATTAAACCTAGAGTTAAAGGAGAAGACTTGCATGCGAGCTCAGCGAATAATATGAGGTGCTCGTCATACATGGCGATCACATGTATTTATAATGGAGGGGAGGGAGAGAGAAGGTCGAAAACCCTATCTCTAAGGGCGGACCGATAATGCTCCAGGCCCAACAAGCAATTTCTTTCTCCCCAATCCAAATGGAAATTCTATCTTTCGACTAAGATAGAATCCTCCATCATAACAAATAACCGTTATATTTAATTTTATAATAAAATACTTAAAGATAGAAAAGCATAATAAATAAAATTACCTTTACGACGGATAATATCGAAAATAATTATCGCAATAATTTTACCCGCTCACAAATGCCCCACTTAGGTTTTAATTACATTAGAACACAACTAAAACGTAAGTATTGTAGGTCCTACACGAAGTGGCCATGCGGACTAGTCGATAGGTTCCCCTAACGTGCGTGCGTATTTGTATATCTATGAGTGAATATTAGGGTATCTTTTGCTCTTCTAAATACGCGCATAAGTAGAAGTTCGTTAATGCGATGAATTAATGTTGCACATATTTTCTTATGCAATACTCAAACTAATCCAAAACCTGTCTTCTCCCAATGTGTACCACGTCTTGGGTTCGAGCCTTGCTAGTGGCACATGTGAATTATTTCACTTGTGGGCAAGATAGCTCCCCTTGACGCAGGCCTTTGTGTTGAGGCGCACCACCATTGCTTCGTCCCGCGATTTACCCCCTCCCCGTGGCCCAGGGCAGAGTGCGGGGAGGCACAGGACTAGTCGGCACCGCTCCATGCAAAGCAGGTTCGAGCCCCGGAAACACGCGACCCCCCAAAAAAATGCAAAAACTGTATTTTTAAAAAAATAAACATGAATGACATGATCTTAAAGACAAAACTAATGAAAGAAAAATAAAAACCAAAGGGACTCATCAAAACCACGTGGGAAAAAGAGTGCCCTATTTACATGGATTTCCTAATCCCAAGATCCATGCGCGAGGGAATATGGGTAGCCGCGATCGTTCCCGCGCGGGTAGTGGTCGCGACTCTTTTCATTAGGAGGATCGCTCTCAGCTTCAGGTCCGCAGTTGCGGGCAATGGTCTTGCGATCGTAGCTAGTTGTCCTAGGGTCGGGATTATGCCTCAGAGAAGGAGCAATGCTCTTTGGACTAGATCCGCGATCGTGATACTCAGGCCCGCGATCGCGGTTATACTCTTGGTCCTCACTTCTCGGCTCGTCTTCGTTCTTGTATGCCACCGAGATTGTTTGGATGACCCCAATTTGCTTCTTTCTCGGCTCTTCGCTATCTTTTGGTTCATTTTTCTCAATGTACTTGCGTAAGTATCCTTCTTGAACCAAACCTGTAAGGCATTCCTTAAAGGACTCACAATCTTCAGTCATGTGTCCTTGTACTTTGTGGTACATGCAATATTTTCGGCTTAGGACGTCGTCTTTGGGGCATTCATCCTGAGAGGGATGACAGAAATAACTCTTATGTTTGATGCGCAGTAGAATTTTATAGATTAGGATGTTGAAGGTTGTGTAGACCGCTCTATCATGTTCCTCCGACGAGTGTGTATTTTGCCTAAAGCTCTCATTTGAAGGACGGTAGGTCTTTCGAAGTGGAGAGGGCGACTTCCCTCTTGTCTTTTAGCTAGCTTCTTCCTAGCTCAAATACTGGTGGATGCACTCTAGAAGTTCAGCAACGGTGAAAGGGAGACGAAGTGTCAAGTCTTCCCTTATCTTGCTCTTAGAGGGGATTTCCCTCTTAAATGTGGCAATTGCGATCTTCTCATCACATCCGTCTATCTCAGCGTAGCATTCCATGAAACGATTGGCGAAGCGGCACAAGCTTTTGTCTTTCTCCTTAAGGCCAAAGAGTGTGTCTAAGGATATCGCATCCTGACTGTTGGCTATGTAGTGCCTAACAAACTCAATGGAAAGTTGATCCCATGACCGGATTGATCCTGGTTTTAAACTTTGGAACTACTTTAATGATCCCTTGATAAGGCTATAGGGGAACATCTTGCACATGGTAGCACCTTCGAAAACCCATAACGTGATTTATGAGAGAAGGCGACGATGTGGCTCACAGGCCCCGAATGCCCATCATAGAGAGTGAATGATGGTATTTTGCTGGAGGTTTAGCGTGTTGGATGCTTCTATGGAATGGTGTTGATGTCTCCATAGCCAAATTGTGCTCGACTTGCTCTTGAGTCGATTGCAAGGTTCCACCTTATGCTCTTAAAAGATCAAGAAACCTCCTTTCAATGCGTCTTAAGTCTCGATCTTCTCCTTCATGCCTTTCATTGCTCTCACTCCGACGTTGACTACGTCGTCTCTTCTTCTTATTTCCCTGTTCATGACTTGACTCGGTTCTCTCGGACGGGTCATAACGATCAGCGTCATGATCGCGTCTCTCGTGATGATAGCTCCGGCTACGACTGCTGCTGGGAATACCATGGTCGTGGACAGATTTGTCGCGGTCGCAACTAGGGCTTCCGTGTCCATGATAGTTTTCGAGGTCGTCAGAATTCTCTGAGTCGCTTGAGGTCGAGTTGCTGGACTGAGGGTGGTCCAGGACTTGAGACCTTTTACACGGGGGCGACTCGTGATGCTTACCCTTTCGTCGACTTCGGGCGCTCTGCGATCGCTTTTGTAATCAACTTACGTTTCTTCTGACACGTTAGTTCTTACCGGCTCAAGGCCATGATGATTATTAGTGAATTCGATAACGCTAGCGAGTCGTCGAATGCTCCTTTTCGATCGCTGAATCACCGACGGGGCACTTACCCCGACCTTTATCCAGGGTGTGTTTCAATATAGCGATCTCTTCCAAGGCTTGGTCCAAGTGGGACTTTGCCTGAGCGCCCTCGCTTTGAATCTTTTCATTCTCTCTTAAGACAAAGGCTAAAGCATGGGTGATCTCATCTTCTTTCTCATTCTCAACAGTGGTTGATGGCCCGTTCCTACCGTTTCAGCTAGATGCCAAGGATATGCGAGTGTCACCACATACGGGATTTGACCCGATGTGGCTTGATTGTCCATACTCACATTGTGGGCTGATAGAACTAGGAATCTGCTCGCGATTTTGTGTTGTCGAGGGCTTCAATTGCTTTCTGATTCAGCGCAACACGCAATGTTGAATCCCATACTCGATCAAACTAATAGGATTTGAACTACATGGTGTTACAGTTGTCGATTCCGTCGCTTGATTCGGTCCCCTGATTTTTGTGCGATGAAAATCTGTGGTTGTGAGAGGGGTCGAGCCACTGTTCAAGTTGTCTTCAAGCAAGGCGCCTTGCTCAATACGTGGTAGGGTATGATATTTATTGTGAATATCAGAATTTATTTGATCAATAAGTGGCCATGCTTGATCCTCCAAGCGAATATCGAAGTTCATGCGATCGCCTTGGCCGATCGCGGGTTGTCGGTCCGCCCCATGGATCTGCTCGTTGAGGGCACCACACTCGATTTTGCTTTGCGCATTGGCCTAGGGTTTCGAAAAACTACCTCTTGCTCTTTTGGGATTGATTCCAACAACATAATTGCATATATCGTTTACTTGTTTCCCACAGACGATGACAACTGTTAGTGTACAAAAATTCGTCTTCAATGCACTGGTTGAATACTCCCTTCTTCACCTTCCGCTCCAATTAACTCTTCAACCTAGAACCTGCAAAACAATGACACAAGGGGTGAGGACCCCTTAATCCACTTTCGATGCCTAAATCAAAAGAACATTTGTCGATTGAACGTCGAGGTAAAGGACAAGTCTTGCATGCGAGGTCAGCGAATATGAGGTGCTCATCATACAAGGTGATGACATTTATTTATAATGGAGGAGAGGGAGAGAGACGGTGGAAAATTCTATCTCTAAGGGCGGATAGATAATGCTTGAGGCCCAACAAGCGATTTCTTGCCCCCCAATCCAAATGGAAATTATATCTTTCGACTAAGATAGAATCCTCTATCATAACGAATAACTACCATATTTAATTTTATAATAAAATACTTAAAGATGGAAAAGCATAATAAATAAAAGTACCTCTACGGCGGAAAATAGCAAAAATAATTATGACAGTTAATTTTACCCGCTCACATGAAATATTTTCACCATTTTGTTACCCCATCCTTGGATAGAGAAACGTAAAGAGACTTGCAGTATATTTTTGTATGAAAATGAGGTGAATCAATGCAAGAGAAATTTCTTAATAATGTTTCATAAAACTAATATAGACTAAATTTGTTTCCTTTTCATTTACATTTTTATAAGTAAAAATCAAACGAGTCCTTAAATTTTGCTACCCCATCCTTGGATAGCTTGTTTCTATGTTTTGTATTGCTTTTTTTTTCCTATTTAACATCAATATCAATACCTATATCAATATATTATAATTAAAGTCGAATCCTTCTGTCCTATGTGTCATCGTCTTAACTATTCTAAATGTAGCATATTAAATTTTTATTTACCTTTTTTCGCTTAATTTTTTTAGTATTTACAATCCTTATATTATAATAATTTCCCTTCTTATATAATAATAATAATAATACTTCTTATATTATGTATAGTAATATTACTAACCCATATCTCTATCTATATTTGATGGTGCGCAAAATATGGTGTGTGAACAATAAGGGTGAGCAGCGAGGTGAGAGTAGTAAGAACGAGGTTCGGAGGCATTCCTCGGGTTTCTTCCCACACCCATCCAAAAAAGCGAGGTACACAAGCAGGTCATCCCAAGTCAGAGGAAAGTTGAAGGCCAAACATCGCGAACTCCCCACATGAGCGAGGTCAAACGTCGCAACCTCTCAGATAAGGATGTCGGTCAAACAATACACCTCTAAAAGAAAGGGGGAGAGAATCGCGCATACTCAAAAGCTGACAAAACCACCCCGCCCAACTGTAACATCCCCGACCAAGTGCATATGTCATTCTGCATTTATATAATATTAGTAGCATATGCATAGCATATTGGCATGATATATAGTGAATTTTTAAAAGTAATATTTATTTTCAATTAAGTTTATTATATTTTAAAAAGTTTTAATATAAAGTTAATTAATAATTATTTAAGGATAAAGTTTATAGTTAAAAAACTTAAGGGTGAAAAGTATAATTTTTTATAATATAAAGCCGACTTACTTGCCGACTTCGGTGATTGATATATATGTATGAATCACTTTGAACTTCTTCATTAAGGAAGTTAATAAAGAAAGAAAATACAGAGAGGGTTTACCGAAAAAACGAGAGAAAAAGAAAAGAATTTGGATTTTGTTGTTTGTGTTGGATCTGGTACAAGATCTCTTTTATCGGATTTTAATCTCGACATACAAGTGTGGTTTGGTAAGTTTTAATCACTTAATTGTTTATTTGGATTTCACTGATTTTTTCAGATCTGGATTCACAGTTGATTTTGATTTGTAAATCAGTCGATTTATAGTTCTCAAAGGGTGTTTTTGATATCAGAATTATATTTGGTAAAAGATTTCAGAGTAATTTTAGGGTTTTGCTTTGTAATAATATTATGGATTTCTTTAATCAAGTTTATCATAAAGGGTTGAATTAGAAAAATGTTCTTCTATTTATATAGTTTATCGTTGTCAAGTTTTAAAAGATTTTGAATTATATACAAGAAGTTAATGCATACTAGCATTTCATTGTATTTGGGGTTAAAGTTAATAAGAGTAAATAAGTTGTTTTTGCATTGGTTATATATAGGAGCACAAGTCATAAGTCGTGGTCAAAGACAAAGGAAAGAGATATAGTATATATCCTAAACAGGTGAGTATAGACCGGAGATTAAACCTTATGTGTTATATGTTTTATATGAATATATATGCTATATGTGATATATGATATACGTGCTATATGAGTGAGTATAGACCGAAGATTAAACCCTATGTGCTATATGTGTTAAATGAATATGTGTGCTATATGAGTTATATGGATATACGTGCTATATGAGTTATATGGATATATTTGTTATATGTGATAGCTCTGAAAATTCTAGAGTTGTTTGCACAGAAAGTATGTTAGCAAATGACATATGATATAATCATTACATGACGCACTTGATTCCATAGCATATTGTAATGAGATTTAAAAGGACTTGTGACTATCTCGCACTGAATTTGTATTAAATGACCTAGGATATGGGTCATACAGGATCTACGGATCATATAGGACCTACGGGTCATACATGATCTTCGGATCATATAGAATCTACGGATCATATAAGACCTACGGGTCATAATGAGGAAATCTTCGGATTTCTTTCCTAAAGCGACCATAAGAGTCATAATTAGAAGATCTTCAGATTTCTTTGCTAAAGGGACCATAAGAGTCCATATACAGCAAACCCGGTGCAGATTTAGGCTTGAAAACTTCACAAAATAATAAGTAGTATACATCAACATTTGCATAGTAAATTCATATATGACATATATATAATATGTATATATGTACATGGACTAAATGTATGACTCTGTGTGAAATAATTGATCATGGTTTATATTCAATAAGTATGTGACTCACGTAAATTGCAAAACAATTTTTTAGATTCAACTAGATTCTACTATGTCTCTGTTAGAGGTCACACTCATACAGGTCGGCCGGCTGAAGCTCCATGCAACCTTCTCCTCCTCATTTTGCATCTTAGACATATGGGTTGTAATAAAGTTAGAGTGACATATGTAGTTAGTATAAGAAGTGACTACATATAGGTATGTGTGCAACCTTATATGGCTGTTACTTTGTGTTGTGTGCTTACATGGATAGTTGTTATATGTGAATTATCCGTTTCTGTAAGAAATAAGTTATTACAAAGTATACGTCATAGGGTATAAGGGTGTCACACCAACTTATAAAAAACCACCTTATTCTCGACCAATGGTCAGCCACTTCTCTCTCGACCAATCAAATGGTCGTATCTCGAATGTCCCACATCGGATGTTGGTAGAATTCCTGCTCCTTAAATGTCTATAAATAGAGGAGAACCCCAAAGGTTGCAAGTTTCGAAAAACATCTCTAACTCAAGAACTATCTTGCTTGTTGAAGATCGAAGTGTTGAAGCAATCATAAAGACCAAGCTACAATCGAGAAAAGATCAATAAAAAGACTTCAAGTCACCCGAAGAGATCTCAAGTATCAAATAGATCCCGCTAGCAGCTTTGTAAGCTAGAATCTTGGTGTAATCAATAGGCTTCTAGCCTCGCTAAATAGACAGTAATCCTCAACTTGTAATAGAAAAAGATCTCGCTAGTAGTTTTTAAACTATAAAGCTCATTGTAGCAAAGAGGTCTCGAATCTCGTTGGGATGAGACCTCGAATCTCTTAAAGGAGATCTCGGGCAGAATCCAGTTATTGTAATCTCACTCGGCAATCATTAATAAAAGCAAAGGTTTATTTCGTCGAATATATAATCTCGTTACTTGTTTCTAGTGTTGGTTTATTTTGGATTTCACCAGTATTTATATTTGAAAGCTATTTTTTTGAGCTCATATTTGAAAGCTATTGATATTTCCTTTATGAAAACATTCAAATTAGATACTTACCAATTATGTAAGTTCAATAAAGGAAGAGCAAATCTTTGCATTAATTAAAAATGTAACAAAGCAATGAAACATGGATTAAAGGCAATAATCACATACCAATTCTTACATATAAACTTATGAAGGATGCATAAACTTCAGCTACTACATAGGAATAGGATTTAGCAACAATAGGCTCATATGATCCACCATCTCTTTATCCGGTTTACCATGCCAATCTCTCTTGTAGGAATAGAAAAACAGTGATGACCGTGCAAGGTTGAGACTTGCACCTAAAAAGGGTTCTGAAATGGTCGGCGGATATTGAGCATGATACAACAAGTAATATTCTTGGTTCATCTTCTTCCAATTTTCTCTAATCAAACCATTTATATGCTCCCTTGCAATCTCTTCACAAGCTCTAGTTTCACTCATGTAGCATTCAAGTGCTTTCAAATTGTCACCTCTAGCCAATTCATCCTGGATATATGTAAAAAAGAGCAATATTATTACAAACCCTTAGCGGGTACTGGTCAACAACAGATTCAAAACATATTAACATATATATGATGCATATTGTTCATTACCGTAGAAGTCGCCAAGTCGTTTGATAGTCGGATGATAGTGGCACCATAACATAAGAGATTTGGAAGATTGTTGATATAGTCTATTGCTTCCTTTGATACGGATGATGTGGTAAGAAAGTAGCAATCAAGGAGCATAAGATGCGCGCCTATGGTAACAATGCCGTTGTGAAGGTATTCTCTAAGAGTTGGCTTATATCCATCGCGATACCATTTAGCCTCTTGCAAGTACGTGTTGCATAGCCTTGCCCACTACAATAAGAACACTATGAAATTGATTACCAAATATATATTTGTTATTAGTAATGAAGTTGAATACTGTTAAAGTTTGTGAGCATATAGACTCAAAGTCGTGCACATATAAGCTTAATAGGGTTCTATCCTAAAATCAATTGACAACAGACTTGCGAGTTAGAAATGGTTTACTTAGTTACCGCTTTGCTCAAGTAGGAGATAATGTGGAAGCCTCTCTCTTTGAGAATATAATCGGCTATCTCAATGCTTGTATTATGAATGGCAAGAAAGCAATGCTTCATTGGTTCTGGAAGTTGATCGATTCGGCTAATGTCCCATCTGATTATCATTAAACAAGTGTTATGTAAATGCTAGATGTTCATGTAAATGTTAATGCGCCTATATATTTCACAATTCAAGATGATCATCATGTAGATAGGTAGATAATAGAAGCTAGAAAATGTACTAACCGGTTGATTAAGTCAGTGAAGATCTCTAGTTCTTCAAGTGTACCATAAACATCATAAGTATCATCAAGTGCAGTAATCAAAGTAACAACTTTGGTTTCCATAACTCTGTAGTGGTGATACTCAGGCTCTTCTACTAAACCCACGGTCCACAAGTAATGCTCCATTAGCCTATCTCTTGTATATGGTAACTTCTTTGGTAACTCAAGCTCCTTCCACCACCTAATGAAGTAAATGAATTAATTAGTGCAAAATGTAGTTTTGCTCAACAAAAAAGAATTTGGTAGAATATAAACTTCTCGCATTGAAAAGTTAAGACTAAGCAAGACTAGTATATAAGATTTATTAGTCAGTTCTCCTATATATCAATTGATTTTATGATAAAACCTAGCTATTAGACTTATGTATTGATTATTCATACGAACACGTCCCTCGACTACCTAAATACTGGCCTACAGACTTTTATCATTAATTAAATAGGTGCATCGAATTGTTCTATTGAGAACTTTATCATTAACCAAAATAAACATCAAATTGGAGTATTGAGAATAGTTGTCTTTAAAGGTTGCAAGAGATCATTATTGCCAATGGTAGAAGAAAAAAGAAAGGAAAACTTAAGATCATGGATACCTTACTAGTTGTTTAATCTCATCTTTGTAACAAGTTTGTACTATATTGTAGTCCAACTTAGCTAGCCTAACCAAGGAAGGATGTAAAAGGTGATGATCATCATATGTCTCATTAATGGACCATCTGGCCTTCAATCTTGGAAATCTCCAATGCAATGGCAGATCCAACGCTTGTTGCACCACTTTTGCCCATTTGGGTTTCAAAGTGTTCACTTGTACTTTCAAATGTCGAGTCGCGAAAGCTCTAATCTCCTCAAGTGTATCATCTCCTTTACCTTCTAAGAAAGATGCTTCATATAAACTCAACAATGCTCTTATGTCCTCTGTAAATTCTTGGAGAATATTGCCTTTTTTGTCCTTGAATTTGTAGAAGACATCTGTTTGAACACAATATATCACAAGCAACATAAAATGAGAGCTCACTTAAAAAGTTTTTGTTAGATTTTTTAATCTTAAAGGTGTGGGCTTTAATATTAAGTATAATTATATTAAATGGCTAAATAATTAATGGATTTAATCAAGTGGTTCAATTTATGTTAAAATGGATATCAGATTTGACCCGATAGATTTAATTGGATTCTTTTGGGTCAAATAAATAGAAAATTAGGTTATATAGTTTCCAATACGCCAAAATCATTCAGAACTTTCTGAGAGAGTAGACATATACCTTCAGAAACCGTGTATCCATGTTGTCGTAGGACCCGAAATCTCAAAGAAGTTGCACGAAGATCCCCTGCGACGTATTTGTTCATATCATCATGATTAGCAATTTTAACACAAGATTTGATTTCTTCTTGAAAATGACGTTTTAAACCAAGCCTGTCAATGGCATCCACAAGCTCGAGTCGTCTCAAGGAGTCCATGGAGGAATAGTTCAACATGTCTTTGACCTCTGCTATCATCTTATCCCTCTCTTCTTCGTACTCACCCTTTGATCCAAGACATCCATTTTAAACAAGTCACTATAAGAACTTCACTCGTAAATTCATTTTCTCATATCAAATGTGTTAAAGGAAACCAAGTCTAATGAGATTTTATCTTAAAACCAATTAATAATAAAAAAAAGTAGACCGCGACTTTTAATTTCCCAAGTTTTCAATATAGAATTCACAATCAAACTCCAACAATACAATTAAATCAATTGAACTCACCTTGAAATCTCGGGTTGAAAGAGATTCAAGAAAATCATAATTCCATCCATTTGGTTGGTAATCTGCAGATCGACGTTTGAGCGCATAATCCGATCCCGTTGATCTTAGTGGCTTGTGTCGAATTCTTGTGGAGGACGATGTTCTTGAGCCAAGAAGAGAAGGGTGATGAAACGAACAAAGTAGTGTTGGGGAATGCTGGAATTGCCATGAGGAAGCACTGACACTCATTTTCCTTTTACCAAACGTTGTTTTCTCTTTTTGCTTTGTATTCATATATTTGGATTCAACTTAAATAATTGGTGTACGGCTGTACGCACATATGTGGGTAGGGTTTTAAAGTTCCAATAATTTTGAAAGTGGTTGAAAGTAGTTGGATCAAAATTAAGGCTTTGGGATGAGGTGCTAGGCTCCATAAGCGTTGTTCAGGAGGTTTGAAGTTCGAATTTTCCTGAAGGTATGTATGGAAAAAATTGAATTGGGAGGGTCGCTCCCAACAATGGGCCTCTGTAGTACCCGGTTTAGACGTAAATTAGCCCCAGTTAATCGAACCGAGCGAGAAATAAAATAAAAAATTAAGGCTTTGGGAGCGAACTATGACATTTTGGGGAATATTTTAAAATTTATTAAAAATGTGCCTATATTTTTATTGGTAAGCAAATGAATTCGATAATAGATTGAGAGGTTGAAACAATCGGTAAGCAGACTAAAAGATAATAGGGTAAAAAAAATACAATAAAAACTCCAAAAAAAGTAAAGGGAGACATAGTCAGTGATCAAAGGTCATCTTCATTAAGAAAGTGTATAATGAACCACTTTAATTTAAAACCCACCTTAATGAGGGGATTTTCATCAGCTATCATTTCTTTGATTTTGAGGTTGATTTTGGTTTAAATAAATAAGTTAAAGTCTTCAAAGTTTGAAAGAACTTTGTTGAGTTTTGATTTTTTATGGATATTGGTAGTTTCAGGCTTTCAGCGATAACCTAATCTAAACTTTTTACCGTATGAAGATAGGTTTTTAAGTTTAATTCAACTAAAATTATTTAGTAATATGTGGGGGGTTTTAGGTTGAGATTTTTGTGAATCGTTCTTTTTTTATAAATGAGCTACCAACTTATTTGAAGACCAATATTAGGTCACTTGAATATTGCAAGACTGACCTAAATCATCACAGCGAATGATCTTTAAGAAATTCAAAATTAATGGACTAAGAATACAAGAATCAAAGACTTGATCTAAAGGAGAAGAATAAGAACTAAGAAGAGGTAAAAAACTAGAAACTGCCGATCTAAGATAATCAAGATTGAAATGTCTTCTGACTAAGAAGTTTGCTAGTCTGCTACCGAATTACACTCCCTGTAACAATGAAAAAACAAAACATGAGGAATTTGCGAAATAAAAAGTCTGATATCTTCTAATATTTTCGCTATTTCCCAAGGAATTTTTCAAACATTTTTTAAAGAATTAATAAGCACTAGATTATCGCCTTCTATAATTAAATTAGATATATTTATTGAACTTGCATATTTAACACCTTGTAAAGTGACAATGTTTCTTCTTTAAGGACTGACATAGGTCGCAACTCTTTTTTTTTATTATCAAAATGAATAATTTTACTATTATGATCTCAGATTTAAAATCCAATATAAGTAGCAGAATTTGTTTCTTTAGAAGTATCAAAATTCAACTTGTACCAGTATGAAGGTGGTTTAATCCAAAAACGATGATTTTTTCTATTTGGTAAGTTTTTATTGTGAGATTTTTGTGATAAGTTGAAAGTAGTTGGATCAAAATTTAAGGCTTTGGGTTGAGATTTTTATATAGTTGAAAGTAGTTGGATCAAAATTAAGGGTTTCGATGAGATTTTTTACAATAGCATTTTGGGAAATACTTAAAATTTATTAAAAATATGCCTATATTATTTTTGGTAAGGAAATGGATTTGGGTAAGTCTTCAAGCCAAAACAATCGATAGTCGAACTAACCAGTAAGAGGGCAAAAAATCCTAACACGAGAAAAACTTAGCATATGGTCAAAAGTCACTAAAAAGTAAAAATGGATGAGATGAGGTAAGGGTGCTCACGGGTGTAGATCGCCCGCAAATTGCGTTGACCGACCCGCAGATAATGAGTCGGGTTGTGAGTCATTATTTTAATTTTAGTGTTATGGATCAGGTCGGGTTAAATCCATCAGTTTGCGGGTTGACCCGCAAAAACCACAACCTTTATTTAAAAAAACTTATTATATTATTTAATGCATAAGAGTATAATTTTAAAAATTGATATGATTTTTTATTTTATTTAGTGTTTTTATTTTTTGAATTCATATCTTTATTACTCCCTCTATTTATCTCCGTTTAAAAAAAATTGTTCTCTTAGCCTCAAACGGGTTGACGTGCAAAACCCGCAACCGCGAGTCAGATTGCGGGTGTAACACCCCGATAATTTATATGGAATTGAGGTGCTTCCCATGTCAATAAGAACTCTTCCTTTTCTGGGTTCGAGTGAGAACAAAGAACTCAAAAGTTAAGCGTGTTGGGGCGAGAGTAGTACCAAGATGGGTGACCTCCTGGGAAGTCCTCGGGTTGGCATGGGATAGCGCTTCTAAAGGCTTGGGCATTACAAATGGTATCAGAGCCGACTCTGGGTTACGAGTTGGCTTGGCTTGGTAGGCGGTCACTCGACCCAGAGGGCGGTCATTGGGCCTTGACGAGGACCTCAAGTGCTTAAGTGGGGGAGATTGTAACACCCCGATAATTTATATGGAATTGAGGTGCTCCCCAGTTCAATAAGAGCTCTTCCTTTTCTGGGTTCGAGTGAGGACAAAGAACTCAGAAGTTAATGGGTGACCTCCTGAGAAGTCCTCGGGTTGGCATTACATCGGTCAATAAAAGAATTTTTGCGGGCCAACGGGTCAACCCACGACCCAAATTACAGGTCGGGTCGGGTTGACCCGTTGAGCACCCTTGGATGATGTAAGCACTTCAGAAAGAAGTAGCATCAATACACAGGAAAAATGGGTCATCCTCAGTACGAGAGACTGGAAGTACATAATAAACCTCATCGATTAGCCTCACATAAATATAATAGCTTGACCACAACCTTGACCATACACAACTAGCACACAACTCATTTGAACTCCTAAAAAAAATACTCTTCGGCTTAAATGGATTTGAAATTCATTTGAAAAGAGTAATTGAAACAAAAAATTTGGCTCTCATTTTTTTTGATTTTGAGGTTGAGTTTAAATACATAAGTTAAAGTTTTGAAAGAACGTTGTTGATTTTTATTTTATTTTTGATGGATATTGATAGTTTTGGTGCAAGTGTTAAATTAACATAACATCTCCCTTATTTTGTTATTCGAAATGCCAAAGAGTTCGGAAATATAGAAATCCTCCACTTTATTTTAAGTTAGAGCACCCCACTTTTTGACTCTACTTTGTAGGGGGTTACTCACTTGTTCATCAGAGTTTTTTCTTGACTACGTCTGATCAATCCGTACTTGAATTTGATTGGTGAGTATCTCAAAGGAAAATTTTATTTATTAAAGTTGAACCCCAGACTTCATGAATGTGGAGTAAACCGCTTACCACCTAAGGACTAAAACCAAACCTATTTTTCACAAGAACTGATCTCAAGTCTGTCAATTAGCCAGGTTACAGTTTTAGATAACCAGAATACTTATATGATGTGATTAAGTAGTCCAATACAGCATCATCACCAAGGAACTCCAATCTGTGGGGCAAAATTCAGAACAGCTAAGAATTAAACCATTTTATTTAAATTTTGAAAATTTTAAAATATGGAGTATTGAAGAGGTAGACCCTTATGCTGGAATTTGTGTTTGGTAGGCTATCAATTCATTATGGAGACTGTACGAGGGATGTACAAAGCAGTAGACCCTTATGCTGGAATTTATGTTTGGTAGGCTATCAATTTAAACTATTGGTAGAGCAATGTGTATATGTACATATAGATTAATAAATGTAGGTTTAAATTTTATTTTGACTAATTTTACATAGAGTTTATATCTTTTGGTTTATTATCTCTTTTTGGGTTCATGATTTTGTAAACTCGGGTTTATAATAGTGTATTTTATAGTTCATATATTTTAAGTCATACTAGTTGTTATTTTGGTTCATATCTTTTGCTTTATGATATTTGTTCTTTTAGTTTATGTTTTTTATAAGCATAGGTTGATAATATTTAGTCTTACGATTCATATATTTTTGTTTATAAAAGTTAATTTATTAGTTCATGTCTTTATAGGGTTAAGTTCATAACATTTGGCTATAAGATTCAAGTAAATCTATTTTTTTTTATTAGGTAAGGATTAGGAGGCACTCCTTCACGGAGGCCGTCCCAGAGCATCCTTGTGGATGGGAACATTAAGTTCTGTATGAGTCTTAATAAACTCTTCGGGGAGACTATGACCAAATTTAGCAATTTTATCGACCACAGCGTTACACTCCATGGGAAAGTGATTAATTGAAATATCATGTGATCCAGAAATTGAGGCAAGGATATCGGAGATTATTAGTTTAATCTCCCAAGGACTCATATCTATTTTTTAAACTGCATTAATGACTTGGAGATCATCTCCCTCAATTTCAACATTCCTTAGGTTTCTTTTCTAGTTATCTTCATTTCACGGATATCCTCTCAAAAGGCCAAAGCTTCGGCTTTTAATGCAAAAACGTTATCAAATTTACAAGTTTTCAAGTCAATCATTCAACCGAAATGGTTCCTGATTACAATTCAAGTAAAATTTTTAGCTAGGCAGATAGGCCCATAAAACAAAGGGTCGAAATCAAGAAGACTTCGGGAAAATGGCTAAAAATAAACTCTATGGAAAAAAATATTCAACATGGATTATTGAAATATAATAATTACAATAAAGGAATATAATTCATTAGGTCATGAATTAAGTTAATCAAATTTGGTAGTTCATGGAGTTTTGACGGTGTAAATTTTATTCAGAGGAATGAGAGAGTTAGGTCATAAAGTTGGTATGCAATGCTTTTCATGTTTTTTTTATTAAGCTTCCATTTCATGTTAGGTCTTAGCTTAAATATTGAAACAAAGTTTGGTCATAATATTAGAGAAACTCAAAAAAGAGCGTTTTTAAGCTTTAGGTGAAACCTAGTATGAAAATAAGCCTTGTTTAGCTCTTCTTTCTTGCTTCTTCTACCCTTCATTCCCCTTCAAAAAATTATTATAGGGTCCTGGGGTTTAAAGATAAGGGCTCTCCATTTTCTTTAGAAGCTCAATATAATAAATTTGCCGAGGAGGCGTTTACTTAGCCGATGAGGCTCTTTATTATGCCGAGGAGAAGGCTTGCATGTTGCCGAGAAGGCTTAGACTTCTATCGGGAAAGCCTTATTCTATTTAAATTCTAATTAAAAAATGGAAATGGTGATGTTTTCCGACGATCGTTTTTACCTCCCGACTTTTGATCTTGGGAGTTTGTGTTGGTCGTTTGATATGTTTTTGTGATTGATTTTCGATCGCATTCTATTTGCATCCGATTGTGTTTTTTGGTATTTCTATTTTTCCGTCGTTATCATGTGGACGATAGAGTTTGGGTCATATTTGCCTTCGAGGTTCGACGGCTAGTGGTCTTCTAGTCCAGTGTCCGACGGGTGTTGTCATATTTTTCATTTCATTGTTGTGACCTTTTTTGGTGGTGACTTTGTCCGTTGGCCGCCGATTGACACGTTTCTTCTTGTTACATGTCTTTTTTTTTGGTAGAATGAGAGACAACACTCTCGGGACCCTCTAAGGGCATTTTATTAATAAGGAAAAAGGGATAAGTACTAAGCAAACGGGGGATAGTCCGACCCCTAACATCAGCAGAAATAAAAGATAAAACACCCTCCGGCGAGTCAATCAATACATGAAAACCTATACTAAACAAAAAAAGCAAAAGAAGGTAAATAGTCAGCTACACTATTAGCTTCTCTATAAATCTCGGTGTTTCATGTGTGTGGTCTTGAGCTGGTGGGTCTACGTGGCCATTTGAGAACTTATTTTTCATGTGTGGTTTAGAGTATTAATTATGTTCAAATCATATATACATGATGGTGGTGTATGTGGAAGATTACTTACTCTTTTATAATGACTTATTTATAGAAATACTAGACATGAGTTTATATATATGGTGGTTGTGTGTTATTGTGTAGTTTTTTCGATGAGGAAAAAGATTAAGGTATCTACCCTAAATCATCGGATGAGACAAAGTGTGTGATTGGCATCAAAGAAACATGGTTTTAGCTATAAACCCATATCGATCTAGTTCTATATAAACACCACACCAATCTAATCTTGAAGCATCACACATTCACTCTCTCTAATGACATTCCACTTTTCCTTTGCTCATACATTTTACATCCTATGCTTAGTTTTCTTATGCTAATGGCAATTGTTACCCCACCTTTGCCCTATGCAATATTGGTCATGCAATGGCCAATGAGTTTATGCCAAACCCCAACGTGCAAGTTTTGCATACACCTATCACGGTTGTTTCAAATCCGTGGACGTGTCCATTATATGTCAATTATGTCAAAAGGACTTCTTATGAAAGCGATACATTTAGTAGATCAACTATGTTGGCAAATATACCAATACTCAGTTGGTCTAGAGGTAAAGTGGTATTAGACTCCTTAAGTGTTGTCCAGGAGATTCGAAGTTCAAATCCCACTGGCGGCATGTATGGAGAAACTGAAATTGGGAGGGTCTCCCCCAAAATGGAGCCACGAAGTACCCGGTCCGGATATAGGTCGGTGTCCGACCGATCGGACCGGGCAAGACCAAAATAAACTATGAAGGCAAATATAACACTCACTCTATTCGGTTCAATTTTGGTGAGGTAAAATCCTTTTTTAATCTTAATTTAACTTATTTAAATAAAATATTGTTTTAGAATATACCCAATCTTCAAGTATCTTGGCCTAACTTCATTGACGAAAGAACTAAAATTGAGTTTCAAACATATAAATCGGGAAAGCGTGGATTGTGCCCGGGCATATCCATGCATGATTATTTCGCCTCAATTGAGGTGCTCTTTAGAGTAGTGTATATGAGAGTTTTTGATGCTCTTAAGAAGAAGAGTATCTTTCATATATACCTAATTTATTTGATTTTGTCAATTGTTTTTGTTTTCCTTATGAATATTTCTCCGTCCAACGTTTGCATGGTAGCGATTAGAGATATGCACAATGCCATCTTCTTAGACCTCTATCATGTCACAATCAATAGATGCAAAATGGGATACATGGTGAAAATCAGGATGTGTGTGACCCTAGATCTAAAAAGTTATAAAATTGCACATGTTACTCAAATTTCTTCCCATGATGTGGAAATGATGTGTGATTTTACACATTACAATTTACAAGACAAGACTTTGGATTCTTAGAGAAGAGAAGAAGGATTTATTAATGTTACTAAACTGCACATCATTTTCACATCCTATGATGAGATTTGGGTAGTTTGTGTAGTTTAGAAACATTATTTGATCTAGGTTCACACACATCCTGATTTTCACCATTTATCTCACTTTGCATCTGATGATTGTGACAAGGTGGAGGTTTGAAAAGATGGCATTGTGCATTTGTGCATATCTTCAACCGCTATCTTGTCGGCGTTGGACGGAGAAATTTCGTTAAAGAAAATCAAAAAATAAAATCAAAGAGATTAGTACAAAAATGCATTCTTCTTCTTAAGAGCATCGAAAAATCTCATATGCACTACTCCAAAAAGCACCACATTTGAGGCGAAATAAACATGCATTGACATGCCCGTACACAATCCATGCTTGTCCCATTCATATGCCCGAAACTCGGTGTTAGTTTTTCCGTCAATGAAGTTAAGTCAAAATATTTGAAGATTGGGTATATTCTAAACCAAAATTGAATTTAAATAAGTTAAAATAAGATTAAAAAGAGGTATTAGTGTGTATTATATGTAATATATGTATTTATGTAGTTTTATGCTCTTTCCTTGTTTAGAGGTTTAGGGTTTTGTCTTTAGAAGCTTGTATATAAACTCTTTTATCGTTAATGAGAAATCAGGTTTCCATGCCACAATATTCTTTATGGTATCAGAGCGACGAAAAAATAATCGATCCAAACCCTAGTCGGGGCTGCCGCCTTCACGCTGCTCACCCCTCACCGGAATTCCACCGGTTCTTCTCATCGTCACTCAAAATTTCTAGTCCTCCTTCTCGCTTTGCAATCATGCCGGGAAAGGACGAGAATCTCAAACCAAATTCGTCATATTATCTTCACCCATCGGATCATCCCGGGATGAAAATATGTCCCGTGGTGCTTAAAGGAGACAACTACCAAGAGTGGGAGTTATGCATCCACAACGCGTTCAGAGCGAAGCGGAAGATCGGATTCATAGACGGCACAATCACGAAGCCGGACGACTTGGTGGAATTGGAAGACTGGTGGAGCGTCAACTCCATGCTCGTCGGGTGGATCATCCAGTCCATCGAGGAGTCCGTTCGGTCTACAATCACCTACTACGAATCCGCAAAACAGTTGTGGGATGACTTGAAACAAAGATTTTCCACTGGCAATGGACCGAGAGTCCATCAATTACGATCTGACTTGGCACGCTGCACCCAAGGAGGCAAAAGTGTAGCGACGTACTTCGGATCCTTGAAGAAACTCTGGGATGAACTTGCTCATCATCAAAGCAGTAGGCGCTGCACTTGTGGGAAATGTGAGTGCACATGGGCCAACGATCTGATGAAGGAGCGGGAAGATGAACAGATCCATCAGTTCTTGATGGGTCTTGATGATGTGTTTGCAGCAGTTCGGTCCCATATACTCGCTCGGGAGCCAATGCCAAATCTGAGTCGTGCCTATGCCCTAGTTATTTCCGAAGAGAGACAGCATATGGTGACTTCGGGTCATGACAACAGTCGTGATACCCCTGCTGAGGGCGCAGTGTTCGCAATTCAAGGGTGAGGCTCATCGCGCCAGGAGAAGCGCTTTGACACGGCTGAGCGCGGGTCTGGATCTGGGCGCGATTCTGGTGCAGGGCGAGGGGACAGCAAGCGCCGCCTGGGTGAACGACCTTATTGCACCCACTGCGAGCAGATAGGGCACGAAGCCCGCACTTGTTATCAAGTGGTCGGATTTCCCGACTGGTGGAGCGACGATCGAATCGCTAATTACAAGGCTCGGTTGGCTGCTGGATCATCTGCTGCATCGGGCGACAGATCGAAGCCGGGCGTCGGGCGCCGAGGACGTGCCAACGTTGCGCAAGCTGGAGATGCTTCATCGTCTGGTTCGGGGGGTCTTGATGCTCTAACAGCGGCGGATCGCGCTGGTACGGGGTTAACAGATTCCCAATTTGCACAATTGGTTAATTTAATGAAATTAAATAATGGCTCGTCAAGCAACAATACGGGTATGTGTTCTAACTGGATCTTGGATACCGGGGCATCGTTTCATATGACCGGGGATTCCTCATTGCTTAGTGATTTAAAAAATGTTACGAAATCTACTATTTTGTTGCCTAATGGCTCGACCACCACTGCTTGTCGTGCCGGAGTTGTTCGCTTTATCGATCGACTTATTATTCGGGATGTACTTTTGGTCCCTCAGTTGACTTGTAATTTGATTTCATGTGCTCAATTGTTGAAGTATCAAAATTGCATTGTGACAGTAACTGATAATCTATGCATATTACAAGATCGTACCACGATGACCTTGATTGGAGCGGGTGAGGAGCGAAATGGGGTTTACTGGCTACGTGTCGCAACGGCAACAGCTCTTGCTTCACGGATTGAGGCCGATTCTGCAACCCTTTGGCATTCCCGTTTTGGTCATCCTTCCCTTTCTGTACTTCAGCAGTTACCTAATGTTAAAATAAATGGTCACTTAGACCCGTGTGATAGTTGTCATAGGGCTAAGCAAACTCGATCTGTTTTTCCTATTAGTCAGTCAAATGCTTCAAATTGTTTTGATATTGTTCATTGTGATGTATGGGGCCCTTATCGGACCCCTACTGCTACTGGTGCTCGTTATTTTTTAACATTGGTTGATGATTTTTCTAGAGGAGTTTGGATTCATCTTATGGTTAATAAAAGTGAGGTTGCTTCTTTAATTGCTAATTTTTGTGCCATGACTCTTCGTCAATTTGATAAACAAGTTAAATGTTTTCGTAGTGACAATGGCACTGAATTTACTTGCATGCGTTCCTTTTTTGATCAAAATGGAATTGAATTTCAAACATCTTGTGTCGGAACCCCCCAGCAAAATGGTAGAGCGGAATGTAAGCATAGACATATTTTAAATGTTGCTAGGGCACTTCGTTTTCATGCTCATCTACCAATGGCATTTTGGGGTGACTGCGTTTTGACTTCTGCTTATTTAATCAATCGCACTCCAACTCCTCTACTTCACAACAAAACTCCGTTTGAAATTCTTCATGGCCGACCTCCTTGCTATGGTCGTTTACGTGTTTTTGGATGTTTATGTTATGCCTCCATTATTCCTCGAAATTCAGATAAATTTGCATCTAGGGCTAGAAAATGCATTTTTGTGGGTTATCCCAAAGGTCAAACAGGCTGGAAAGTTTATGATTTAGAGACCAATGAACGTTTTGTATCTGCTGATGTTGCATTTTATGAAACACATTTTCCTTTTCAAGCCCTTTTAGAACCTGTTGCACACTCCAGTGCAGAGCCACACCCGTCAATTTTTGACATATCCCATAACCCTAATTCCCATTCGCAGATGTACGACAGGGGGAGTGGGGTTCAATCTCCTTCTGTCTTCATTCAAGAACCCGTCCTTAACTCCACAAATGCCCCAACGCAGACAGATGTTAGGGGGAGTGGGGTTCAATCTCCCTCTGACTCTGTTCAAGTCAGTTCTGGTTCCAACTCCTCATTAGCCCCAACGCAGACAACTGATGGGGGAGGTGGGGTTCAATCCTCTCCTGTCGCTGTTCAAGAAATGCCTCGTGCCCTCGTCGTTCTACCCGTGATCGGACTCCTTCTGTGAAGCTAAAAGGCTATATTTGCAACACCGTGCGTGGCCCTGTAACTTCATCGTCTCTTTCATCTCAACCATCTGGGTTGTCAGGTATATTCTATCCTATAGCTAATTACGTTAACTGTTCACGGTTTTCGCCTACACATGTTGCTTTCATTGCTGCTGTTCAGTCTATTCCAGAGCCTACTTCTTTTGCTGCTGCTGCTTCTGATCCACTTTGGCAAGCCGCCATGCAGGCTGAAATTGACGCTTTAAAGCGTAATGGGACTTGGACACTTTCTGATCTCCCACCTGGTAAGAAACCCATCGGATGTAAGTGGGTTTATCGGGTTAAATACAAGTCTGATGTTACCGTTGAGAGGTACAAGGCTCGGCTGGTTGTTCTAGGAAACAATCACAAAGCCGGCATTGATTACAAAGAAATTTTTGCTCCAGTCACCAAGATGGTTTCCGTTCGGATTTTTCTTGTTGTTGCTGCTATTCGGAATTGGGAATTGCATCAGATGGATGTTCACAATGCATTTCTGCATGGAGATTTGCATGAGGAAGTTTATATGAGACCTCCTCCTGGTTTTGCTAGCGCTTCTGGCAAATTTTGTCGCCTCAACCGTTCCTTGTATGGTCTCCGTCAAGCACCTCGGAACTGGTTTGCCAAACTAGCAACTGCTTTACGCAGGTTAGGGTTTACTCAATCCCGGGCTGATTATTCTCTGTTCTCTTACACTCGTTCTGGTGTATGTCTTCATGTTCTGGTTTATGTTGATGATCTCATTATTGCCGGGAATGATTCTGCTGCCATTGCTAACTTTAAAGCACAATTGAGTTCCTGTTTTCATATGAAGGATCTTGGTCTGCTTAAGTACTTTCTCGGCATTGAGATAGCTCGTTCTGCTGAGGGTTTGTTTTTGTCTCAGCGGAAATACACTCTTGATATTCTGACTGAGGTCGGTATGCTTGGTAGTAAGCCATGTGAGTTCCCTATGGAGCAAAATCACAAGCTTGCTCTTTCAGCTAGTCAATTGTTTGAGGCCCCTGATAGGTATAGGAGGTTGGTTGGGCGTCTGATTTACCTGACCATTACCCGTCCTGAGATTTGTTTTGCTGTTCATACTCTTGCTCAGTTTATGCAAGAACCTTCTGTGGATCATTGGGATGCTGCTGTTCGGGTTCTCCGGTATCTTAAGAGTCATCCGGGTCAGGGTGTCTTTTTATCGTCCAGTGGGAGTTTGTCTTTGACTGCATATTGTGACTCTGATTATGTGACGTGTCCTCTCACATGTCGATCTGTTACTGGCTACTTTGTTCAGCTTGGCTCTTCGCCGGTTTCTTGGAAGACTAAGAAACAACACACAGTCTCCAGGTCTTCTGCAGAAGCTGAATATCGTGCCATGGCAAGCGCTTGTTGTGAGCTTCTATGGTTGAAAGAGTTGTTGCGTTCGCTTGGCATCTCTCATACTGCTCCTATGCGCTTGTATTGTGATAGTCAAGCAGCGCTCCATATTGCCGCTAATCCGGTTTTTCATGATCGGACTAAGCACATAGAGGTAGACTGTCACTTTATTCGGGATCTCCTTCTTGTCGGCACTGTTCGTACATCTCATATTGGTACTCATTCTCAGCCGGCTGATATACTTACTAAGGCCCTTGGATCTCAACAGTTTCATCACTTATTGGGCAAGTTGGGCATTCGAGATCCCCATGCTCCAACTTGAGGGGGAGTATTAGTGTGTATTATATGTAATATATGTATTTATGTAGTTTTATGCTCTTTCCTTGTTTAGAGGTTTAGGGTTTTGTCTTTAGAAGCTTGTATATAAACTCTTTTATCGTTAATGAGAAATCAGGTTTCCATGCCACAATATTCTTTAAGAGGGGTTTCCTCACCAAATTTGAACCGAACAAAGGGAGTGTTATCTTTACCGCGCGTACCTTTATAGTTGATCCACTAAACTTATCGCTTTCGCAAAAAGCCCTATGAACATGATTAACATCTACTATTCCATGGATTCAAAATAGTCTTGAAAGTTGTATGTTGGACTTGCACATTTGAGTTTGACAAAAATCTGTTGGCCACTTCATGGCTAGTATTGCATAGGGTGAGGGGCATCAATTGTCATTAACATAAGAAAGCTAACCATATGATGAAAATTGTTTAAGTAAAGGTAGAGTAGAATGTCATTATAAAATAAATGTGTGATGCTTCAAGATGCAATTGGGTGTTATTATTCTGGCTTATAGCTACGACCATATTTTGTTTGTTGTCAATCATACACTTTGTCTCATTCGATGATTTAGGTTAGATACCTTAATCTTTTCCTCATTAAACAAATTACACATTTACACACATCTTCTATATTTATAAACCCATATCAAATATTTATGTAAATAAAATTGATATTATAAAAGGGGAAGCACTCTTGCTCATACACCACCATCATATGTCTATATATATATATATATATAGTTTGAACATAACTAATATATTTAATTATTATCAAAAGTTTTAATATTTTCTTTACTCCATGTAAAACTCGCACATCGCCGGATGTAGGCCCCAATTTCGATAGTGACTAATGTTAGAATATCTTAACAATATCTTTCATTTTACTCTCAAGTTTCTACTAGAATTACTAGGGTTTCTCCTTAAATCTCTCCTTTAATTAGTAGTATGGTTTTATGTAACCTATCTATATTTAAACAACATATTAGTTCAATAACAATTCTCACATTGTATGGTATCAGAGCCCATCGGTTCGGGTCCTGACTCCTAATCTATTAATGGGCTAGTCGGCCTTATAAGACGTGACGTCAAGTGCAACTACCATATCACAGGGCCAGACAGTTGCACTTGAGAGGGTGTGTGAAGATAAAGACTTTCCCACAGCAGGAATTTGAAAGATGCCTAGCATATATTACTATTGGATTACTTCTCCTATTGTCAATTGGTTTTAGAATTGAATTTCATGGGTTTGTGTGCTAGGCTCATAACACGATTATGCGCAGAAACAGATGTGTGGACTCCCACATTAAAGTTGGCCCACCAAACTTTAACATGGTATCAGAGCATATGAGTTTATGTAAAATGTGATAATTGTTATTGAACTAATAGGTTGTTTAAATACATCTAGGTTACATAAAACCATACTACTAACTAAAGGAGCGATTTAAGGAGAATCCTAGTAACTCCAGTAACAACTTAACAATAAAATAAAATATATTATTAAGATATTCTAACATCGCCCTCAAGTTTGACTTGTCTTGTTGTCAAACCCTGTTTGGCTAAGATCATGCTGAATCTTGAACGTAGCAGTGGTTTCATTAGGACATCAGCAAGTTGTTCATTAGGGAAATCACCCAAAGCAATTCACAAGCTATTTCCGCCAAAGCTTTATACATTGCTTCTGTTGATGAGCGAGCTACTGATTTTTGCTTACTAGACGACCATGATATGGGAGTGGAACTAAGATACCAGATGTAACTTGTTGTGGAGATATAGTTATTCATGTTGCCAGCCCAGTTGGCATCTGAAAAGTCATGGATTGGTAGGTAGAATTGTAAAAGTATATATACAAACGTCATTAAACACTTCGATGTGGAAAGCACTTTGTACATCAACCAACTCTAACTGAGCTCAATCTTAGTTAGACCAACGTTCACCTTATTAGAATTAGTAGGTAGAATTGTCAATTGCCAATAGGTCTAGAGGGATAAGACAAGTGGTGGAGCTAGGAATGTTTGGAAAGGAGGTGGACCTCAAACAACTGTTCTTAGAAAAATCAGGCTAGTATAACATATCGGCATATACATAAAATATCGAATACAAAACTATATTTGTTTCTTTTAATTAAAAATTAAATGATACGAATTAAGTTACATTTATTTATTTTTAATTAAAAATTAAAAACCCAATAAGGAAATTAGAAATTAGAATGTCGATTGAAATAGCTAATTTTTCTTTTAATTAAATGGTCTATTTTGAAAAAATTAGAAAACCCAAGTCAATATTTTAGAGAAGGCCCAAATAAATTTACAATAACAAGACCAATTGCCCAAAAATAATGTTTTAAAAACCCTTTCTTCCCCAAATTGCTCCTCCAACCTCGTGCAGACAATTTCCGATGCCACACTCATCTTCTTCATCATGCTTCTGCAATTCCGCCATTGCACTCCCCTCACGCCCCAAAATCTCAAGTTTCTTCTTCTCCGCTCCTGCCCTCACCCCAAACCTGGGGGCGGCTCTCTTCATCTGTTCACCCTGCGCCCCCTCCCTCCACCACTAGATGAGACACTAAGTTTCCTTAAGCGTTTGTACAGGGATTCGGGTTCAAATTTTTTGACAGCATGTATTCAAAAACTGCATATAGAGAGTCGCCCCATTAAATACCTTTGCCCCCTTGTAGTACCTGGTCTAGACGTAAAGCAACTTTGGTTAATCAAATTGGAGGAGAGATAAAAAAATGGTAGAATTAATATAAAGATTCAAAGTTTACACTTTCACCGCGAATTGCCACTAATCATAGACCGAAGTCGTTGAAGGTTGACCGAAAGTTGACAACTTGACATAGTGTTAAATCAACAAGAAAGGCATAAGCGGATCAAAATGAGAAGACATATGATGCTTAAGTAAATTGTTGCAGCTGGAAATCACGAACAAGGTTGTGTTTAGGAACGGGCTAAACATATAAAAAACATGTCTTTAATGAAAAATTGGCTTAAAATTTAACCACAAACCCTAAACCTGTTATATGAGTAAAGGCTAGTTCTATCTAAGTTATAAATATTATTAAAGCATTCGGACATTTAGACATCTATTCAAACGGCTAAATTTCTAAAGATAATACTTAGATATCACCAGTTCGACTGTCCAGACTAGTTTACTAATGTACACTACAATTTCTATAAAAATATCTCATTGGCCTACAATCGTCTACACACTACACTCATGGACTCTTCACAAGATTGTCAATCTCGTACATGCCAAATGCCATTAATCACAAATAATGCATTAAAAATGTCTTTTGGAGGCATTCCAAAAAGTTGTCAACGTAAATTTGACAACGTGTAAAACATGATTTTCTAGCTAGCTAAGAGCAACTATCATTGTCTCTTATTCAACTTTTACGTTATTTTTCCGGGCTATTTTTAACTTGAGCACATTAGAGCATTTTATATTCTACGAATCTATACTTCTAAATTCTAACTCAATTATTGATCTTAGATATATTAGCTTGTGACTTTAGCACATTTGTATACGTCTCTTTTTATCGATCTTTTCGATTCTCATTAACAAAAGAAAAAACACAAACATAATTTTGTGGTGTGGGCATAGATAAATATGAGTTTGAATCTTGTGAAGAATAAATATTATGTGCGAATATGAGACGAGTAAAAGTACATTGTACTTTTAACGTTTTACAATACACTTTTAATAAGGATAGTAGATAAAATACATCAAACAACCATTAGTGAATCTCATATTATACATAACTTTTATGTCATATATGATTCACACTCAGATAATTATACATACACACAAGCTAACAAAAAAGAAGAGTAAGCTAGTCTAGAGAAACACTCAAATGTCAATAGTAAAATTAAGCATCTCAAAATTTGTATGATACTTGTATATTATTGTAGTGAAATTTCTAACCTATGTCGAAGGGCATAATTAGGAGAATCTTGAAATATATGATATTTGTTAGATGTATTATTTTATGATTTTTTTCATAAATTAAATCATAAAAATGCATGAGATATTTTGGCCGCGTTCAACTCACGAGTTAAAGGATTGAAAAGGAGTACTCAACTAAAGGATACAAAAAAATAACGACAAATTTGATTGAAAATGATATTTGGGCCTATCAGCCTACGGCTGTAACAAAAATATAAGAAAGTATATAAAAATACGGGCCCAATAAGTGATAAGATAAGGTGTAAGAATTTCGGGGACCGAAGAAGCGGGTGACGTGTCAGGGATTTTTTACCACTTAGCATATAAAGTCGGGATCCACCCATTTTACCCAAAAGCTTAAGCCAATGGGTTGGGTTTCCTCCTTCTATATATGCTAGTGGTTTATCCTCCATATTCCCGATGTGGGAAGTGGAAGTTTTCTCCAACACGCCCCCTCAAGTGGTAACTAGCCTGGTCTAGTTAGCGCTTGAATATTTTTTTTTTTCTGACGGGTTTGCGTTTTAAATGCTAGCCCGTTTTTTTTGACGGATTTAGCATCTCATTCTCTTTTTAGCTATATATCCGTTTTTGCCAGGAAAACCGGACCCGGATCGAACCTGCTCTGATACCATGTAATAATTCCGGGGACCGAAGAAGCGGGTGACGTGTCAGGGTTTTTTTACCACTTAGCATATAAAGTCGGGATCCACCCATTTTACCCAAAAGCTTAAGCCAATGGGTTGGGTTCCTCCTTCTATATATGCTAGTGGTTTATCCTCCATATTCCCGATGTGGGAAGTGAAAGTTTTCTCCAACATAAGGTAATAATGGACACGAATTAATTCTCCTAAACTTACGTAGCACTTCTACTATTTGATATTATGTTTCTTTTTTATCAAATAAGAATTAGGCGGGACAAACGACTTAGCCATTATCCCAGCCTATAATCGAAAAGATGCGAATTTTAAGTTTTAGTGAGTTCAGTTATGATTTCATGAGAGCCTGTGAGTCAAGAATGTGATTTTATGGGTCACTTGATTCACCTCTCTAAAGTTATGAATTACTATTTTATAGATGAACTAGGAATCTAGGATATCGAAAAATTAGTAATTTATTTTTTCAAGAATAATGACAGATTTTTTAAAAAGATTTGATAACAATTATATTCTCTCTTTTAATACATTGGACAACAATCATTTTGTTTTTATTTTTTTTAGTAGGTAAGAATTCGGTTATCAGATAAGAATAATATCCGAAAAGTTAATAAGACAACATTCGAAAGACCGACAACAACAATCAAACATGACAAATAAATAAAGAAAGAAAATATAATGACCAAAAGGACCAATATGTGCTAGCTCTTTGATATGTTTGTGACACTTGTGAAGTCCACTATACTGAATCTTCATTTTCTGCCAACAAAAAACACACATATATATTTCTGCCCATGAGATCCTCGTGCTCAAATTTGAATATTTGCCCACGTTTCATTTTAAAATCTCGATGCAATGTGAGATTGTTGCCAGACTGTTCTCTTTTCGGCGCCGAACTAGGAGTACATTATTATGCTTTCACTTCTTTAATGTACCCGATTTATTAGCCAAACTGCCAAACATGGAGTAATAAATAAATAAAAATAAAAAATTCATTATTGCAAAAATAATTAGTATAAGCTATAGTATAATACGGAGTATTTCTTAAACTTTAAGCTGAATTGACTTTAGATTATCGAGCACCATATTATAGATTTATAGTATAATAACTTCTCTTTTGGTTTGATATAATCTTTGATTCTTTTGTTTGAACCTGGATAAAATGGAGTTTATTAGCTATGAACAAAAAAATTCTACTTAGTTTTTGTTACTTTAATAACTGCTAAAATTTTGCAGTAACTGTAATTTACTACGAAGTAATTGGTACAATTTTTCAACACAAGTTACGATTCTAATTTGAAGATTAAATTAAATTTTAAATTTTTTTAGTAAGGTCTGGTGGACCAATAAGTTGGGACTCATGCATATAATAAGGGTAATATAAAAGTTTAATAAAATTTTAACCTAAAATCAAAGGACAATAGATGAAATAATTATGGATGATTGTGTGTTGTGGAAAAGACTCTCTCAGCATGCACCCTCGCAAAGTATTTTATAAGAATTACTATGAAATTAGTTTAAAGGACAACAAAATAAAATAAGATATTTATGGTTGAAATTAGATTTACCTCTCACCAAATCTATTTATGATTTTTTTTTTTAATTATTTTTCCTAGGGTTCACCAAACCATATGGCTTTAGAACTTCAATCATAGAGCTTTTTTACAACTCTATCGAATTCGAACCGGTTTTTTTAGTCGAAAAATAACCAGGTCTGTTTAGATTGCACGTGATGTACTCAAACGAATCTTTGCGTTTGAACTGCACATAATGCAAGCCTGTGGACGTCAGTGTTTGAGATCCCGCCAAATAATTTCCAGATATTTTTATTCCGACGTACTAGCAAGCTACTAGTTAATGTAAACACTGTGATTAATGCAAATGACCTAATTAATTAGGCTAGGATTTAGTAAAGCTTTTTGCATTTAGCAAAATTTAAGTTTAAGCAATAGCCTTCGAAGGCAAAAATATATGCAAGTTATATTCATGATTGATTAATTAAGCTAGGATTAAAACAAATAAGATTGTGATTTTCGAACAAGTCCTAACGTCAGATAAGTGAATAACGCATAATGATTGACGAAATCTTATGAGAAAACAAGCAAAAGATTTGATAAGATTACTCCAACTCATGCTTCTCATAATTCCCCCATTTTATTCCTTTAGACACACAAGTTGCTTCTTATAATAGTCTTTTGAGATACTTGCAAATCGTCATTGTAATTGGAGTGATTTTTTGTATGTCAAAGAAAGTATATCTATTGACTAAGTCAAATAAATTATGCTTGAATCTAGCTAGTTATTTTGCGTTTTAAGACATTGTTTGGTCTATCAATTAGTTGAAACTGGATTTGAAGTTAAAGTAGTAGTTTTTTTAATCCAAAGTCATACTATTGTGAGAGACCTAAGAGCACCCACATTGGGAGAGACCTAAATGGATCTCTCACCAATATAATAAGAATTATTTGGGTGAGGGACCGTCCCTCAGAGTCCCTTTTTTGAGAGACTGAGAGACTCTCATACAAAAAAGCCATTTTTTATAATTTTTATATTTTTTTTTACTGTGGTAGGAACTCTTCGAGAGGTCCTCAATGGAGATTCCCTAAGAACATTCTCAGCCATTGTCTAAATTTTAGTCATAGAAAGAAAAATACAATAAAATTAAATTAAATGTGGATAGAGGAGAAGGAAATTTTGTATGACCGGTCTTCACAATGACCGAAACGGAGCTTTGGTCATCACATGACATAATGACACATGTCATCGAAGAGAGGAAAAAAAAATGAATATAATTTTTTAATATGGTGACGTAGGCATGACAATGGGTCGAGTCGGGTGCGGTGGACTACTTCCACCACCCGACCCGCGGTTGTAAACCGCCCACCCGACTCGGTATTTTCACCCGGCGGGTTCCACCCGAAACCGACCCACCCAAAACCCCTCGGTTTTCGGGTCGGGTCGGTTTTATTTCGGGTGTTATAAAATGTTAAAAATTTTAATTTTCAATCATAAATTAACCTTAAGTTTATTTGTTCCAACAAGTCAACCGATGACCCGTAAGAAAATAAACTAAAATTAACGGTTCAACCGATGACCCGTAAACAAAATAAACTAAAATTTAAACCTATTTATATAGAGTCTACCCATTGGATTAGCCTAAAAATAGATTTAATTAGAAGTCTCAAAGCCCATCTCTATGGTTAGACTTCAAACACTTAACCCACTCCTCTAATTTCCTTTTTTATAAGCTCATCTTCTCTTTTCCTTCTACCAATTTTTCGATGTGGGACAAAAAACCAGGTGATCGGGTCGGGTCGGGTCAGGTGAGGCTATGCCCGAAACCGTACCCGCTCCATCACCCGCTCACCTGAAACCTGTTTTTAATCGGATTTTTTCGATTTTTTTAGGGTCGGTTTTTCGGATACCCATCGGATGCGGGTGAAATTGTCAAGCCTAATGGTGACCAAAAAAATTGGCCAACCATTGAAAATTCTCTGAGGTGTGGTCAATATCCTCCAATCTATATAAATCAAAGACTAATTCTTATCCACGGTTTGTGACTATAGTTAGACTTGGGTCCGGTTTTATATATTTTAGTATGTAATAAATTATATTATATAATTTTTAAAATGCATTATATATATTCTAAAAATATAACAAATTGGGTCAACCCAACATGTTTTGGGTCAATTGGGTTCGTGGATCTTCCTTGACCCACTTATTTTCTGGTCGGATTTCAACCCTAAACTTTTGGGTCAAGTTGGGTTGTCAAGTCAAGTTTTGACAACTTTAGGTGATTATTTTATTTAAACGGGGTACTATTTCTTCTTTTGGGTAAACTATATTTCTTTTGATAAGGTAAGATATAAAGTGGATACTACTCATGGGAGTAGGGCCGGCCTAGAGCATCCAAATGAATGAGGTTTTGAAAACCAGGGTCACCTATAAAGGGGAGAGACGAGACATAGCGAAACGATATGGCAATATAATCAACAACAGAGCTAACCTTCAAAAACATATATGATACATTAACTCTGAAAATACTCCAACAAGTATAAGATATTGAATTGGACCATCTCAATTTCTCAAAAACAACTCTAGTCAACACGAACAAAAATCAATCAGTTGAAAGTTTTAAGATAATTTTGAATGTCGAATAAATCAGTTTCTAATGATACATTTTGCTAAATTTTGACATATTCTTACTAGTCCAATGGGTATTATAAAACGAATTTACATAGCCGGCATAATAAAAATTTAATTTTACTCTTTATAGTAACGTCGTCGGCCGTAGCTGATTTCTGACTTTGGTTTACCATGAATCATCCTCCGACAACTACTTTTCTACAGCAACAAGCTAGTTAAATAGGATTTAAATAGCCAACCAAAAACAAATTAGCACAAATCAACCTGATTAATCCGTGTTAAGACGTTTTTTTTTTTTGCTTCAAAATCACGTAGCCACCGTAACATTTGGTCAAATGCAAATCTACGGCTGCCTGAAGCCAGGAGTTTTGAAGTTTTTGCCTAGCTAGTTGACTCGCTTAACATTGTCAACTTCACGTGAAAACGTTTTCCAAATTCAGACCATAAAAAAATTAAGGTTAGTGGTTCAATTCTTGCCTCCGCCTAGATCGGAAATTTTGGCAATCCAATCTTCAAAATTTCAGACGTCATCCACGCTCTGGTTTTCCGAACCCACACCTATGGAAATGTGATACCGTGGATAGTGGTGTGTCCGGTTCTGGAACTAGCTAACCCATGGTTCCTCAGTTTCTGTTTTAACTTGTTCCGGTTCCGACCTTTTACAAAAAAAATAGTTGTTGGAAATCCAAAATCGCGGGTGCGGTTTTGGAACAAAATGCATTATGTCTTAAACAGAATGCATAACCGCGGTCGCGGTTTAATCGTTTTTCCGGTTTTGACCGTTGGGAAATAACGGTTTTCAACAGTTTAGGACCAGTAGAACCGTTGATTCACCGGTTCCAGAGAGCGTGAAACCGGAATCAGGACCGGTCGAACCCACGTCTACTCGTGGATATGGTCACAGTCCCCATATGGTCAAACTTTGTCGTATAAAAGTATAATATAACTTGTAGAATTTTCAATGTTGGGTTTTGAAGGGAGAAGTTTCAAAGGGGTTGATATTCGTTACTTGAATATGTGTGTGTACATTGGAGAAGTTAAAAGGTTTAATTCATAGATAAAATTTTGTGAAAGTTCATGGTCCAATGAATTGAGAGTCGTATAGGAATTAAGTATATGAATCTATAAATTAACTTCGCATATAATAGGCTTAACTAGTTCTTCTCTTTTAATATGGGACTTATATTATATTGTAACTCTTTGAGAAAATAGTTATCCCACATTGAAAAATTGAGAATACAATCGTCTATTATATATCTTTGGATTACTTCTCTAATTGTCAGTTGGTTTAATTAAGGATGAAATCTCACGAGTTTATGCGCTAGATCTGTTGTACACGTGCGCTGAGAGGGTTTCCTACTCTGTCCGTATTTAACCTGCTGAACTTTGACGCACTCTTCAAGTATGTGAAGAGAGCAACTTAAGAGAGAGATTGTTATTGGACCACACTCAACTTGAAAATGATAGTAGAGAACAAGTGAATTACATGTAGTTATTTGTACTAGCTGTCTAGCTATACGAAGTTACGTAGATATATGGTTCTCGAGGTGTAGATCAACAATGAAATGTCTAAAGTTATGACAATTCCTTACCAAGTCATATCTCACGATTTTATTACTGGGTATTCTAACTCTTCGTTTAGTTTTTTCAAAGACATTGCCTATAAAAAACATAACAGAAATTTTAAAATACTATCTTACATTCTAATAGTTTAACTGATACCCGAATGCTATATAATTCTAACTTTTAAATTGCTCTTGAAACAAATTTTACTGATATAGTAGTTTTCAAGAGTTTCATCTCGACTATATCCAATCTTAGTATAAAGTACCCACCTGAACATTAGAGATCTCAATTCACCAAATTAAAAAATATAAATAAAGAACATCCCCAAAAGAAAGTAGTAAAATATTTGTCTCTTTTGCGGGTCAAAATCAACCACATATCCCCCTCGATATTATATATACAACAAATCTTCCTCTCATTCACTCCCCAAACCCACAAACATTTCCACCCAAAAAAAAAAACACAGCCAAACCCGCAACCTGCCATGGCGGCTTTCGACCTCTTCCTCCTCCTCCCTCTCCTCCTCCTCTTCATCTCCCTCCTCCTCCACAAACGCCCCGGAAAACCCCCCGCCACCACCCACGGCCCGCCCACATACCCGATAATCGGGTGCCTGCCGTCGTTCTACAAGAACCGGTTCAGGCTCCTAGACTGGTACACAGACCTCCTCTCAGGTTCACCAAGCCAGACCGTGGAGGTGAACCGGCTCGGGGCGGGCCGGATTATCGTGACGGCGAACCCGGACAACGTGGAGCACATTTTGAAGGGGAATTTCCCGAATTACCCCAAGGGGAAGCCGTTCACGGACTTGATCGGCGATTTGCTCGGCTGCGGGATCTTCAATGTTGATGGCGAGATGTGGGCGAGCCAGAGGAAGCTCGCGAGTCACGAGTTTAGCACGCGCTCGCTCCGCGAGTTCGTGGTTAGTGTTCTTGAGGAGGAGGTGCGGCTCAGGCTTGTGCCGTTGCTTGAGAAAGCGGCTATGGATCGCACCGTTGTGGATTTACAGGTAAACTTTTAATTATTACAAATTAGGGACATATTATAATTAGCTTAATTTAAAACTAATTTTATAATGGAATTAATAAATATCAAGAAAAAGAAAATATTCATCTATTTTATTTAAGAAACTATAAAGTAACAAATGATTTTCCAAACCGCCACTATTTTTTTAAACAGTTCGGCTACCGTGTATTATGGACACACAATGCAAATACTAATTTTAGAAATTATTTTAAAAACTAAATTAGAATTAAAAAACTCATTTTAAAAAATTAAAATTAACAAATAATTATCAAATATATCGAAATTAATATCTTTATTGTGTGGCTATGATATATATTGGAAAATTCCAAAAAAAAATTATTTACAGTTTTAAACTTCGTGGGTATTTAATTTGCCAAATCTGTATAATGTTTTAAAAAAATTAGGTAAATGCCTACTTTTTAGTTTTTTTTTTTTTTTTTGTGAACTGTTGTTACAAGTTTGATAGATATTGTCATGTGTTAATTGTTAGGTTTGATTGGTGGTGATAAAGATGTGTCACTGTGTGCATATTTGTATGCCAATAATTTAGAGGACAATCACATGGGAAAACGATAGTATCAAATTAGATATTAAAATAAAATAATGAACTTTTAATTAATAGTTTTAAGGGTTTAATTAATTTAATTATTTTTCATGTACTTTTTGCTAAGATATACTTTTTTATCTAGGCTTGCCCTTGATTGCTATATTTTACTAGTTTGTGCGTTTTATGATAAACAACATAATGTAATTAATTAAAGTATATAGTGATTGAGATGTCCCTCTTAAACTAAAATTAACAAAAGAATACATGAGAACGAGAAAGGACAAGAGTAAATAACAATATATAACTATGTTTGAATTTTTTTAATGTCTTTGTGAGCTTTTATTTAATAGTACTTGTTTTAAAAAAATCAATACTAATTTATCACACGTATCTAAGGACGAAGATCCAGATTTCAGGTCCATTAATTAAATTAAGCTACCCCCACTATGCCCACTTAATTGAATTCCGTCCACACAATGGTCTTGTTTGGTAAGTTTGGCTTATAGTAGGTTACTTTGTGTATAATTGTGTAGTTAGGGATATAAAACGCAATCACAATTACAAATTTGCATATATATGAAATATATGGAAATCTCAAGGATGATTCGATGGAGTGGATGGACCAATAATTTTGTAGAAACGTTACTATAGAATAATTTTTTTTTCATTGCAAATTGGTAATATACTAATGTTCTAAGTTAATAGTTTTGACCTGTGTGTGGTCTTAGCTCGAGTTTGTGGTGAATGGGTCTTGATGAGTGACCTTGCATTTGTCATTTTGTCTTTTGGACTTGTGGTCCATTTGGTGGGCATATTCCAAATTTACTGTTTCAGGGTTGTTATTAAAATAAATAAAAAAGTTGCATGATTTTTCCTAGTTGCACAATCAAGTTTTCTACTCCGTATCTAATAAGTTGGATTGCGTACGTTGTTTCTTTGAATTTATTAATAATGCATATTTTAAAATGATTATTTAAAAACTTATGTATTTAAAATCACGGAGTAATTTTGATTATTAATCTTATAGTATAAATAATAAAATACCGTTTACAATATTAACATATTTTAAATCTTCTATACTATATATATGGTATGAGCTAAATATTACTGTAAATGATATTCAATTTCTTTAGGAGACTCATACCTAAAAACTAGTTGTGTAATTCGGATCGAACTGGACGTAGCAAAGACAAAACTCTAACAAACAAGTGGAGAGCAAAAAAATGATAATCTATCGAAAATGCTACGACTTACATATATATATACACACTTCTGAGAACTAATATTTAAATTATAAGCTTATAGCTTATTTAATTATTAAATACTCCAAAATGTATCATATAATATACTGTAGCTGATGTCAAGCTCAAGTTTAGGAGTGGGATTCTAAATTATTTTGAGAATCTAATATTTAAATTTTAAAGTACAAATGTACACACTTCTCCAATAATTTCCAAGAAAGCAACCTCTATTATACGGAGTACAATCAATTTGGTTAGCCTGTCAAATTTTGAGTCCAAAATAATTTAATGAGATTTGCTTGACAAAAAAAACTAAAAAATCCAGTCATTGACAACTATTTTTTGATCGTACCCAAAAGATGCATGTGTCTTCCTCTGTAACATGTTCTTAATTTGGCAATAAAATCGTACATTTATAAGTTAGAATGACTAAATTTCGGGTGTGTTTGGATTACATTAGTTTAAAATTTATAAAACACTTTACTATTTTTTTACTATTTTATTGTTAAGGTGTGTTTGTGTGATAATATATTTAAAAGTTTATTTTATCTTTTTTTATAGGAAATTGAGCCATACTACTCATATTTGGGAAAAAAATATTTTCTTCTTTTTTCATAGGGAGTTGAGCTCTCATTATTCAAATTTGAAAAAATTTAAATGTAAACATTATTCAAACACTACTTAACAATTAAATATTAAAAAATAACTAAAAGGCTTTATAAATCATAAACTCATGTAATCCAAACAATATTCACAGCCAGTAAATATTTTTGTTGCCAAATTTTCACGAGGCTTTATAAATCACTAAAAGACTTTATAAATCACGAGGATTTTACACAGTAAAAAAATAACTAAAAAACTTTATAAATCATAAACTCATTATCTCCTTAAACGTATGATTCCCAGCTTTTAATTTTCACACAGTAAAAAACAATATTCACAGTCAGTAAATATTTTTTTTACAGGACGTGTTAAAAAGATTTACCTACGACACAATCTGCAAAGTCTCACTCGGCACCGACCCGGACTGCCTCGACCTCTCCCGCCCGCCGCCGCCGCTCCTCACCTCCTTCGAGTCCGCCGCCGCCATCTGCGCCCGCCGCGCCGCCGCCCCCATCTACGCCTGGTGGCGCCTCAAGCGCCTCCTCAACCTCGGCTCCGAGCGCCGCCTCCGCTCCGCCGTCTCCGTCGTCCACCGCTCCATCGACGCCATCATCGCCGACAAGCTCCGCCGCCGCCCCTCAACCTCCAGCGACCTCCTCTCCCGCCTCCTCGCCGCCGGCCACGGCGGCGAAATGGTCCGCGACATGCTCGTCAGCTTCATCATGGCCGGCCGGGACACCACCGCCGCCGCGCTGACGTGGCTCTTCTGGCTCCTTTCCCAAAACCGCAGCGTTGAGAAGGAACTAATAACCGAAACGACGCGTTTTGATGACTCTAAGCCGTTGGATTACGAAGCGCTCAAGGAGATGAGATTCGCCCACGCGTGCCTTAACGAGGCCATGAGGCTTTACCCGCCGGTGGCGTGGGACTCCAAGCACGCCGCCGCCGACGACGTCCTGCCGGACGGGACTAGGGTTCCGGCGGGGACCCGCGTGACGTACTTCCCGTACGGGATGGGGAGGATGGAGAGCTTGTGGGGGAAGGACCGGTTTGAGTTTAGACCGGATCGGTGGTTCGATGAACCGGGTTTAGAGAATGATGGTAAACCGGGTTTGAAGAATGTTAGCCCGTTTGTGTTCCCGGTTTTCCAGGCGGGGCCCAGGGTTTGTCTTGGGAAGGAGATGGCGTTTATTCAAATGAAGTTTGTGGTGGCGTCGTTGGTGAACCGGTTTGAGTTTGAACCGGTTCATCCCGGTCAACCCGGGTTTATTCCTTTGTTGACCGCTCACATGGCCGGCGGGTTAAAAGTGTTGGTGAAGATTAGGGAGAATGTGTAGTTGAAAAAATTAACCATTTTTCATGTGAATCGCGTGGTAGTAGATTAATAAAATCATTATTAGTGTTGCGGATATTGTAAATTAAAGTTACTATATATATGTATGCTCGACTTTATCATAAAGTTTGTGAAATTGAAGGACTACCGTGACAGATGAATCCATGTCACGAGAGTTCGATTCAAACTGAAATTACTCCTTGATTGTGTGGTGGAGATGAACAACCTCCACTTAATTTTGTCCACACCAATAAATTCCAAATGTTCATTATAGAGAGCCTAGCCTATTAAAAAAAGAAATTTTTTTAGTGCCCTAAATTTTTGTTTTTTTTTATATCTAAGAAAAAAATTTATTATTTATGTTACCTTTGAGATTTTGATTTTTTCGTTGACGTCCCTATCCAGTACAAATTAGTTGAATCTCAAGCTCACAATTGTGTCCAAGATTACTACTGTTTGAAAGGTTAAAATATACTTTCATTTTAAATGTGATTCGGTTTTATTGCGACAACTTGAAATATGTAGCGGTTATTGAATATAACAATTGTAGATGTCATGAGCTGTGGAGAGTGCCTAAGCATTGAGACACACTACCTCATGGCTTTGCTGGATGTTTGGGGGAGCTTAGGTGTTGGTGTATTTGTTTGGTTTGGTCTTTGGACCCTTTTTGTATTCTCTTCTTCCTTAATTCACTGTTTACCACTTGCCAAAAAAAAAAAAAACAATTGTTGATGTCATTATATGGTTCATCCCTCGGATCTAACTATTAATCAGTGGTATTGTTGGATCGTGTTGCGTTAGTAACAATACAGGGAACTAGTAAGGTTCTCTGGGCAGCGGAAATAAACAGTAAGAACACAGAATTTATAGAGGAAACCTTCTGTCCGACCAACAAGTCGTCGAAAGAAAAACCTCTACCCCTGAGACTCCTTCTCACAGGATTTTCAATAGAATACTTTTATTAAGTTTCAACGATTACAAGGCAAGTCAAGTAACTAAGATACCAACCAAAGTTCCCTGGTAACTACGACACCGACCGAAGTTCAACCAACTAGACTTCTACAACCCTAAGCGTAAACCTAAATCGAAAGTAAACTAATGACTTACTTGTGGATTCTTCACCGAAAAAAGTCACACACTCATACACTTGAAAAGCTCTCTTCTCAAGTTCTTCGTCTTCAACCACACCTTTTAACCCAAGCTAACCCTACCTATTTATAAGATAAGTCAAGTCTGATCTCACACGTAATTCTTGCTTAATTACGCTGATATTCCACTTAACAAATCCCACACAATAAGGAAAAAGATCGTTTGTGATTTCGGATCCTCAACCATGTCGATTCTTCCCAAAACTGAATGATCTCGGATTTCCCAAGATAAGATCGTGTGAAGATTGATCTTATCCTCTCTTTTATCTCCTTAAGCAAACGCCTACAGCTGTAGAATCTTTGTAGAAGATCGCTCGCAGAAGATATGGTAACTTGCCATTTATAGAAAGTCGCGTTCCTTCTCAGACGCGCTTCCTAAATCTGTCACTCGTTCCCTCCATCGTTCCTCACGATGTTCCGTCACTCGTGACCATGTACCTGTTTTCCTGAAACACTTACATATAGAAGCAAGTTATATTAACTAAGTTTATTATCATCAAAACTAAGATAAATCATGGAACAACCATTGTTTTAACAGATATAGACTATAAAGTTGCTAATATTATGATTACATTAGTGGACAACTGACCATGAATGTATAGAACTATATATAGATGCCACATGTGACATGTCTTAACTGAAGTCAACAAATATGGGTTGAATCTAAATGTGAAGCAATTTCAAACTTTAATCAATAAAGACTAATCAAGTTAACTCTTAGTCTGTTGGTTTAGTACGTGATACAAAATTTAAGATGTTGATTGATACCTACCAACTAACGTATATTTGAGTAAAGGAGAAATAAGATTGATTAATGTCTTCGGGCATTTGAAATTATCTAATTTTAAAAGGAAAAAAATAGTTTAAATATTACTCGCTCTGTTCAATAAATTATAATTTTTTAGAAAATTTATTTTGTTAAAAAAAACTTAGCGTTCTTAGGTATTTATGAACATATATTTTCGATTTGACCTTCTAAAAATTTAACCCACCCTCATAAAATCCGTACTCCATAGTACGTATACTATGCACGGTGGGGGGAATTACGTGGCTTCTAAAATATCATGTTTTACTGAACGGATGAAGTAACTTTTAATTGATTGATAAATTAATGTCTTCGGGAGTCTAGCTAGTCAAGCGAATAGGACTTAAGATAATACTATAAGGTCTCTGTTTCGACTCCTACGAACAATATCTTTAACAAAAAAATGGATTGATAAACTAATTATTTTTCTGGTGAAAATTCTGACCAAAATAAAATAACTAGACAAAAATTAGTGATTTGAAAATCCATTCAATATTCAATTGGAAATAATATAATGGGAAATTCAGTATGGTAACCTCGAGTTTTGCCAATTCCGCGTGATACACAAAGTTTTTCGGAATTCAGCATGGTAACCTTGAGGTTTTGCAAATTTTGGGTGGTAGTGAGGCCGTGTTAGCTCGGCAAGCCGACAACAGTGGATGTGCAGAGGGCGGCCACTATAATATGAGGGTATATTTTTGGAACAAATTAGTGGAATTAGCCTATTTTTGCCTTTTTCTCTTTTGTGGTTAAAAACTTCATGTAACAAAATTGCCCTACATAAAATTACTCTACACAAAATTATATTTAACAAAATTATTTATAATAACAAAATCTCTTTCCACTGCCCACCTCCTACGCATTGGCCGGTGGTCCACCGTCCCGATTTTACCCTGGGCGGTATTATGGGTGGCTGGGCGGGTGTTTGGGTGGGCTAGGCAAGTTGTGTGAGCTAGGTATGCCTTCTAGGCAACTTGGGTGGACTCTAGGCAGACTCTGGGCTTGAATTTATATAGAGACATTATGGAATTTATACAGAGATATTATAATAAGATTGTTCTTTATTTATATATTATTACCAATTGCAAATAATAATCATGTATAAGAAAATCATAACAATCCGCCTAATCTACCCAGATCCCCCTAGGCCCCCACCTAGTTGTTTGGCCTCATTCCACCGCCTAACGTTTTTTAGAACACTGATCACAACTCACCCCATAGTTTGGCCTAGGGGTGTCCAAACCCGGTTAACCGAGATTTCGGTTAACCAAGTTCGGTTAAGCATGATTTCGGTTAGTTAAAATCATGAACCGAAAACGAACCGTAAATCCTGGTTAACCGTAGTTCGGTTAACCAATTTTTTGGTTCGTTTTTCGGTTAACCGATAACCGTTTATGTAATTTTACCTTAAATAATTAAAACTAAAATAATAAAATTTGAATAAAAAAGTGATCAAGCAAAACTTTTATTTTAAATATGTACTTTTATCATATTGTTTTGATTGTTGTCAACAAATATAGAGAATATATATTATATTGTGTTGAATTATTGTGTGTATTAATTTTTATACCATCAAATTTAATAAGCAACTGTTATATTAATGAGAAGTCGTAAAATAGTGTGTAAATTATTAAAATTGAAGAAGAAAAGACTCAAACTACATTAACACCTTGAAGATCATAGAGTTTAACCACTAAATAAATCAAAGATAACTAATAAAATAAACAAATATTAATATATTTTCGGTTTTTCAGTTAACCGTTATATGTAAAGCCGTGAACCGAAACCGAACCGATAAACCGATAATATTTTCGGTTCAGTTAACCAAGCCGAATTTTTTTAAGTTTCGGTTTGGTTAAACTAAAAAATAATCGGGTTTTCGGTTCGGTTTCGGTTTTTTATGGACAACCCTAGTTTGGGCTATTTGTTTTAAATTGAAAAGTTCTGGCTATTTTTGGAAACCACTCTCAAAAGTTGGGTCATTTTCTGTATTTTTCCCTAAATAACAAAACTCCAATCAAACGGGTAAAAAGTGTCCCCAAGAGAAAGTAAAGAGGTTGGCAATGTAAGGGGAAAAAAGTTCCACGATTCTTATCACAATATCACATTCTTATGGGGCTTATGCCCTCCACGCTTCCTTACCTTATCTCCATCTCCTGTTTCAAATCAGAAGCATCAGCTTCTCCAACCTGCACAATCAATTAACAAACACTTCAGAAATCCAAAGGCTTTGCAAAAATGAGTGTCAAATATTTGAATCTTGGGCCAAGAATCAACAATGCTTTACCTCCTCCACTTCTCCAAAGATCATCACCATCAAATCATGGCATTGGAGCTACTTCTCCAATGCTCTCTCCCTTTTTACCGTTTTACTCGTTCATTGCTCGAAAGCAACTCCCTTCTTTGTCGTCTGTTTCGCCTAAATTCTCCATGCGCATTGCCTCTGGATCCAAGCAAGCCTACATTTGTCGCGATTGCGGGTTTTTTCTTGAATCACCCATCTTGTAAATTTTTGAAATTTTGTTAATTTCTTTTTAAGATTTCAATTCTATGTTCTTGATGATGCAGGTACATATACAATGATAGAACTCCCTTTGATAAGCTACCTGACAAGTACTTCTGCCCTGGTACGTTACTACTGATTGTTTGTGCATCAAAACAGACCCTTTTCTATATACTTTTTGAGACATTTTTGCCATCTGTTACATAGTTTGTGGCGCCCCAAAACGGAGGTTTAAACCGTATGAGACGCCTGTGTCAAAGAATGCAAATTCGAAGGACGTGAGAAAGGCAAGGAAAGAGCAGATCAAGAAAGATGAATCACTTGGGTAATAAAATGCTGTTAATTGTGAATCTAATGTGTTTTTTTTTGTTGGGTTTGTTTGTTGACTTGATGATATTTGTTTGGAATTTGCAGGCAGGCATTGCCTTATGCAATTGTCATTGGGATCCTTGCACTTGCTGGCTTGTATTTCTACCTCAACAGCACAGTTTAGATTGCAGAAGAATGTGCAGTTTTGTGCTTGCCTTGCTTGAATGAGGCGATTTCTTTTCCATCAGAACAGATTGAGATTGTTACTCAATAAAGCTGTATTCTGTTATAGTTCACTTTTTCCACACCAGGAGTTTGCCTGGCTTCATTTTGTTAATCATATAGAAGAAGCAAATTACAAGTTCTAAGAACCCAACTGACTTCTTTTGTTTATGAAGCAAATTAGAAGAGTATATTTGTCAGATATTTACATTACCAGAGGACAATTTGGCTCCTTTAATACACATTATACAAATCAAGTTCATTAAAAAGCTGCTTGATTCACTAAACCCTACAAAAGAAGTCTACATTTCAAAGCAAGATGATACAGCCAATTAACTGAAAACATGGCCTCTTGATAAGATTACCCTCCTACCATTTGCTGAAGAAAGTGAAAGTATGAACAACACAAAGTGATTGACTTGTGATCAACAAAAGATTAAGCAAACTGAAGCACAACTTCACTAGACAGAAGATATTAGAAAATCCTACATTTCTGGTTCAGCAACTATTTAGACTACAAATCCATCTATTTCGGATGGTGCACTATGAGAGTTTTCTATGGCAACTGCTAACAAGCCAAAATGATTAAGAAAAAAGGGATACTAGGATTGAACGTAAACTCCACATCATTGCTAAGCAGATTGACAAATTTGCTAATTACTACTATGTGCTTCCACCAATGTTGGCTCCCATACCAGGTTTTCTGTTGAGATAATTTGTGACTGCGTCTTCCACCCTACATAAACAAACAGATGTAATTGTTAGTAATGATGGTTGCCACTGAATGGATGCCATCGTTGGCGTAAAAAACTAAAGCAGACGAACTTGAATACCATGTCAAAAATTATGCAGTATTCAGATGATTCCCAAACCTCCAGGCTTAGGTTGATAATAATATAATACGAATCAACAGTTATTTGATTAACTCCAGCTTCCCAACTATCATATAACTCTTACAACTATTTGCTTTAACTGAACAGTAATACAACAGCACATTCCTAGCTTGAAAACAACTGTACTATAAGGAATTCATTTCAGAAATCCTAAATTAAATACAAGAGAATGTTAATTAAAGTTTGCTATCACAGGTTCTGAATACACATCCTATCTAGGTGACGTTGCAAAAAATATCTAAAGACACTTAACAATATCTAAACGTTAAGAAAGGCTGTAGTAGACCCCAAAAGCACTTAAAAAGGCACTACAATATGAGTAATGTGAATAAAGTAGCAATATTTTAGACTTTTAAAGAAAACTAAACTTCATCTATCTACCAAACTATGTTATATGTGTGCAGAACTAAAGCCAAGCAAGAATTGGAGTCATTAACCGACCAAAAAAAAGGAATTGGAGTCATTTATTAGGGGACAAGGGCACTTACACTAGATGAAATACAGTGTATTTATCAAGTGTTCGACAGTTAACTGTTAACCCCTAATTAATGACTTCAATTATTATTAATGGTCTGATAATCACACATAGTTTGGTAGGTAGATGAAGCTTAATTTTATTCTAAGTCCTAAAAAAGTCCTACAATTATAAACACTGCCTTTGAATGGCTGATATTGTTAAAAACAGATGAAGTTGAGCACCACTGTGTCAAAAGTATACAATACTCGTATGGTTTCCGAAACTCTAGGATTAGATTGATAGATATATACTACGAGTCATCAGTTATTTGATTTACTACCACCTATCCAACTATCATTTTCCTATTACATCTATTTGGTTTGATTGAACTGTAATACCAACAGCATATTCTTATCTTAAACACAACTGTATTGTAAGGAATTAACATCTAGATATTAGAAAAGCTTGATAATAGACGCTAAAAACATTTATAAAAGGGAAGAAGAAATAGAGACTTACCAGGTATCGGTGAAAAAGTCAGCAGACCTTTCTTTTTCTGCATTTCGAATAGCATCACCAGCAACAGTTTTAAGATCCCTCTCCTGAGACGAAATCAGTGCATTGATGAACTCTGCAGGAGACTCACTAAACCCAAGAAAGAAGGATCTTCTGCAACGATGCTCATTGATCTTCTTTATAGCACTAGCTATTGTTTCATCATAAGCATCAATTTCCTTGTTCTTGTCTACACTGGCCAAAAATTTAGACATTTCCTTTTGCAAAGGAAAAGGAACATCAATTGGCACATCATAGCAAGTATTCCCACTAGGGCTGTTCCCAGAAAGCTTGATTGTGTGCTGTAACTGAATAGGTGGCACAGGAGCTAAATGCTGTGACAGTTTCAGAGAGGCCGCTATAAATTTGCTCTTTTCATCTCCAAAAACTTTCCTAAGAGGAGGATCACACATGAAAATAGAAGGGTCATTAGGATCCTGTAACTTTTTAGTCTTCACATAGTGCCACAGCGCATTTATAACTCTTGATCGAGTTTCCACCTCAAATCCAAGGACCTCAGAAAGAGCAGGTGACAGTTTGAACCTCTCAGGAACATAATTCATTTCAAGCCTTATAATAGCATTGAACTCCTTATCACCCTTTCTTTTCACTTCAAATCCCTCATGAAGAGCTCGGGATCGCGAATTCTCCCACACAATCACTTGACTATCAGGATACAGGCTCTGGTCCAAGTAAATTGTAATTTTCTTGAAAAATGATGAGAATTTTGGATACTTTTTCTTCTTCCCATGAACTAAACCAGCAGAAGAATCAGGTTCATTTTCAGCCCCATTTCCATCCAAGATTCTCCCAATAATCTTAAGTGTCCAGGATGGGGATTCCCCACTTTTACCATCAGTGTATGTGTTAAAGACATGTATCCTAAGAGTCTTGCGAAAATGCGGAGGGTTTTTGACCCATTCCTGAATATCCATCTTCTTCCTTTTAAGCACGGCATCAACCCTAGCTTCCAGCTCAACCAAATGAGAGTAAACAGCAGATTCAGGAATCAGTTTAGCCACATTTCTAGGTATCTGCTTCTCCAAATCCTTTCTCTTTTTCTTACTCCTGGGGACAGCTGGGGCTAGCTCCATGGTTTTCAAGGGCGAGCCTGTGTTGGCAGTGGAAGAAGACTGCGGCTTATTAGGGGGCTTCGGCGCAGCCTTCCTAGCACTTCCAGCACTAGATGGCGACGCCCCGGGACCCACATTACCAGCCCCTTGGGTCTTGATTTGGTTCTGGATATGAGGCTGCTGAGCCTGTGCTTGAAGGTTAGCCTGAAACTGGGCATAGGCCTGACCCTGCGTTTGTGACACCGGATGCCCAAATGCATTGCCTCGTTGATCTGAGAATTGGAGAATTTGTGGTTGTGAACCACCACCTAGGGTTTGGTTTTGGGGAACTGGTATAGGGTTTCCAAGTGGTGATGGCACCCCTATACTCCTCGCTGGATTCATTGTGGCGTATCAATTGATCTGTTTAATCTCTACAAACACACAATTCGGAAGCACGGTGCGAAGAATTCCACAAACTAAACCCTCGGAAACGAAAACCCCTCCCAAAGCGCTGTAATTTTCTGAACGAAATCAACGAACTAGGTTTGTTGTAGTGAAAATGAAGCTAAAAGTTCCCAAATTCAGCTCCAGTATGCCGAATTTTCGAAGGATAAGTTGATAATACAGCTGCAAATTAGAAGGTATAAATTTCAAGCTTTTGGTTATGGTGAAAAAAAAAAACAACGGCGAACATATAAAAGGAAGAACACGAAGAAGAAAGAAGAAAGAGGAGAGAACTTACAGAAGACGCAAATAACGAAAACTGAGTTTCAAACGGCGATCAATGCTTTTCCGTCTCCTCCCCTGAGATCGACATTGATCTCTCTCTCCTATCTTCGTTCTTCGCATGTGCGGATTTTAATTGTTCATGTAATACCAAAAGATGAGCCTTGTCCGTATAAAGCCCAATAAAAGAGCAAGACGAGAGAATAGAATGGGCCAAACGGCCCAATTTGAGGCCCATTTTTTATTTCGTGGCTTATTTCAAACCTGTAAGCCCTAGCAATTAGGGTTCACTTCTCCGCCAACACAAGCAGCCATGGCGATGCTAAATCTCTCTATAAATCCTCTGGCAAACTTCGATTCATGTAGAAATAAGTCATATTCTGAAAGTTTTGTTTGAATTGAATTTAGTTTTTTAGTTGCGCTATCCATACAATCTCAATTTCTATGGAAAATTTTTTGCCCCCTTTGTTTCAAGAAACGATATTTCTCTCGTCTGTGTAACCTGATTCTTTGTTTCCAGAAACGATATTTCTCTCGTCTGTGTAACCTGATTAAAAAAGCAGGGATCCGGGTCCTCTTTAAGGTCGGAGCTCTCGTAAATGTCAGGGAAAACAATTGCAATGTTCTTGGGTGAATCTCCTTTCTTTTCCATGATTGCAGAGGTTCAGTAAATAGTGCGACATTTTATCAAGTTTTTTCCCCAATCGTGATTGAAAGATCAATGCTTCTTCAAACACAATCTTCATTCAAAATGTTCAGTTTTTGAAGGTTACTTAGTTTCTGAGATTTCATTCATCCAATGATGTTGTATCTAAACTGCGTTATCTATCTGACAATTCCATAATCATGGAGTTGAAGAAAGCAATAGTGAACTGAGATCCTACTAATTTTAATAAGCTGAATTCAACAGAATCGTGCAATTGATGGTAAATTGATTGAATTGTTCATAAGTGGTTATGATATTGAGAATACAGACAAACTTTCGGGCGATCGATGCGCCCATGTCAGATTTTCGGGGCGCCCAAGTCGGTCACCTCGACCGACTAAATGGGGCCTCGGAAAGTGGATTGTAGTCGGTCGAGGCGACCAACAACATGGGTTTTTAAAAAAAAAAAAAAAAAGTAGTCGGTCACCTCGACCGACTACAGCTAGTCCGTCGAGGCGACCGACTATCCACCCGTTTGGAATTATTTCCTAATGGGTGGATTTCGTTCTCTATATATACCCAAATACACAAAAATATTTTCCACATCCGAAAATACATTTCAATCTTCTCTAAAAAATTCACTTTCAGAATTTTATCGAAATGACGAATTGGTTGATTACAAAATTTAATGTAAGTTAACTACATATTTTTAAGCAATTTATTAACTTTTTTCCGTTAAATTTATACGATTCGAAATTATTCTCTAAATATTTCGTAATTTTACGTAGTCGTTGATGGTGGGAGGGTCAAAACCACCGGCCCCATTTGATTTAAACGAGGAGTATGTTGATGACGGCGATGGAGGATATGAGGTTTCAAATGAGCACAATTACCACGTCGTTTGTAATCTAGAATCAAATCAGGTATGTAAATGTAATTTTATGAAGTTTAGAAATTAAGATAAAAAATTCAAATTAGTTTTTATTATTATCATAGGTTATTCAGTTTCCAGATTTTTCTAATTATTTTGAAAATAATTGTGAGTGAGAGGAACGAGATCATATGATACAGTGGGCCCGTAAGGTAGGGAGAGGGTTAAACATTGTACTCACCATCAAAAACTCTTGGCCGGCAAAGATTAGTTTGGGATGTGTATTAGGCGGTGAGTACAAAGCGGGAAAAAAAGGCATACCGCGTAAAATGGTTAAGAATTTAGGTGTCGGTGATGAGCTTAAACCTTGTCCTCGTACTAGAAAGAAGGGTTGCCCATTCGAGTTGATAGGTTGGAGGGACAGAAAGACCCAGAAGTGGCACTTAAGGGTGGAATGTGGTAACCACAACCATGACCTTTTCCACCAGTTTAGAGGGCTATTCGTTTGCGGGACGACTGATTAAGGACCAAAAGATTGATGCAAGAAATATGGCTTTGGCAGATATAGAACCTAGGAAATCCATGACATTCCTATTGGATAAGTATCCAGATATGGTCACATCAATGAAGCAGTTGTATGATTTTCGATACGATGTGTTTAAAAAGGAGATGAACGGAATGGGGGTGAGCGAATTTGCGATTCATTTCTTAGAGTCTAATCAATACTATGTCAACTACCGAACTGCGAAGGGTAGCCGTAAGGTACTAGACATCTTCTTTGCCCATCCGAAGTCTATCCAGTTGCTGAAGTTGTTCCCTTACGTCGTTGTGATGGACTCGACGTACAAAACAAACATGTAAGTCGTTTTATTACCTATGATGTAGTAGTATATTGAAGTACACGCATTAAATCTCATTGAATTGACATTGTAGGTACAACATGCCTTTGTGCGAAATGGTTGGATTTACATGCACCGGCAAGACTTTTTGTATTGCTTTTGCGTTAATGACAAGGGAGATTCAAGACCACTATGAATGGGTGTTATTCCAATTGAAAGAGGTCTATAAGCTGGTTGGAAGAGAGCCAGAAGCCATACTGACCGATCGGGATATGACTGAGGTGAATGCTGTCGATAACTTATTTCCCAAAGCCAAACATATGCTTTGTTGGGTGCACATCCAACGCAACTGTAGAGCATACGCGTTGGCAAATGGGTTCAAGGATAAGTCGGCGGACTTTTTTGCGAACAAAGCGTGGGAGCTATTCTGTTCGACGACCATGTGGGAGTACGAGACACGACTCCAAATGGTGAAAGAAGTCGTGGAGCCAATTTTATTTACATATCTCCAGAAAACTTGGCTCACCCTTTGGCGCGATCGGATTGTGAGGGCATTCATCGCCCGAGGATGATTGCATAGAAGATGACGATGCTGAATGGGAGAAGATGATAGCAGACTACAATGCAGGCACGATGTCCAACAGTTGATGAAGAAGAGGAAGATGTCGAGACTGAGGAAGATGCAGACCCGATTTTGCCATTCCACCGCGGGAATGGGGTTTATTCCACCGAAGGCCCCCCTTCTCACTAGCGACTTTGGAGGATTACATCTCATAGATCATGTACCTCCTTTCATGATGTCATACATCGCCACTGCGCATGATGTTCCAGGAGATGGTCATTGTGGATATAGGGCGCTCGCTTCTCAGATGGGGTGGGATGCGAGGGATGGATGGCAGTGTATGCGATGGGAGCTTGTTCAAGAGCTGAGGACCCACCGCGATATATATTCGAGGATGGAGCGCTCGGGCTTCAAGAAGGTTGATGAGTTGATTGATAGAGTCAACTGGTTGCACCAGAATTGTCCAAGGCAGTACTGGATGGAGACACCTTCGATGGGCGTTGTATTTGCTACTAGATTTCAGTGTACATTGATCACATTAGGTCGTGGTATATCACACACATGTTTCCCGATCATAGGAGCCGGAGGCGTTTATAACTCTCTTTGGGACAAGGTTGCATGTATTGCTTTCCTTGGGAACCACTACGTTCCGGTAATTCAATATCCTCATTATTGATAAATATTGTTTTTTATTTAGAACACTTAGTAATTGCGTGTTTTGTTTAATATTGTAGGTTACATTGCACGATGATTCTCCGATGCCACCCCCGACTATTATGTGGACGAACTGTCATGATCCATCAGTGGGCGGATATCTAGACCGGTATCATGATCGTTTAGCTAGGTTCGATCGATTTCAGATTGCAGAGAGCTTATCTCATCCTTATGGGCAGATATCTAGTCCTTATCAGGTTTAATGTATTAATGGTTTAGTGTATGAATGGTTTAGTGTATGAATGGTTTAATGTATGAATGGTTTATTTTGTATGGTTTAGTTTTTCCCTAAACAACACAAATATAAGTAACAAAACCAACACAAATATAAATAACCATTACAAAGTAATCATTACACAACTACAACTACAACAAATTAAACTATCTATATTGTCCCACATCGTTGTGGCGTGCGGGTTGTACGGTGGGAGAGCGGCGACGACGACCACCTACACGTGGCGGGATCGGTGGTGGAGGCCTCTCTCCAAACCAGATGACATGTAATTGGCGAGCGACTTCGACCACTTCAGGATTGCTATGACCTTCTAGTCGTTTAGTGAGCGCCTTCGTCAGTGTCATCCGCTGTCAAACCAACACAAATTTGTTATTTTAGAATTTGAAGTTTTTTTTTACTAATATGAGAGAACCAATTAAGTGTCATCATACACGTACCGCATAAAAATCCACCACGGGTTGCGGATGGTTGTTTGCATATTCTACGGAGGACGTGTGCAACAAAAAAGGATGTGTTCGTCTCATATGCCATTGCACGTACTCGGCATCCATAGAGTACATATGTGGTGCAATTTCCCCCATTGGCACTAACGAGTTCCATCGATCTTCCCAGCGATCATCATTTGGTGAGTATTGCACATCATACTTCACATGCACGTTCGTCAATTTTGTTGGTCGGCATACACTGATTGGCTTGATAACGTCTAATTCAGGGATTGACTGATGCCAGCCATATTGACGAGCGAGCCTCTCGGGGTGATATGCCTCCTTGATGTGGAGACATGTCAAGGTACCCCTATACCTCGACAAACTAAGATCGCCAGTGGAAAAGTCGATAAAATCCCCCAATGGCATAAAATTGACCTACACATAAACACAAAATAGAGAATATGTTAGATTCAAATAAAATCGAATTAGCAATTTAATCAGAAAAGAATATGTTAGATTCAAATATATTACTTACATCTTCAACTTTTATCCTGTCTAAGTAGCGACGATAGTCGAGCAATGATTTAAGATCTCTGTTTCGACCTTTATGTGCTTTGAATATCTCCCCTGGCAATCGTGTGATATCGTGATTGATTTGACCTTGGAGTGATGGAAAGTACCTCCAAATGAAGTTCTACAAAATAGAAAATATGTTAGATTGAAATAAAATCGGACTATCAATTTAAACAGAGTAGAGTATCAACACTCACGTGTAACACATATGAGCACCCTGCGATCTGCGCTCCATCAGCTCGGGACGCCATTCCGAGCTGCCTGAGTAGCCATGCAAGTGTAGCGGCACACCATGAATACTCCATCACCTGATCGTGGTTCAACACGAGCGGCAACAATCTGTGGGGTACCCCGTCACCTGTCCTGTCCATTATCAAGGTGCTTCCTAACAGATCACACAAATACCCTGAAGCTATCAAATCTATATCATGTTAAACAGGATCTCCTTCCAACGATTGATTTTTATGCAGCCTTTGGTTACTAAATTCTTCATTTCATGTTCACTCACGCCGTATGCACCACTGATAAACTGCTTTATTTGTTCTTCGGAGTACGTCGAAACAACCTTCATCCCGTTGATCGGTAGGCCCAAAATGAAGTGGACATCATGGAGGGTGATTGATATTTCTCCCCAAGGAAAATGAAAACTGTTCGTTTCTGGGTGCCATCTTTCCACAAAAGCCTGAACCAATGCTTCATCCGTTTGATTGAACGTCCAATGTTGTAGGCGCAATAATCCGCTACGCTGAGCACGGGCGACCCACGCACCTCCATTCGTCAACTTTTCGTTCCAATCCTTAAGCTTCCCTCGCGTATGCACTCTCAAGGGTTTACCACTAGTATACTGAAACATTATTATCAAAATTATTAAGTATAATTATTTATGCGTATATATAAGGTAAATTAATTAAACGTTCTTACCGTTGGATCTTCCCATAAGCGCTTCGCTATATGCGTCTCATAATTGAGCAATAAACTAGTATCGATTGGTCCGCCTCCAAATCCCTCTTGGGTGTTGGGAGGGGCTGTTGGAGGTTGGGAATATGAAGTCCCGGCATGAGACTGGGTTTGGAAATAAGGTTGGGATGGTGGAGGTTGGGAATAAGAAGTCCCCTCGGCTTGAAAATAAGGTTGGGAATAAGACGTCCCCGCCTGATTCTCAGCTTGGAAATAAGGACTCAAGGGAGTAAAAGAAATTGTATCTTGAATCCAAGTATCACCCTGTGGGCCAGTCCGTATGTCGGTCTGGGGAGTGAAAGCATTATCGAATTCAGTATACAAATTCCTAGTTGGGGTTAGGTTGGTGCTGTGTGGGGTGTGTTGGGAAGTGGATGACCCCCACAAATTCTGATAGTCGGGGGTTGTATATTGGGTGGACGATTGGTTAGGTGGAAACGGTGATCCATTAAAATTGTGTGGTGGTCGGGGGTTCGTACCCCCAGACGTATACCACTCCATATATCGAGGATCGCTCGTAAGCATATCTACATAAATAATGTATGACCACTATCATATATAATGCATTAAATACTATAATTACTTATCAAATAAAATTACTATGAGATCAAATTAAAAACATTCTAATATGAATAATAAATTAAATTGAAATACTAACAAATAAAATTAAGATAATTCTAAATTATTATTATAAATAGATCCGACTAAACTTGATGATTCAAAACGTAAAATTTTAATTTACATACCTAAAAACCCTCCCCCAAGTGGCGTAGCTACTTGATTTGTGATGTCAACTCGAACGCATTTGGAGCGGTTGGTTGAACCAGTACCTCCTCTTGCTCTACATTGACTTGTATATCCTAAGCATTCGCCCCTTCATTTAAATTTATTTGCGACGATTGGCCATGTGAAGATTTTGAACGGTTTTTGCTCTTAGATTTGCTTAACCCGAAAGACCACCCTTTTCTCATTTTTTACACTTTTTTTTCTCTCAATTGAATTTTTTTTTTAACTCTCGGCTTGCTTATGTACAAAATGGAGGAGTTGAGGGCTATATATAGCCCTCAACAATTGAGCACCAACGGCTCTTTGCACAATCTCGTCGGTCGAGGCGACCGATTTGTTCTGACATGGGCGCCCGTCATTTCTGACATGGGCGCCCCGTATTCCCCCAAACTTTTCATAACCTGATTAAAAAAGCAGGGATCCGGATCCTCTTTAAGGTCGGATCTCTCGTAAATGTCAGGGAAATAAATTGCAAAATTCTTGGGTGAATCTCCATTCTTTCTCATGATTGCAGAGGTTCAGTAAATAATGCGACATCCTATAGTATTTCCTACTTATGTTTTTAACTGGAAATCTCCTACATTTTTACCTGTGGAAATTTGCATTTGTAATTATCTTTCTTACGATTGTTTAGCTTTTAAATAATCTCTTCCTAATCCAAACTTGAGATCACGTTCGAACCATGCTCGTGCAAGTGACAAATAAAAAATCTGAAGCCAACTGAGAATAAGGTTATAACCATGTTCCAGCAAACACTGATGTTTCAGTTTCAGATCGGTTCGGGTTCGGTTATTTCGGGTTTGGCTACATTGTTGCCAAAATAATACTGAAAACAAGAAACCACACTAATTCATTAAGGAAATCCGCTTGAAGGTTTCCAATGTCGAAATAGAATGGCTCCCTTTGATACTTCAGGAATAATAAAGTCTTTAGCAACCAAAGCAACATTTTTGACTTCATTTCTAAAGTGAGATCGGAATGGAAAACTGCTACTTCTTCAAAGCTAACCGCATAAGCAGAGAAACGAAAACTTGAAGGAGAAAGAAAAATCTCAAGTAGAATACCCAAGCAGAACTACATTAAACTCAAATTTGATGATGATGTCAGCCAGGAACACATCTTTAGCTTCATCCTTCGGGATCACAAGGACTCGGCATTTCAATGGTGGCCTTTTCGGTAGACATTCCGTTCGGATGGTTAAGGCCATCACCTTTCGATAGGGGATTCATGAGGCCACCAAATATGGCATCATCCCCCACATTTAAATTCATGGAAACAATCTTCAACCGATCAAAGTTGTACAAGGCCACTGGAGGTGCCCTAGGTAGGGGCCCGGTTAACCGAATATTCGGTTAGCATAAATCATGAACTATAACCGAAACGTTAATCTCAGTTATTCGTAGTTTGGTTAACCAATTTTTCGATTCAGTTTTTTCGGTTAACCAATAACCATATATGTAATATTACTTTTAATAATTAAACCTAAAATAAATAAAAATTGAATACAAATGTGATCAAACTTGGCTTTACTTTTTAAAATATGTACTTATATCATATGTTTTGCTTTGTTGTAACTTGAAAGCAAATACCAAAAGTATACACTATTGTGTATGTGAAATCAAACGCAATAATTCTTTTTTATCTCAATAAATTTAGTAAGCGGGTCTTATATCAATGTGAAATCAAACACAATTGTTCTTTGTCGGGGATAGGCACCACAACATATGGTTCCCGGAGGTAGGGGTGTCCGTAAAAAAACGAAACCGAAAAACGGAACCAAAAAACCGAAAAACCGATTATTTTTTAGGTTAACCAAACCGACTTTTTTTGAATTTTCGGTTTGGTTAACCGAACCGAAAATATTTCGGAATCGGTTCGGTTTTGATTCCCGACTTTACATTTAACGGTTAACCGAAAAACCGAAAATATATTAATATTTTATTCAAATATTAGTTATCTTTGATTTATTTAGTAGTTAAACTCTGATATTTAAGGTGTTAATGTAGTTTGTTTTTCATTCTTCAATTTTAACAATTTACATACTATTTTTGCACATTACATTGATATAAGAGTCGCTTATTAAATTTGATGGGATAAATACATATTTAAAATAAAAAGTCTTACTTGATCACTTTTTTTATTCAAAATTTATTATTTTAGTCTTAATTATTTAAAATTACATAAACGATTATCGGTTAACCGAGAAAACCGAACCAAAAAATTGGTTAACCGAACTACGGTTAACCGAGATTCACGGTTCGGTTTCGGTTCATGATTTTCACTAACCGAAATCATGGTTAACCGAAGTTCGGTTAACCGAAATCACGGTTAACCGGGTTTGGACACCCATACCCGAAGGCATGTACCATGTCATGTCCCTCTGTCGTGGTAGCCACCGCCCCATGTTGAATGGTTATATGCCGCCTAGTGTCCTTCAAAGTCACCCTTATTTGACGGAAGCTAACGGATCTGGAATTTGGGTGGTTAATTTTTAACGGAGCCCTTAATATGGGTGGTTTTTTATAATTATTGAAAATACGGGTGGTTAAGTGAAATATGCCATATTATACGGGTGGTTTGCAGCCAATTCCTCTAAAAAAATTAGTTTACTTGATAAAAACTAATTTATTTAGTTCGAATGTTGAAATGTTTTTTTATACATAAAATTACAAAAAATTTAATATAATTTTTTATATACAGAATAATACAATTTTTTTATATTTTATAATAAAAATACAAAAAAAATTATGGCTTCCCTAGGAATATTTCTATACCCAAAAATATTATCCAAAGAAATTTAGCCCCCACTGACATACATTCCCGGCTACGCCACTAGAGAGAGATTTGCAAATACTATTTAATATTTAGAGGAATTGGCTGAAAACCACCCGTATTTTCAATAATTATTTAAAACCACCTGTATTATCGTTATCATTATCAATTTATCAATTTAGATAAAAACTACAATATTATTATATTTTTATAGGGATAACAATGGGAAAATATTTCAATCATATTGATGAACTTGATATGAACAATAAGAAGAATTGGAAGTTACGTGTTCGTTGTGTGCGCATGTGGACTACTATAAGATTTGAAACAAAGGATGACATTATGGACAATTAATTTGTCTTCGTCGACAAGAGGGTATTTACAATTATTTATGCATTAAATTTTAGGAACGTTTGGTATAAATTTGGGTTTGAGAATGAGAAAAGGTATCGGGTTGGGCTGGTATGGGGTTGGAAACCCATACTTAATTCCATGTGTTTTGTATAATTTTGGGATAAAATTAGGGTTAACTATTTATACAAATTTTGGGAACAAAATTAGGGTTACTATTTATACAATCTATTATCATATAGTATTATATATAAACATAATATATTAATTCCAAGATTGTCAAAAGATGAAATCGTCATGTATGACCGGCGATTGATTTCATATGCAGTGGTCGGGATTTATTTTCATGAAGTGTAGAGAATTCAAATTGGGTTGAGATTGTTTAGAGAGGAAGAAGGTCGGCTTATGATAAAAGTTGATTTCGATTTGCAGTGTACAGAATTCAAATTATAGAATTTACAAAGAATTTGTTGGGTTGTTCAATCCGATCGGCGATTAAAAATTATGGAAGACATGAAAGTTAAAACAGCGGCAAAGAAGAGTGCAAGAACAAAGTAGTCAGATTATATTTCATTCCAGGTGGGAATGAGATTTCATACCTTAGGTAAGTGAGTGGTATTAGAACCCTATACCTATCAGGTTTGAAGTATGGGTTTGAAAACCAAAAATCAGCGTACCAAACATTAAGTACCGGATTTCATTCCAGAACTCGATACCTCATTCCCCATACCCAGTAACCAAACACCCCCTTAATGTTTCCCCTATACCTCATTTAATATTGTGCTAATAGAAGTCAACATAAAAAAATCTACATATTTAGGGACATAAGGTTGAAGTTTGGATGAGAACACGACTCTTTGACAAGTTTGCAAAAATTGAAGAAGATGGTCTTTACTTAATATCTAATTTTGGGTTGACACCCAATATTGGCTCTTATTGTTATTCTACCCTTCCACACAAGATGATTTTCTTTGTAATAACTGCGGTTTTTGAGGATATTCTTGAATTTTCTCGGATATCTTTTTAACGCTTAATCCAATATTTTTGTTGGAGATTAAATCCTAGAAAATTCTTGGCGATGTCCTAAAATCATAAAGAAATGATTTTATGGATCGGTGTGAGTTCTAGGATTTTTCGGTGGAAATAGAATATTTATTGAATAAACCGTCTTTTTAATTATGTATCGGAAAAGATTTAAAATACGAAACGGATGCCTTAAAAATTGAAGGTAGCAAGATAAAATCATGGAAAATTGATTTTATAGGTCTACATAATTTACGAGATGTTTTTCGTTTAGTAAGTTTTTCCACCCGAGGTACATAATTTTACCGCTTTAACGCGAGCCCCGTTCCGAGATGGGTTTGGGTTTTAAACTTATCCCTTTCTAGCTTAACAAGGAAGGAAATGAATTTGACTTCGAATGAAAATAAAAACAGAGGATAAGGATTTAGAGAAATCAGGATGGAACGAGGGTCTCGGGAGAGAGCCTTCACCGCCGGCTGCCTCATCTTCTTCCCCTACCTCCATCTCTTCCTCTAGCACCTCCACCTTTTCACCTCTTCCTCTTTCCCTTGCTGGTACTCGTGACTGCTGTTTGAAGAAAACAGAACTAGGGATAGAATCAGGTCGGAACGACGCACCAGGGAGGAAGAATTCGGTCACCGCCGGCGCCCATCTCCTCTTGGTCATCTCCGGGCTTCAACCACCAGCGTAGCTAGCTGCCTCGTTCAAGGGAGTGAGGAGCTGGGCGGAACGATGGACTCGGGAGGAAAGAATCTTCACCGCCGGTGTCTTCTTTGCCTTGTTATGGGCTACCGCCGGCGACCACCAGGCCATCCGACCACCACCCACCGCAAGGCCTGCTGTCGGGCAACGCTCAGCCACCCTCGGACTCGAGGATCGAGCCATGATCGAGCCAAACGAGCCATGGGCTCGAGTGAAGGTATATACGATCGAAATTAATTAGCGGTTTGATTGCGGAGCCACCGTAAGGGCCTTTTGGTGCCGCTTTGCTAATTAAATTTATGGTTTTTATAATCTTGACGTTGATACGGTTCTACAGGTTCGAATCGCTCGTGAAACGGACGTCCGAATCTTCCGTTATAGCGAAGACAAGTTTTGGATACCGATTGTCAGGTAAAGGACTTCGGATAATTACTCAGGATTCGTTGTTAATCCGTTTGATCCGAGATTTGGTAATCTTTTAGAATTGTTGTTGATGAACAATTTTTATTTCGAAAATTGTTTCAATAGTGAAGCGGATAATTAGTTATAATTCCACCAAGATGACTCCTTGAAGCATGATAACTAAGGATTTACTATATATCGATATTCGGAAATTAAATCGTTTATCGATTAGGAAGTTGTAGGAGTTGTGAATAAAACTAAGAAGTGTTTCTGTGAGCTCGTTGTTGAGAAATCCTTTTGTTATATTTGTCAGAGGGATGGTACAGATTACTGTTGGAATTGCTAAGGACGTCGAGCACGCCTTATAAGGCAAGTGGACGATTCTCTCTTGCGTTATTGTTATTAAATGAGGAATTGGATCTCATTTAATATTTGCGTTGGGAACAACTTGTATGATTAATAAAATATGATAGGTTGTTATATTTGTTAGAAATAATGACCATGTTGTTTATTCAGTGTAGAACTGGATTTAGGTCCGTTATGGGTGACCTTGGATGCTGTCTCACGCCGAGACATTGTTATTGAATTAAGGTAGTTTCAGGGAGGGGAACGTGGTTCCATATCCTCTCTTTAAAACAATATTACATTAGGAGGGGCCTAATCCTAATGGTGGGTCATGACTCTTCCCCTGCTCTTCGTGTGAGAGGGGTGATGGGCACTCTAGCTAAGTGCAATTGGCGGTGCAGTGTAGACGACAGGGTAATAGGCATCTCTGTTCTCTACCTCACCATATGAAAATGAGGGGTCAAGGATAGCTTAAGTCCTGTGATCTCGGTACAGGGTAGATGATCATGGGTGAAATACTTCGATGATATCTACAATACCAGAGTATTTCGGCAGTAGTTCGAGCCGATTAAAAGCCACCAACTTGGTTGTGAAAAGTGTTGAAAGTAATATAAGATAAGTGCGTTAGGCACATTAATATACCTGAATGGTTCGTCCAGTCGGAAAGCCATTCTTGCTCCGGGTTATGAATGATTCTTAATCAACTTTGATTAAGTCAATCTGATTAGTCAATGGAGGCTTTTCAAATTGTTATGTGATGAATATGAGTTCCCAACAACTGTTTATGCTTCTTAAAAGAAACCACAAGCGGTGGTGTTCTCTCTCTTGATTATGCGAGTCTCCTTCTCATTCTCTATAAGACTGCTAAATGTTGGATCATAATCCGAGTCTATTCGGATTTTTGGATGCCAATATGTTTAGTTATAATCATAAGAACCAAGTTAGTTTCTCCGCTTGCTAGTCTATCATTAGACTAACCCGTCCTTTTTCTTTTCTTTTATCTGGTTGGCTGGTGTCCACCGTTGGTTTACGATACATCAGGTTCTTCTTGGAAGTTGATTCAAGAGGCGGATTCAGATGTTTGAAGCTCCAGAAGTTGAAGAAAGGTTTTCAATGGTTATACTTGAGTGAAGATCATGGTTGAACTACTTCAAGTGAAGCTGAGTTTCAGAAATAAGAGCTTATGGAGGACTGGATGAAGATTTTGTTTAAATAGAAGGTTGTGCTATTTATTTAATCTTTTTGGATTAAGGTTTGTATAAGACCAATTGTATTTATTCCGCTGTAATGTTTGTTTTAGTTTGTTCAGTCAGTTTAAAGCCTTAGGTAGTTTCGATTTAGTCTTAATCGAGGTTACTGGCGATAATACCTCCAGGGTAGGAAGGGGGTGTTACTAATGAATATTGATATCATCGGGCATATTATTGGAATTAGCGATATAGATGAATGCGACGTTGAAGGTCATACAGAAAAACATAAAAGGCTAGATATTCAACTCCAAAATTTAAGGTATGCGTTATTTTAATAATTCTCATTATTTTCATTATGAACAATGCCTTGCATACAATTTAAAAATAAAATATTATTAGGGATTACAAAATCAATAAAATTAAGATTTTTACAATGCTTTCAAAAAATCAGGGATTGTTTATCTAATTTATATTTCACGCGTTATATTCATTATTTTTCCTTATGTACTATGATTATGATTTATTATTGATTGAGATATTTCTATTTTTATAATATAGGAATGAGGTTATAAGATGTAATGTGTGGGATCGATATACAAACCACGTTGCCCCTTACATGAATTCTACAATGCAAGACCCTATTTTCGTAATCATACAATTTGCAAAATTAAAACTCTCTCAAGGTATACTTACAAATAATACAATAATATTTTTATACTAAATATTAAATAAAAAAACCATTATTCGACTATATATATATATATTTGTTCCAAGTTAATTCATGTTAGTGAATGCTTTGCTTTGCTGGTACTCAAATTTTTATTGATGGTCCTATGTGGTTGAAAATTATTGAGTTCAAGTCAAGGTTAATATATTATTCTTATAATAATCACTTTTAAATTAAATATTACATTTTTATTACTATTTTTGTATTTTATTTTAGTCTCCATAAATAAGGTGTTATATCTAATACAAACAAAATAACTCAAATTACAAGCAGACTTTCATATTCCATTTCAAATCAATTCTTGAATGTTATATTATTCAAAACAATTGATGAGCTCCTAGAAATGAACAAAGTAAGCATATAGTTATTTTAATGCACTTTAAATTAAATTAAATATCAATATAAATTTAATGCAATTTTTAAAGTGGTTTGCACTATCATGCTCATACCCAAATTTATCTTAATGTATAGAAATGTCATTGTATCATTCTTGGTACCATATAATATATTGATGACTCTTTTGGAAGGTATTATCATTCTTGCAAACAATGCAAAAAGATGCTAAAACCTCAAGGGGCTGAATTTTATTGCACTATATGTACCGACATTGTCAAATACGTCATTCCCAGGTAATATTATATCTAGAATTAAAATTTACATTTTCTAAACAATTAAATTAATTTTCTTAATATAAATTGTATGTAGTTACATGTTTAAGCTTACATTGACAATCAAAGATGAATCTGGTTCAACGTATTTTGTTATATTTGATCAAGAAGTTAAAAGATGAGTTAATAAATCAATTTTCGCATTATCGGAAGCAAATATTAAGGTATTAATTTAATCATATTGTATGGTTTCATTACAATATTGTACTCAAATTAATTTATAAGAGAATTGCTACTTAAATCATTTAGTTTTATTAAATTCATATATTTTACATATTTACATGATACTGATGATAACTACATACCACAAGAACAAAAAGTTTTTATTGGAAAAACATGTTTGTTTAGAATTGGTGTCGATTCCTTTAAACTTGAAGGGATGAAGGGAAGAGTCGTGCATTCACTGTTATTGATATGACATATGATCCAAAAGTCATATATGAATTTAAAAAATTAATTTATGAATCTGAGGTATTTATAATTATTTCATTCAACCATATTTTCATTAATAATTATTTCTAATACTTTAATCATTAAATATTATTACATTATAAGTTACTATTTTATTTTTTGCAGAATAATGTTCAACCACATGCATGTGAGCCCAATGTATCATCGAATGAGACATAAACTTCTTCAAAGCGTTCAAATGAAAACTCATCTCAAGACGATGACAACGGAGAAAACTTTACAAAAGATCAACTTTCCACTTCACGTTCCAAAAACACTATGAGGCACGAAAAAGAAGACTAACTTAGTTGCATAACCACTGCAAATTATTGCACTATTACAATATTAAGTTTCTTTCTTATAATTATTTCAAACATATTTTCTTATCGTTTTATAGTGAATTCCATTTAGTATTTCAAGTTTCAAATATATGAAATCATTGACATTAAGTCAAAATATGAAGTTTGTTTCACAAACATAATATTTGGAGGTTAAATTATATGCAACAAGTTAACATTACATTGTATTTTCTCTCATCTACATTAATAATTTATATTCACTTCCAAAATATTAAAGTACATGTATACATCTATATATTTATAACAAAAATTTAACTATTAAATCACCCGAGCAAGGCATGCATGATTTATACTTTAATAATAACATTTATTTTATAAACAAATATAGATTTATACATATGCTTTGATGTTGAATATTACTAATTATTTTAAAATGAATGAAATATAACTTAATGCCAATAATTTTATGTAATTTAACCTCTAAATACTAAATAGAAATAACAATAAGAAACTATGTTTGAAATAAATATAAAACCAAAATAAGAAAAATGTTTGGAATAATTCTTGGGAATCAAACTTCATATTCCAATATTGTAATGATTTGAATTGGATTTGCAAGCAACTTAGGCCCTGTTTGGTATATCTCCTGGAATCGGATTGGAATCAGGAATCGGAATGAGTCATTCCTGAGGCATGGTGTTTGGTCTGTTGTCGGAATGAGTTGTTCCTGAAAATTACTATTTGATAATTATTATGAAATTCGGAATGAGAAATCAAATGTTGCTAGATGTTAAAAATATAATTATTTATATTAAATATTAAATATTAAATATTTAAAAGTATACATACAACTAGTTGAATTAAATATTTAAAATCCGAATATATGCTCTTTTGACTAGTTAAAATAGTGAGTTTAGTTTTAGACTTGACTTTAAATGAGAAATTCTCCACTACATCACATAAATTACCCTTGATTTTAGTTTAATAAATTTTCCAATTTAAATACTACAATATTTGCAAATTTGCAGCTGAAAAGGAATACTTTGTTGATGACAATAGATGTCCAAATCTACAAAATCTGGCAAGATCTACAAAATTGCAAACGCCAAATCTGAGAACTTTTAAGCAAAAATTAACCTCGCAAGGGCTGAGGGAAAGGGAGGCGGCGGGACGGTGGCGGGATGACGCTGGAAAGCTGATGGACACCGTCGGAATCAAAAATAGTATGAAATGGGTGGAGTTGAGAGATGGAGGCAAATATGAGAATTGGGTTTTAAGTTGGAATGACTCATACCCTAGGTTTTTTGTTGGAATGAAATTACTCTTTGGACTTGGAATGACCCATTCCATGGAATGAAAGTGATTCCAGTTTTTTGCCCAACCAAACACAAATTCCGGTATGATCCATTCCGATTCCGATTCCTCATTCCACCGGAATAGAACCAAACGAGCCCTTAGTCTTTCTTTTTGTGCTTCATAGTTTTATTGGAACGGGAAGTGGAATGTTAATTTTAGGTAAGTTTTTCTCTATTATTATCATTTTTTGGGGGAAGTTTCTCCATTATTATCATTTAGAGAAAACACAACATAGTTTGCATGCATGCATGCATGAAATTTGGATAAAAAAATTCATTCCTTAATATATATGTGTGAATTGAGTTAAAAAGACATGTTTCAAAAAAACAGAGGGAGTATATTTTAGTATATTTTAGATTGTAAAATATTTTACGTATTTTTATATTGTTAAATATTTTACGTAATTAGAATTAACAACACATTGATAAAAATGTAGTAAAATTATATTATAAACACAATTTTTAATTTGTAGGCCCTTTGCAATTACTAAAATATAGTCCCTCCGTTTTTTGAAACATGTCTTTTTAACTCACCTCATACATATTAAGGAATGAATTTTTTTACCCAAATTACCCATATATTTAGAAAAATATGCATATTATTATTAATGATAAATAGTTTTGATGGATGATAAAAATGTGAGTTTTAAAAGGAATTTGAGTTTTATTGATGTGAGTATAAAGTAGAAGTGAGTTTGAAAATGCGATGGAAAAGTGAGAAAGTGGGTTCTAAAATGGGGCATTGGGTTTTATTGTTGGAACAACCATCTAAGAGAGGATCGTTCCAAGGGATACCGATCGAACACTCTTCATGTCCCACCTCAATTAAGAGTGAAATGCAATTAATTTTCCCACGTGTGAATTACGAAACTGCATAATTCTCCTCAATTCTGTCCAACATCTCTTGCAACAACCTTTGTCCTCGATATGTTCTCTTGAATGCATTCATGGAACTGCTTTGCTAACTTCTGTGCGCTCTTCATCTTCTCATCATAGGCCATCCTATCAGCAACCACCTTTTCCTTCTTCTTGTCTTTTTCTTCAACGACTTTCTTCCTCCTTTCCTCTTTGCTTTCCCTATGCAAGGAAGAACCCCTAGAAGTAGAAGCACCAACATCCAATTTGGAAATGCCAAGCACCGAGCACAGTGTGTACTTGTCATCCAACTGCATGATTATATTCAGACTCTTCAACAATTTCAACTTCTTTTTAACAATAGCAGAAGCATTTCCATCCATAGTAGCGAGTATACTCTACTCGGTCATCCCATCGGGGGAGTTTAGGAGAGCCAATAAGATGGCAGACACATGTCTACAAAAGGGGGAAGAAGCAAAAGTTAACAAGCAAATATTATACTATAGCAATTAACAAACAAACAAATGGACCTTATGTTAAAATTCACAAACAAACAAACATAGGAGAACATGTTCGAATGGTCGACCTCAATACGAGAATCACTCTGACCGGTGGTGCAACTCAGCAAAGGAACGCCCCTTAGCTAGGATCACAAAGGACTTCCGAAGGCGTGCACTCGCCTAAGGAAGGTAGGAATCCACCAGAGAATGCTCAGAAGTCAGAACGAAGTGTTTTTTAGAGAAGGAAGAGAACTGTTATTTTTAGCGTATCTAAAACTATTGTTCACGTTCAGTTTTATGGACGAAAACAATCACAATAGTTACGTTAAGATGGAGAACAATCAACAAGAAAGCAGGCCAAGTCAAAGATAAGAATTCGATTTTAAAAATAGTTGAAACCGAAATCGGAATTTGCAGACAAGCAATTAATTTGCGAATCTGTAACTCCGAGTCCCAAAAATTATAAAAATCCGTAAAAAGTTGTCACACCGCACACGTGCTACGAAGCCCGAGCCAGCCAGACAGCGTCGGCGCGCGCGTGGGAGAGGTCCCTTCTCAACTCATCTAACCCAACATACAACAAAGGCATTTATAAGCCCACTATTTTTGTTCCATTCTTCCGATGTGGGAGGCAAAAAACTTTCAATGCACATTGCCACAAAAGGACAAAAGTCCACTAACCCAAACAAAACTTTATAGCTTGTATTCAGGTATAGCTTAGGATGCATATTTATTTTTATTTTGCATGGTTTTAGCTTATTCTAGTTTAGTTCTTAGATTTTTAGGTTTTCTAGGAAATTCGGGTTTTGCGCTTGTTTTGTTCGGTTTTGCAGATCTTTAGGTAAACAAGTGTGGAAGGGATGGAGCTTATATGATTTTGGTGGAGTTTGATGAAGCTTAGAGTGATGCAAGTGAAGATTAGAAGAATAAAGGCCCAAGAGCATGAGGGATAAAAACGCTTAAACCCGGTCTATACAATGGAGTCTTGTTTTCACACCTCTATCTTGCAATGCTTGATTTTGGAGCTATAGTGGTCGTATTAAGCTAAATTTGGTATCACTGGAAAGCTAACTCGAAGAGCTACAATTCATAGTTTACTCCAAGTCCAAATTCCAACTCTAATGGGTCAAAACAGCCTCTGAAGTGTCGCTTGAATGTTGAACTAAGGGATGCCGCGAGCTACAACATATTGTGCCCCGACCATGCCACCCTAGGAAGAGACCGCGCCATCATTTTCTCCGCGGACGAGTTGGGCCGTGAAGTTGGGCTTCGATATGGGATTTTATGATATATTTTCTGACGTATTGGATGTAATTTCGGGATTTATGGGTCTTTGGATACCTTTGGGTATTTAAACCTTGTTTTTAGCTTTTCTTTTCATAATTTTGAATCATAATTAGGAGGCTAGGGTTCTCTCTCAAGAAGTTTTGAATCTAAAGTATGAAAAACGAAGTTCTAAGCATGGTTTTATAGAATTGATGCTTAGGCATTGACATCTTACGATTGAACCAACACATAGTGAAGCAAGGTAACCCTTTCTTCAAGAAGTGAGCTAGGTCTTGAACTCCTTAAAGTTGGGGTAGTTCCTAACAACACACATCTTTCCTATGTTCTTTGTGATTCCGCGATAAATCTCACATTTAGCCAAATTGCCTTGGGATTAGACTTGTCAAAAGTTGACTGAACCCGCTAACCCGACTCGAACCGCCCGATAATTTTAGGGTCAAGACCCGAAAATTTGAACCCAAAATCAATCGAACCCGAAACCCGTTGGGTTGAAACCCGAAACCAGTTGGGTTAACCGATTTAGTATATTTATAGAATTTTTAAAATTTATTTTGAAAATTATGATATATTATATTATTAAAATAAATGAAAATAGTATATTATAATTAAATATTATTATTTAAATAAAAGTTGATTTTAATAATCATAAAAAAAGGATATTTTAGACCCGTTGGTCAACTCGACCCGAACGAAAACCCGCTACAACCCGACCCAATTGACAAGTGACCCATAACGAAACCGAACCCGAAATGACCGAACCCGAACCCGCTCGACCCGACCCGATTGATAGGTCTAACTGCAACATATCATACATCAATTTCATTAGGTAAAAAATAATAAGATTGATAATATTGACTATACAAACTTTATAAAATTACACTAATATATTATAAAAATCAACTAATGGAGTAGTAAACAAAAGTAAAAAGATTAGAATACCCGGTAATGGTTTGCTTTTCTCAAGTATAATAAATTGTTTTCTTTTTCATTAATTTGTAATCTTTTATATTAACAGGTAGTAATCAACTCCAATCATCTGAATGCATGACAGCGTGTGTTAAATTAATACCTTACTTCTTCGATCCTATATTTAATTTAATGCATTGATTTTTTTCTAATCTTGTATTTAATACATTAGTATGTCATCAAGTAAAACTTAACTAAGGTTACTATTTAATCCCTGCAGATTACTCGATCTCTCATCCCCTGCAAAACCCAAGTGGTGCTCAAAAGAAATCCTCAACAAAATGGCGAAATTCATTACTATCCTCATATTCCTTGTGATCACTCTCTTTCGTAAGTGTTCTTTTGTTTATAACGTGTAATATCATCACTTTATTCACTTGGAGTAACCACAATATAAATCTCATTTTCATGATTTTTTAACAAGTTTGTCACAATACACTTGGATAGTTGGATCTACTTTTAAAATTTTCATGAGTTTATATTGTATTCTCTTACTAAACAGCCTTGATCCACACAACTGAGGCATCCGCGTGCAAGAGGACGCGCCACCCACCGGTGGATAAGCCCAAGGTGGTGTTGGTCCACGGGTTCTCGAGCGGGGGCTATAGTTGGTTCAAGGTTCGATACATCCTCGAAATGTTGGGCTACAACGTAACCGCGATCGATCTCAAAGCATCTAGGCTCGACCCGACTGACATCTCTGAAATCGACTCGTTCGAGCAATACAATGAGCCGTTGGACCGGTTCATGGCTCGACTGCCTGAGCATGAGAAGCTAGTGTTGGTGGGAGGTAGCGCTGGTGGGGTCAGCGTCACAAAAATCCTCCACGACCACCCCAAAAAGGTCTTGGTCGCCATATATGTGTCGGCTACGATGCTCAAGTCTGGATACTTGACTTGTGAACATCTCCAAATTGTAAGTTCACTAGCTCGTCTCTCTTATTTTTGGCATTCAATTTTAGGGAAAATGGGAGAAAAATCACATTTTCTTACATCCCAAATTGATATGTTGTATTAAAATTTTAGGGAGAATGAGAGAAAAATACACTCTTAACATATATTTGAGAATTCCTATTCGATCATTCTAGATCCTGAATGTCTTTATACATGTATATAATATGGGCTGGTTTTGTTAGAATGTCCATCCTACGTCTGAAAGATTGAATTAAACTGGATTAGTATATAACTCAGTGAATTACTCCTCCTATTGTCAATTAACTTTAGGATGGAAACCATTTGGCTAATATGGTTAGATCTATTCGCCTAACGGCTTCTTTTGATCCTAGAATGTTCATCCCACATCTGAGAAAGTTATTTTACTTTTGATATATAAATGCTTGTGTGATTAGGGTGTACCAGGTTTCAGTGAGTCCAACTGCAATAGATCGTGTCCGAAACTTCCAGAACCTAATTGTTTCGAGAAGGCATTGATGGGATCGAGAGAGATCCCTCTAAAAGACCAAACAGAGGTAATTAACTCATATAATATATGACCATAGGTCATAACATGGCATGCCAAATGCACCCCTAAAATGTTATGGTACGTTTAATATGGACTACGTATGTAGGAGTTTGTGTTGGGGAAGTCATTGGCTCGCCCTGGCCCATTTCGAGCCATAGTTACCGCCAACTTCACAGAGGCGGTCGTCAAGAAGAGCTCGGGAATAGGGAAGGTGCCTAGAGTGTACATCAAGACGCGTTTGGATCAGGTACTCACGCCCGATCAACAAGAAGCCATGATCAAGCTTTGGCCGCCGTGCGAAGTCATTGAGATCAACAACGGACATGATGTTGCATTTGCCAAACCACAATTGCTCGCAGCCTTGATTGTGAATGCGACTATGTACGCGTCTACTAGCTAGAGTGTGTAGCTTAAGATCCAGCGATGTTAAGAAAGATTGTGCTCACATATATGCATGAATATCCATGTTTGCATACAAATTTTATTAGAATAAATTAAGTTTGTGATTGTGTGCATCATCTAGACTTGTCAAATGGTTTAGGTGGGTTGGGTTCGAGTTCGGGTCAAAACGGGTTTTAGGTTGTCATGTCGTTGAATGTATGGGTTTGATCGAGTTCAGTCATTACGAGTTTGGTACAGGTTCGGGTTGATTCAATTAGTCATGATCGTCTATTTCGTTAACATTTATTTTATGTTTCTTAAAATAATTAAAAATAGATTATATTAAAATAATATTTAATAGTAATAAAATAATAGTTTTATATAATTGTAATAATAAAATATTCAAATTTTAATGTAAATATTACTTTACCGGTTGGTCGGGTCAACCCAACCTAGTTTTTCCGGGTCAATCAGATTCGATTGACCCGAAAATGGGTCAATCGAATCCGGGTCGGGTTTCACCTAATGATATTCATGCTCTTGATCCATTAATATTCATGCTCTTGCCCTATTAATTTCCAGGTCGGATTTTACTAAAAAACTTCGAGTGGGTCAGATCATGTTTTGACAGATCTTGCCGAATTGAGGCTGAGTTAGTCTAAGTGATTTTTCGATTCCTAATATTAATTGGTTGAGTAATTTTAGGTTATGGTTCATAAGGTTCAAAGGATGAACTATGCAATTTCATAGTTTCTATCACAGGATGGAACACTTGTCTAAATCAAGCTAAAATGTTCTTTGATTGTTAAATTTCGACGGGCCAATATAACGTGGGGCACACACGTCGGTTCATACGCACAAGCGTGTTTGACCCAATACATAAGCCCGTCCGTGGGTTCCATCCTAAAACCAATTGGTAAAATCAACCGTCCAAAAAACCCTCAGTTCATACGCACTAGCGCATTCACACAAGCTCATGGGTTCCATCCTAAAATCAATTGGCAATAGGAGGAGAAGCCCAAGGGTATACATGTTGGGCAAGTTATATCAGAATTTCCGATGTGGGATAACATCTTTCACATTGATTCATCTAAGAAATAGGATTTACAGAAGATACATACAACATCAAAAGTCATAGACACTCCCAAGACTCAACTAATCAATCCTCTGATCTGGATCATTGGTTGCCTGAACCTGAGCTGCATATTGCAAGTTCCAGAGAACATCCTCAAAGGATGGACGTGTTGATGAATCATATGAAAGACATTTATTCATAATAGTGATGATAATCGACAGCGATTCCTCACGAGCAGTTGAAAGCACAAGTGGATTCACCATACTTTTCCGGCCTTCTTGGCTCCCCAGAGATGCCTGCACAAAAAAATTGTACTATCCTAGTTTCAACTTTGATTTGAAGAATTGCTTTTCTAAGAAGAATACTTTTCTTAGCAAAGTAATTTACCATCTCTTTAAGCAGGATTTTATCCTTCCTTGTAGATTCCGGGGCTCCAATGATCGATTCGAGCAATATGAAACCAAAGCTAAATATGTCATCCTCTAGCACTGTCCTCTGCCTGTTGACAAATATGGCACTTAGAACTCGCGAATGAAGCACAATTGAAGAATTGGTTTTTATATCCTATTCCCTTAGGACATAGGATAGAAATATCGTTGAAAAATGTATACAAAGTTCTTACTTACCATGATGATCTAGAATCTACTGGTGCCTGACATAGCAAGAAATAGAAGAGTCAGTTTTCCATACACAAAATACTCAATCAAGTAAAGCTAGTATTGATTTACAAATATCTACCATGGGCATCTTACCATGTTTCCTTCATTCTCATCTGATATAACAGAAAGCCCATAGTCACTCAACTTTGCCCTTCTATTCTCATCCAACAATATATTGTGTAGCTTGATCCGGTTGTTCAAGAAGCCAGGAATAACACCATTGTGAAGGAAGTGCACAGCCTTGGCTATGTCAACAAGGTAAGCCAATCTTTCTGACCAATTGAGTCCTCTAACAATCTCATTATCTGCAGTTTAGATTCTTAATAGTCAGTTTTCATATGGATTCAGAGGAAGAAAGAAAATTGAGATTGAACTATCAATTTGCTTACAAGGATTTGGTACTCACCATATAGATAGGATCTTACGTTTCCGTTAGGAGCGTATTCGTAGACAAGATAGACATTGTTCATGTTGTTTGCCTCACTTGCCCCTCCATCACAATCAATGCAGTGCCCAATGAGGCAGATCAAATGAGGATGCCTGATCTTTGCCAAGAGGTCTAGCCTCAGCTTGAGATTCCGAACGGTGAACTTATGTGACAAGGACAAACACCTTATTGCAACTTGTGTTCCATTCTCTAAGTTACCCTTATACATCTGACAAAATTAGAGATGATTAGTACTTCCTTTTATTCCTGGCTAAAAAAGGTGAGCATAATTGAATATACCTTGCCCTTTGAACCTTCACCTAGAAAGGCAGGCTGATTGAAGCCATTAGTAGCCTCCTTCAACTCCTCAATGGAAAATATGCGACATGAAGGCGTGGTTTGCACTCCTCCAGACTTTGCTTCCTGAGATATCAATCCTTGAACAAGATAAACAACCCAAATGAATTATTCCAAATTCTGCAATAAGGCTTATAAAGTCCTCTAAACTAAGCAAAATTGATAAAATATGACTTATTTAGAATAAACATGGTAATAAAACTAGATAACCTACTTGCATTTGCTAGGAACTCAGGAGTGACTCCTGTGACAAGGCTTTCTTGCACTTTTTTGTGAACCAAATGCTTCTCTGAGCATCCCTTTGGAAAATATCTTCTGCACATCACAAATAGCCCAAACGCCGAAATCACAAGAACAGCCACTCCAATGACACAAAACAACACTATCAATCTCTTGGTTCTAGATCTCTTCCTCTCAATAGGGCCTTCTCCTGCACAGTATGATCTTGGATGTTGGTGTTGAACATCCAAACTCAAGCAATTCCCAAAGAAGTTGGAAACCCTTTTGCTTAAACACCTCGGCATTGCACCGGTGAGTCTGTTATTGGATATATCAACAAAACTAAGCTTGTTACCACATTTCAAGTGGTATGGGAGTGAGCCACTCAATGAATTTGAAGCCAGATTCAGATAACTAATGTTGGGCAGAGAAAATAGTTTTGTGGGTATGTTTCCATTGAGCTGGTTAAGTGACATATCAAGATGTTTTAACTCACTCAAGTGATCAAATCCCCTTGGTATCTCTCCTATAAAGGAATTGTTACTCAAAAATGCCATGATCAATCCACTAGGAAATTTTGGAAGATCAAAACCCACTTTATTCCCACTCAAATCCAGCACTCTCAGCCTCTTTAACCCACTCAAATCAGGCAATTTCCCCGAGATCTCATTGTTCGACAAGGCGAGAGTAGTGAGGGTAAAAATCCTTCCTATGGAACTAGGCAAAGGACCCTTTAACTGATTATTTGTAAGGCTTATAACTTCCATGTCAGGAAATGAGCCTAACCAATCCGGGACGGAGCAATTCAAGAAATTGCCGTCTATCATGAGATTTCTAAGGGCGGTCATACTACCAATCCAAGGCGGAATTGAACCATATATGAAATTGGAGCTCAAATCCAAATACTCCAAGGAAGTTAGCCTGTGAAGCTTATCAGAGAGTGGGCCCCAAATGCCAAGTGACACTAAACTAAGGACTCTCAAGTTTGTAAGCCTTGTAAGAGTGGTGACAAAAGAGTCCATAGAGAAGCTAGATGATAAAGTTTGGGTGGGAATTGGGTAACCATCAAAGCTGTTAACTTTTGATGGCTTTTCACCCATGATTCTTAGCTCAATCACTGCATTATCTGAACATGTGACGTTCATTTTCAGAGATGGAGTTGAGTAGCATATATCTGTCTTTTGTGTGCTCCAAACCTCCAACTGACTTGGGTACTCCAAATGCTTTCTTATTTGGAGTAGCACAAAGACTTGAGAGGATTGCAATTGGGAGCCACCAAGTGTAAATAGGCCAAATGAGACATAGAATAGAATGTAAAAACTCAAATGACCCATTTCCTGATTCTTGAATCCAAGATTACCCAGTTGAAATTACAATTTACCCACAAAATAAAAAAGCTCACTTCAGCATTTTAAAGAAAAAACACAGCTAAAATCAGAGAAATCATGAAGAAAAACATCAAAGAATGGAAAAGACTGTATCTTTGTGAGCTTGCTGAGAAACCAGGTTCAAATGGATATGGAATATAAGAATCTGAGACTGAAAATGTATGGAATGAAGATTGCTTTAAAAAAATCTAGGAGATGGATAAAGCTTGCATAAGCTGAAAGAGTGAAAGAGTGAAAGGGAGAGTGTTTGTGGTTGTGCAGTATAGTGGTAGCTGAAGCTAAAGGCATTAAATGGTCAACCAGCAGAAAACAATTGCCTGTTAAGCCTGGCAAGTAGTTCATAACATTAATTTAACGGCTGCCCATTTCAGAAAAGGTAGTTTAAGCAGATGGGTAATCATTAATAGAGCTGATAATGCAGAGGTATAAACTAAAAATCAACCATGAACCAAGAAATGAAGAAGTTTTGTTGGTTGAATTGGCTTATTCTATATGGTAGACAAAAGGAGTTAATTTTTTATTGCTGTTAACTGTTTTTTTTAATCCACTTTTTTTTTTTTTTATCTATTATCTGACAATCCAACTAGAAAAGGACATGAAAACATCTTATGGGTAAGAAGTAGACTTGTGTTCTATAGCATGGCTGATATTTTAAGTTGGGGAATTTATTGTGTTTGCCTTTGCAAGACAGGCTGCATTGAGATTATAAGTTGGAAATATTCAAAGCAAGTTTGAGTGTTTGGCTGCTCTTTGTTTTTATACATTAAACCTTTTGTTCAGTCAGAAAGGCAATATTGGCTTTTAGGCTTTGTAGATTTGGCTTTTGGCCCTTTGAGGGCAGGGAAACAATAAAAATAATAATGATCAAAAATTTCTTTCCTGCAGTCTGAACTTAATTAACATATGTGATCAAGTGTATGTTAGATTTTGCTCAAAAAAAAAATGTATATGTTAGATTTGGCACTTCATCTTAAATTCCAAGAGAATTGAAGTTATAATTGGAGCAACATGTGATCAAGTACAATAGTATTTGGAGCAACATGTGATAAAAGTGCAATAGTGATTGAGCAACATGTGATCAAGTGTAGTACATTAGTACTCCAAAAGACAGTAGTTTTCGCCCACATGGGGTGGTCTAGTGGTAAGAGGCATGGGGAAGTTGGGAGTTCACAGGTTTGATCCATGTCTCTGCCCCTTCACTTAAGTGAAAAACTAAGTCTCACCAATCTTCATACCACTAGGTCGAGTCGGTCGGTAAAAGTGGGTTTACCTGGTCTGTGTGCTTTGTCGGGTAATTCACGGACCCAGAGTTTACCACCAAAGTGGGTTCGTCGTTAAAAAAAATGTTAAGCTTGTGAGCTAATAAAGCTTAACATGACAATTCTCAACCTATCTCACATGATGTACGTTAGAGATAGTTTAGTCATAAGTTTGTTTCCAAAATGTTTGGATTGGGTTTGGCATAAAGTAACTGAGAGTCTGAGATGTTGCTGCCCATCTACTCATTTTTAGCTAGTCATAAAGAGATTTAAAGATTAGACCAGTTGTTCAAGTGTTAATTATTCAGGCTTAAAAGGTGTGTATCACCTAATTGTACTAGTAAGACATATATGTTTCATAATTCTCTTATAAAATGATGGGAGTAATTAAATCTAGCATATAAGCTTAGTAAATTAATTCCTATTACAAATTTAGTTTAGGATGAAAGTCTACTAAATTTACATGTGTGTTACCTCAAGATGATGGGTTGCACATCCTTTTTCACTTCGGGTCTCTCTTAATTAATGGTTAGTTTATTGAGGGTAACGTTGCAATATTGCATTTGCATACCATTCAACAATATATGCTTACACTTTGAATGGTGAATTAGTTAGAGGTCAACAAGATGACATAATATATGCACATTAGCACATACCATCTACCAACTGTACTTTTATTTCTGACAAGCGGTTGTTAGTGGTGACACACACAATAACTTAACATCAATTTTCAAAGTTTTTGTTTGACTGCACTGAGCTTGAAATTTAGTTTTTATAATGGTAAGGAAAAAAAATTACTTACAATATCAAAAGTAAAATTTAGACCTAGTGAAAAGATATCTCGTATAACTGTGTTAGATTTTGCCTCTGTTCCTTCACTAGAATAACCACCAATTAAAAACACAATTTGAGTTGGTCTTGACTCAAACTAGCATAGATAATATAAACTTTGCTCGATTCCATTAATAAAGATACATCATTAAACTGAATGAAAGTACGATTAAGGAAGGAAGAAAGATACTTACGCGTAAAGACCTGTCCTTGGGAGGGGGACAATAGCTTACTAGGGCGATATCTAGTGGATAGATCTGTCAAAACTTATCCGAAAAACTCACCTGTTCCGTCTGAAGTTTTTTAGGTTGAAATCCGACCTGAAAATCAATGGGTCAAGTGTAACCCGAACTCGGTCGACCCGGAAAAAACTGGGTTGGGTCACAACCAGACCAACCCAATAAAGTATTATTTGAATTAAAAATTAAAAAATTGACAATCTTGACCAGTTGGATCAACCCGAACTCGTACCAAATCCGTAACAACCCAACCCATATGAACCCGTAAATTTAACGACCCGATGACCCAAGACCCATTTTGACTCGAACCCGACCCACCCGACCCATTTGACAGGTCTACTAGTGGGGCAATAGCATATCAGGGCGATGATGATGAGTAGCTAGTCCGAGAGCCTATATTCGTCTTGGGCAATAATCTAAATTGTGTAAATTTTGGGGGATGTATGTCCAATTTACAAGGATTTGAGGGATATGTATCCAAATTTACAATGTGCAAGGGTTAAAATCGTCATTTTGTGAAGCAAAGAGATCCATTCAGACTCAGAGGTTGGTCAAAGGGTAAAATCGTCATCTCAATCAGAATCCATTAAAACCTCAAGCTTCAATTCAAAGCAAGCGAAACAAGAAGAGGTTTTTGGCAGAAGCGAGAATTCCAACAACCCTCTCATCTGTCTCCTCTCTGCGAAGGAATAGCGGGCGACGACAATGGCGACCAGCGCGGCGAACTTGGAAGAGGTTCCCTCCGTCGATCTGTTGACCGAGGTCCTTCGTCGTTTCAAGTGCGCCACCAAGCCTGACAAACGCCTTATTCTCGTCGGTAAGTCTCTCTCGCTTGCTCACCAACTGCAGATCTGCTACTTTTGTGGCGCTTCATTTGTTTGGTACTTGTTGATCTGTTGTATCTTTTGGTAAGTGCGAAATTTTGGTTTCTGTGGCTGCTGAGAACTGAGAATATTGTGGAATTTTCATCTGTTATTTGAAGAACTTGAGTTGTTGTTGATTCTGCTGTTTCATTGTTTTGTTAATCCACCTTTGCTTCGATTTTGATCCTTTGTGCGGAAAAAGTTCTAGTCTTTTCAGATTTAATTCATCTCTAGGCTCTTTTTTTTATCTTCCATAGAGATTCTGCATTTAATCCGAGTTACTGAATCGTTAGTCTTCCTAACCCGTACCTCAATTCTGCAGTCAAACCTTTTATCTATATCAATCATTGTTTAAATTCTTTGTTTCTGTTTTTGGCATGTTTGATTTCACTCTCTCTGGAATGGATTGGACTTTCTGATGTGCTTGATGGATTGGTTTTTGGATGTGAACTTGGCAGACTTTATTCTCTTTTGCTTCTAAATATGCATTATTTGATAACCTGTTGATAAACTCCCTTCTGATGTATATATAACTTTTACTGCATTGATGAGGAAGAGAATTTCTTTTCTGTTTTGATGTGTTGTAGTAAGCTATTCTATAAGTTGTTATATCACAAAATTAGAGATCCATAACTTGTAAAAATTGAACTCGCTGTTTGCAGGTTCTTTGTAATCTCTTGTTTCCAGTCTGTTTTGTGCTAGAATTAGGTCATGGTCATCAAGTTGATTCATCTCTTTATGTTATATTGATTTACAGGACCGCCCGGTTCGGGAAAAGGCACCCAGTCTCCTCTCATCAAGGACGAGTACTGTTTGTGCCATTTGGCCACAGGGGATATGTTGAGAGCTGCTGTAGCTGCCAAGACACCTCTTGGGGTTAAGGCTAAAGAGGCCATGGACAAGGTGATTGTTGTCAAGTACTTCAATGATTTTATCCTTTCGATGGTTCACTTTAGAACTAATAAGATACTTTATATATTTATTCAGGGAAATAATATATTTTGAATAATGTTTCAGGGAGATCTTGTATCTGATGACCTCGTTGTTGGTATCATTGACGAAGCATTAAATAAGACTTCGTGTCAAAAGGGTTTTATCCTTGATGGGTTCCCAAGAACTGTGGTTCAAGCACAAAAGGTTTTGGCCCTGTTGATTTGTTGAATAACTTTGTCCTTGTTAACATTGTTGTGGTCTCACACTGCTTTTTTTTTCCTTTTACTAAAGCTTGATGAAATGCTTGATAAGAGAGGAGTCAAAATTGACAAAGTGCTCAATTTTGCAATTGATGATTCTGTATTGGAGGAGAGGATCACTGGTCGATGGATCCACCCATCTAGTGGCCGTTCATATCACACTAAATTTGCTCCTCCAAAAGCGCCCGGAGTTGATGATGTAAGTTTTTAGTGAATCGGGTCTCTTATAATCTGGTGTTGTTTGATCTCTATTTATTATGTCAATATAAACTCTACTATTATGATATTGAAAAGTGACCTGAGAGTATGCTCAAGCTATAATCTTTCTACAGTAAGCTCTTTTGAGTGACATGCCCTTATTTCGGAAACATTTCTAAATGACACATGTAATTTTCATTTCTTGCTTTTTATTTATATTTTATCCCTGAAGCTAAGATGTAAATCTGCATGATAGGGGTGATTTAAATACTGCAGTCTGATTGCTCTCTAAAGTGTCACAGCGTTTCTGTTTATCTTATCTTTCAATTTTACTAGCTATCATTAAGAACAATATGATTTATTTCCTTGATTATTTTTTGAAGGTCACCGGAGAACCTTTGATTCAACGGAAGGATGATACTGCTGCGGTTCTGAAGTCTAGGTTAGACTCATTCCACAGACAAACGGAACCAGTATGGACTAACTCTTTATTTCCCTTCTAGCTTTTCCTTTCATTCTCCTCCTTTTTGTTTCTCCATGGGAGCTTCATTCATAGTAACCTGTTTATATGTACATATATGAATCTCTTAGCAAGCCTATCCACTCAAAATGTTGTATTTTTATAACATTTTTACCTTATGCTTTCCAACAGGTAGCTTGACTTGTTTTTTTTCCCAAATCCAAATAAATATTTATTATTTAGATCCGATATCTTATACTATGAATCTTTTAGGAACTAATTTTCCTTAAGATGTGCTCAAGAATGTTCTCTCATTTTGCTTTCTCGTTTCTGAACCATTTTGGTTGCATAATTTGTAGCCCTAGTTTTCATCTCCAACTTCTGTTGTTATACAGGTAATTGATTACTATGCAAAGAAATCCGTACTCGCCAACATTCATGCTGAGAAGCCTCCAAAGCAAGTCAGCGAAGAAGTTCAGAAGGTTCTCTCATCATGAAAGTCCAGTGAACTCACAATTTCAACTTAGACAAAATGAAACATTTCAAAGATTTTGCTTATAATTTAACTGTATCAAATTTGGTTGGATCTTGTAGATCCAACGGCGTTTCTCTTTGTTTTTTTTTAATCCTTGTTACTCTTTGGCAATTGTACTGGTCGGCTACTGCAGTTGAGAGTGCTGAGAACTTTCGTTTTTGCTCCTAGCACTAAGTTGATTCTCCATAGATGACCCAAGAGTACATTACTTTTGAGTTTTGTTCCTAGCAATAAGTTAATTCTCCTCAGATGAGATCTCAACATTTTTCTCAAAGGGTATTTTACTTTTTTGTTGGCAATAATATTTTATGCTCCTGCAAAATTTACAAGGCTCAATCGTCTTGCTTCCAATTCTCTAATTAATTTCTGCATAAAATGAGAAGAGGGACAGGAAAAAAAACACTTCAACCCTTTCCAAGAAGTTATTATGTGAAAAACACTAAGTTTCCAACATAAATCTGACAAAACACAAAGCAGCAGCAGCAAATAGTTCGTACGTACTCTCAACAATCACCTTTTCATGGTGTCTAAATGTCCACATTGATTTTAGAATCAAGATGAGAGAACTCTTGGAAGAAGGCTTTCAAGTGCTCGTACGAGTGCTTGATGTCATCAACTGCACACATCTCTCTGATGCTGTGCATTGAGAGCTGAGGTGCACCCACGTCCACCGTTCGGATTCCTACACCACTGGCCAGAATGGGCCCGATGGTTGACCCGCAAGCCATGTCATTGCGCACCACGAAATCCTGCATGAGCATGAATTGGAATTAGTTTGAAGGAATTACATTCATAAACACACCATCAAGGAGATAAATACCCTATCTTAAAGACTTCTGTACCAATTGGAAAGTAATTCGACCAAGAAAATAACTACATTGTACCATATTACCATGCACAATTGAAAAGTACGTCTATAAAGCTTGGTGTGTTGCAAATTTAAGTGCTTCTTTGGAAGCATAATACATATATTATATTATATGTAGCATTGTCTTATGCTTTATAAAGCCGGAAAAGTTATTCATGGTAGGCATGGGTTAAAAAAACTAAATGCATTTTTTAAATCAAATATTGCATTTTGGATTTTAATGCCTGATTATGTTACAAGATAGAGCCTGTGTTGCCTGTCTTGCAATTTACAAGAAAGGACCTTTGTTGCCCTATCATTTAATTTTCATGCAGCACAGTTTATAATACCAGATCCTTGTTTACTGTATCTCAGTTCCACCAACGACATCTATGGGCAACTTGGGTTTTTAGGGATGCTATAGTTCCAACTAGATGTCATAAGAGTTTGTTATGCTTGTAGTCTGTAAGCAACGATAAGCTAGTGGGAAGAGGTAATACGAACCTGAACAGGAATGTTATGTTTATTGGCTATCTCCCTGAAAATGAACGAAGTGACAGCATTGGTTGCATAGCGTTGATTTGCATTGTGTTTGATCACGAGTCCTGAATGCATCTTTGGCTGATGGTTCTCTTCATGCTTGTCCTGTTGATAGAATGGACAAATTATTTCACATCAAATCATACTTACTCAGTTAGAAAAAGCATATGCAGAGCAAGAAATTTACCATGTAGTTAGGGTGCAAGGCATGTGCCATGTCTGCTGATACAAGGAAGCTTTTCTGGATTACTTTTTCTAGAACCTAAGCAATAAAAAGAAAATCATCACAATTCAGAAATGCAAGCCCATATGAGAGTTATTTAAAAGCAATGATATGTATGAAGCATTGAAGATTGATGACCCATCGTTATAAGTTCAGATATTCAGTTCCCTACCAGCACAACAATAAAGTCACCTTTATATCTGTAGAAGAAGCTATGACTTATATAATGCATGATGATTGATGATCCATCTTTATAATGACTGATATTCAGTTTCCTACTTGATCTGACAATAATGTCACCTTTTTATAATCTGTAGGAGAAGCATGACTTATATTATAGTTGGATAAAGGTTATTTAGTAGAGCCTGCTAAGAATTTGCTCTGTTTGTCAAGATTTCAGTCCCTAAATGTGAATTTTTCAACATAACAGAAAAAAGGAAAATAACACATGAATTGAGAATTCAATACTATTGACTGCAACAAATCAAGTAGAAAGAGTAATACCGTTTTGGAATCTGAAATGAAAGAATTTGTAATTCTAGACAGAGCATCAAACATGACTGGAGAACCAGCTCCTTGTGCTGAGTTTGATCCAACTTCTTCATGGTCGAAAAGTGCCACCATTCTAACACCAGTCTCATTGTCAAGGCTATTTTCAGAAGTTGTTGCATCTATCAAAGCCTGAATTCAACAAACAGATTGATAATGTTAACTAAAATGATGGTTCTTTTGACAAGTGTGAAAGGACAGAAAAAAGTACTGGCATCACTAATCAACACTCTAACATGGAGATGAAAGAAGCATCATAGAGAAGCAGATGGGGGGAGAACATTTAGTTTACAACAGATAAATAAAACTTTCTTCTTTAAATTAATATTCGGAGCATATTCCTATTTACTGCTTCTGAAAGGTCCGGGATTTCATGCTTATTCCCCGAACATGTTTAATAAAATCTGTAGTCAATGGCTCGCCATGAGTAGATAATAGCCTACTAATAACTGGTTGCATATGGCACTTCAAATTTTACTATAGCAGAGCACAAGGGCACTATGTTCTATCCTGAAAAAAAAAGTTCACCTTTAAAGAGCAAAAGGACATGCAGAGATTATCAAGCCGTCCTGAGAAAATAAATTCCTTCAATGCACCAGCTATGATGCTTGGTTGAGTGTCACATGCTTGTAGCTCAAAATCACATATATCATCAATTTCACATCCAGCACTTGTTGCAAGCAGCTGCAGGGAGAAATAAACACACAATAAATTACTTAAGACACTATACTGCTTTCATGACTAGGAATGAGAAGCAACTACTTGACTTCCACAATTGCAATTTACAAAAAGAAATACAAAGGGGATGGAGTTTGAGACCTTAAGAAGAAGAGAATGATGTTTTTGGCTTTCAGTCTTTGCTTTTTCAGCGCCACCTTCAACTGGACCATTGTCAGCAGCATCCTTATTAAGCTCCGCCTAGCAGAAAATTTTGAATTCCATCATATAAAGCAGTTGACTGGAATAGAAGTATAGAATTACACATTCCATGAACAAATAGTATATAGCAGATGCACATTGATGATTAGAAATACTCTTCAACTATAAGGTCAAAAAAGCATTTTGATGGCAATAAGAGGGTAATTTCTCGTGAATCTTATATAAGGCAGGAAATATTAAGTTGTTGACTACAAAAATCCATTTCCCTGGCCTTCCATATGATTTGCATAATGAGAAGTAATAATTAAATAGTATAACAGTAATAAACATCCTGCTTGAAAGGTAAACTGAAGAGTGTAGATCCTTAAATAGTTTGCAAATGCTAATTTCAGTGGATGACTTCCTTGCTACTTGCTAGATGCTATCAAATTTACCTTGATTGCTGTTGAAAGAACAGGAACAAGTTGTGTTTGTGTATTGGCCTTAAAGCCATCATTGACCCCCCTGCTCAAAAATGAATAACATTTCAGATAACAAAAATTCTTGATGATTGAACAAGAATCTCATAAAACATGAATTGACTTAAAAGGAAACCTGTCTAAATGAATTGCCAGAGTAGGAATTCTCATGATAGGTTCTTCAATCCTAACAAGTCGCTGCAAGTACACTTCAGAATCATCTTTCTTTTCTCTTATAATCATTCGTCCAGCAACAGTCAAGTCGCGATCAAACCAAGTATGCCATAATCCGCCCCCATAAGTCTGAACACCAACCTCCAAATACCCTCCTTTGGAAATCTGAACAGATCCACAAAAATTTGTGATATTAAAGCAATTGCTAAGATAAATGACTCTCCCTTCTTGAGCTAAGTATTGCATTCGTTCACAGCACAATTACAATTACCTTAGAAACAGGTTTTAGTTTCAAACAAGGGCTATCCGTATGAGCACCAACTATGTAAAATCCATTTCCAGCAACATACCTAAGCCAAATTCACAGCAGTATCATAATACAAAACCGAAAAACAACTATTGAAAAACTGAATTTGATCAAAAAACGACCAATCAGTAACATACTTTCCACCAATCGCAAAGGCGACTATAGTAGAGTGGTTTCTCGTAAAGAAATATTTCTGTCCAGCTTTCAACTCCCAATCCTCTCTCTCGGATAGCTGCTCGTAACCGGCGATTTTCAACCTCCTCTTAGCTTCCGCTGGAATCGGACCATAACAGAACCAAATTATCAGGGAAAACGGGACAAAATCGAAAACAGATAGATCGGCCTATTTGGCGCGCCATAAGATCTGAAAAAATCGCCACGGAAGATGAAATGTAAACTGTACAGTTGCTCATCAAGAGGGGGAGAGATAGTACCAACGGCATGAAAAGCAGTGGGAGAAGCGTTGAGAAAATCGACGAGATCAGAAGCCACCTCCGTGCAAGAATCAGACTTCGCCATTAGCACTCTCTCTTTTCGACTGGGAACTGCGATTGAGTGAAATTTGTAGATGACTTATTCCAGATTTTACGTTTATTTCCAATAGAAATCTAAATTTACATTTCACAACCGATAGATAGTAGAGGCTCAATCTTGTAGAGAAAGCGAAAAATACCCGGTTCGGAGATTCGAATTCGAATCATGTAGAGAGAAACTAATATTGGGAGGGTCTTTCTTAAAATGAGGTCATAAAGTACCCGGTCTAGATATAGAGCGGTGTCCGACCGATCGAACCGAACGAGCCAAAAGGCAAGACCTATAAAAAAAAGAGAAAGCGAAAAACGAAAAATGAAAATATCACTCTTAGCATTGTTAGAGTGGTTAACGAGATAGATTAATATATAAAAGCGTGTCCAAAGTCTATTATTGAATCCCTCAAACGTAGAGAAAGTGAAATGAATAAATTTGTATCCGTTCTCCTCACGCACATGTGGACGCATACTTTTTCTTTTTCCTCTCCACAACGTTGTGCAAGGTCAACCCAGACGTCCAAAAACTCACACCCCTACCAGCAAATGGAGAGACCCCGGTCACATTCACACAAGCATCCTTACCCAGGTGCCAATTAAAGAGTAAAAGGTATGCGTACCTAAGATCTTGCTCATTCTCCGAGAGGAAACTCATGGGAGCCTCTTTCCACACCGCGATCCCAACTTTGGAGCAAATATCAACAATGATATCACACACCAAATTATGTCTGAACTTCACACCCACCTCACTAGAACAATGGACAACATGATCCCCACATTTGTCCATCATGGGAGCATTGCAACTCGGGCAAATACTACCATCAGAGAACAAAGGTATCATAAGTCTGTAGCACAATACAAAACGAAACTGACGGTGGTTTATCCTCTATCCCAAGCCATCAATAGGGATAGTGAACAAAAAATCTTGTGCATGGGGAGCACAAATGCAGCTAAGAACAGTCATCTCCCTTGGGATAAGCATGTGCCTATCGACGATGTTTTTCTCAACGACACCAAAGTAATACCTTGTCAGGGTTTTCATCATTTGGGGAGGGGGGCAGGAGAAACAGTGGTGAGAGAGATAGCATCAACATTGCAAAAGGCATTGAAATCATCAAGAGCATGTTGAAAGGAAGAGCCAAAAGACAGTATACCCGTATTCAACAGAATCTTGGCCTGCAATGTGCTCGTCTGAAGCCGAGAAGCAAAGAAAGCATAACGGATGACATCTCCAGCAGCAAAGATGCCAAGACCGCTCCTTTTGATGGGAAGAGTGGCCAATCGCCATTGCCAATCACCAAAACCCGGCCCTGACGCAATGACAACTTTCTCCAAGGATAGACGTAGAGCATGGTCAAACTGAACTTGGGCATCCTTGAAGAACACAAGAGAACAAGTTCTCAAAGCATAGGACAACTTTGCAACCCCAACACAATGTAGAGAAATAATAATTTGTAGAAAGATATATTTTATTAATGAGAGGATGAATGAGATTTATACAAGAGAGTGCTTGTCTGAATACATTCAAAGAATCAACGTGTAATCTAGAAATAAGGAAGGAGATAATTAACCCTAACAATATACCTTAATTAAAGATAACTATTAGCGTAAATTATTGGAGTAAATAATAAAATTTCCTAATAGTCTCCCTCAAGATGGACGTTCTTCACAAAGACCAATCTTGTTTAGCAACTCTTGAAATCTTGGACCAAGTAACGACTTTGTTAGAATGTATGCCAACTGATCTGATGAAGAAATATGAACGAATTTGATTTGTTGATTTTGAACTCATTCCCGAATAAAGTGATATGATATAGCAATATGCTTCATACGTAAGTGGAAGACGGGATTGCTGCTCAAAAAAGTCGCACCCTGATTACCGCAGTAAATGATGTGTTGTTTGAAGGACGAAATACCGAATTCTGAGACCAGGGATTGCACTCATACTAGTTCAGAAGCCGTGTCCGCCAACGCCTTGTATTTCGCCTTTGTCGAAGAACGAGCCACACTTTTTTGTTTCGGGAGCTTCACGAAATCGGTGTAGCACCAAGATAAAAGTATGTAACCTGTTGTAGATACATAGTTGTCTTTGTCCCCTGCCCAATCGGCGTCCGAAAACGCATGAAGTAAGGGAGATGATTTTGATGATATATATTCCTTTGTTTGTTGTTCCAGCAAGGTATCGTAATAGGCGTTTCAAGGCTGACCAGTGTTGAGAGGTTGGAGCTTGCATGTACTAGCTAAGTTTATTCACGTTGTATGCAACATCAGGCCGGGTAAGACACAAATATTGTAGGCTTCCAATCATGGAACGATAATCAGTAGGAGAAGGTAGAGGGTCTCCAGTGAATTTTTGCAATGTGATGGAAGCCGACATGGGCATAGAAACAGGTTTGGGCGTGTCCATGCCAGTCTTTTGAAGCAACTCAGTTACATACCGTCTTTGGGAAAGGAACAAGCCATTGGGCTTTGGTAAAACTTCAACACCAAGGAAGTATGATAGAGGGCCGAGATCCTTCAAGGAGAACTTGGTTGCGAGTTTGTTGATCAGAGATTGAAGTGCTTTACTCGAGAACCCGGTGACGATTATGTCATCAACATAAACAAGGAGGTATATTGGGTCAGTACTTGTCCGAAAAATGAAAAGAGAGGAGTCGGAAACTGAACTGATGAACCCAAGGTGTAAGAGGTACAACTTGAGTTCATTGTACCATGCGCAGGGTGCCTGTTTCAGCCCGTATAGAGCTTTATTCAATTTACAGACATGTGACAATCTTTGTCGATGAAGCCAGGAGGTTGAGCAACATAAACATCTTCATGTAGAGTGCCTTGAAGAAATGCATTAATGATGTCGAGTTGTCTCACCGACCACCCTTTTTGAACATCAATTGTGAGAACTACCCGAACTGTAACCGGTTTGATCACAAGATTGAATATTTCAGTGTAGTCACATCCCGACCTTTGATGAAAACCCTTTGCAACCAAACGGGCTTTGTACCGTCCAATGGAGCCACCGGGAAGATACTTAATACGAAATACCCATTTACAACCCACTAGATTTTGAGCGGGATGACTAGGTACTAAGGACCAGGTATTATTTGAGTACAGTGCTTTAAACAATTAAACTCGGTCTACATGGTATCATACGCCTCAATACGATCCTAGGCAAGATCATCACAAAAGTCCTCATGACATACAAATGGCCGACATTCAATTCGTCGTTCCAAATCCTATTCATCTAGATCAACCTTTTTATGGTGGTTCAGTTGAATAACATCATCAAGCTTGATTCCTCCAATTATCTTGTTTGGAAAACACAAATTAAACTCGCAATTCAGGGTTTTGGGCTCCTTAAATTCATTGATGGAACACATCCATCACGCCCACCAAAATCGTTTAAAATAATGGCTCTGATACTATGTAGAGAAATAATAATTTGTGGAAAGATATATTTTATTAATGAGAGGATAAATGAAATTTATACAAGAGAGTACTTGTCTAGATACATTCAAATAATCAACATGTAATCTAGAAATAAGGAAGGAGATAATTAACCCTAACAATATACCTTAATTAAAGATAACTATTAGCGTAAATTACTGGAGTAAATAATAATATTTCCTAATACACAATTGCGAAGAAGAAGGAGTTCACATTAAGAGTAATTTAGTCGATTAACCGCCTCCATTAAGGCAATTGTTTTAGAGACCATCTTCGAGACCAAGTCCCGATTGAAACCCACATCTAAATTGACCAACCCACCAAGAAGTTTGACACCACTACGTAGGCAAGAGAAGTTTGACTTTTCCTTTTATGTTTGGTGGCTTACGTGGCTCTTTGGGGCTTTGTTTTTATGAGATTTGTCTTTCTAGTTTCGGCTCTTGGGTTTGTATGAATGCTCTTGTGGGCTTTTAAGCCTTGTCCTTCCGGTTGTTTATTTGGATCGTGTTTTGGGCTTTAGCCCTTTTTTTTTTGTCTGGCGGGTTTTCTCCGAGCTCATGATTTTGTGGGTGTTGTGTATGGGGTCGAGTTGTGGTTCCGATTAGAGTTTGGTCGTGTGGACTTTATAACCCAACATTGCTATAAAGGGTATTTATACAATTAATATTAAAAAATTATATTTATAAAATTATTATTAAAAATATATTTATATTATAAACAACTATATTTATATTTGTGTAAATTTTTATCTTAAAATTCATATTATAATTTTTTTTCAATTAAACTAGTAATTTTCGTACAATATAATTTGTGATAAAAATTTGAACACATATATCTATAGTTGTTTACAATATAAATATAATTTTTAAATTTTTTATAGTATTAATTTGGTATTTAAAGTAAATGAGATTTGGATTGGACGACTAGGGGTAACTTTTAATTCCCAAACCGAGATTACTGTTAAACAATTTGACCATTTCAAAATTTACTGTTAAAACAGTTTTTATGAGGCGCGACTTTTTTGGCAAGTAGGGCCCGCGGTTTAAAGCAATCCTGCATAACCCGATCCCCTCTGAATCTCTCTCTGATTGCCCACTCTGCTCTCTCCCACACACAAACGAGCTCCATCCCTTCTCCTCCAATGGCGTCCTCACAATCCCTCGATCCCAAATCCGGCTACTACTCCTCCACCAAAATCTACCACAGTCTCCGCCCTACCGTCCCTCTCCCACCGGAATCCGCTCCTCTCTCCATCTCCGACACCATCCTCTCCTTCCTCCTCTCCTCCGCCGGCGCCACCGCCTCCCTCGACTCCATCCCCGCCTTCATCGACGCCGGAACCGGCGTGTCTCTCTCCTACTCCCGCTTCCTCCTCCAGGTCCGCTCCCTCGCCGCCGCTCTCCGCCGCGGGATCCGCGGATCCCCGCCGATCAGAAAGGGCGACATTGCGCTCGTCCTCTCCCCCTCCTCCCTCCGCGTCCCCGTCCTCTACTTCTCCCTCCTCTCAATCGGCGCTGTCGTCTCTCCCACCTCCCCGCTCCTCTCCGATTCCGAGCTGGCTCACATCGTAGGCCTCGTGAAACCGACGGTCGCGTTCGCCGCCTCGTCCTTCTCTCCCCGCCGCCTCGCTCCCCTCCCAACCGTCGTAATCGACTCGCCCGAGTTCGAGTCGCTTATGACTCAGCACAACTCGGAGCGAGTCGACTCGGTTATAATCTCCCAGTCGGATCGGGCGGCGATCCTCTACTCCTCGGGGACCACGGGGAAGATGAAGGGCGTGGAGATGACGCACCGGAACCTAATCGCGCTGATCACCGGCCTCTACCACACACGGCCGGCGCGGGAGGCGGCGCAGGGGCGGTCGGTGCCGCTGTTCACGCTGCCGCTCTACCACGTGTTCGGATTCTTCATGTTGCTGAGGGCGGTGGCGCTTGCGGAGACGTCGGTGTTTCTGGCGAAATTCACATTGGAAGGGATGATGTCCACCGTGGAGAGGTTTAAGGTGACGTACATGCCGGTTTCGCCGCCGGTGGTGGTGCTGATGGTGAAATCGGAGCTCACGGGGCGCTATGATCTCCGGTCGCTCGAGTCGATCGGATGCGGCGGCGCGCCCCTGAGCGAGGACGTCGCTCGGCGGTTCAAGGTCAAGTTTCCGTGGATAGATTGTGTCCAGGTAAACACTCCCTCACTTTTTAAGGTTTCAACCAAAAAAAAATCCTATTTAAGGCCACCTAGTCTAGACGCTATAACTTTTCAACTCTTTTAAGCCGAGTAATTGCGTCCCGGTCAGAGTTGTAGGTCGCACCGGCTTTTTAGCAGCGGTGTGTCCTACCGCTCCAAATTTAAAAAAAAAATTGAATAAAAGGCAGCGACAGCAGTGGCCGCTGCCGCTGCCCATTAAAAGCGGTGTGTCCTACCGCTCCAAATTTAAAAAAAATTGAATAAAAGGCAGCAGCAGCGGTGGCCGCTGCCGGTGCCCATTAGAAAACAATTTTTTTTTGTCGTTATTATGGCAGCGGCAGCAGCCACTGCTGCCGCTGCCTTTTTTAAAAAAAATTATTGCATAGAGCGGCAGCGGTGGCCGCTGCCGCTCCCTTGCCCTCAGTAAAAAAAAATACCGCGGCTATTTATACCGAGCAATGAGGCGAGGTCGGAGCAATGGAGAAGCGGTAAGAAAAAAGCTCTCAAATTCATCCCCAAAGTTACCTCTACCAAAATAATGTCGGGTTTTTGGCCATTCAACGAAGGGCAGAGCTATTCTAGTTCAAATCCGGTAAATGTGAACGACGATCAATATGGCGGTTTTGAAGAAATTCCTTATGGTGGACATGACTATTCTAGTTCAAATCCGGTGAATGTGAGCGACGATCAATATGGCGGTTTAGAAGGAATTCCTTATAGTGGACATCAAAACGAGGAGGTTTTGCATCAAAACGAAGAAGCGGTATGTAATCGATTATTTATTAAATTATTATTTTTATTATAAGCAATTATATTTTAGGGTTGTTATAACTAATCATATTTTATAGTTGTTATAATTGTTATATTAGTTGTGTTAGTGCAAAATTTTCGTTTTAATTTCTCATATTGTGTTGAATTTGTGAGTTTATAATCGAATTAATTAATGAAGTATTTGTCATAATTGTTTCCAGTTTCCCGATTTTTCTACCTACTTTGAGACTGATTTTGAGTGGTCGGAACGTAATCATATGCTAAAATGGGCTAGAGAAGTAGGACGTAAATTGAACATGGTGTTGACAATTAAGAACTCATGGAAAACGAAGGTCCTTTTAGCATGTGTGTTGGCCGGTGAGTACAAGCCAAAGAAGAAAGGCAAATCCGGTGTTAATATGCCGACCATACAAGTTGGTGATGATCTAAAGGAAAAACCACGTAGTAGGAAGATGGGATGCCCGTTCGAATTGGTTGGCCAACGGGACAGGAGAACCCATCATTGGCGGCGTGTGAAATCCGGTCGTAACAACCACGACCTTTCCACTAGTCTGGAGGGATATCCTTTTGTCGGCTGCTTAACCGATGAGCAAAAGGAGGATGCAAGGATATTAACCCTATCACATGGTGCGCCGAAGTTTGTTATGACATACTTGCGCGAAAAGTGGCCAGACATCACAACTTCGATGAGACAATTGTACGCTTTTCGGCACGATCTACTGAAGAAAGAGATGAGCTCAATGAATGTAACTCAATTCTCACTCCATTTCTTAAAGTCAAATGGCTATTATCTTGATTATCGAGCCGAGGAAGGAAGCAACGAGATAATAGACTTTTTCTTTGCCCATCCCAAGTCGTTGAATCTGCTGAAGTTGTTTCCGTATGTTGTGATCATGGATGCGACATACAAAACCAACATGTAAGTAATTATAATAAAAGCGTTTTTACTTGAAATTTAAGTTTTGCACGTTAACGTATTCAAATTAATTAACATTTCAGGTATAACATGCCTTTGAGTGAGATGGTAGGATTTACTTGCACAGGGCACACTTTTTGTATTGGGTTTGCATTTATGGCAAGAGAGACCCAAGATCACTATGAATGAGTGTTATATCAGTTGCGGGAGGTGTTCGAAATGGTTGGGAAAATGCCAGAAGTTATTGTCACAGATCGGGATATTGTCGAGGTTAACGTCGTTGCGGTCCTGTTTCCCAACGTCAAGCACCTGTTGTGTTGGGTGCATATCAAGCGGAATTGCAAGGCGTACGCTTTGGCGAACGGGTTTTCTGAGGGGACTGCGGAGTGGTTTGGAAACAAAGCATGGGAGCTATTTTGCTCAACGACCGTAGAAGAGTATGAGGCACGACTTCGTCTATTGCGGATTGGTGGGATTAGAGTACAAAAGCCGCTCAATCCGTTGTTGTTAGCGTACCTTCAGAGGAACTGGCTTACTCCTTGGCGTGATCACATTGTTAGAGCCTACACTGATCATTGTCTACATTTGTTTACAAGGACCACAAACAGGTACGCTAATTAATTTTCCTTATGAAAAAACTCTTAAACACAAATATTAGCTATATGTACTAAATTAACGAAATATTTATCAGGGTCGAGTCCCAACACTCTGTGTTGAAGGATTATTTGGAGTCTTCTGTTGGGGGTTCAGCACGGTCTTGAAAAAGATGCACGCCATGGTGAACATTCAGGTGCACACTATTAGGGGAGAGATGGAACGAGACCGTACCAACGAACCGTTGTCCATCAAACATATGGACGAGCCACTTAAAACTGTCTTCTCTCGTCTTCCAGGGAAGGTTTCCAACAATTGTATCGGAGAGTTGTTTGCCCATGTCCGCGCTATATTTGACCCGAACAAGCCTTTCCGTCAGATATGCGACGATGCGTGGTGGACAACCGCCCGTGGACTACCATGCCCTCACCAAGTCCAAGCTTGTATCAATGAATGCAGGCCTATTCAACTTTCAATGATTCATGATTTCTGGAAACACTTGGTGTGGGAAGGCCAAAGGGGAGTAGATGAACAGGTGGCCCCCACATCCCTAAATCCAACTGACGAGATTTGGACGAGGATGATACAAGACTTCTATGAAGGCAAGATTGATTCTACTGTCAAACACCAGGTTGGTCGAAAATACTTGAACCTCAATTATCCTGAGGAGGGGGATGTGGTGGAGCCATATCGCAATAGGAAGAAGAAGGGTAGGCCAAGGAAGAACTCAAAGGTTCAACCAAGAGACTTGACTAGGCTGGAGCATCTTCAACAGCGCGGGAAAGGCACTCGTTCTATGCCTGGGGTCGCACTTAGCCATGTTCCAGAGGAGGAGGAGGAGGAGCAGGAGGGAGAAGATGTATATCGTCCGACGGTTGAAGAAGGAGGTCACATCCAAGTTGATCTCGGTGTCCATGTACCCCAATTCATGAGGCGATTCATCGTCAGCGCTCCTGATGTACTAGGAGACGGTAATTGCGGGTATAGGGCACTCACTTGTCTTGTTGGGTGGGGGCAGGATTGTTGGAGGAGGATGCGAGAGGAGTTGGCTTTGGAGTTGAGGACCCATTACGAGACGTATGCATGCTTATATCCTTATATTACGCATATTGATGATTTGATCAATCAAGTCAGTACAGACTACTACTGGATGGAGACGCCAACAGTCGGATTGGCGTTTGCTACTAGATTCCAGTGTGCACTTGTCTTACTATCCGAGCGTGGTCCTCATACATGCCTTCCGATGATATCTAGTGAAGCTCCGAGTACTCCTGTGTGGGACAGTGTCGTGGAGATAGCTCATTTAGGGAGCCACTATGTCCCGGTAAGCGTCATACACTTTCATAAATTTCATAGTGGACTAGCTTTTATTATATTATTTACGAATCTGTCATTGTAGGTTATGCTCGTAGATGAAGCCCCCATGCCGACCTCTGCGAAACTTTGGACCCAATATCATCATTATAGCGTTGATGGGATGGATATTCGCTTTCATGAACGCATGGACCGGTACGTCAGTTACCACAACGCAGAAGGGTTGCCTCCTAGTTTTTATTAGAGTAGGACTAGTATTTGTATTTGTATTTCTATTGGTACTTGTAGGGTACTTGTATTTGTAAGATATTATTATGGTTATTATTATTTGTGGGACTAGTATTTGTATTTGTATTTGTATTTGTATTTCTATTTCTATTTCTATTGGTACTTGTATTTGTCCTCATAAGCCGGGACCTCATCATCATGGGCCGGGATATCGGGCTCCGGAGGAGCCGAGTAGCGCATGGGAGGGGGTGGGTTTGTGTACGACGGAGGAGTCGGGTCTGTGTACAACGTCAGCTGCATGTACGGCTCTTGTGGTGGCATGCTATGGCTCGTACTACCATAATGGTGCGTCTTTGGGGGTGGCATATAGCTCGTACTACCACCATACTGCATCTCTGGGGGTGGCATATAGCTCGTACTACCACCATACTGAGTCTCTGGGGGTGGCATATAACTCGTACTACCGTAGTTATACGCCTCTTGTGTTGGATATTGCAGGGGAAATTGATAAGCCCCGTATTGCCCATGAGCAAATGATGGACCAGTTTGCCCATAACCCGTATTAGCATATGTGGGTTGGGTAGGGTCCACATAAAGGTCCGGAAAAGTATCACCACTTCTATTCAGCAATCTTTCGATTGCTGAAATATCATCTGCATGCATTTTTTACAATATTCCTCTAAAATCTAATAACGTGCATAAAGCTCATTTAAACACATAATTAATATATCAAACTATTAATTCATCCGTAAATATAGTAACCATGCACATTAAGAAAAATTCATATTCACCCTCAACAACTACTTAATTGCTTATTTTTATAATACTCATAAATTAACTTACTAACATGTATGAACCTAATTTAAACTCATAATTAATGAAAAAAACTAATAATTACACCATAAATAAATTAACTATTCAAATTATGAAATTTTATAATTATTTTCTACAACTACTTAATCACTAATAATTATACATACATTAGTCTATAAATTATACATTGATTAATTAATTAATTATTTTTGGGGTGTAAATTAACATATAAATTTACTATCATGTAAACTACTTAATCGATCAAACTCTCGGTAATTAACCTATAAACTACTTAACACATAAAACTAATAATTAATTCATACATTAAAATTAAATTTAATATTTTGCGTACCTAAACCCTCCACGGAGGCGACGGGGGCGACGGGTTGGCTCGTCGTCGCTTCCGGAAGCGGGACTTCAACCTCCTCTCGAACTCTTGAGGTTGCCTCGCTCTCATTTAAGTTAATATTTCGCCGGGATTCATTCCGCCGTCTACGCTGGGAGCTTGAAGATGATTTCGAGCCAAACAAATTCAAATAAAAAAAATTAAGTTAGTTTTAACCTTAATAACTTAAAATAATTCAATTAAAATACAAAAAAATCATACATACCGATAGCGAAAAACTCTTCATTTTTGGGACCAGTTGAATCGAATTAACAGATTTTGGAATCAGATTTGAGACCACCTTCAAAGAAATTGAGGCAAAATTTGCAGAACTCGTTCGGAACTTTGGTAGATGATGAAAATGGAGAGCGAGTGAGGAAGATTTGTGTGGAACTGGTGAAATGGAACGGGCTTACTCGGTTTTAAAAGAAGAAGGGAAGGGCTCGCCATTATTGTGCCCAACGCTCCCCACCCAGTCAAACTGGGATTCTGCAAAATTGCAGAATCCCAGGCATGCAGCGGCAGATTCCCACGCGGGAATCTGCCTCGTTGTCTGCTTTTTTTTTTAAAAAAAATACATGCAGCGGCAGCGGCCATCGCTGCCTCTGCATGCAGCCTCGTTGACTGCTTTTTTTTTATAAAAAAAAAGGGCAAGTGGTAGGTTCTACCGCTGCTATGTGCAGCGGTAGGGCCCACCGCTTTAAATATCGGGGCGCCCTACACCTCTGAGCGGGGCGCCCCTCATTGTCCCTCTTTTAACGTACATTGTAGTGGAAATAGGAGCGTTTTCCGCTAGCTGGAGCGGAATTTTGAGCTTTTTCAAGAAGTTCCTACACGCAAGGATATTCAATTTCCGCTAGCTGAATGGGCTATTAAGCTCCAACTACCTTGCATCCAAACGGACGCTTAGTCTTGACAACCAACTGGTTACGGAATTTAGGCAATCCCTTTTTGGCCAAGGTCCGCCTATCGTTTTTTAGAACATTGATTAATTGATTAAAATGCATAAAAATTAATTTTCCAAGGTACCTTTAAAATACATAAAATATCATTTTAACTCCAAATTAGAAAAAGTTTAGATCTTTAATGTACCCAAGCCACCCATCACATTCACTGAAAGCAAGGAAAAATCTTAACTCATCTACCAAAAACGGAAAAATCTAACTCAATGGATAAAAGCTAGAAAAATCCTCACAATTTTCCAAGGTTCGGTACAAGTCTTCTTCTTTCGTTTTCACTAATTAATAAGTCGATTTTTAATAGCAATTTTGAGTTCTTACGAAAGTAGTAAAAAATGCTTAAAAGATTCGATATTGTGATAAGAAATTGGTCATCCATACACTTGTTGTACCTATAGTCGATCAAGGTTCATTAGAGAATAGAGAATTTTACGACATAGCACGAGTCTGATCAGGGTAATTGGATATGGAATTGCACACAAATGTTAATACAATATAATAAGCCAAAGAAATATCAAGAAGTTGGGCTCCTACAAATCCAATAATGTTGATTGTCAGATTTTTCTGCTTTGATTTTGTGGTTGTGTTAGTGTGTCACCATCACGTGTTGTCTGTTTCTGATAGTCTTAAGTGGATCGAAAGAAAAAAAATGCATTATTTCATTTTGGTTTGTTGGTCCATTTTCATTTTTTAATTTTGAGAAAGTTGAAATGATAGTAAAGTTGTTGGAAACCATTTGACCCACCACTTTCATGTCTAATAATTTTCCCAAGTCTAAGCATGAGATTCTTTTAATAAATCTAAAAAAAGGGCTCTTATGTTGTTTCAGATGTTAAAGTACAAAAGTTATGTTCCAATGACTATCTCTTGTTAATGTAAGTGTGATTAGCTCTTGTTAATGTATGAGTGATTGAAATAATCAGTTTTCTGGTCATCTGTTGCAAATCTGAACCATGATAATTGTGTTTTAGATTTCTCCTAAATAGTGCATCTGTATTTCTGAACCAGATTTTACTCATATGAGTCATATGTATATTGCATTTGTATGTAGAGGATTAATCTTGTTTGGTATCCATCCTTTGGCAAAGTCTAGCAACCCAACATTATTCCCTAGGTTTCATGATTATAGTTTACTTTGTTGCACATTTTCAAGGTCCTTATAAACAATAAAAAAATGTCTTTACAATGATTGAAGAAGAAACCATATTTGCTCCAAATGGGGTGGCCTAGTGGTAGGAGACATGGGGTTGTTAGGAGGTCTCAGGTTCAATCTTTACATTCGTCCCTTCATTTGGGTGAAGAACCAAGTTTCACCATCCCTTCTACCATTTGGTCGAGCCGGTCGGCGCAAGCTCGTTTACTTGGTTTGTGCGCTTTGTCAACTAGTTCACAAACTAGAGTTTAAACAGAAGAAACCATATTAGAATCACTTATTTAGAGAAGAAATTTGGCTTCATCTTAGGGATACGGCCTAACTGAGACATGTGGTGTGGCTGCAAGACCATCAGGGCCCGAAGAAAGCGAACGCTATGGATCCGTTGGCAAGTTAGCTGAGCAAATGGAAGCCAAAATTGTTGACCCTTCTACTGGAGACACCTTGCCACCTGGCCAACGAGGCGAGCTCTGGCTTCGTGGACCCATAATCATGAAAGGTTCAAATCCAACACTGGAAATGCCTTTCTAATTATGCTTCATCTCAATTGCTTGCTATAGCCAATTCAATGTGAAAATGTATGCAGGCTATGTAGGAGACGAGGAATCAACAAAAGCAACGTTTTCAGATGGATGGCTGAAAACAGGGGATATTTGTTACTTTGATGCAGAAGGATTCCTATACATAGTTGATAGGTTGAAGGAGTTGATAAAATACAAGGCATATCAGGTGGATATTTTTCGGTTATTACTTTATTACTAATTTTCTTATTAATTTGGTTATTCTAAGGGATATCAGATCATATACTGTCAATGTTTTCATCTTGGCCATTCTGTTGAGGCATAACTACAGTGAGTTAATGTTTTTATTTTCTCACTGAGCTTATTGATTAGAGTAGTGTTGGTTTGTTGTTTTGTGGTTCCGCTCGAGTCTTTCGGGTGCCCACTTCTGTATAAGGTTAGGAGTGCTCCATTCTTGGCCTTCTAGATTCTGCTGAGATGAACTACACTGGGTTGATGTTGTTGTTGTTGCACTGAGCTTATTGATCAGATAAGAATAATAAGATCGTCTAACTATTATTTGCATGTAATTTAACTTCAGGTGCCACCAGTTGAGTTAGAAAGTGTGTTGTTGTCGAATCCACAAATCGCGGATGCTGCTGTTATCCCGTATGTATCCTTTCCTTACTCTTTCAGTTTGTGTTTAAGAACCCCGGTTTTGGAAACTGTGTGATTTCAAAGTTCTAAGTGTATGAAACTGAAATATGTTCTTGTAAACTGCACATGCAGGTATCCTGATGAGGAGGCAGGCCAAATTCCTATGGCTTTTATAGTGAGACAACCGGGAAGTTGTATCACAAGCACCGAGATTATGGATTTCGTCGCCAAACAGGCATGTTCACAATATGATAGTATTGATCTAATGAACTGAAAGATCGTAAAAATATTTCCACTTTTTGTAATTTACATTTTTGGATGAATGTGTGGTTCTTACAGGTGGCTCCGTATAAGAAGGTGCGACGAGTCTCCTTCATCAAGGCTATACCGAGATCGCCAGCAGGGAAGATCCTGAGGCGAGAGCTTGTAAACAAGGCTGTTTCGGATACTCCTTCTAGGTTGTAGACTGCAGGAGGTGAAGCTCCTGCACAACATTTTGATTCATTCCCTCCAGAAGCCCAATTTGGCACACAAACACCTAATGTATTATGTATGCAGTGTATTACATAAATTGCTGGGTTTGGACATAAGATGTAGTATAACTAATAATAATTTATAATTCTACTATAAATCTGGCAGGAGAATACTTCGTGTCACGAGTTTCACCTCCATTGAAGAGTGGCGAATGTCCAAAGAACTTAGCTTTTAGTGGCGATTTTTGGTGTTGTGTTTTCATTAAACTCATTTCTTACATTTCCTTTAAGCAAGAACATCAAACTTGGATCTCGGTTATTAAAGTCTCAATCTCAAGAAAGAAAGAAGTCTTGAAACATAAACTATGAATGAAGAGAATGAAGATATTGAGGATCCCAAAATATTTTTTCAGCACAATTTAAGATGTTCCATCTGTAACGAACCAACTTGGGTTAAAGAAGTGCTAAATCAACTACCTATATTGGTTCATAAGTTCATTCTACCAAGTTTTAACTTTTAACCACTTTGACTTGAAAACATGTTCATTACACAATATTAGGGAGAATGAGGGACGTTTTATGAAGCCAAAACTCAAAAAGGCAGTGAATTATAACAATTAGAAATTGCTGGAAACACAGATAAACAGATAACCATTGCTGGGATGTGAAACTAACAGAAAACCAAGACTAATAATGCATAACACCAAAAGAAAATCATATTACCCGAATATTTGCTACAAATGAACCTTGCCAAGATCTTTGCGGTAAATGCAAATGTTTTTTTGACAAGTGCAGGAAACAAACTGAGAAACTAATTGCAAACAAAACCAAACTGTAACATCTCTGCTTTATTCATGCAGTTTTAACAGAGCCTCACTACTCAAAATTAAAGATACATAAGAAACTCAGGCAACGACCAATGGAGCCAACTGTGAGACTTCATTTGGTTGTAGTAGTTTACAGGGACTTGGCCATGTGGCAGATCAGGTCAACAACACGGGTACTGCACATCAAACATACACAAAGCTCAGCATTGAAACAAAAAGAAAGCTTGAAGCTGATGCAGGATGGAGAAACACAAGGGTAGAGAGGAAAATTACCTGTAACCCATTTCATTGTCATACCATGCGACAAGCTTGACAAACTTGTCGTTCAAAGCAATACCGGCCTTGGCATCAAAGATGCTTGATCTGCAACCATGAATCCAATTCAATCAAGTTAATACAACCAAGAAACCCACTGAATGTGTGGTAAAAAAATAAGTAAGCAATCACAACAGACCTGTTGTCACCGATGAAGTCAGTAGAGACAAGATCCTCGTCAACATAACCCATAATTCCCTTCATCTTTCCCTCAGATGCCTCCCTGCAAAACCAGACAAACACATTACTCAACTACAAACATCACAATTCATGCAATTATACTCCAAATACAAACAAGATCACTGGGTGAGATTTTACGTACTTGATGGCATGCTTGATTTCGTCGTAGCTGGCGGGCTTCTCAAGTCTGACAGTAAGGTCAACAACTGAAACATCAACAGTTGGGACACGGAACGCCATTCCGGTCAACTTTCCATTCAAAGCAGGCAACACCTTTCCGACAGCCTGATTCAATACAGCACCAGATAAATTGATAAGAAATGTGATATCCAGCTTATTTAAAATGCCACCAAGACCTAAAGAAAGAGAAATTAAACCTTAGCAGCTCCAGTGCTGCTGGGAATGATGTTGAATGATGCAGCCCTTCCACCTCTCCAGTCCTTCATTGATGGACCATCAACGGTCTTCTGTGTGGCTATAAGATGAAAAAGGAGATGCCCACATCAATACATAACCAGGGTATAATGGTTTAGTAATCTTTTAAATTAGTAAAGGAGTGACTAGTAATAAAAAAGACAATTTAAGGCATACCGGTCATTGCGTGAACTGTGGTCATAAGGGCCTCAACAATGCCGAAGTTGTCATTGATAACCTATAAAACAAGTAGAATAAGATTTTTCCGCGCCCACATATATATATTCCATACACACCTCACCTACATAGCAATGATAGCAGATAGCATACCTTAGCCAAAGGAGCAAGGCAGTTGGTTGTGCAACTGGCGTTGGAGACAATGTCAAGCTCAGGCTTGTACTCGTGCTCATTAACACCAACAACAAACATAGGTGCATCCTTGCTAGGTGCAGAGATGACGACCTTCTTAGCACCACCCTAAGATGTCAAAAATAAACAGTTAAGTCATTTGATGCAAAAAATTAACAATGTCATAAGAAAAAGAAGCAAGCAACACTACTCTGCTATCCAACAGGTTATCAACATAAATCAAAACTGTAATTAAGATGAAATCGAAATAAATCAAGCAAATGAAGCGTGTGAGAAACACCCTCTTTAAGCATCTATTGAGAGAGATCCAATTCGGAGCAAGCCAACATAATCAAATCAAATTTGCTACATTAACACATTACAAGATCTGAAGAGAAATGAGCAATCAAGTTGTTCATCATAGCATGCACATGCAAATAGCAGCAACTAACTAACAAGTCTGAGAGACAAATGAAGAAATTGAAAACAATGTAACTGCATACAAGTTAACTTAATCAATAGATGACCAATAACTAATCAGTAATTAATCATATAATTTACAGGCACACATTGTAATACATCCACATCCCATACATGCAAGCAATACATACTATCACAATCCACAATTATAAAGCAACAAGAAGCACAACAACACAGCAATCACAAACCTTCAAGTGAGCAGCAGCCTTGTCCTTGTCGGTGAAGACTCCAGTAGACTCAACAACGAAGTCAGCACCGGTAGAAGCCCATGGGATCTCCTCTGGGTTCCTAAATACAGGAAACGGACACATCATAAGCAGAAGTTCACATGCAATTGACACAAGCCATTAAAATGACTAATTTTCATCTATCAACAGAGTATTAACAAGATTATCATTGGAATGCTTCACATAATCACATCCCAATTGAGCTCAAGGCAAATTATAACAACAGCTCACCTGCATCCGAAAACAGTCACTGGTGACTCGCCAAAGAGAAGAGTCTTCTCATCCTTGACCTTCACATCGTGGTGCTTCCACTGACCGTGGACAGTGTCATACTTGAACATGTATGTCTGTACAAACACAACAGAGAAAAGATCCAACCATTAACTAGAAGCGAACAACCAAAATTATAGCTAGAAGTCAAGTAGAACGCTTAAGCATCTCAGATAGCAAGATCTAGCAACTATCTACATTATCCAATACACTAAACATCGAATCAAGCATGGATCTGAAGTAAAACTTCAAATATAGCAGATCGGATTTACCATGTACTCGGTGGTGATGAAGGGGTCGTTGACGGCAACGAGCTCCACATCCTCCCTTGATAGAATCACTCTAGCGACCAAACGGCCGATTCTTCCGAAACCTGAACAAAAAAAACGTCGATTTTGCGTTAATTCAATTGTACTAAACCGCTTTAGCATAGAACGACCAGATCGAACCAATAAAGCACGAGATCGTGAAGAAAAAGAGTCATTACCGTTGATTCCGATCTTGATCTTTGCTGAAATAGACCAAACAACACATAAAACAGCAATCAGAAACTCAGATGATTGAAAACTAGGATGAAATCATGAACTAAACAATAAAGGAGACATAATTACCCATTGAGTTGAGTGAGGAGTTGAGGAGATAGATAGCAGAGATGAAATTTGAGAAGATTCTAGATGAGAGACCTTGTGAACGACGGCTATAGTATAAAAAAGGGACTTTAAATAGGGGTTTAGGAAGTGGTCGATGGCCGATAGGTAGCGTAAAGAGCCAGCGAAGCAATGGAAGAGGGTAACATCTGGTGTGTACGCGGTGTACAGGTGTTATGGTGGATCTTCATTTTAGGATGAGCCATGCCGTTTGTGGAGCAACCACGTCCGTCCGATTGAGATATCGGTCAAAGAGGAGCCATCTTGAGCGTGGATGTGAGTTCGGTCATGCGTCAGCAGAGTAAGCAGACTCGATATTTGCTTTTTCTTTTTCTTTTTTTTTTTACGACCATGATTTTTTATTTCTATTTTTGTGAAATCATTTTCTTGAGCAACAAGTTGACTTGTGGAGTGGTGGAGATCTTCTTTCTTGCGAAATAAACCATTGTTCTTCAATGAAAATGGAAAAAAAAACATATATTACCAAAACTGATAAAAGTGAACTTAATTAGCAATAATGCTTTAAAAGGTACTCTATATGTGTTTTGTAATTGTAATTTGATTGTTGATTTGATTGTCCGTTTTATGTGTCAATTAGATTTGACAATATTTTAGATCCCGTCTTATATCAGGTTCCAATTGAATAGATGTTGCTGACTTGTTGTTGTTGTTCTTACTCCTAATTTTTACCTACTCGAAAAATGAATTGAACTTAATTTTCCAGCTATAGTTTAAATTTATGCAATGTGGAAAAATATTTGTTCCACAAGTCATTTATAAAATCACAATTAAATCAACAAAGTATAAAAATGAGAAATTACTATTTATTATTGGAAATTTACTTTGGCGTACGGCCTTGTTTCACTTTCCATCAAAAATCTCTTTCTACCCAAAAGTCATTTTTAACACTCTTGAAATATATGCAACTGCTCTCAATTTTTTACGTTTTTCAACACATTAAAAATCACTTTTTACCTAAAAATCCATTTTCAACCAAGGTGAAACAAGTGTGAACTTTGGAGCAGGATTCCTGTGGGCTGCTCACTGATGTGGTTGTAGTAGCTTCAGATTCAACTAACCGGTGGGCCGGTGGCAATTGGCAAATCAACACAATGCCACCTAACGTTCCCTCAACGGAAAAGTAGAGGATTAACGTTGAGAATATTTTAAATATACTGTTTTTAATGGAATATTCCCTTCACTTTGAGGTGACATTGAGATTTGCAATGGTATGACTATGAGTGTGTAATTTATTTTTTAAGTAATGAGTAACCTATCTTTAGTGGTAAATTCTGGGTCCGAAAATTAGTCGGTAAAGCGCACAGATCAAGTAAATTGATTTGCATTGACCGGCTCGACCTATTGATGGAGAGAATGATAAGACTTATTTTTTCACACAAGTGAAGGGATAGAGACAAAAATCGAACCTAAGACCTCCAAACATCTTCTCATGTCTCTTACCACTAGGTTACCCCATGTGGAGCTATATATGTAATTTAATTTTTGGTCCTACAGTACTACTCAATAGAGCTTCGGTCATGTTCTGATAGAGTAAAAAACTCTATGGATACATTTATTAACTCTCTTATAAAAATAATAAATTCATTAAAAAATATAGAAAGAAAATTAATTTGGAGAGAAAATGAATGAAATTTAACTCTTTATTTATATATTAATGTGTAAGAAAACATTATTTTTTGGGTTGGTGGAGAAAAATAGGCAACTCTTACTCTTTTCGTTTCGCGGAAAAATTGTCTTATTAAACTTTGTCATACATATTAAAGAAGTTTTTATACTAAAATACTCTTTGTTTACATGCATAAAAAATTAGATTACAAAAAACTTAAAAAAATAATTTGTCTATATTAATATAATGAGTAATTAAAAAATTAGTTTTATAAAATAAAAATATGAGAATGAAAGGACAAGTTTTATGAAATAAAGAGAATATTAGAATTTTTTGAAACAAATATACTTTTTTACATTAAATACGTGTATACGAATTATATTTTGCTATTATAAAAAATACGAAAAGTATATTTTTGGTAAAAATTAATTTACAATAAATAAACTAGGCCTTAATTTTTAAAGTTAAACACAATAGTTTCAATTATAAAGTGAGTTGAGATCACTATCCTAATTATCACTACACAAGATGATATTTTTTCACTAATGACCACATTATATATCATACATAATGTAATGTGTGCTATTCATAATCAATTTAAACAAGCAATAAATATATATTGAGGTCACATGACCGGTAAAGCTTAAAAATATAGCTTTTTACATGATGCTTAGATTAGTGATCGCAATCCCCAATTAGGTCTATTTAAAGCGACTTAAAAAATTTAATCTAACTTTCACAATCACATCTAAAGGTATTGTTTTTCATGAAATTTTATAACCTTTTTTTTTATTTTTTAATTGAGGTGTAAGAGACAGTAACCTATTATTGAGTTTTATACTATACAATGACACCATCTTCTTGCCGCTATGGCATTTTTTATACATCGCCAGTCTTCATCATGCCCAATGACGTATTTTGTCCGGGCAGGGTGTCTAAATTATTAAAATATTTGACATAATCAATCTTGGCTTTAAAATTGAAGGAAAATTATATGTTATGTGTTTGTGTCGAGAGGGCACGACTCTCCTTACCGACTACCTACCATTCTTTAGATTTAGATCAATTTTCTGAAATGTTATCTTCGTTCTAAATTAATAATTCCACCTTACTACAAAAGTATTAGATAGGTCTCAAAGCTTTCGAAATAGTTTATAAAAAGTCACATGGTCCATAATCACCTTTTATACCCAAGCTCATAAATTCAGGTGGTGCTAACTTTTGTAGATGATTGTGCCAGTTACGAGAATGTGAGTGACATTAGGCGTCAAATAAATGTACAAATTGGACTACAGGCCCAAATATAGTCGGCCCAATTATACATTCAAAAATACGGACAAGCTTTGTCAACATGGCCATTAATTTGTATCTCACTATCTCCTGATTGTATGATAAACAAGGGTGATAGTTGGGGTGTCCATAAAAAACCGAAATCGAAAAACCGGAAAGTCGACACTTGTTTTGGTTAACCGAATCGAGATTATTTAAATTTTCTGTTTGGTTAATTGAACCGAGAATATTGGTGGTTTCTCGGTTCGGTTTCGGTTCCTTGTTTTCACAATTTCGGTAAACCGAAAATGCAAGCCCGTTTAATTAATATTTAAGAGAAAGTTTCATTGGTATGAAATGTATAATTCACACACTAGTAACAAACGAAGCTATCAATCGGTTATTTTAGTTACCTAGACATGTAAAATTAGTTTGTATTGAAATGTTCTAACCGAGTTGGATAATATTTTTGTAATACAAAGTTGATAATTTTATTTGCTTTTTATGTGTATTATTATAATAAAAATGTACATGAATGGTTATTGTTTAACCGAGAAAATCGAACCGAAAAATTGATTAACAGAGTTCCGGTTAACCGAGATTCATGCTGAGGTTACGGTTAGTGATTTTAACAAAACGAACTTCGGTTAACCGAAATCTCGATTAACCGAGCTTGAACACCCCTAGGCGATAGGGTTGGCCTTGAGAAGGTTATTCAATAGTAGTACAATCTAAAAGCAGGGGCATAACCAGAAACTTCTCATTTTAGGAGCCAATAAATTTTTCCAACATAGTTAATGTACGTTTCGAGAAAGATGTAGAAATAAAAAATACAAATTTAGACAAAAAATAGAACATATTTTATAGAGGAGGGACTAAAATATTTCAAAATATAATTACATTAAGAAAACAAGAGTTTATAATGACAACTTATACAATTATGAATTATGTTTCAAAATACATTAGGTTAATAAAACAAAAATATTTCAGAATACACATTAATTGAATCTATAAATACTAAAGAGTCGTAACTAAAAATAAAACCCAAACTAAAGCCCTCGTGCTAATAATGAATTGTATGATTCGAGATATCCCAACAATAACTTATTTATTCAAAGTTTTCGGGTTCAATCACATTATGAAAGTAGGAACTTTAGCAAAAGATAAAAACATTCTAACTAAGTAAATGACTTGTTAGAAGTGATTTGTATAAGTTTTATCTTCAATCGTTCATAACTTTTTGTTCAAATGTCAAAATGGAGCTTATAATATATCAAATCGAAGCTATTGACAAGAGGAGCATATATACCGAAAAAAAATTTAGATTGGAAGGGCCATGGCCCACACCTGCCCCAAATAGCTCCGCCCCTGCCTAAAAGTAAAGATGATTTTGAGAAAAAAGGAATTTTTTTAGAAGAAAATGTTTTAGTATTGAAGGTTTAATTTCGTTGAAGATAAGATACCAACCAGGCGGAGAATTAGAACCATAAAATTGTTCATGTCCTGTAGCGGGCCATAAACGAGATACAAGATCAGCAACAACATTTACATGCCTATCTACATATACACAAGAACTATATATGAAAGAGGCTAATAGTAACCTAATATAGTAATATCATTTTAAAAACGAACCCAAAGTAAGATAGTTTAGGAACCTTATTAATGATTCCTAAAAAAAAAAAAAAAATGAGGTACCAAACTTTATAACTACTGTAGCACATTCCGTATAACAAACAATTTTATTGGCTTGCCCGTTTTTCACTGTATTATAAGAAAAAAAAGAGAGGAAAGCGTTCAAACGCAAAGCAGAAAAATACATCTGCGGACTGAAGATCGATTTCTAACTTCTTCTTCGATTATCGGAGGTGGAGAGATGGGGCGGGTTCCAGGTTTCTTCGCCGGTTTTCTCTTCTCTGCAGCACTACTTTTCCATGTTTCTTTCCTTTTTTCCACAGCCGAATCTCTCATACATAACAGCCAGGTCAGTCACTTCACACGGATCTCCTCGTCTTCCATCTTGTTGATTTAGCGGAAATGAGAATGTCTTATGTCATAAGCTTCCATGAATTTATTGCTGATTGGGAACTACTGAATATGCCACCAACTGATTGAAATTGAAGGAAATTCCTTTTGTTGAGGTTTTCAGTATATCGGTTTTTGGATTGATGTTCGTACAAATTCGATTTTAGGGGATTGTTGATAATTGTTGGTTGAGAATACTCATAAAATTACCCTCTTTTATGCGTCTTGTTTGTGAGAAATTGTGATGTTGAACTGAATCGTATGACAATGGATGATTTATTGACCTGATTCATTGACATCATACTGTTATGCTTCCAGGGATTCAATGAAGATTCTAGTGGCAGGTAACCATCTTCACTATCTTGAGTTGCTTCAGAATTTTTATTTATATGATGAAATGATATCTGAGCATTATAAACGGTGATGTGAATTTTTTGAAGAAAATCCTTCTGTGATTGATACTACCTGCTGTAGTTTTGCTCTTCAAGCCATAGTATAGGTGCTAGCTTAGCCTTGGTTAAGTTTACAGAGTTTTGAAGCAAGAGCAAGATCACAAACATGAAGTACACTGCTCTAGAGAAAGGAGTAGAGCAGCATGGAACATTATTGAGGAGGTTGTGTATGGAATTTTGTTTCTAATTTGTCAGCTTTGCTTTCTAAATTCAACTTTTAGGCTAATAAGGCTAAAAATGAATATTTGCAGTATCTGTTGCCATTTGTGGGACGTGAGAAATATGATATTCCAAGGAGTTGTAGGCTTCATCCAGACAATGATTTGTTTAGAGATCAGGAGGAGCACAAGGTTCATGTTGATGAGAATGAATGGAGCTGTGGATATTGCAAGAAAAGCTTTGTGTCTGAGAAATTTCTTGATCAGCACCTTGACAGAAGACATTACAATCTTTTAAACGTTGTGAGTGCAATCTGTTGTTTAAACCTGCGTGTTATAGCACGGCATTTCTGTCAATATGTATGATTAACTTTGTGCACCCATGACACCATTGGAAAGTTTAAAAGAGAAGATTGCACAACTTATATTCATATTAAAGCAGGAAGTGAGAAAAATGATACAAAGTTTTAGTGTAACAAGATAAATCCATGTTATGCTTACTCATTCTTTTTTTGTTTTTTAGAAAGGAGCTAGTTTATGAGGGCTTCTTGTATGATAATTGCTCGCCTCTTTCTTTGGCTCTTTGTCTATTAAGGATAAACCTTTTTGTGATTGTAGAGTCAAAGCAAGTGTTTAGCTGATTTATGTGGGGCTTTGCATTGTGACCATTTTATGAAGTCAAAGTCACCTAGAAGCAAGTGCAATCCTGCAGTTGCTGCTAAAAAACGGCACACGTGTGAGGTCACTTTTCATGTTTGTATTCTTATCAGTTTATCACTTCCGATTCTAGTAGACACTTCGTCTAATTGGTATAATATGATACACAGAGCCTCGCTCACAGCTGCTTTCCTGTCAAAGGAGGACCATCAGCAAGCCGCCTTCATGGTATACAAAATATTGCTAATCTGAAGTTGCTTTAATAAGTAGTTATGCAATTTTTCTTATTTCCAAGCATAAATATATGTCTGCCCTCCAATCCAAAAATAGATAAAAATGAAAGTAGCTGTTCCGCAAGCCAGCTAGAACTTTGTTTTTGTTTTGGTGTTCATCTGGGATTAACTAATCATTTAATTTGTTATGTTTTCTAATCTTTTTGGGTACCGCATCTGATTGATTTGTATTTTGGTTTACTTTCAATGAACAGAGTTGTTTATGCATCAATTCTGTGATGCTCACACTTGTACTGGGGAAAGCAAACCCTTTCAAAGAGGTGGACAGGTAAGCATTGCAATCTCAACTTTACACCAAATGTAAATCCCTATTAAATTTCAGTGTGAGATTTAGGTTTTTGCTTGGTTTGATTGCAAAAAATGATCCACAGCTTCTCTCACCTTTTGGTTTATGCCAAAATTGCATGTGCAGAAATACCCCAGTGTGTTATACTTGGCACTCTCAATTCTGACGTTGATGCTTCTTCCACTATTTTATCTAATTGTTTGTTTACACCAGAGGTAATCCTCATTTGCTTTGTTCTATCCTTTAGCTTTATTTATTCGCCAACGAACAACAAAAGAAATCAATCAAACCATTGTTCTTGGTTTCTCAGTGAGATTAGGAATGACACCCAGAAGCTCAGGCGGATAACAAAGTTTCAACGGAAAGAAAAACCAGCTTAACTGGTAATTGTACAATTAATCATGATAAATTCACATTGGCATATCTGCTTACATACGCAATATGAAAGTAAACAAAATGGAATACTTATATCAGGGAAACCACTACAACTGACTTATGTTTCTTGTCTCTTTCATGTCTGGTAGGGTCGTCACCTGGACTTGAGACGGGCAAAGGCCGTCTGGACTTCCATGGCAATCAGCTTCTTCTTCTTTGGCTGATGTAAACTGTAAAGAAAACTTGGAGGGACAGTAGACTTTATAAAGATGTAGGCAGCTGCCTTTAACCATAGCTTCACAGAGTTTTTTTGGTAGTCAAGTACATTAAGAATCAGTAGATTTGCTCATACATGGAAAACAAAGTTCCATCACAGAAAAAAAGAAGATTTTTTGTATTTTCTGTGAGCAGGAGTAGTTGAAAATTGTTGAACATTAACTCATTCATTCATAAAGTGAATCTTAATCCCACAGTATACATTTTTTTTGCACCTTAATGCTTAAGATTCATCTCTTATGCTGACTGATCATTGAATGGGAATTCATAATCAAGGAGAAACAATTCCAAATGCAACAGATATCAGATCATTTGACAACAGAAAGCCATCTGGGTCACTTAGCCTAATAAATCCTAAGACCTTTTCTAGCCTGCCTTCATCAGCTAACAAGGAGTTCAGTTCATCTGATTCAATAACCTTCCTCTGTTCATCCAAGCAAATAACATGTCCACTCTCAACATATGGTAAATAGGCTTGACAAAGCGACACCACAAGTGAAGCTCCAAAGGCTTGGCTAAAAGGCTTGATTTCAAGGCCTCTTGATGTTCTAAGAGACAACATAACAACATCCATGGCTCTATCCTTTTGACCAATGTCATCATCGTTATTCCACGTCTTCCCATTTTCCAAGTCTTGGACAAATCCCGAGTATTCCTTCATTCTTCTAGGCCTTGAAAACCTTAGTCCACTGGTGTAACTGGCAGAACCGAGACCAAACCCGTAAAAGGATTTGTTCTCCCAATAAACTTTGTTGTGCTTGCACTCAAACCCATCTTTGCCATAGCTACTAATCTCATAGTGGTCATAGCCTCCATCTGTGAGAGTCTTGGAAGCCATTTTGTAGAGCTCTGCAGATTGTGTTTCAGATGGCAAAGGAGACTCCCCCGGTTTGTACCTGCATATCAAATTGAGTTTCAAGCTTCGGATTGTAAATTCAAAGCTAAACCAAACAAGCCCTACTTTTTAACTTGGGAAAAGAAAAGCTCACTTACAAGATACCAAATTTTGTGCCATCTTCAACCTGCAAGTCATAAACCGACACATGAGCAGGCTGTGCATCAATAGTAAGCTTCAAGCTCTGATCCCACATTTGAGAAGTCTGGTTAGGGAGAGAAGAGATAAGATCCAAGCTCCAATTCTTAATTCCACATGACTTGACAATCTCAATTGCTTCATACACTTCCTTAACGCCATGAGCTCTCCCACATGACTTGAGGAGCTCTTCTTGAAAGGCCTGAACCCCTAAAGACACTCTATTCAAACCTAACTCCATCAAATCTCTCAACTTCTCACCACCAAAAGTACCAGGGTCCATCTCCATGCTTATTTCAGCATCCGGACAGATCCCGAATTTTGAATCCAGGATCTTCATCACCATTTCCACAAGCCCCGGGGGCACCAGAGAAGGCGTTCCACCTCCAAAGAACACGGTTTTAAGAGGTGGGTGGGTCTCAATACTCGGTCCGGTGGCGTGAATTTCTCTGCAGATTAGATTTATGTAGTCTACCATTCGAGGGTCGTTGTCCGGTGGGAATGGAGAAGATGATCCCAGGGCGATGATGGGGAAATCACAGTAGTGGCAGCGTTTTCGGCAGAAAGGGAGGTGAATGTAGGCTGAGGTAGGAGGAAGAAGATAAGAAGGCGTGGAAGGAGAGTAAGACTTCTCATCGGCATTTTGTCGAACAGTTGGCGGGCATTGTTGTTGTTGGGCATTATGAATGGCGCGTAGAACACCTTGGGTTTTGGTTTTGAAGTGGGATGGATATAACAACGGAGGAAGGGGTCTTAACATAATAAGCCTGGAATTCATAGCTCATCAATTCAACGGATAGAGAGGAGTGTAGAGCGGGAGAACGGAGAAGAGAGGTGTTGAAGATTCATAATGTCTAATTGGGATAATTTATACGGAGGTGGCATAACGGGTCGACCCGCCCGACCCGTACCCAGTTTCCGGGTCATTGACCCGTAAAAAAAATTAAAAGATTTTGCAGCATCATATAAGCTATTGTGTGCTTCATGTTTTGATACCCCAGGTCCAATACTTCACATGAAGCAGGATACCCCATTTTGAAACTGACTGATGAAGAGCTGTAAATTTTGGGGCAAGCCATTTTGGTATATTGCCACTAGTAATGTTAATGATGATGATTGATTGAGAATATATATTCAGTTTTTATCTAAGCAATCTCAACATGATTGACAATCATAGTTTATCTATTCTCACTTTAGCTTGTCCCTGATACACAACACAAGCACAGTAGCTCATAATCCAAAAATAAAATTACCAGTACCCAAGAAAATCAATACAGATGCTTTCTTTTTACTTAAATCTGTCTTTTCTGAGCCTCTCCAGTTCCTTCACCATTTGCCAGTGTTCCAACGACAAGCTCGTCTCGCCAAAGCTAATCGACATTAGACGCCCCATTGTCACCAACCTGAGAAAAAAAAAACACAAATCAGTTGCTTGTATGGCATTCCAAAGAACCCGGTTTACAGATTTAAGGAATATTAGACCTGCTAAGATCTTCAGCGGCTAAGCCACGGTTAGCCTGCCTAGCTGCAACTAAATCATCCTCAACCACCTGTGATGCGAACTCATTCGTCAGTAAACGCCATAGCATAAAATGAAGCATTGGCTACAATAATTAATAGCAAGAAAGTACACCTTTTGCATCTCAGGAGTCAGAGAATGAGGTAGAGATCTGAGGGTGGCCAAGTACCACCTCCAGGATTGTAGTGTTTCAGTGTCCACAGAAACCAATGAGTTTGAGGAACATGGCTCGAAAGGGATGGCTACATCAGCTGGTAAGATGTTTGATTTCCCTTCTGAGAGTACAAGAAGTTGCACATCTGTTGACATCTCCATTTTATAATATTCAAAATCGTATTCAACCTGGTAAAGAGGAGAAATTAAGTATCTTGTTTTACAGGTTTACATCATTGTCAACAATTTGAAGAAAGACTCTCTCATTCAACATTGTTGTCAACAACTTTGAAGAGATTGCGTCATAAATATGAAGTTGTTATGAATTTACCTGCTGCAACTGAATGAATTTCTTCAACAATTTGGTGTTCTCAACACCTTTAGAATTGAGGGTTCCTGGTTGCAATTTGGTTTCATCAAATGTCAAATGGGAACCATCAGCCACTTGTAGTACTCCACAGACCAATCTGCAATTTAAAAGTATTAGGCTTGTAGAGAGTTGCCAATTGTATCCAAGGATGTCTCATATGTGCAATGCTAGATTCTAATACCTGTTTGTTTGATAGTCCTTTTTTGTAGCAAACGCGATAGAGTTGAGATAGTCTACAGTAAGAGGTATGCATTGACTAAATGGAAGTAGGTCCTTCAACGCAGCATTAAGACGGCTTCCAAAAATAGGCGCACTTTCTGTGCTAAATTTGGTAAGATTGAGAGAGAGCTTGCCTACAGCAACAGTGTCAACTCTTGTATGTACCTAAATAAATAATATGATGGAAAAAAACTGCTAGTGAAAAATCTCATAGAAAGAGAAGCAAGATATGATATTATAATCTTTTTGAGTAAATTTATCTTACCCTGGATAAGAGGTGCAACAACAAATACTGAGCTGCAATTCCATCATTTCCAAGAACAGTTGTGAGGTGACTAAGAAGGCCTTCTCTTATGCTTCTAATCAGCATTGGGTTGGGCTGGAAATTAAAACATAAGCTTGGTAAGGCAGATAATCATCCTGAAAAATATGATGCATACCAATCAGAAGAATTAATATAGAAACTCACATCTACCATTGGAGAGCTTAGAAGGAAGTCATGAACCCCAAGTTTGCGGTGCACAATGCAATGAAGTTGTGGTACCTGCAAAATGGATCAAGCTTGAGCTTCCAAACGATAAAACAAAATTTGAGGTTTAACTGTGGTAATGGAACAAAATATATCACTTGCCATAAAGCATTTTCACTGATAAGCAAGAGATCACCATTATTTAATATGAAAAATGTTCTGTTGATCATCATAGTAGAAGTAATAAAATATAGCAAGGATCCAACTTTATCATGTATGAGATTAACAGAAATATGCAGAAGAAATAAGGACATTAAAATATATTAGACCTTGCAGGAAGGTAAATAGGCCAATTCATCTTCACATAGACTGTCAACAAGTTCATCAGACCCATCCTTTGCTGAAGATTGTTCTTGGTCAAAACTGAAAACTCCGATAAACTCAAAAACCTCATGCAGCTTAAAAGTAGAGTCAAGTGTATTATTGTACACCTGCACACCAAAATCAAGAGTACATGTTAAAAGAAACTAAGACGTAGACAGAAACTTGTTCAAATAGCCCTGAAGAATATTTTAAGAGAGACGACTAACTTACTGACCTTTACCAAACAAGGAAGAGGGTCTCTATCAGATTTAGACACCCAGGACATTTCTGTACAATTATTCTCATTCTGAGACTCCTCCAGTCTGGATGTTGAAGGCATTTTTTCCTCACGCTAAAGAAAAAATGGTTTATTAGAGACGATACCACGATTAAAATCACAAGGACAGGAAACCAACAGTTTAAAATTCACGGTTCAGCAAAAGTGGGCATGTATTCTAATGCCATCATTTTTCCCTCAAGGACTAAACCAAGTTTTTGGGCATTAAGGACAAAACAAGCAACTTTGAACAAGGATGTTCTGATACAAATGAACCCCAAGAGGTATCTTGTAGGCTACAGATTAACCTGCAAGATTATATACTAGTACTAAATCAGAAAGCGTGTGCAAAATGATCCTTACCATCTTTTTGACACATGAAGATCCATTTCTATCCTGGTCTTCAACCTGACAAACGATACACTAACCTCAGAAAACATACCAACAGAATAAGATTAAAAAAAACAAGAGTTCATGCCCTTTAGGTATAATACTAATAGTCATTGAAATTGGTCCCCTTCTCACCCAAACATTAAACTGTACATGATCTGGCAACAAGGATTTATCCAGGGAATTTCTATTGCACTATGGTTGTATTTGACACCAAGAACAAGCAGATACATAACAAAAAGAGCGGAAACAGTACCGACTCCATATGAACATCTGCTTCATCATCCTCTCTCCGCCTCTTCTCTCCGTGTTCTAGATTTAGATTCACACAATGCTTTATGGAAGCTCCAGAAGTGTCTGCCCAACAATTTAGCCCCGGTACCTGACATCAAATAACACAATTTGCAATCATAAACCAAAAATTATGGCTGATTTGGTCAATCCCCAATATTGATGTTAATGGTCGGCGCCAAGCTTGTATAAGCTTACCGGAACACAGTAAAGGAGGTGACGTTCCCACAATTTCATATCAGGGGTCATATCCATTTGACTCTGAGAATCTGTAAACTTGTTGGTCTTCCACCTCGATCCATCCTTGAAAGCAAAATAAAAACAATCCCATCAACTAAGGAATTCTACAGCATTAAGTATGGAGTTGTAGCTAAAGACTTGTAATTGCTTCTGGAATGAGAATAGTACTATTATGAAGGAGAGCTACCTTATAAGCTCCAATATAGAGTTCGTTACCCAACATATCCTGTATCATTCCACGAAATCGAACTAGGGTTTTGGGCTGAAGATAGTTGAGATTCGTACGATTAAGAATGGGCACCTATAACAACGCGACTCATACAATCAATCCCAAAATATACGAGCAATCAAAATCATAAGCTTACAATTCTAATCATTCCTCAATCATTGACCAAATAAACAAGAAATATCAGTAATGATCTTTTCAAATTGAAGATGGGGAAGGACCTCGGAGAGACCGCCGTTTTCGAAGAGGAATTGATTGAAGAGATCGACGGCGCCCCAGTCTTTGCCAGTGGAAGTGGAAGGATCGAAACCGGAGGAGATGGCCTTGTCGAAGGTTAATCGAACGGCCCCGAGAGGGTTCGCAAGGCAATCGAACGCTGGTCCTACCATCTTTCTCTGCCCTTCGGAGATGGGAAATGAGAAAATGAAGAACTCTCTTCTAGTCTTCTTTAGTTGTTTGTGACCGAGCCATCGGCTTGTAGAGGAGAAGAAGTAGGGATTCTGATTCCCGCCAAATCTTCAGTGGAGAGGATCTGTTCCCGCCAAATCTCAATTTTATTTTATTTTTCTAAATTACACATCACCTTAAAAAAATCAGAAACGATTCACCAAAAAACCTCCGATTTCGTTGCTCAATTCCTCTTTAGAACAGAGGCTGTCGCCATAGCAGCCAAGATTCGTCCTTTAAACTATGAAAGCCTTATTGAGTTATGGCCTCTCTGACCAGATGATGATTCAGAGGTTCCTTTTATGAAGATATGGCTTCTTTGTTCGGTTATTTACTTGAGATCTCGATAAACTTTTGCTAGAAGGAAAAGCGAGGAATCATAGTGAACTGAAAATATTTAATCTTTCTGCAATGCTGCAGCTTTTGTTTCAAGCTCCATACTTTATTAGTAATGGAATGAAGAATCATATGACAATTGCTTGTACAGAATTACAAGAGAGAATATGCAATGTATGAAAACCCTAGAGAGGGGCGACAAAAATTCCCTCTCTGGTACATCCAAATTTTTTACTTTGAAGCATTGAATGGCATAATTCGACGAACTGAAATCCTCTTTATGGATTCAACGCGAGCAAAAATGGAGAAGAACACCGGTTTAATGGCCATCATCATCCTGATCAAGAACCGAAGAAACGTGCAGAACACCCACAGAAGAACGAGCTGAAGATCCGCCTTCAAAGCTTCGAGATTGAAAGAGAGCGCGACGGAGGCATTGTAGAGATCGAGGAGCGCAAGCGAAAGGAGGCCGGAGGCGAAAAGGAGGGAGAGGATGATCAGGACGAGGGAGATTATTGTGAGGAGAATGATGCATATGAGTGTGCAGTGTAAGATGGAGAGCAGAATTAGGTCTAGGTTTGGGAGCATGGGAAATAATTGAATCAATGAATGAATGAATTGAATGGAGGTGTGAATTTGGATTTGGATTCAGGTTTTAGATGATGAAAAGTTGGAGATTGTAGGATGAAGTGATATGCACTTCATCCCATCTTATATAGGTTGCCTTTCTGATTAGCAAAAGAATCTGTCCTCTTTTAGCAATGCAAGGCACAATGATTTGATTGGAAATTTGGAATTCATGTTGGAGTGAAATTCAACGGTTATGGAGGAATAAACTAATAAAGTAGTACTGTAAAATATTGTAAACATGTATCTTTGATGTGTCAAAACTCAAAATTGTAAACTTTTGATGGGGTTGTTTTATCATTTTATTAGTCTTTGTTATGTAGGAGATATCATAACTACTTTGAAATTGTAAATGGAGCAAATTATAACAAGGCCTTGGTTATAACACAAAACCACACCAAAATCATTATCTATATTCTAGTTGAAATTTAACATGCATACATGTTCTAACATCATAAAAAATGTGAGTGAAAAATGAATAGTCCAACTCCACAATGCTCTTCACTTTAAGTCAAGTAATGAATGAAGTAAAATTTACTTTTAAGAAGATACTAAAATCACCCATAAGGTACATTTTATTATTTTAAGCATATGCATGTCAGGTGAATACAATTTTTTTTTGCATGCAAAAATTTCATAGCATAATATAAGAATTTAGGAGTAATTCCTTGATAAGAAAAAAAGAATTTAGGAGTAATTTATACCAAATAATACTAAGAAAAAATTGACAAAGATACCATTTAATATTTTTAAAATAAATAAACAAATAAATTGGAAGCGACATAGCTTGTGCTGACTGGACTGCTGACTTCAGTCTTCTACTCTTCTCCAGTCAACAAAATGTCATGAACCCTTCAAGAACCCTAATTCTTCAATTTCTCCCAAATCAATTTCAATGGCAAACTTAATACTCACACTTTCTTCCAATCAACCACCCCTAACTCCTCAAATCTCCTCATCTTCTTCCTCCATCACCACCCACTTCTCTTTCTCTTGCCCACCTCCATCTCCATACTTTCTCAAGCTCCAAACGCGCCGCTTCTCCATCCATGGCGTCAGCCCACTACTTGAGTGCCCTCCGGCGCCCGTCGCATCCGCCAAAAACTCCGATTTCGTTTGCGACTTCCTCGTTAACTCACTGGGTTTCTCCAGAGCGGAGGCTGTCGCCATATCAGCCAAGGTCAGCCCCTTCAAGTCCAAGCAGCGCCCGGTTTCAGTCGCGCATTTCTTCGAACAGATAGGTTTCGATGAAACTCAGATCAGAATTGTCGTCTCCTCGGTGCCCAAGATCCTTGGGAGCAGCGTGGAGAAGAATTTAAGGCCCAAGATTGCTGTTTTCCAGGAAATTGGAGTCTCCGGCTCGGATCTTGTCAAATTCATCTCCAACAATCCGCAGATTATTGAATCGAGCTTGCACGCCACCATTCTCCCCACGCTCGAGCTGATGAGGTCTGTATTCGCCTCCGACGAGGAGAACATGGTTAGGGCAATCAAAAGAGGCGTTTGGATGTTGAATTCAGCCACGTATGCTCGCCGAAACATTGAGCTTTTGAGGAGCTATGGCGTCTCTGACCAGAGAATTCAGAGGTTCCTCTTGAGATTCCCGAAGACACTCTACGGGAAGCCAGAATGGCTCGAGGATGTGGTGGTTAGGGTTGAAGAAGAACTCGGAATTCCTCGCCAATCAGCCATGTTTATGTATGGAGTTGATACACTTGCTGCCATGAGCAAGAAGACTCTGGAGTCCAAGTATGAGATCTTCAAGAGCTATGGATGGAGCCAATCTGATGTGTTGACATTAGGTAGGAAGCTTCCTTCTTGCTTGAGGCTATCTGATGCGAAGATCAGGACTCGGTTGGATTACTTCATGAAGGAGCTTGGGTTTGATCCTGCATACTTGGCATCACACCCTGTGCTGTTAAAGCTCAGTTTGGAGAACCGGATTTTGCCAAGAAACGCGGTTTTGAGGCTTCTGAAAGAGAATAGGGTGATGGAGGCTAATTTAAGCTTTTGGACTGTCATGGCTCTTACTGATGCTGAGTTCTTGAGGAGGTTTGTGATGGGATACAAAGACATGGTTCCTCATCTCTGTGATGTTTATTTCAGTGACAAGGTTGACTCTCCTTTGAAGGCTTTAGAGTGAGAAAATGTATATGAATGTATGGGATGTGGCAGATGAGCAGCTTCTGCTTTTGTTGAATGCTTGATCATGGTCAACATTTGCTGCAGATTATAATCCAAGGGATTTAAACAATCTATTCTTGGAAGAAAGGGGAAATGTGGAATGAAGTACTTCAAATATTTCATCTTTATAATGTGCTGCAGAGCTTGCTTAATCTGGTAGTGTATTAGGAATGGGATTAGAGTGGGTGACTATAAGTGATTGAGATTGAAGCTGACCCATTTGTGTTATTTAGAGCTTAAAGGTTTGAACTTGGTAGATGGATTTTTTCGCCCGGGCGTTGAATGCCCAGTTAGATGCACAAAATGTAATCTACTTTTCTATTTTTTTTTTTCTCCCAACTTTTCATGTAGTGCTCTTAAAACGTTAATAGAGGCACCTTGCTGGATCAACAAAGGCAGATTTACTTGGGTCATTTTTGTCATAGCTCTCCAGATGAACACTTGTTAAAAGAAAAACCACTGTTTCTCTTTCAAGCATCTGATGAGAATACAACTAACAATTCTCATTGTGGAAACTATTATTAGTAGAAGCATAGCATGAGAACATAAGTTCATAACTAACAATCCTAAATAAGCAAGGCTATTTCTATATGAGGATTGTGAGTGCATAGAATAGAAAAAACAATCTAACAATTAGTAGAAGCATGGCATGGTAAGAAAGTCTCATTCCAAACCAGAAGCAAAGGATACAACTACAAGAGGTTTACATTAATAGTTTAGACAGACTATTAAGTGCATTTTGATAACCTAGCCAAACAGATATACTGTTGTGCCTGATATACATAAGATTTACAGAACTACTTGAAGCATATGTTAGTAGGCCAACATTAACATTCATCAGTGATCAGATAGATAGAGTTATGCCTTCCTAACCACATTTACTTTGAAAATGTTCTCAAATTGATCTTCGACCTCAAAGACGCATTCATCCCCAGTTTGAATCCCGTGAGCCTCTCTGAAGGATTTCCATCCGCTAGTTAAAACCTGCAGACCTTTTATCTTGCAGCAGAGAAGCGGCCATAGTTTCTGAGCTGAATCTCTAAGCATCACCACCTTCTTTTCCAAATCCATACTTCTCTTGTATCCTAGTAAGGAAAATTCGCTGGGCAACACCTGTGTGCAAACATTTAATATATAACTATCTGAAATTAAAAGAAAGTTATATTAAACAGCATAACGAAAACGAACAACAACCCATCTCATGCTTGTTCATCTGTTTTGGCAACAAAAACCAAACAAATATGTAACTCAATGAAGGATTATTGCAGGGTGCGTTTCAGCGTTTGGATTGCACCAAACAATGCATTATTTTGCATTATGTGACAATTTAAACACAACCAAAATATGCAGGCAGATACACTGATGCTAGAATTGCCAGCCAATGTCAGATGCTGTGGATAGCACGAGTAGTGATTGCTATGGATGCAAAACTAAAAACTATGAAAGAATCAATTTTGGAAAGCATACAAGGAAATTGGTATCTGATGTCACCAGGCAAGTAACTGCAAGCGGAGATGGGAGTTCAGCAAAATCTCCGGCTTCTGCCTTCACTCTTTTCAAAACTTGAGATGCTCCATTCTCTTGAAGACCACCATTTGAATAATGATTCTTTCCTACTTATGGGAAAACATGTTTTAGCTTAATGAAGGTCAAAAGGCAAGAGATGCCTTAATTTTCTAATATTTCATTACCAAAATGCTCTGGATTGGGATCCATGGGCTCTTTCTTCACTTTTCCCGCAATTCCAGTTCCACCTGTGTGACTCGTAAAATAAATGCCTTATTTTTTGGTGATCGACTAGTTTAGAACAAATAATGAAATTGTTTTGCAATTTTCATTACCAAAACTCTTTGCATTGGACTTTTCCATGACTCTCTGTGCAACTCCACCTGTGTGACTCGTAATATAAACGCAAATATCTTAGGTGATCAACTTGTTTAGAACAAATAACCAGATTGTAAAGTGATATTTCCCTACCAACACTATTTAGGTTGCGCTCCATCTGCTCCTCCTTGACTATTCTTGCTCTTTCTCCTGTATGACGGAAAGAATGAACGTATACTTGGGTGAAAGACTTGTTTAATGACAAATAAATTGATTGTTTTGTGAAGTTTCATTACCAAACCCTTCAGGATTGAACATCTTGTGTTCTTTCTTGACATTTATCACATTCACATTTCCACCTGTATGAAAGATAAAATAAACGTATACAATTTAGGAGGGCTTGTTTAATGAGAAGTAACCAGATTGTTCTGTGAAAATCCATTACCTAACCCCTCAGGATTGAGCTCCTTGTGCTCTTTCTTGACTACTCTCACACTTCCACCTGTATGACAGATAAATTAAACTGTGTCATAGAAGAAAATTTTGTCATTCTTGACTGCTCTAACACTAGGCTTGAGTTATAAACTAATAAGGAATTTTTTCAGCTTTAGAAATTTCTCACACTAGGCTTGAGAAACTAATAAGGAATTTATTTCTTGATAATCTCAAACAATGTTGTTAACTCAGCATTAAACATCAACAATTAAAAAGCCATTTATTAAAATCTAAAATATTGAGTTGCCTTCTAACAAGTTAAAAAATCTACAGTTGGTATAAGCTATCTATAATTTTGTACTATGTTATATAATGAGTGTAACTAATATCCTTAATTGAAATCCTTATGTTCTCTACACATAATCTCGTTTCCTGTTCATAAAGAGCCTTAAATCTTACATATGAATTCACGTTAATAAATTAGTTCAAGGCAACAATTATAAAGGAAGCCAAAAAGAAGAACTGACCTTGATCTCTTGTTTGACATGGGAAAGCAGCTGTTTGAGCTTCCAAATCGGCTGTTTGTGCTTCCATTGATGGTCCTGCCGACATATGCAAGTCTTGATTCTTGAATCTTAACATAGAAACTGATATGAATTAAATAGTTCGACTAAAATTTAAGTCAAAAGGAAGAACTAACCTTGGAAAGCTGTTTGTGCTTTCAGTAATGGTCCTGCAGAAATATCCACACGGAGTCATGAATCTTAACATAGAAAATCACCTGAATAAATTAGTTCAAGACAAATTTTAAAAGAAGTCAAAAGAAAGAATAACCTTGATCTGTAATAGTGGTTGTTTGACCTTGAAAAGCAGCTGTTTGTGCTTCCAGTGATGGTCCTGCAAAAGTGGAAGGGCAAATTTCTGGTGAAATCTGCCCAGATATCTCTCCATGTTTCAAACTAATATCATCCACCCGGAAATCTCTCATAATATAAATGTAAACATTTTAGATGATCAGCTTGTTTAGAGTAAATAACTAGATTGTATAGTGATATCTTATTACCAAAAGTGTTTGCATTGAACTCCATCTGCTCCTCTTTGACTGCTCTCACACTTCCTCCTGTAAAACAGATAAAATGTACTGTGGATTTAGGCATTGGCATTTTAAATGACGAATAACTTGATTAGTCTGTGATATTATTTTACCAAATCCCTTAGGATTGAACATCTTGTGCTCTTTCTTGACATTTTTCACATCTCCTCCTGTAGGAAAGGCAAAATAAATGAATATATCTTAGGTGATAGACTTATTTAATGAGAAATAACCAGATTGTTATTTGACAGCTCATTACCGAGCCCTACAGGATTGAACTCCTTGCGCTCCTTGGCAATTCTCACACTTCCACCTGTATAACAGATAAAATAAACTAAATACAGTTTAAATGATAGTCTTGTTTAATGAGAACCAGACTGTTTTGTGACATTTCATTACCAAACCCCTCAGGATTGAACTGTGTGTGCTCATTCTTGGCTATTCTCACATTTGCACCTCTTTCATTACCAAAATCCTTGGGGTCTTTCACAACATCTGTGTCATAGAACAAAATGGTTGAAATAGGTACTTTGTTGGTGTTTATTATTTGAAATCAACTATGAAAAGTTGTTGTAGAATTGTAATCTCTCCAGTGTATTCAATGCCATAACTAGGTTAAAACTAGATTCAAATGAATATTTCTTCCTCAACAATCTTAAAAACGGTGTTTTAACTCAGCATTAAACATCAATGAAGAAGCCGTTTATATTTCAAGTCAATTAACAGCCTTAATTGAAGTCCTTGTGTTCTCTATACATATGTTTCTCCTTCATAAGGAGTCTTGAATCTTAACATAGAAACTCGCATGAAAAAAATAGTTCAACAGAATAATTTTGAAGGAATTCAAATTGTCAAAAGGAAATATTGACCTTGATATCTAAAAGTGGGTTTTTGACCTTGGAAAGCAGCTGCTTGAGCATCCGAATCAGCTGTTTGTGCTTCCACTGATGGTCCTGCAGAAACATCAACATGGAGTCTTGAAACTTAACACAAAACTCACATGAATAACTTAGTTCAAGAATTTTTTTTTTAGGAAGTCAAAAGGAAGAGCTTACCTTGATCTCCAAGGGTGGTTGTTTGACACGGGAAAACAACTTTTTGAGCATCCAGTGATGGTCCTACAGAATAACAGAAATATGCGCATGGAGTCTTGATTCTTGAATCTTAACATAGAGATTCACATCATACTAAAAATTTTGAAGTCAAAAGGAAGAACTAACCTTGATCTCTAATTGTGGTTGTTTGACCTTGGAAAGCAGCTGTTTGAGGTTCCAAATCAGTTGTTTGTCCTTCCAGTGATGGTCCTGCAGAAATATGCACATGGAGTTTTGAGTCTATAACATTGAAACTCACATGAATAAAAAAAAGTTCCAAGAGTAAATTTTAAAAGAAGATCTAACCTTGATCTCTAATGTTGGAGGTTTGACCTTGGAAAGCAGCTGTTTGTGAACCCATTGATGGTCCTGCAGAAGTGGAAGGACAACTTTCCGGTAAATTCTGCCCAGAGATTTCATGTTTTGAACTATCATTTTTTCCAATATCACACGGAATCCTCATCGATTCCTCAAAAGCCGAAAAATCAATTATGTTTTCCATAAACAAAGACTCATTAGTGCCCTGCTCTCTCTCAACAGGGCTAGAGCATCCACCATCTTGCACTGAAGAACTGCCAATCTCAGAAACAGGTTTGGTCTTGCACAATTCAAACTCTGACAGATCAAATAAGCATCCCCTATCAATATGTGGTGCAAAATCAATGTCGCGGTTTATTATGCAGCATGGATCTTCAAATGATTTCCTTTTTACTCCTTTCTCATGTGATGCTGAAGATCTTTCCTTGCTGCTCTCAGTGAAATTTACATTCACCCTAGAATTACTAAAAGTGCTTGAATCTTTGTCAGCAGAGCTCAAGGAGGCTGTAGTGTAAGAACCTGAATGAATATGCCTCTTCTCACACCCACTTTTACCATAGATTTGACAGACAAAGTCTGAACCTGAAATGTGGCGGACTGTCACAAGATCATTTATTGTCATCCCATGGTCTAATGTGAAAGTACGCCATCCTTGATCAAAAGCAAGGCTGTCATCAACATAGGACAATGTCACGAACCAGTGTCTCCCAGTTGTGTCCTTAATCTTTATTTTCTTGTTCGCCAATGATGTAAATCGTTTGGAAAATCTGGGAGGTAGAAACTGCAAAGAAAGCACCATTTAGAGGAGGCAATAAACTAATAAATATCTTGTTGGTGTTCCCAATTTACTATGACAGTATCATTTGGAATGAAATTTTATACTTGAAAATTTAGGGGACAGATTTCTCAAATTAACCATGATAATTTATCACACCGAGGAATTTAGTGACAGTGTTAAATAAAGGTAACAACACAAACAATAAGATACGAGGAAGTTAGTATGCAGTCACATGTATTTCTAGCTCAAAAGAATAAGTATTCATATGTCTTGATTCTATATGAACAAATGCCAGATACATCTGAAATTACAGGTATTGATGATTACTTGTGCTTGATATGACCCTATCAAGACCAACTAAATTTTTTCCAAAAATTGCAATTTGAGATGACATAGGTCCTCGATAAGATTAATAACAAGAAGCACATCATATGTAAGTCACTCCACAGCACATGAAAGTAATATCTTAAATAACAAGAATATAGGCTTTCTTGCATCACAGTGACACTTCTAGATATTCATTAATACCAGTGGAATGTGAAAAAACAATAAGTTGATATTGGAAAGACGGTGTTTATAACAATCCTGGGTTTGTCTGTCATACCAGGATATCTAAGAATTTATTAATGAATATAATTTTGAAAAAGGATGATCTCTTGGATGCCCCCGAATAATCTTTCTTCCCATGAATCGCCAAACAATTCGTTGAGCAGTTCTTGCAAGCCCCCATTTTCTTACACATTTATTCAGCAATCTGACACATGTAAACTGAAAACATGATGTCAAAGATACAAAAGGGGTTCAATATGACAAACAGTAGCAGCATAAGATATAATCATCCAGAAAAGTATGCAGAAAGAGCAAACATGATACCTGGACATTAACAAATACTATTATGCAAATACAAGGCATATACTAGAGGGGCAAACAAAAGCTATTTCACACTGTTGCTATGGTAAAAAGCTTTAGCTATACACAACCATGTCTTTATAAATTAGAAGGATACTAATGTTTACTTCCACCATCTTATTCTTGCTCCTTGGAATTTAAAGTAACAGCAAATTAGGAAGTTGAATCTATTTCATCTAACAATGTTTTGTAAAGTTTTAAAACAAGTACCTTGTGCATGATAGTCATAATAAATGCTTCAACCCCCCTTACAAAAATCTGACCCAACTTGAAAATCCAAAGATCTAACCTTAAAATATCATGGATTTGGGGTTGTGAAAGTGACAAAACAGTGACCCATCTAAAGGGGCCATTTGGGAATCCCATGTCACCATAGAAAAATGAAATTAAAAAAAAAATTGCATCTGATGATGAGAAGGTTTAACCCAAACCCTGAAGAAATCCCAAGTGAAATCACCCCTCAAACAGAGAAGGACCAAAAAACACAAAAAGGTAGCATCTTTACGTTCACATTTGGCATATGAGAAGTCAAAACAGCTTGCTTGTGTGCTAATCGTAACGGCTAGTAGCAAAATGTCTCAAGTTTCAACCGAGAGATTGCAAAAGTTTTCAGCTTTCTTTAAGCTAAGCTTCCCAAGTATCAAAAGACACGATCTTTAAAAAAATGAGTTGATCAACAAGGATGGAAATTTCCAAAAAAACCAACAGATTCCAGGGCTTATGCTCAGAAAAGAATTCGAGAAAACAAACAGACCTGGGTTTTGAGTGGGAGAGGGAGAACTCAGAAGATGCTGCTGCTTCTTTGCCCTTCAAAGAAGCGAGAACTCTAATGGACACATCAGAACTCTGCTTCTTCTTTGCTTCTTCTTATGCTCAGAAAATTGCTTCTCTTTCTTACTCTCTCTGTTTTGTAGTGTATGCTGGACACATCAGAGCTATCATTACTACTTTCAGTATTGTTTTCTCACACGCTACCGCCATTGCAATTAATTTCTTCCCTTGCCAATCCACTCTCAGTCTAGTACAGTGGCCGATGAGAGTGAAAAAGCAAACCATTTTTTATTCACAATCCTAATCTTTCACAAGTTATTTTCCATAAAAAGAACATTTCTAATAGGGTAACTCAACCAATAATATAAAAAAATTAATTTATCAGCAGTAGGGAAAGCTGTGAGAGTAGTTCCCATAAAAATGCAAACTTTATTTGATACGGAGTAAAAGACAAACCCTTTTGACTGGAAAAAAATGTTTTAAAATTGGAAAAGAACAATACCAAAGTTAGATAGGTTTGAGAGGGTCGAGAATCGAGATCCTTATCTGCTCAAAAGTTCATAAACCTGGAAAGAGAGGCAATTCAATACTCCCTCCGTTTCACAATAGTTGTTCATATACACTTTTTTTCTTGTTTCACAATAGTTGTTCATATAATTTTTTTTTCTACTTATACCCCTAATAATTACACCATATTAATTATATACACTTTTCCCAATGCAACTTTTAAAGTATAAAGTAGCTTTTAATAGGGGTAAATTTGGAAGAATTTTCCCTCCTTAATATATGTGTAAATTTGTCTAAGAACAACTATTGTGAAACGGAGGGAGTACAAATTTTCTCGTAACCAAATCCTTCTATATTCCTTCGTCGGTCGCTCTATCCCTCTTTTCCATTGGGTTTGGGCTAAAATGGAGACGATTTCAGGTGTGAGATTATGTCTTCCTTATACCAAAATTCCGGCTGCAAAGCAATTCAGGAGGCAAACAAACGTTAAAATAGGGAATACAAGAGCCTCCATTGCTGTCCAGCAAGATACCCAGAAAGCTAAAGTGGCTCTAATAAGAATTGGCACCCGGGGAAGGTACCCTTTTGCTTCTGTTTTTTCTTCTTCTTTTTCTTTCTCGAGTTCTAGATGAATTTTGGATTCAACTTCGTGATGGAATCTTGATTAGATCAATTTTTCGTAGAGCTGTTGACTGGTTTCTCAGAATTGTCTTGAATTATTTGAATTTCAGCATTGCCTCTTTAGCTTACAGAATTTTCTAGGTTGCTTTGAATTAAAGCTGACTTTTGGAATTTTTAACATCATAATTTGTTAGCTTTATTGTGATGACTGATGAGTGTATTGAGCTTGCATTAAGCTGCTGGTTGATTTTTAGCATTGTGTTCTGTAGTCCTAAATTTTCAGGGGAAAAAACAGCTCTTACATCTCCTTGTATATTAAGTGTCTATAAATTTCAATTAGGGTCTCAGATTGTGTTCCACCCCTATCATATCAAAATTTTGCAGTTAATCAGAAATATAATTATGAAGCAATTCTTGATGTTTGCACAAGAAGTTGATGGTGTGGTTGGGATTACTACGTAATTCTGCGCAGAGCCTTTATATTGGCTGAAATCATCAATAACATACCTTAGCAGTCTTAATTTATCTGTTACATAGCTGCTGACAATTAATCATGCTTGAGATTTGAGTATTTCCTTAACCTTGTTATAACCCATGGTAAATCTTAGATTTTTGTTTCTTTGCCTCTGAAAGTTGCAGCTCCTTTATTAACAATTTAAGTGTGAATCTTTAATTTTCTTGTGCTATTTCCTTGTGTAGGACAGTCCATTAGCGCTTGCTCAGGCCCATGAAACTCGTGAAAAGCTCATGGCTTCTCATCCTGAGTTGGCCGAGGAAGGAGCAATTCAAATTGTAATAATCAAAACAACGGGTGACAAAATCCTCAGTCAGCCACTTGCAGACATTGGAGGGAAAGGCTTGTTCACAAAGGAGATAGATGAGGCACTCTTAAACAGTGAGATTGACATTGCCGTTCACTCAATGAAAGACGTCCCGACTTACTTGCCTGACCTAATAATACTGCCTTGCAACCTTGAGCGTGAGGACGTACGTGATGCCTTCATTTCCACATCTGCTGCATCTCTAGCTGAGTTGCCAGCTGGAAGCGTTGTAGGGACTGCTTCACTCAGGAGGAAGTCCCAAATGCTACATAGATATCCTTCACTTAGAGTAAGTATGGCCGTATGGACAATATTTGCTAAGTTCAAATCCTTGCATTGAGATCAGATTTGGCATATATTGCAGTTGGAGAATTGTTTTTTATTATTTCTTGGCTTTTAGCATTTCTAATGATGTGTCTTTGCAAATAATTAAGTGTATATTATTCGATGACAGTTTTTTTGACCTTGGAAAAACAAAATGTATTTTAGGTGCTTGAGGATCTAAAGAACATGTGACATAGTAAGATTGTCGGCAAAGTTGACTGAAAATATAGAGCAATCTAATTTTTCTGAGCTGAAGATCTAATGAACTAAGATGGGACAAAGATGCTGATTTCTCTCATAGGATTGTTGTCTCTGTATCTATGCTTCTTGCTGTGCTCTCATTTCTATTATTGAAGATGATCAATACTTCCTGCACAATTTCATCATTCCATACTCCACAGCATGTATGCCTTTCAATATGACATGAGTCATTAAATTCCTCACTGTTATATCCCTGCCTTCTAAGAGTGAAATACATTGTTTATAGCAATAAATGCTAAGTTCCTCGAGATCAATATACTGGTACAACCATCTTAAGCTACTTCCAACACACATAGCTAGTTCAATGTCTAAAAATAGATTTAAGCTCAGGTGTCCCTTTGTACATTACATCTAATTTTATCTGTTTGCCTTTATTTTATCAGGTGCTAGACAATTTCCGTGGCAATGTCCAAACTCGTCTAAGAAAACTCAATGATGGAACCGTCCACGCAACACTATTGGCATTGGCCGGACTCAAACGACTAAGTATGAGAGAAAATGTAACTTCCATTCTATCAATTGATGAGATGCTCCCAGCAGTTGCTCAGGGTGCCATTGGAATTGCTTGCAGAAATGATGATGATAAAATGGTATACTTGTTTTCTTGTACCTGAGACTCGTAATCTTTATAATTTCCTTTGTTACCTAATTCATTAAGAAGATTGATCCAATCTCTTTTGTTCCTTCTCAGATAACCTACTTGACCTCGTTGAATCATGAAGAGACCAGATTAGCCGTCACGTGTGAGAGGGCTTTCCTTGAGACTTTAGATGGATCTTGTCGGACTCCTATTGCAGGATACGCTTGCAGAGACGAGAATGGTGATTGCATTTTCAGAGGCTTGGTTGCTTCTACTGATGGGAAGAAAGGTAACAATATGTTTATATTTATTTCATTTTTGACTTCTATTGTGCAACCTTGTGCAGATATCAGTGCATGCTCATATTCTTTTTTATTGATTGCAGTTATAGAGACGTCAAGAAAGGGCGCGTATTCTCTTGAAGACATGGTTTTGATGGGTAAGGATGCTGGTAAAGAGCTTCTTTCGCGAGGTGGCCCCGGGTTTTTTGATCCTAGGTAATTTGTAAGAGTAGAGTGAGTGGGTTTTGGAACTCAATGTAGGGAGATTGTTGTGATCTTCTGCGGTTGGTCTTGTTCTTGACATTAGGATTGCTTTTATGTTGTATTGCTGATAGTTTGTAGAAATTCCAAACAAGATAAAGTAGCTTCTAAATGCTCTTAATCCCATGGTTGAGAATTGCACATGGGGCATCTGTAGCAATGATCACATCTGTGAGAAGGAAATTTGTGCGTAATACTTATCTATGTTCATTACCTTGGCTCCCACCCCAATTCTGACATTTCTTTTTTATTTTTGTCATAAAAATTTGTTTAAGAAACTCCAAATATCACCATTAGAGATTTCCTTAGACTTGAGCTGGAGATGCCCTTAGATTTCAACTGAGGTTGGCTTAAATTTAGTCTTCCAATCTGGTTGTTTGCAGGTTATAAGTAAGGCTCAGCAATTAAGTTAGGTTACAAATTGGATAAATTCCGGTAAAAGACGCTCAATTTAATCTTTACAATTACTCTAATATTTCCCTGTTCTAAATCAGCCATGGAAAGCAAAACCCAAGTCAGGGAAAATATTACAGCTAGACTTCAAAATCTGTAACATCATTATGAACATGATCATAGAGTCTAGATTTAATAGCTGCTCAAATTAACACGCTACAAAGCTAGTCTATAATTAAGGAAGAAAGCAAGCCTCGTTGCTTCATGGAATCAGCCAATACAATATGTGGTCTTCACCAGAGCAACGAGCTTCAAGTAATACACTTGAACCATACAAACAAAAGCAAAGGAGAAATAAAGAGGGATCATTTGGATATCCACAGCCCATGTTGTTTTTTTTAATTTTTTTTTTTTATTTACATGCTGTTGATTGTTGCAATTCAAAGGAGGTGTTCTTCTACAGCACGCGGAGTTGGGCAAGGAAAGCAGCACAGAGATCCAAGAAGAGAAACTGTGGACCTTGCACCCTTTGCAGATCGAGCAGGTATTTCTCATCGCGAGTCTTGTATAGCTGTTGTGCAAAGGTTAACGGTTTTGTTAAGAGTCATGCTAACAAGTAGCAACTATGACAAGACGAAAGCAAGCATTTAGAATAGAGTGATAGTTTACTGCAAAAAAAAAAGTACTATCTTTCTATTCTGTGTCCTTTGATCATCTCATGGCTATTGAGAACAAATCAAAATCAAATGGTTCTATTTCTCAATCTTTCTCAGGATATGACTCCTGTTTTTGGAAACTATTACCCTAAATTTTAAAAAATAAACCTTGTAAGAAATCCTAAATAAATATAATTTAAGAGACTCTTCAATATTTGTACTTAAGAAATTAATAGCCTTCTGTAAGTCTAACTTATATCTCCATTTCCTTTTTAGGATGCTATATGGTTAAAGAAATAACATAACTTGACTTTCCCAGTAGTTCATACTAGCAGAAAAATAATGCAAATGTCCATATAAAGGAAAAGCCAAGGTGGGTTACCTGCAATTCAAACTTGACCACATTGTGGGACCTTGACATTCCATCACTCTCAATGATGCCGGGCTCATCCCCATAATAGCGGTTGGCATGGATATAGTCATCACTTGTTGGTTCAAGAGCACTAGGATTGCCAGGAGCCCATCTGCATTTCATGTTGTAATGGCCAATCTTTTTCCAGCGGACATTCAACTCCTGCAGAGCCTTGAGAACTTCTGTCATTATCTCGCGAGGATGGGCCCGGGACTGCACACATATAAAGATTTGTCAAATAACTGAAAAATGCTACTTTAACTGTAATTCATGTCGGGTCGTGAGATAGTAATAGGCAGCTTGTAATATAAAAATGGAAAATCAAATCTCAAGTAAATGGAAACAAAGAGAGCAGGAGATTGTCTGGATTACATTAAACGAAAATAATGCACCAGCTAAAAAAGCTGCAAATCTTCCAAAGTTCAACTTATTATCGAGTACAACCAAATAATGCCTACTCATGTCATAGCACCAACGATAAGTTTCTATTTGTTCCTCAAAATAACTTTTCACCCAAAAACTACTTTTAACAATCTTGAAATCTGTGCATTTCTCTCTACTTTTTACGTTTTTCAAGACATAAAAGATAACTTTTCACCCAAAAACTACTTTCCACCAACAAGTGAAACACACCCTATATACGCCATGCCCTAGACTAAAGACAATGTTATCAACTCATTAATTAGACAAACCATCCTTCCCACTTCCTGAAGCCAGCGCAATTTCACAATGAATTCAAGTCAATTCCTTCGATCAAATTGAAAGGTTGCTAATTTCAAAATGATCAAAATCAGAAATTGACACAACTTTATAGAATTCTTTTGGTGTAGCTTGTATATTGATTCAAGGGATTGTGTTGTCATGTGTAATATTGAAAAACTTTTATCTTTATGAGGGAACTAAAATTTAATGCATCAACAAAGTTAAACCACAAACCTGCAACCCCAAGGCCCATTTCCTCTCAACTGCGAGCTGTTGTCTCAATCCCATTCCTTGATATTCAGAATACCCAGGATAACGGGGCGACATAGCAGCAGGAACAGCTTCATTTTGATTCATGCGATTGTAGTTACATTCCTGTAGTTATGACAAAGAAAAACATATGAAGCAGGAATCACAAGCTATAGAAGCTGCTTATGTTGTGACGATGTTACCCCATAAACAAGAAGTGTAATGAATCTAGTTGACAGTTATAGATCTACTAGATATTTAGAACTGCTAATCAACCCAGCCATATATTTACATATATCAAAACTAACCCTCTATTTTGTGTTCAATCCTGCTTTATTATCTTTTCCCAAAGATTTCAACTACTAGGTACAGACGCATGACCACAAAGTAACTGACAATAGCCATCCAGTCTTTATGAATGGAAATTGCACAAGATAAAAAGTAAAGAGGGAATTATACGCACCATAGTCTCTTGAAATTCAGCGCCAAGATATCCACTTGAAACACGAAAGCGGTTGTCCAAAAGCAAATAGTAAGCAACAGTCCCCTGAAGTAAGATGTAATGGATCAGAACAGAATAACATGGAAACGATAAAGCAAAAAAACTAAAGATCAAATCCATACATCATTTTGAATTCTGTTTCGAAGAGACTCCATCAATTGGGTTCGATCAAATCCCATGCTTATAACTTCTTGAAGTATCTCTTCGTCAATCTGCATGAAGCCAAGTTGGCAAGCACTTAAGTCAGCTTGAAGTCTTAAACTAGAGCAAACAGCTAACATGTTGACTAAAATAATAACAAATAACATTAATCAATTAGAAGATAGACAAGCAGGTCTAAGAGAAATATCTGGTTCATAGTAAAAAAGTAAAATAATAACAGCTTGTACCTAGCAACTACCAGATACTAACACATCACTCCAATCAAGATCTTCCTAAATACCAAATACAAAAAACAACTCTGTTATATGTAATTAGGAACTATAAATTGCCAGTCAGGTTTTCAAAGGTCGGCACCCAGAAGTTTTGCCCACAGAGAAATACTAAATGGTAGCGACTCTGGGACCAATTATCTCAGTCAGTCATACATAATCAGATTCAAGAGCAAGAAAACACCACTATGTGTTAAAAGTTTAATTAATGTGGTGGTGAGTAGAATACTGCATATTCTGAAAAATGAAATCAGATGCATAGTAGAGATTAGTCTGAAAAATATTAAATAAGAACAGGTTCAGAGACATTCAAACTATGCATCATATAAGCTGCCTAAGATCTTCAGCCACAGTCACTTTAATACAGAACTAACCTTCTTTGCCTGCTGCATTGTATCTGGTGGAGGAACAGCTAAATAACGTGGTAGATGCGCCTGAAACCACGCGTGCTGGCGAATATCAGATATTGTCACCCGCTTCATTGGATCAACTATAAGCATCCTTGGGATAAGATCTCGAGCACCAGGAGACAAATGGCTAGGAAGTGTATATATTCCACCCTATCAATTGATGGCAAAAAAAATTATGATAATGATTAAAGAAAATCCCAATCAACCAGGAAAAATATGTTTAGCGGGAGGGATAAGCAATTCAATAAGATGTTACAATATATCAAGGATTAGGGCCCGTTTGTTTTCCAATCACGGAAACATAAATGGAAAGGAAAGGAATATAGTCCACTTATGTGCCATAATACATTGATAAAAAAAAATGTCTTTAACTTGAGGCTCTAATATTTGTGGAGGAATGAAATGCTTTCACCATTTTATTACCCCACCCTTGCATTAGAGAAACGGATAGAGGACTGCAAGTCCACTTGCGGTCATTATTGTATGGAAAATAAGGTGCCCCAAGGAAAGAAGAAATTTGTTGTAGATGTATCATACCACAAATTTAGACTAGATTTATGCTTCTGTGGTTGGAAATCAAATGACCCCTTAAAATATAACATTATCCTTTTATATACTTGTCCTTCCGCTTCTTTGGAACTATCGAAGTAGATCTCATCCAAGATCGAGGACGAGATGTTATAAGTATGACTACAACAAATAACAATTAATCCACATGTGCCTCCACTCCAAGAAGGATGTAATCAAGGAAAGAAAAGAATTTACAGAACTTTTCTCTTGAAACAAAAAGACAGCTACAATGAGCAACTTTTTAGTTATGTAAAAAGACAGCTTACAATGTGCCTCCACATGTTTGGTAGGCCCACATTACAATGAACTTTTTAGTTATGATGTAATTTTCTAAAAATAAGATGATTTAGCACATTAGGATGTGTGTCATATTAACTAGTTACGTAAAAATAAGATGTGTTGGGCAACTCCACATTATAATGAGCAAGCCGAACAGAGCGAAGTGGGGGTGTTCGAATCGTTCATTTGAAAAAATGGAAAGCAGAAGATCATGATACTTCCTATAAATGAATAATCCCCCAATCCCCTAAAAAAGTCCATAACTGGAAACATGAGGACTGGATACAAGCCCTCTTTGATCAACTCATCAGGAAACAAATCTTAGCCACAAGAGCTAGCCATTATCTTGTCACAAAACACTAGCTGCCAGCACCAACACACAGATTTGAACCCACTTTACTACAGTAAGTCAAGGATTTCTCTTACACCTCCCAATTAGGCCAGATCTGGTATGGAGATCAAATTCTCACTATTTAAAACAAGTCATCACCCCTGATAGCAAATTTTCAGTTGTCCGCTTCTGATGACCGACGACTAGTGGTGCAGCAACTTAAACTTGGCATATTGATTTATCAGCCAGAGAAGTGAGATTAGGATTCGTTTTGGTAAAAAAAAGAATAGTTTCATCGATCAAGCCCGGTTCAGGCATCTAAAGCTCTTGCAAGGTGGAGATCTAGCGTCAGGCGGTTCTCAAAGGACAACGGAGTGGCAATTGCTTAAGAGGAGAGAAAGTGGCAGACATCTAGAGAGAGATAAAGAGAGGGTGGTGCGAACAAGATGGGTACACTGAATCTTTGCTAGTGAAGTGCAAGGTGTCATGTTTTACCATATTTATCCACAGTAAGTCTACTTGATTATACCCACAAGTAAAATGAAGCTGTACTAAATTAATACAAATCAGAAGCAGAAAATTGCACATACAGCCAAATACAATACAACCAACCTAAATCAAGAAGTACCTTTATTTTCTTAAATAGGTTAGGAATGTTCTCATCATCAAAAGGCAAGGTACCGCAGAGGAGGGCATATAAGATAACACCACAGCTCCATACATCAACCTCTGGCCCAGCATAGAATTTTCCAGAAATAACCTAAATAGAAAAGAAAAACCGTTTCTTGGAATCAAGTACAAGCAGAGTTGATAAAACAGCAACCACTTTCAGCCTCAATTCCCTCACTAGTAGGGTTATGATGCACAAAAAAGTTCTTTTTAACTAACCTACATAATTTATAGCTGCTTATTCTAGTTATTTATGTCCTGACACAACTGAGACTATATGACATGTGTTTGGGGCACCCTAAAGAAAGAATGTTCTTCCTGTGGGATAAGAAAACTGATGACAAAGAAGCTAACATTATACAGCATCCTGCCCTATAGTATGAAGAAGCAGTTCCAAACCTCTGGAGCTGCATAGTTTGGGCTTCCACAACTTGTCTTCAGGAAATGACCATCCCGCATGACATTGCTCAAACCAAAATCTGCTATCTTCACATTGCAGTTTGAATCCAAAAGAAGATTCTCTGGCTTCAGGTCACGATGAACAACCATATTTCTGTGACAGTATTCCACCCCAGATATAATCTGATGACAAGTATGGAAGGTTAATATAGAACCACATATTAAAAAATGGTTGGATGCTTTCGAGTGATTGACCTAGTCTCTCCCACCTGTTGAAAGAAGTGCCTTGCTTCTTCCTCTTGTAGCCTTCCCTTTTCTACAATGTAATCAAATAACTCACCGGACTTGACATACTCCATGACAACATATATGTCAGATGGTGTCTCGATAACCTCATATAGACGAATAATATGTGGATGCATAAACAGCCGCAAAATTTTAATTTCTCTTCTCACTGCAAAAAATAGGCAAGATTGTAATACCAAATCTTCCATTAACTCATTCCTATTGAAGAGAGAAAGTAACGGCATCTGAATAACGACTTTAAACCTCACGGAAATGGAAAGATACACACCAGGAATCATATAATTAACATAGTTTTACACTAGGGTATGCGTGTCCGAAATTGCAAGTTTCCGAATTCCCCCGGGAAACGGAAAACACTGCCCCCAATAAAGTTTCCACGTAACATAGCTTTAAACTACTAAAAGAAAGCCATAAATGTAGGAGAATATTGACTTCAGTACGTGGTCAAAGAAGGTAAGAAATTTAACGAAATTCAGTGGCATTAACCATAATAATAGTCATGATGACTCCTCAAGTATTCGACGAATGGTGATTTACTTCATCAGCTAAAGAAAGTAAGAAGTTTAATGAAATCCAGCTAGACAAATTAGGAGAGCAAGAAACATCCAAATAATTCCACATAAGAAAAACAAATAACCTAACCTAGAATGCTGAACATAGGTTCAGAGTGTACAATACCAACAAGTGTGCAGCAGAATATAACCAGTATAACGATTAATACCTTTTTCTTCCATTTCCATGTTCTTTATCTTGCGCCGATTCAGGATTTTGATGGCAACCTTATGCCCAGTAAGTTTATGTGTTGCAATTTTCACCTTACCAAATGAGCCAATACCTAAAGTTTTCCCAAGATTATAGTTCTGTAAGTACACATCTGCACCAGCACCACCTCTGGATGGTCCCTCCATTTTCCTGACGTGAGATCAAATATGCAGAACAAAAAACATCACAAAGCAGGTCAATAATCGCATAGACTGGATTGAAGAAAAAGAAGCCTTCGCAAAGATATGATAAAAATATTGTCACATCTCATAACAACATTGATCACATCAACCCTAACGTAACCTACACAGTCATCCATTCAAACAAATTGCTTATCAAACAGTAGATATGAATTAAAAAAACTTCAGTCACATTTTCCCAAATGATTACACAGTCAGTCCTTTGATATCATCAGTAACAATGGCGTAGGCGGCCGGGAATTCTCAGCCAGGTGCCAGCGGCACAAAAACAATGAAATTTTGGATCTTTCTCAATTGAGAAATAAGAACCACAGTTGACATATAGACCTTGGAAAAAAAATTCAATTGAGAAGGACAATTTCAAACCGATCAATTTTGGAGACGAATTTGTAGACTTTGACGAGGCAGAGAAGGTATGCAGGCGGTGAAGAATTCGATTTCTTTCTCCCGAGTCCGTCGTTCCGTCCTGAATTCTCTCTCTTTTCCTTCCTAGGGTTGTTTATCAGATGAATGAACTTTCCTGAAGAAAAAACAAAAACAAAATCAGTTCGTACCAAAACAAAAAAAAAAAAAAACAAATTCAGTCGAATGAACTTGGGCCTGTTTAAGGACAGGCTCGTGATCGGCCCGCTAGACAAAAAAATATTCAGTTGAATAAACTTGGCCTTTTTAAAGACAGATTCAAGACCTTTACTATTACATGGGTCTGGTTCCGGAACCGGCTGTTCCGGTGGAACCATGAAACTGGAACCGACCTTGGGCCAATTCCCCGGTTTCGGTCCTGAGGCCGGTTCCGAAACCGAAAATATTAAAAATAAAAAATAAAAAAATCTTGTGCCGGCAAAAATTCAAGATTGCGACTCATTGAACTGCAGTCGCGATTTTGGTTCTGTTGGAAAACAGAACCTTCTGTTGTATAACCGCGGTTACGGTTGTACAAACCGTGACCGCGATGTGCTGAGAAGAACAATGTGCCATGAACTACACCACTAATAGGAAAAGTTGGATAAAAGTACTTGAGCTTAAAATTAGTTTTTGATACATATAATTAGTTTTCGAGCGTATTCCCTTTTCCTTGGGCAGGGGTACCTCCATCTTGACCCCCTAGATTCCGTTGTAGCGTAGCCTCACTAGGTCAATTATGATGATACCATATTTGTTCATTGATATACCCTTATTTGTTCATTAATATAACCTTATTTGTTCATTGATATACCATTATTTGTTCATTGGTATACCATCACTTTGTTCATCACTACTTGTATTGTGTTAATTAATATATTCTCTTGTTTGTGAATTGAAATAAGCTTTTGCTTGGGTCAATTCCATTTATTTGTACATTTAGGATTATCTGTTTGTACATTTTTACAATTATTTTATGCTTTAAGACTATCTTTTTTTCTTGCTCATATAATTAATTTTGACCCACATATTCGTATAATTAGTTTCAATACACACATGTATTTATCTGGTTTTTGTAGTTATACGTTAAGAGAACGAGCCAATGCAAATCGAAGAAGAGTGCTTGTCTAATTACACAGGTGACTCTTGAAGTGACTCACCACTAGTCACACTATACTAGTCCCTACACATTTGGATGCGCGACCCAAATCTAATTAGGCATAACCAAAACAAAATTCTAACAGTGGGCAACGAAAAAAATCACATTCTGTAAAGTCGTTGCTTGCTAGGTAAATTATATTTTTTAAAAATTAATAAATTGATATGCCATGGTCGCCTAACCCTCTACAAAAATTGACAAGAAACTATGTCAAGGAAAATAAACACAAAATAAGTGCTTTTTTTTGTCAGAACAAAACAAGTGCTTATAACCACACCATACTTGCAATAATTAGAATTTTCAAATGAATTGATCTCATCAACAGTAACAAACTAACAACTTTCCGAGGAACCATCTGTTCTTCAAGACCACTCATCTCCATTAAAAACAGAATTAACTGCACGAGATGCTCTTTACAGAGAAGTAATTCAGATTAAAAACCCTGAACTTACTCAGGAGACAAAACTAATACAATAATTCAGCATCATCAATGACGTGTTGAGTTACATTACCTACTTGGCTACTTACCTTCTTCTTCACATCAGCTAAGTCTTCTTCCTTATTGAGTGACCCGTCTTCCTCTTATGGCGACTAAAATCCGACACAAACCTAAATGTCTGCCCACAACCCGGTTCCTTACACACATAAGGGCGTGCACCCGTATGAACCCTAAGATGCTCGGTTCGCGCCCAGGCCCATTTGAAAGTCATCTTGCAACCTTTCCATGGGCACTTCAAAGGACGGGCGTCTTCATGAACACGCCTATGTTGGACCAAGTACTTGTGAGAAAAGAATTTCTTGTAACAATCCTCAACTGGGCAAATGTTCTTCTTATGCAGCGACAACTCTTGTGATGACCCGAAACTCATTCCACATCCCTCTATGTTACAAAAATGTTCTACTTCTTCTTTTGCTTTTCCCTTGCCTCTTGCCTTGGATCCCGTATGAGCTCGTATCGAGCGACTCTTTGTGACAGGTGGCGGTGACGGTGGCGTAATTATTGGCAGCCTCATTTTTGGGCCTTGCCTAGTAGACACAGCTTTCTTTACTTTGCTTTTTTGCACCTGCTTTTTAGATGATGCATCCATGGTCTCGGGATCCTTAATCGGCTTTGATGCCTTCCTCCTCGGACGTGAAGCGGGCCCCACTTCCATCTCGGGCTCGGAATTCGGCTCGTGATGATGATTAGCTGCTGCCACTGGCTTGAAACGTTGGCTTCTGATACTTCTCCTAGGTTGTTGTTGTTCATTGTCTTGCGACGTTTTTCTTGCAAGGTTTTTCTTATGTTCCTGGTGAAGTCCAACGTCCACTGAATCATCGGACTCGTTACCTGGAAATTCATCGGTTGAAAATCCTGCCTTCTCACTCGGCGGTGGCGTTTCATCATCAATTTCTGTGCCCTGAAATCTGATTTTCTTGACTGATCTGTCCTCAAATTTCGACTTCCTTTTCCTAGTGGTTCTCGGTGCACAAGATCTTCCAAAAATCTTCCCTTCAGTCCTTTTCATCTGAGAATCAAGAATTCTGTTTTCCTCCTCGTCGGTGTCTCGTTTCACTAAGAAAGGGTGAACCTGGTTAGACATCCATACTTTACCACACCATTTACCAGCCATGACTATTTTTCTCTGCCGGCTGCTGGACCGCTTCCCAAGAACATCGGCGTCTTTTGGAGAAGTCAGAGGAGCGCTATAGCCGAAGACGCTGTATATGACAGAATTGTAAGGCATCTGCTTACTGTAAAGGGGCGAGCGACAGAGTATGGAGCTGTAGTAGAGATTGATGCCCAGCTTTACAGCCCAATCCCCGGTTTTTGGAGTCTCTTCCTCACTCTGTAAAGCAAGCTGAATTCGGTCTTCATCCTCCTTGGTGGCGATCTTGAACGGGGTATCGTTCCAATAGTGATTCATTTCTAGTTCTTCTGCTATATGCTTTGCTGCACTTTCTACTTTTGGAAAGTCTGCAGGTTTATTGAGAAGTATCAATTATACTTAAATCCACAAAAGACGGTACTCCGTCCGATCTAAAATAACTCATGTTTTAGTACTTGAATTTTCATCAACTTTATATGTCGTTAGGTGGTGCTTCTAGTGATCATTCTATGGCTAAAATGACACTTATTTTAGAACAGAGGGAGTATCGAAGAATGTAAAAGGACCGGTAGCAACGGTAAAGATGATATCAGGGAAAACAGGGAGGTTGAAGTTAAGTTGATTATATTGAAAATTCATACAATCATGGAAATTTTTCAGTCAACTTTGCATAAATGACCTAAATAGCCCTGTTACAACGAAATTATGAGACAAGGAAAAAAAAATGCTACACTAAGTGTGCCATTATGTCGGGGCAGCCGACAGAATATCACGATTCTAACATAACATAACATAATGTTTCCTGAAGAAAGAAATAGTTTTTACAATACTTCTACGTTATGCTAGAAATTGACACAAACGACTAGGAATTGCAGTTTTAGGACTACGATGAGAGCCATACTAGACTTTAACTATATCAGGACCGTGATTTTCAGATGAGAACTGTGTGGTGCAGTTTAACGCTCATCTAACGGTGTTAAAAGCACTTTTACTGTAAATATTCTAATAAAGCTTATATCATCCTACTTTAAGCCTCTAATGTACCATGTAGTACTAGCACCCTTAGGAAATCTTCTGGTATTTTAACCTGAGACAATCTAATCACAGATCTTGGAGAAAGAACTGAAATCAAGAACCTCTCTGTCAAGATAAACATATGTGAATTACTGGATTAATACACATTTCCCAATTGAAAAAGGAAATCCTTTCTTCCTTCATTTGTCATGCTAATGATAAGTAAACCTGAGCCATTTATGATGTCTAAGAGAGACCGAGTGTACAGTACAAGTGGCACAATGAAGATAATTTACCCTACTTAACTTCAAGAATTGACAAATGACAATCAAATCTCCCCTTGAGGTAAAAGGAAACTAAGACCTACAAGTCTGCAACCTAATTTGCACTATATTAAAGCCAAACGAAAAGGGGAAAAGACTCGGGCAACTATCTGTTTAGGATCATCATAAAGATACCAAAAAACCTAAAATGATTTGAAAATGGAGAAGAAACTTTCTTAGGCAATTATTTTGCAAGTCAGAAGAAGATACCTGGATGACAAAGCAGCATGATGTGGACCCCGCCAACAGGACGGAGAAGCTGCTCTAGTTCCAAAGCATGCTCAAGACAGAAGACATGCACCCTTGAAGAATCATCATCAGACCTCTTGGTAAAAGGAAGACTTGCCTTGCTCATTACAGCAATATTAGCATCATGTAAACTAGACAAATGATTTAAAAACCCTTCAGCCAATTCAAAGGTTCCAAGATCACTATCCTCAGAATCCACTCTTGAGAAATCACGATCATGATTCCCTGTTACCTCACTAGTATGCTCTTGGTGGGAAAATGGTGATGCAGAATGATCACTAGATGCACCACCAAGAGGTGGAATGTTGTCTTCTTCAGAATCAGATGAGCTACCATAAGTCAAAGCTAAGAGACCGAGAGCAGATGAGCTTTTCATTTCAGCATCTGAATCCTCTACCTTCTCAAACTCAAATTCAGAAGAATGATTGTAGTCCGTACAGTGATCCACTGTTTCAATTTCAACATCCTTCAAGATCGAACCTGTTTAATCACAATCAAACTCATGAATATGCACATAAACATTTTCAAGATCAATGAAATTTTATTCCAAGTACCTTCTTTTTTTTATCAGATGTATATTGTCTGAACTTTGCTCTTACTATTTCAAATTCAAAAAGAGCTATCTTATGGTTGGAGTAGATAAATCCCTATGTTAATATTGCAAAAATAGAACTGAAAATCTACTACCTTTTTATCCATAAGATTATATTGAGTAATTTGCTAATGAATAAATCATTTATCTAGATAGTGGGGCAATGATTGAAAAACTACATAAAATAGTAATGTAACAATAGATTAAAGTATCTTACCAGAGCCAAAATTCGGCACATATCCATCATTCAACTCTCCAAAACCCAGAAGATAATCGAGGCTAAAATCTGCAGACATCAAGTATCGAGAAGTTGATTCAGTTGGTTGAACTATTGCAGCACAAGCAAAGGGCCAAATCCCACATTTGACACAGGAAAACAATCCTCTGTCAGACAAACCGTCAACCACTGTTCTCTCTTCTCTTTCAGTTTCCACAGAATCTGAAAGCAGAGTACTATAATCACTGTCATTGCATGATGGAACTTCAGCCACTTGGCCCGCCAAACCAAATTTCGGTTTCCTAGAGTAGTAAGTTTTAAATCTCTTATCAACATGGTTTGTAGTGTCTATATCATCAGAAACAGAACACTTTGAAAATTTAATTCCATCCTCAGAACTAGATAAGCGTAGCGGCAGGCCAGGCTTGACTTTGTACCTGGACCCACCACGCAAATTGGAACAAACAAATTTTTCTGAAGGATTTTCTGGAAGGAGTACCACAGCAGATCCTTTTCTAAGTGTGTGAAGTAAGGTGTTGTTCTGTATTATGTCCTCCACAAACAGCTGTTTCACCAAATTTTCCCCTTCGCCCCTTCTCTTGTCTTTGAGCCGAGAACTTCGGGGTTTGGTATTTGTATTAGAAGTGTTACTGCATAGTACAAGAAGCAGTATAAGAAATAGTCCGCTTTTTTGGGGAAAACAATCAAATAAACAGAGAAAATAACCATGCAAAAAATATTCTCCACTGCTCACCAACAAAAATTAACATGAGGATCCTTTTGAGTCAGAGACAGTCAAAACACAGATATTTCAAATCTTCCAAGATAGCCTAATAAATATCAGTCTTATCAAAAAAATGAATCACTCAGGGTTGCTGCATAAGCATATAAAAAAAGCTTTAAAGAACAAAAGAAATTCAAGAATAGAACTATCAAAAGAAATGGCTTAGCCAGGGAGAAAAAATTTACACCTTGAACTCAGTTCTAGTGCAAGATCATATAGCAACTGGAAATGAGAAACCATGGGAGGGTAATTAATTGCGGCTCTTCGAATTGCGGCATCCTTCGCAAACCTCAACCATTCTGGTGTAGCAATATTAGATGCTTCTCCGCAGTTAAACCCTACATAATAAAAATTTGAGCATAAGATGTTGTATATTATCAATCATGCACTTCAAAATATTCAGTTGAAGTAAACAGAACAGAAGAACACGAAAGAAGCATTACCATGACTAAATCCTGAATGATAAGCCCTTGGGAATGTGACAACAAACTCTCCCGCATTTTGTACCAGCCTATTAAAGAGCAGGAATTGTAGACAGAAAACAATCAAGAAATGTTGCTTTATGAAATTTAAGGGTTTAAGAGAACAGCTGCTGGATATATTTAGCAAGTAAAGGTTTCAGAATGAATAATAAATACCTGCAGCATGGAACCCCTGCATTGATAAGTACTTCAGGTGACATGACAGTGGTCTTCTCACCAAGCACAGCAAAGGTAACTAATCAAAATTTCACATTGCAACAGTAAGAGATTTTCGTAGAATTTGATGTGTTTAAAAAAATGAAAGCATTACCCAGTTATGCCAAGGCAGCATTAGAAATTAATTAATCAAATGATTTAATCAAGTATCATGACATATCAAACTGTGAAATGAAACATGGTGATTCTAAACAAAGATAACACTTGAGCACAGACAAGATTTACACATGAAGCTGTTTAAATCTTACAATACAAAAATCCAAATAGGCTCATCAGCATCGAATACACAACAAGCATAACTATATAGCAGATGGATGAATAAGCAAACCATGAGTAAATGGCTACAACTTGATTTATAAACTGATGTACGATTTATATACGCGTGGGTGATAGCTATTAGGTGTCTTATATTGTTAGATTGAGCAATGTTCATATATAATCACAAGATTTATCACAATCCAACCCACTTAGTACTTCCTTTTGTTATAAACTATATATGGAATGTATATATCAATTGCGAAAAACATGGTGATGTATGAGTAATACCATTCCTATACGGAAATCATGTGATACCAATGCATTCGTAACAACCTACCAAAAAGCGCATCAAAGTAATCATAGAACCAGATAATAATGCATTTATAACAACCTACCAAAAGTGGAATCAAAGTCATAACAAAACAAGATAACTAATGCATTCGTAACGACCTACCAAAAGTCAGCATCAAATTTCAAGACAAAAATAGAATGTATTTGTCATTGCCTACCAAAAATGGCATCGAAGTCATTACAAAAACAGAAAACTAATGCATTTGTAAGAACTTCCAGGATTAAGAAACAACCAGACGTTGCAACTGAAGAACAGAGATGAAGCATAATTTTGACAGCAACTTCCACTTCAGCACAAACCTATTATATATTATCAAGTTTCCCACTCTATTAAAACTGAGTCAATGACTATAGAATCAGAACCTCAACTAATCGTAACTACTTATAGCATCAACATAGTGTACAGAAATCAAAACAGACACAAATACAACATAACAAAAATTAACAAAGAAAGCAATCAAGTTAAACAACAAATGCATTAATACTTCCTTCACATGATCATAATGTACAGAAATCGAACACTACAACTGAGAAACAGAGAACTGTTCTACTAGTCACTATAACCGAAGAACAGAGAAGAAGCTTAATTATGACATCAACTTCCATTTCAGCACAATTGGTTATAGAATTGGAACCTCAATCATTCTTAACAACTTGAAGGCTTCATCAGTGTATACAACATAGCAAAATTGAACAGAGAAAGCAATCAAGCAAAACATTAGTCTCTTAAGCAAATCATTCTCACCAAGAGGATTGATCTCTTCACCAAACCCATGAACCCTAATGACCTCCTCAAAGGCAGTAGCCGCATCACGGGGCACACCATACCAAGTCTTCCCAGCCCCGAAATGCAAATAATTCAAGCTATGCAAGTCATGATCCTCCACATGCCAAGCAAACCAGCTAAACATCATGGCTACATACACCATTGGAGAAGTAACCCCAGGTATTTCCTCCCTCATAAACCTCAACAAAGACGAATTCGACCTCGCAATTCCTCTCATATTCCAACCCGTATCCCCAACATTCGCCGCCCCAAGCCCTGTTTCGCCTGAATCCCGCCATCGCCCCTCCTTGACGGGCCCGAAAGCAGAACCGGGCATGTCATTCGCATACTCCACGGAGAACGGTCTATCACCATTCGCCTTCCAGAAGAGGGTTTCAATTTCGAGAGGCGAAGCCGAAGCCGCCTTTTTCGCCTTGCTTTTACTCAAGTAATTCCGCTCGAAACCCTTGGATTTGGCCTCGAATTGCTGGAGGGTGTAGTGCTCGCCGCTCTGCCACACCGGTTTCTGGACGGGGCGTTGCTTCCTGGGGCAAAATCCGACTTGCTGCTGGCGGGTGGTGAATGTGGGAGGGGATTTGGGGTTTTCGGCCTCTTTGGAAGAGGTTCGCGCCGCGATGGAGCGGTTGAAGTTGGAGAACACGGATTTTTTGGACAGGGGAGGAACAGGGGGAACGATTTTGCAGATTCCGTACTTGGACGCCTCTTTCTCGATCTTAAAGATGTACGAAATTGGATCCTGGAACTCTTGAATTGTGGGGTGGTACTCTGGGGCTACGGGTAGGGTTTTCAGCCATGAGAGCACCTCTCCACTGACCTGCTCTGCACCCATCAGGGGGGAAATCGGAAGGAAAAACCACAGAAGAGAGGACCAAAATTGGAAACCCAAAGGACTAATTAGCGCTTGAAGAAGGGTTTGGAGTAAGATCCTTCAAGCTCCATTGCAGGGGAGGGATGAGAAGAGACGGAAACAGAGAAAAGAGGAGAAGAGGAACGGGAGAGACATGAAAGAGCTGAACAGGATTTTGGGGCTTTCTAATTTTGGTGCAAAATTTCCATGTGTGTAACATCCGTATATCTAATTTCCCGATGTTTTGGGTCAATTTCGCTCGGGCTCTGTAAATTTACAGGGGTGGGGAATTGGGTTCGAAAGGAGCGGAGAACAGGGGAAGGAGAGGAGGTTAAAAAGAAACTGGAAAGAAGAAGCAGAGCAGAGTGGTGGGTGTCATATGTTTTGCGTGTTTTTATTCTTCTGATTTTTTTTTTTACCCCTTTTCTACTCACAAGTGATGTCTGGATATTTTGCATAACTAACCCTCCTTTTTTGGTTTTTTTTAATAAAAATAGTCCATTTTGTTTTACAAATCTGTAAAAGTTACGCGGCTCGACCTGTCCCGAAAGTTGGGTTGCGGGTTGGGCCTAAAAAAAATTTAATGACCCGATTCGCGGGTTTTACGGGTCGTGTAGCAGGCAGTGTTCTAAAAATTCTTTTTAGGCCCCGTCTAAGTGCTGGAATGTCCTAACCCGCCTAGCCATCCAGACCGCTTAGGCAACCGTTTAGGACAGCCTATGCCACTGTTCATACCGTCTAGGCGCTAGGCGGTTCTTCTCCGCCCAACACATGTCTAGCGTTTTTTAGAACATTGGTTGCAGGTCGACCCGTTTGATTACATAAAGGCGAGTCCGAATGTTTCACAAGCGAGGATGTTTAACGGGTCGATCCAACCCGACCCATAACCCGCAAGTAATATAATAAACGTTTTACTATTTTTCACTTTTTAATAAACTAATATAATAAATTTCTTTTTTTCTAAGTTGTGGATCAACCCACAATCCGACGGATTTAAACCGACTCGCAACTCAAATATTAGAAAAGTGATCCGCAATCCAACCCGTTATCTGTGGTTCAGGTCAATACGAATTGCGAACGACCCAAACCGTTGAGCACCCTTCTAACAACAACTAACTTTCTTCCCTATTTTCACTCTAAATTTTGGTGTAATCCATCTAATTTCGGGTCTAGTTCATATTTGGGTTGAGTTATTTTGGAGTCAAGTTATTATTGGGCTTGGTCAATTCGAGATCGAGCTTTTTTGGGTTTTGAGTTCTTCTAATCGAATTGAAAATTTATAGTCAAATTTGTATGTGTAATCATTTTCCTATTGTTTCTATTTAGATCATATAAAGGGTTGTGTTTATTTTAGGTTTGATTCACTTGATCGGTAATCATATGAGTTTCTATCTTTTAGTTTTGAACTCATAAATATATAAAATAAAACTTGTTTTGTAAAATTGTTGCCAAAATGAAAATCCTCTTATATTTTAAAAACTCAATACTTAAAAAATGATCCTCAATTGTTTGTTTCCAAAACTTAAAACTTTTTAAAAGTTTCACTCTTAATTTAAAGAAGGTATACCTAAACCTTCATAAAATAGTGGTCAACTAGTGATAGAAATTATTTCTTGCCACTGTGTCCACTTGGACATGTTCTCATAGGTCTCCATGTACATACTCCAGAGGTTTTTGAGCAACAAAAACAAATTTAGAAAAGCAAGATCTAGTTTGCTTCACAAATGTTCAAATCAATAGGTTTTTTACTCAAATAACCATGCTTAAACAGATAATGTAGACCTTTGTTTTCTATGTCCTAATCTAGCATGCCACCACTTAGTATTCTTCTAAATTTAGAAGAGACACCCAAGAAAGGAGAACCAATGTCATGATATAAGCCCCTTTTCTTTATGTTTTTAGTCAAGACTTTTCCATTTCTTAAGAGATTTTTGACTCCATTATGGACATGAATATGGCAATCAAGGTCATCAAGCATGTTTTCAGACAACAAATTTCTCCCCACTTCAGCTACCCAACTAACATTTTGGACAATTCTCACAACACAATCATGCATTTTAAAAGGAATAGTTCTAACACCCTTAATCCCAGGACAAGAATTCTCACAACACAATCACGCATTTAGTCGCCCTTAATCTAACCTCACCCTCTTCACAAGTATGCAAGTAATCAAAGTAATGCTTATGAGGTGTAGCATGCATTGATAGGGATGTTTAACGGGTCGGGTCGCTCGCGACTCACATTGACTTGACCTGCAATTTGCAGGTTGCTGGTCGACCCAGACTCGTGCGGGTCGGGTCACGGGTCAATTTATTTTATTTTGCCGGTTGCGATTCGGGTCGGGTTAAATTCGTGTTGTTCATGGGTCGACACGCAATATATTTTTATATAATTTGATTAATTTATAATATCCTTTTTAATAAAAAACCTGACAAGTTAAAAAAAAAATTGACTCGATTGACTTAGTCAAACGGGTCAAGCGGGTCGACACGCGACATCAATTTTTTTTGGGTCACATGTCGACCCGCAACCCACATACGAGTCGAGGGTCGTGTCAACCTGACTCGTTGAGCATCCCTAGCATTGTGCAACCATAATCAAGTTCGAATTCATAAATATATAGAAGAAAGAGATAGAATTTACATCAGCAAGATTTCACAAGAGAAGTCTCACTAAAGTCACCACGATGAACAAGCTCATGGTTAAAACCCAAATAAACCCAAGAGCAAGCATATAACTCACTTTGGGGTACAAGACATCACTTTGGGGTACAAGACATCATCAACCACAAAACCTCCTCAAAGAAAGCTACATAAAAACCCAAGTCCCAAATCAATGTATAACTTGGTAGTTAAACTACAAAAGAAAGCTACATAAAAACCCAAGTCCCAAATCTCCTCAAAGCATGCTCTAGCATAACCACTTTGCATGTGATCCAGTGAAGAACGTAGGCCAAGCACCCCAAATCGCGACCGCGGAATGCATGTCCCAACCCGCGCTTTGCCTACTTGTTGTTCTTCCTTGGGCACTTCGCACAAGACTCGCCCTTGCCTTGAAGGGCTCCCACCACACCACCCATATGAACTCCTCCAACTTCTTAGTGCCTCAAAAAAACCCTCCATCTCCTCTCATTCTTCTTCCCATTAAGGTCTATTTTGTAAGCCATCCTCATTCTACATGTCTCAAGGATGCTCAAGTAGCACCTTGTTGCATTGGGCTCCACACCCTTCTAGATTGCTTCATTCCTCATTCTCCATACAAAGTAGACCAAGCATGTGAAAGCTAAAAGTTGTACCTTATAGGAGACCGCTTCCTTATCTCGGGACTCGTGGAACCATACTAACCAAGCCTCCATAGCTCTTCATCACCCCCAATATTCAACCAAGTAAACACTCGGTTGGCTACATTCCTCGTGATCGGGCAATTGAAACACAAATGTTATCCTCCTCTCTTGTTTGCATAGCAAACAAGTGTCTTTCACCAAAATCCCCCAAGCATACAGCCTTGCTCTCAATGGCATACGGTCAAGCCAGATCATCCACGTTTGGAAGCTCCATCTCTTATTATAGAAGCTTCCTCTCCACAAGCACCCCCCAAGCCAAAGGTGGGCTTCTTCTCTATAAGGAAGTCACAAAGGACACTTGTTGCATACTTCCCATTTGCCTTTTGGAGCACACTCAAGTCAGCCACCGATTCTTTTCCTACTTGGCGAGGTGTCCCCATACACTTCAAAACATCATCACGGGCTCTAAGAATGCATCTCCACATCCATGAAGCCCTCTTCTTTGGTACAACATTCAAGAAATTCTTGTCATTGCTTAGGTTGTAATGGAACCATGCAACCAGAATCAAGTATTCATTAATCAACACCAGAATGAACACGATATGCACACATAAGCAATTCGGAGGAATAAAAAAGGTGTGGCTCAATAATTGTAGAGGCTCATTTTGTGGTTTTGTGGATGCTACAAAGCCCTATCTTTTTTTTTTCTTAAAGCAATCATTTATCATATGATTAAGTTTACCACTGTAAGGCTCAAGCCTTTAGAAGTGCAATCTCATGTCAACTCGAGGACTTCCCAAAAGACCACCCATCTTGATACTAGTTTCGACATTGCACGCTTAACTTCCGAGTTCTTTGTCCCTATACGAACCCATAAAAGAAAGATATATGTTTCACATGGGGACCACCTCAACCCCTTGTAAAACCATCGGGATTTGATTTCTTGTTTTCCATTTTATGGATCCAATTTCATGACTTGAGTTTTGGGTTGAGATGTATTTCTCTTATAGAAACGATAGGGAGTCATGTTGGTGAAATTTTGGATTTTGATGGTTCACATATTCTCAATGGTGATTCGGTTATAAGAGTTAGGGTTCATGTTGATGTTTCGAAGGCCTTATCATGGGGTATCTGACAATCTGTTGATCATTGACATAGTGATGAAGCCCCGATTTTGTCTGCTGAAACACATATTTCTATTCTCCCCCAAGTGATTGTTTCTATTAAGGGCAATTTGGGTTTGCTATCTAATTTACCGATTTAGATTGCTTCAAATACTCTTGATGGCCAACTTAAACCGATCTCAATCAACTTTCGCTGTCCAAATTCAATCTTTACCCTACATATTTCAATTCTTCGTCTATAATTTTTTGAATCAAATCAAGACCGACCTCAAAACTAGAACCAATTGATAGACCCCCTTGTGGAAAGTTGTACGAATCAACGATGTGAAAGAGGGTATATTGAAGTGTCATATCTAATTTATACCAATAATAGTTTTTGTATATGCGAGTTTTATTTGATCAAAATTTGATGTGTATATTTTTAGATTTTGAATTCTGGTGTAGACGTTGTATGACTTTCTTTTAATGAATTAATTTTACGTTAAAAAAGTCACTATACCTAATTTGGAATGCTTTACTAATCACGTAGAGGTTTCATTTGGCGTGCACTTTTGTTGATTTAAAATTACATTTTGACTAATTTGAAATGCACCTTTACTAATGATATAGACATTTCATTTAACATGCACTTTTTTAAAATTTATAATGCATCCATTACTAATTTTGAATGCACTTCTTACAAATTTAGATTGCACTTTAAATAATTCAGAATGTGCTTTTAGTCTTTTACTAATCACACACAATTTATTTGAAAGAAGGTCTCGATCAATTCAACCTATATGAATTTAGAACTTATATATTTGTACATAAACGCATTGCTTTTCCATTTGAATTTAAAATTTATTTATTCCTATCAACAAGTTCTCTTTTAAACTTATTTCCTTTCAATTCATGTTTTTTTTGCCTTAGAGCATCTACGATAATGAAACGTCTACAATGTAATGCATCTACAATATTTTTAATAAATTATCTAAAATAAAAATCTAAATAAATGGTACATGTAAAATACGTACACCAAGCGTAGGACCTAAAGCCCAAACACAATAAAATAATGTGTTTCAAGGTCTACACGCTCATAACGCGCCGTGCACCACCGATATATTTTTGCCTTTTGGGTTCATTAAATGAACCAATTTTTATTGGGACATGCAAAACTTTCATTTTTTTTATAATATCACTGACCTGATGCATCAGGGCATAGCCCCATCGTGAATGTTCTTAGAAGCTAATGATCATATCTTTAAACTTTTTTGAAAGTGATAAGGTGACAATACATGGATCACTTCTCAAGATATACTTAAGAGGAGCATCACCCTTTCATGTAATTTAGTAGTTCGATTTGATTTTTGGTTGCTTATCTAAGATATTTCCTCATTACATGACCTAATTTGCCAAGAGAGACTAGAGGACGAGGAATGTTCTATAATTCACAATTTAAAATGCTTAAATGCCATAAAAATTGAAATATTCAAATGAAAGTGGCAAGTATTATATGTCACATGTATAAATTAGGCGTACATAAAAATTGATTCAAACTCAATCTAAAAGTAAAATTTAAGGAAAAGACTTAGAGAAGAATACGAATCACATGAATTCTTCAATTACACGCGGCGAAAACCTTTTTATCAAAGCGAGTCTACTCGTCGAATTGTGCAAAAACTCGAAGGTTCTATTCAATGGGAGCATCTACAACAATGAAACGTATATAGTGTAATATATCCACAATATTTTTAATAAATTAAAAATCTAAATAAATGGTACATTTAAAAGACGTGCACCAAGTGTAGGGCCCAAAACCCAAACACAATAAAATAATGTGTTTCAAGGTCTACACGCGCATAACGCGCCGTGCACCACCGATTCATTTCTGCTTTTTGGGTTCATGAAATGAACCAATTTTTGTTGAGTCATACTTATTTTTGTTTTTTGGGTTCATGAAATGAACCAATTTTTATTGGGACATGTAAAACCTTATTTTTTATAATATCACTGACCCTGATGCATTAGGGCATAATCCCATTGTGGATGCTCTCAATTTACAACCTTTTGCACCGATTTTGAAGAATAAGTTGGGGACTTGGATGAAAAATCATTGATGAAATTCGGCTGAGAAAACATAAACTTATTTTTCATATAATAATATAAATTTCTATTTATTTATTTATAAAATTATCATTTCCTCCTTATTTTTATTAAAATCTCTTTTTCAATCCAATGGCTTTTTTGTACTCCTATTTTTATATTACAATTTACAAGCCTACTCTTATTTTAACCCTTGCAGTTCATCCTCCTGACCTCCCCTCTGCCGCCGAGGCTGCTTGTCTCAGGCCTTGTGCCTCTTGAAATTCATTGCTCCCTTCCCTTTCTCTGTTCTAGTTGGTGTTCGTGTTGCCAAACTCAGGTACCGGTGTCGCTCAATTTTTTCGTTGGTTGCTGTTTTCACTATTTTTTTTGGGTCAGTTGAAGACTTGTAGGTATTGATGGCCATTTCAGCATTTTCTTGATTTTTGTAAGTATGCCTGAATTAGGTTTAATGCGAATGGACATTGAGGGTATGTTATGAAGTAGAGATTTTGGGCATGATTAGATGCCAGTGCCACACCAATCAATTGAATTTGACTCTAATGAATTGGGTCTCATTAGAATGTAGTATGTCAAATGAAATATGGTCAAATAAAATAGGTTTGATTGGAATCAGATAAGTTTGTTGAGAATAAAACATGCAAAATTCCGTATTGGATATGTATGGCTGATTAATCTTGATCAAGTAGACATTAGATGTCATTTTTGTTTGATCTAGAACCAGAATTAGGTGATTTGAGTTTAAAAAAAACATATTGATTTATTATTTATAATTAGTATTCTAGTCTATTTTGGTAGGAATGTTGATTGAGCAAACTATGGAAGATCAGGTGGTGGCACCATTACCATTGGAGGTAAATGATGCTAAATTTTGTTAGTTATTCATTCTACTTAATTTTATTATAGTTAGTAATTAGTGTATTAGGTTGCTACATATCCTACCAATTTCTGCTTTGCGAATTGAATTTAAGTACTCTGTATTGTCTATCGTGTGAGTTTGATTCAAGTGTTGCTGCATATCCCAATGAGGATTTCTTTTCCTATGATTTCCTTTCAAACTTGAAACTCTATTTATCCCCCCATTCATATCCCAATGAGGGTTCCTTTTGTGTACGTGTGTCACCATGGGTCATTTTCTTTGACACCACTATGATGTTTACTAAATTAGTGAACTCTACCACATGTTAATGGGGATTTAATTGAATTCCAGTTATTTAAACAAGTAATTCTTTTGTTACGGTCAAATACATAATGACTTCACCCTTAAAACTCTTGGATTAGACGCGGTATTTTACTATTCCAAAGGGATTGCTTTAGAATTAGTATGCATGTCGACTTGGTGTTTAGTTTTAAGGGTCAAATGCATGTGTTAATCAAGCTTAATTAGGTACAACTGTGAGCTTTGTGTGCGAAGACAAGCCTTAACAAATCCTTGAACGATCAATTAGTTTTTGTTCATTATTGCAGTTTTCTTATAAGCTTGATGAGAGCTTTCATACCGGAGGGAAGGTCAACAATCACGCACGCACTCGACTGATAAAGCAAATATTGATGGGATTGTCAGAAAAGGATAAAAAAGCATTGCAGGAAAGTTGCTTTGGACCTATTGTGCAACTTGGTGATAATTTAGAATTCTCATCTCAATTTGTCCACTACATGTTGCAAAGGGAAATTGTCACGAAGAAAAGAAAGGAGATGTGGTTTTGCATCCAGAATCATATGCTGAGGTTTAGTATCGTTGAATTTCGCCATGTGACAGGGTTAAACTGCGCAAAGATTCAAAGGTACCAAGGTCAGGATGTAGACATGGTGCAAACAATTGGTAAAGAGAAGTGCACTTTAAGAGAATTGGAGGTTCTTTATAAGGAAGAGCCTGAAGAATCCAACTACAAGTTGAAGATGGCCTTGCTATTGATCTTGGAAGGAATATTGATGGCCAGGGATAGAACAAACACGGTTAGGCAGCTGAGTATTAACCTTGTTCATGATCTGGATAGCTTCAACGCATATCCTTGGGGACGGTTAGTGTATCAAGAGACGTTGGATTGGTTGCAGAAAGGAGTCACAAAGGGTAACAAAGCATATAACTTGTATTGCTTTCCTTTGGCCTTCCAGGTATGTCTCCTTTTATCATGATGCCAATAAATATATATAATTGGTAAAAGAGGTTGTTATTGTCTATTGCTGGTTTTCTTACCTTTTAGTTCATGTCATTTGTTGCTTATAGATTTGGGCATTTGAGGCACTTCCGGATCTAGCTAGGATTTTCGCTAGAGTTGATAATCCTCGGGCAACTCCACTTTGTTTGAAGTGGGTCTCTATCAAATCTGGTAAGAGGATGCCTAGTTATGCAGAAATAAAGGAGATTGCATGCAAACCCTTGGTAAGGATTATTTTATTTTATTTTACTTATAAGTAGTTTGACATCCAGATCGAATATATATATTTCAAACAACTTTTGTGAACACTAAATTAGTGGGACACATTATGAGATTATATGTGCTACAAATGTGTTTACATGTGCAGACTTTTAACACGGTTTTAGGCGAGTTAGATGAGGAGTTGGGCTGGAATGATGAAGAAGAGGGGGAGGATGACCGAATTGTCGAGTTCTTACGTAGAGGGTGCCCCGAAATTTCGTTAGTACTTGTGGACAATAATACACAAGTACAGAGTGAGACAATTGCCAATGGGATAGATGAGGCTACTGAAACAACACAGGAGAGAAGAGAGTTGGATACAGAATCGTCTGATTCCGGAGTAGAGCCTAAGAGGAGAAGGATATATAGCAAGGGCAAGAGAAAGGCAAGGGTTATAAAGAACAACAACACAACATATGAAAGGAAAAAGAGGAAGAACAACCATGAGGAAAATTCAGTACGTTCCACAAGATATGGTGGCGGACAAAGGTATATATATAGCTATCCAATTAATTCTACCTTAATTTATGGGGCGCATTCTTAGGCTTATTTGCTTTTATACATTGCCTTTGAGATGGATATAGCCCTTATATCAATATTGGTGCATTTTTAACTAAATTCAGTTATTATTGTCACATTGCTGAATTTCAATATGTTTTTTCTTGGGTTTGTTGGGCGAGGGTGTGTACGTCTTGGCCCCTTAGATCCCACCCGAGGCGGGCTAACACTGGGTTGGTGTTGTTGTTGTATATGTATTATACATTTCACTCATGCTTGAAAGAAAGATGTGTCATCAATATGTTGTTTTTCCCTAATATATAGGGCAACTGGAGGAGGCGCGGCGCCAATGCAAAAGGCAATGGATGTAGAAAGTATTGTCTCTAGTTTGTTGCAAAAGTCACGCGAGACCGAGCCATTGTGGGCAAAGCGAATAAGGGAACAAATGGAGGAATTGAAGAGTATGCAGGGGAGTCTAATAAAGGCGACTGATAAGATTCAGGAAGCTCAGAAAGAACTACTGGACAGGGTTGGGAGGATCGTTAAGAAGCAAGATGAAGATGTAGACTTAATCCTCTGCACGCAAAGAAATATCTTGGTCACATGTGAAAATCTGGAGCACCAAGTAAGCGTTGCCTCGAAGAGGCTGGAATTGCTTAACAATGCATTGACAGTCACATTCTGAAGGAGAAAGAAAGACCTTACTGGTGCAATTAGTACCTGCAAACATGATTTGTCTTAGGATGTAAAGAGGTAAGACAACTTCTATTAGGGTAATGCACTAATCTATATAGCTAAAAAGTGGTGTTAAAAGGTACTAACGAAATTACCCTAATAGAAGAAAAATATGTAACCATGTTCGATCCGTGATCCGAAATTACTCTAATAGAAGAAAAATGACATTTAGCTGAAAAAACTTAATTCGACCCGTAATTCGGTTTATGGATTATGGGTTTTATGGGTCGGGTTTCCAAAATGACATGTTGACCCCCACTTGATCTATGTGATATGTTAGGCTTGATAATGGACTATTTTAACCTGTTTTCTCTATTTAAACAAAAAATGACTACTTGCAACTAATTCAAAGACTTTGTATTAATCTATTTTTGTAAAGAGTAAACATTATTATACTATTATAAATTTTTTTTAAAATAATAATAATACGGGTAAAGGACTAAATGGTTGACTCGTAACCCGTAATTCAAAAAATATTGATCCTGCTGACGTAAATTTCGGATCAGGTTAGATTACAGGTCGTTGGCTCATTTGAGACACCCTAATAAGATTGATTTCTTCACAAGTTAAAAGTAGTTAAAAGTATTGTAATTCCAGAGTAGCTCCATCCAGTTAATTAACAAGAGGGATTGTGTAAATTGAAGGCAAAGCAAATCCAAAAACAAGCAAATGTGTGATGCTTAAAAGGTCAACATAGTGGTTTCTTGACCTTTGTATTGTTCATATGGTATCTCTACTCTATAATCTACATGCATAAGCACTTAAGCAGGCAGATTCATAGGATAAAGTAACATGAAAGAATTAACAAGTGGGCAGTACTCCTTTTCTCAGGACATACAAGTCATCGATCAATTGTGCTAATTGATGACTTTAGCTTCTCTAATGGCTTTCCTAATCAAGTTTTTATAGTGTTAAACTATTGTACTTAGATCTCTTGATATTAGCCAAAGGACCAGGTGAGGTATGTATATTATGGTATATAAACAATATAACAATATAATATGTGAGAGTGATCGGCCAAACGGATAAGAATGATGCACTTTTTATTATTTTATCAAAAAGGGCAAATTGTATATGCATTAAGATTGAAAAGTGTAGTTATTATAAGGATCATGGGATAATACTATATGAAGCAAACTAAAGGAACCTTTTCTACCAAAAAATACTATAGGAACTTACTAGTAATAAATATTTGATTGATTTGGACAAAAGTGTTAATTAATACGTCCCCCGTTAAGTTAAACATCTCGTTTTAGTTTTATTTTCTTGTTCAATAAAAGTTGTCACTTAACTTATTTTAGTTCATTTTTTCCAATAATATCCGTATTAATTAAAAAATATTTACATAAATTTACAAAACATGATAATAGATCTTAACAGAATGGAAGATATTTAAGTCAAATCAATCGATTTCCTTAATTTTTAAGATAAATTCCAAAAGGAAAGTTTAACTTACAGAGGGAATATTGCTTAATTAGGCCCAACAGTAAATTAACCTGGACAAGTTTACCTTAACAGAGAAAGTAATATTTAATTAAATATGCTCGCTTTTATGATCGGGTTTTAAATATTTCTAATTTTCTACTAACAATTGTCTCTTTGTCAAGTTACATATTAACAACAGTTAAGTGTCCTTGCTAAGCACACTTGCATTACTTTCTTGTTTTTTTTTATTTTAAAAAATAAAATTCTTTTGTCATCGATGGATCCAAGAAATAAATATAATTGACAATGATAACTTACGTACTCCTACTATAAAATAAGGGTAATAATAATGTTGGTGATCAAAGTAATTAGATTGGATATTTGCAATCCAAACTATAGTATTATGGATAAGATCTAAATAATCATATATTCAATCAACCATAAGTCATCCTAATTAATTTAATGCAGCTTTGTTTGGAGTGATAGTTACTAATTTATGAGGTAGTATATTTGAGTTGTGTCTAGTAGTTGAAGACATGGTCGATCTTGCGGCTCTTTGAAAACCCTTAATTCATTTAATTATTTAGGTGAAAACAATGTTATGGTGGCCGGTTTTTTATACATTCTCCAGATAGAGATAATTCGTTTTCCTGTATTTTGAATGCGCTACTCTCAATAGTGCTTAGCCCACCCTCTCATTGGCTTTAGATCGTCGATCTGTTAGAGTTCTCTTAAGAATTTTTAGTTTTCATCGGTTTATTCGATTGCTGATTGTATCAACCTCTCTGCTCTATCAAATCTATTTATTATACAAAATCACTTTTCTTATTAAAAATAAATAAAGTAACTTTACCAATTTGGCATTTAAAAAATGATATATGTAGTAGTGTATACAAATTTCAGGAATTAAATCGGAAATTTGTGACTAAAGCTACCTCAAGATATTTTGTTATCACTTATGGTTGGTGGGGAAAAGTTTGGAATGTCTCTACCTTTGCATACAATCTTGTAATAATGTCGAGAAGTGGAGAATCGGGATTGTGCCACGTGTACATCTTATCCAGAAAATGTTGTCCATGTGGCATTGTACGCCAAGGAGAATGCTAGTCTTCTCCCCCCTTGGGGGTGAATTTTTCACGCATGTGTGGGTCCGCATTTTTTTAAATATTTTCCACTCATTTTACGCGTATGTTTAATTGTATTTAAAACAAGTTTGCAAATTCTTTCTTTCATTTCATAAATATGTCAAGTTTGAGCATTTCAAGCTCATGAACTGATGTTAGAAGAGAATGTGTTTGTAGTGCTTTGGATTATTTATCCAGTTAAAATTCAACCGTTTAAAACTTGCTTTGGATTTTTCAGCATTCAATGGCTGCTAATATTTGAGAGGCAACTGTTGTATTGAATGTATTTTTCAGCATGAAATTTCAATGGCTACAAATTCAGCCAGAAAAGCAGCAATTGATTAGATTCAGGCATCAATTGCGCATAAGAATTCAGTAGACAACTTTTGTAAAATTGCCATACACACTCGGCTATTTTGACATCAAGTGCGCATAAATTGCCACAGAGAACTGCCGAATTTATATTAAACCGGACTGTTGCCGGAAGAGTTGCAGAGGTGGGAGGCGGAGGCAGCAACCATCGAAGGAACTCGGTTGTCGGAGCAGGAAGCGGCGAGGGCGTCGGTTGGAGAGGGAGGCGTTGGTGGTTATTTTTTTCTCAGATCTGATTTGAACTAAAATCAGAATTTTTTAGATCTAGGATTTATTTTCAAAAGTCTAAATTTGTCCCCCAAGGAGCGACGCAGGAGACGGAGGAGGACGACGATCGACGGCGGTGGTCCGACGAGAGGGGCGGCGCTAGAGGAGGAGGAGGTTCAGTGAGAGGACCGACGAGAACGTCCGGCGAGACGTCGGATTTGGAGTTAAAAGAGTGTTGGTGGCAGCGACGACGGAGCCAGCGAGTGGAGGCGGTGGAGTTTTCAGATGTGAAAAATGGAGTTCTGCAAGACATGAGATAACTGATAAGGGTAAACTAGGTTTTTTTGTTGGGAAACAGAGCATTGATAGAAAAAGAAAAGAAAAAGAGAAACTTAGAAAAAATGGGCTTAACCATGTGCGAGTGAATTTCTCGCTCCGTACAGCGAGAAGACTACCATTTTCACAGTTGTACAATGCTACATGGACAACATTTTCTGAATAAGATGTACACGTGGCACAAAGCTGCCACGTCGGATTAAAAAGGCCAGGCGTTTCGTCTCTCTAAAAGACGCTTCTCACCATATTCCGCCCCAACCTTTTATCTTGTAACTTGACCTCTTTGCAGTGCACCACTATAGAATCTCCATTTTTTTTTCGGTTTTTCTTTTGCATAAAATAAAGCTTAACATGTATAAGGATTCCTATTTAGTAGCGGCTTAACATGTATAAGGATTCCTATTTAGTAGCGGCAAATATTCCTTAAACATCTTTTAAGATCATAAATATATAAAAAAATAATTTGTTTCACAACAGATTGTTATCAATTGATCCTTCTATATGAAGATTCTTATAATATGTCTATGCAAAAATGGTTATAGGAAATACATTTTTTTATGACTATGTTTGTTAAGTCAACAAAAAAAACTAATTTCACTTATAAAACTAGTTGTAAAGATAGATAGAGTTTTAAATAATATATAATTTTTTTTGTAATATTTAATTAGTTTATTGTAATAAGTAATAATTTTATATTTCACATTATCTTAGGCTTATTCTTATTTAGGAACAATTGTTTTTTTAATTTAAAAAATTACTAAAAATTCTTCCAAAGACTATAAAAATATTTTTTTAAACAACTAATTTTTAGTGCCTAACAAACATAGCCTAAAATAACAGAATTTGGTTCAAATGAAACGAACTCTTATCCTGAAACGAATGCATTTTTTCTATTTCGGAGTGCACTTTTTCGAATTTGCACTTTTTGCACTTTGCAGTGCACTTTTCGTACTTTTTATAGTACACTTTTTCGGATTGCACTTTTTTGTATTTTGCAATGCACTTTTGTATGAAAAGTGTATTACGAACTATGAAAAGTGCATTCATTTCACGTTTTAGGATAAGACTTTGTTTTATTTAAACCAAATTCTAAAATAATATATATATATATATATACATAAAATAAAATTAGTTTTGCAAGCACATTCTTATCAATTACAAACCAATAGTATGTAATACGCCAAATAAATATAGAGCCAAAATTATCATTTTTTCCCAATAAAAACACCGAAACTAAGAGCAACTTGGCGCACTTTTGCAAATTTGTGACATGTCGGCATCCAAGTCATCGTTGTCGAAAATGAAAGTTTTCCGCTTAGTGCTTGTTTGGTTGAATGTGAGAAGTATAATTCCCAAGAATTTAATTCATGTGAAGTAATTTACATGAAATTGTAAATTATAGGAATTTAAAAAACATGTTTGGTTGAAAATCTATTTCCTAAGAAATTATGTGGCAAGAAAATCTTACGCACTTCCCCCTAAGTAATTTTATTATATTGAAATGTAGGAATTGAGAAATCTATGAAAATTAAAAATCATGGGTTTTTCAATAGCTAATATTCAACCAAACACATGTATTTTTTTAACTTTTTGGGATTTTTCAACTTCATGTGAATTTGTTTAACAACCAAAGCACTTAAATAACAAGCACTTTTTGATAGTTTTTAATACGGAGTAACATTTTTTAAGGGTGGTTCAATTACATTAAAATATTAAATCTTAATATCTAATCTACTCCATAGACCATATATACGATCCACGTTTACGAGTGGTAACTTTAATTTGGTAGGTAATAGGTCCGTAAAGTAACTTGAACTTCATTGGTCTTGGTAGGGTTTGGTAAAGGGGGGAGGGGTTTAGCCTAATTTTTTTGTTTAATAATATTTTCTATTTAATATATTTTTTTTTGTGATATTATTATCATTATTGATTGAAAAGAATTACATATGAGTATTTAAATCAAATTATATAGTTTTTTAAGTTTGAAACAAAATTAAAAATGACATATATTTTCCAATAAAGAGTGTTATTTTTGTTATTTTCTGAATGGAGCTAGGAGTACTACTATTTTTGTGGGCTTGGAAAAAAAATCTACAACCACTTAATAAACTTGTTTTGTTTTTTTAATTTCGATTTGAAAAGAGATCCGATCAACTTGGGCAGCTTGTTTTACTCTCATTAATATATGAACGAGTAATGCACATTCAACAAAAGCCCGTGCTTTATCAGTCAGTGTCATCGATTATTAACCCGTGACGGTGGACTCAAATTGTGGTAGGATGGACCCGAGTTCGGCCAGGACTCGGAGTTTCGTAGGTCTTAATAATAAAGTTGACTTTCGACCAAAAAAATAATAATAAAGTTGACAAGAATCCCGAGGAATATAGTTGGTATTAGGGCTGAAAATTATTCTCACTAACCAACTCGATCATCCGATTAAAAGAGTGAAGTCTTGAACAAATCGGATGATGGATAGTTCGGGTGAAGAATGAAATATGTCAAATTCGAGTGACAGTTTATTAATTATAGGGCTGAGTATTGGTTCAAAACCGAATCAACAAAAATCAAACCGAAATTTGGTTTAAAGTGAACAAAAAACTGAACCAAATTATTTTGTCGATTTAGGATGGATAGAAGATTATCCTTTAGAAAATTGAACCGAGCTGTAATTTAAAAGAAATCAAAATTTGGAAATAGTGGCAACAATGTGAGTGGCAATAGTGGCAACAAGGAAGGTGATAGTGGGGGTGATATATGGATGGTATAGGTAGTGGTGGATAGCGATGGCCATTAGTGTGGGCCAGCCCAGCCCAGCCCGGCCCGGCCCGCAATTGTGGGCCAAAATGGCCCGACCCAGCCAACCCGCGGGCCAGACGGGCCCAACCCGCCTAGGCCATGGGCCGGGCCCGAGTTGGAGAATTGTGGCCCAGCCCGGCCCGGCCCGGAAATTTAATGTATAAAAAAAATAAAAATAAAGGACCGGGCCTATATATATATCAGCCCGGCCCGGCCCGCTCCAGCCCGGTACAATACCGGGCCGGTCCCGGGCCCTACTTCTCCGGCCCGGCCTAGTCCGGCCCATGTCCATGACTAGTGGTGGAGGTATTAATGTGGAGGTGGTGGTAGTGGCGACATCGGAGGTGATGGAGACGACAACGATGGCGGTAGACTTGGAGGTGGTGGTGATGGAGGTGGGAGCGGTGGTGGTGGTTGATGTCGTTAGTGGAGGAGGTGGTGGTGTGGCAGAGGTAGTGATGGTAGATGTGGAGGCGTTGCTGGTGGTGGCGAAGGTGGCAGTGGTGATGGAGGAGCTAACGGTGATGGTGATGGCGTAGGTGACAGTGGTAATGGAGGTGGAGGTGATGGTGGCAGCGGTGGTGGTGGTAGATGCGAAGATGGTCGCGTAAAAAAAGTCTGTGGGCCCGATAGGTAGGTAAACTAGGAACGTATCGGTACGGGCGCACATTTGCAGATGGGTTTAGCACATAAGCCCATGCACGAGGTTTCATCCTAAAACCAATTGACAATATGAAGAGTAACCCAAGCGTATATATACTAGGTTGGATCTCTTTGGATTTTAGATGTGGGATAGAGTATATTCTCAACATTGTGGTGGATGTGACGGTGGCGGTCGTAAAGGTGTTAATGGTGGAGGCTAGGTGGTGGTTGCGGTGGTGGTACGTAGACGTGAAGGTGTTAGTGGCGGAGGTGACAGAGGTGGTGATAGTGGTGGCGGCGGTGACGACGGTGATGGAGATGGAGGTAACGGTGGTAGTGGAGGTGGAGGTGGTGGTGGTGACTTTGGCGGTAGGCAAGGTGACGTTGGTATTGATAAAGGTGAAGGCGAATATGTCTCTACTTTTTTAAAATAAGATTTTTGTAGTTTCATGTTTTAAGTGTTGAGTTTTCAAAGCATAATAGAATTTTTGTTTTGACAACAATTTTATGAAATAAGTTCTGTTTTATATATGTGTGTTCAAAACTAAAAATCGAAAGCCAATAATACTTAATTGATCTAGTGATAAAAGTAATGTTAGATCAAGAGATTCGAAATTCGAACGTGGTGCTAACTGAACAAACTAGACAAGCCAAAGGTAAAACAAGGTGTTACTGTTGACCGTTCAATCTGGAAGAGCCGAAGACAAGATTAAAAAAATAAACTAAAAACTGAAAAGTGAAAACTCATGTGATTACGAACAACCCCAAGTTGGTTTGGCATTAACTCGCGTGTCTTCAATCGCGATGGCGAGCAAGTGGCTGAATTGCCACGTCATCCTCCTCCTTCGTTCGTGTCTTTAAATTCGTCCCTCCATCGCCGCTTCAAACCGCATTTACAGTCAGCCGAACTTCTGTTTAGTTAAATCAATGTCGCCTAACAATTCTTCCTACCAAATTACCGGACAACATCCGGCTTCCGATCACTTCTCCGGCGACCTCCCGGAGCCTGATTTTCAGATCCGCACCTCTGGCGGCCTGCGCATCCCCGTGCACTCTAGCATCCTGGTACGCCGCCATGGAAAATAACTCCGCTCATTATCCGCCTATTTCGAACAATACAATCTATTGTTTGCAAATCGAAACGAAAAAAACTCAAATTCGAAAATCGATTTGCGTTTTCGCTCTATTTTCCTATCAAATCGTCTCGTGTTTCTGTTTTGATACTTCTCACTGAGCTTTCAATTAACCATAAAACCATGTGAGATGAATCTAGCGCTTAAGCTTAATCTCTATTGCGAAACTGTTGTTTGCGATGATTAACACTTTCTGTTGGTTTCTGTAATCATCACGAGAGTATTAATTTGTTTCTCGTTTGATTTGTGAACAAAAGGCTATGGCATCGCCCGTGCTGGAGAACATAATGGACAGGCCTTCGAAGCATCGAAGATCGGAGAGAGTGATTCCGATCCTAGGCGTACCGTGCGACGCCGTTTCCGTCTTCGTTAGCTTTCTCTACACATCGAGGTCAGTTTTCTTCAAAGCTGTTCTGATTGTCGTTTTTGGACTTTGAATCAGTAGAAATTGGTTTCCAACCGCTGATTTTTTTTCGGCCAGTCAATTACGATCGTTTGATCGCACTATTACAGATGACGGTCCTACATAGCTCCGTAATTTGTTGGTCATAATTCTGTGTATACTTTTGGATGATGATGATGTTGATTAGAAAGGATGATCCCCTATTGCAGCAGATGGCAATTTTAGATTAATTGAAATAGTTTTAGTACTGCTATTTTCTTCAAACATTTTGCTTCCATCTGGATGACTTTTCTTCTTGTACATATTGTGAATTTGTGTGACTTGTGAGAGTCCACCAAATATGTTGGAAACTTCGGGATTTGGCACTTCGAGTTTTCTTGATTCCTGTTTGTTGCCGTGTAAAGATGAACTTGATAAATTCTACTCCTTACTATTTAGTTTGACTTGAAATAGAAACTTGAGTTTTAAAATTTAAACACGTATAGCTATAAATTTTAAGTGAATGCTTTGAACTTTGCAGTAATGTGAAGTTATTTTTTGGTGAAGGGAAGCAATTACCTGCTAGTTGCAATCATACTTACCGTGTAGTGCTTACAAAAGGATAAAAAATTTAGTCTAAAGAGATACCAACGTTTCAACTTACCATGTCAAATCAACAAGTTTCAATTCAATTTAACAAGTATCATATATTGCAATCTCAAATCTTCTTGGTCAATAGATCCTTGTATATTTCTACCAAAAAAAAATAGATCCTTGTATACGTTTCCAGTGAAAAAGACCTCTCGTAGTCGTATGTGAAAGCCTTCCATTAGCACAGAGTTGATTCATCCTTGATCCATCACATGTTTCTCTTCAAAGTTACTGCAGATAATGGGATCAATTATGTTAGATCCAATATTTTAAACCAAGTTCATGTTTCTAGATGGTATAATTTAAGAGCCTTTAACATTTCAATCTAGATGCTGATGTTGTGGTACCAATTTCTTGCAGATGCTCAGCTGAGGAGCTACAGAACTATGCAATTCACTTGCTGGCTCTTTCCCATGTATACTCAGTCTCACAACTGAAGCAGAAATGCACAAAGACACTAGCCGAGCGTCTAACAGTCGAAAATGCAATAGACTTCCTCCAACTGTGCCGACTCTGTGATGCCTCCGACCTTTATCTCAAATCCATGAAATTGGTCTCTGCCAATTTCAAGGCTGTTGAGAAGACAGAGGCATGGAAATTCCTCCACAAGCACGATCCCTGGCTAGAGCTCGAGATCTTGGAATTCATCGATGAAATGGAATCGGTAAGATCCATTATTACCAATACCGTCTTGTCCATTCCAATTTTTCGGCTTATTTTCCTACAGCTGTTTGAAAATTGGTGTGAATTATGTCGAATTGCGCTTTGTAGAATATCTCTCAGTCTCAAAACCCAAGACTAAGCCCATATAGTATATTTTTCTGATTTTAAGCCATCTAAAGCAAAAACAAAACTTCACTACAAACAAAACTTTCCTAGCTGTATAATTTCAAAGATCATGTTTACTCATTTCAAGAAGTTTTGGCTGGCTAATGTTGCAGAGGAAGAAGAGGACAATTAGGCACAGGACAGAGCAGAATTTGTATCTGCAATTGAGCGAGGCGATGGATTGCCTGGTGCACCTATGCACCGAGGGGTGTACTAATGTGGGTCCCTACGACATGGAGCTGAAGAAGAAGCGGCAGCCCTGCGACAAGTTTAAAACGTGCCAGTGCCTGCAGCATCTTATACAACACTTGGCTACGTGCAAGAAGAGGGTGAATAGTGGCTGCTGCCTTTGCAAGAAGATGTGGCAACTCCTTAGACTCCACGCCCACCTTTGTGAACAGCCTGATCTTTGCAGAGTTCCCCTTTGCAGGTAAATTGTTCTTACTGTTACTGCCAAAGTTGTGTCAATAGAAAAATATCTCAATGATTTTTGGTGCTTTCTGAAGAGTCTTGTTGTGGTTGGAATTGGATGTTTCCTTGGGAAATTTATTAAAGGCAGGGGAAAAAGAAGAGAAAGTGGTATTTATGAGTTGTATAGCAAGACTTGGCTAGCTTTCTGGGCCAGCCTTGCAATCTGAATTATTTGATTCCATTTCTTTTTTCACCAAGTAGTAAATTTCTACAAAATTATAGTATTATATAAAAGCCTTTGTAGAAAGGTTAATTTCAATAGCTTGAGGTTTTGAATATTTTAATTCCCACATGTAAGATTTTGAAAATTTTATTCTAACTTAGAAATGTTAACTTCTAGATAAAGTTGATTGAAAGCATAATATTTTCATGTATTTGCACTAAAAACATCTTCTCCACAAGGATAACAAAACTTAGATAATCCCTTCGGATGTTCAATTTTTTTTTTAAAAAAAAAGAGAAATAGAGTAAATTCTTTTAAACGTTTATCATGTGTGTTGGACCCTACATAAAAGTCTTGACAAAGAAACTGTCCTTAAAAAAGTTGGAAGCCATGTTCTAGATTCATACACTCAGTTTTGCACCCACAAGTCTCCAAAATCACTTATAATTATATCTTTTGAGTTTTGTCCGTTATACATCATGAAGAAGAAGATGAACAAATACCGTGATTATGATTGATATCTTAATTTATATCATTGATCAACAAGCTTCCGTTTGCTGTCAATCACACATTTCCTAGAGAGAGTTCGTCTGGAATGTGTATAATTTAATACTATGTCAATTAATACCATCATGTGTATACACATAGCTAAAAGTTGTGCAATTTTCTGGCCTTGTTAACATGGCAGGCAGTTCAAGTTGAAGATGCAACAAGAAAGGAGGAGAGACGACGCGAAATGGAAGCGACTGGTGAAGAAAGTGGTGTTAGGCAAAGCCGCATCTTCGATTTCCACTGTTAAGAGAAAAAGGGAATCCGAGCCAAAAGCAACACAAATGGATAAGCAATTACAAACTTTGAGAGTGTGTTGAAAATGGTCTAAGTGCAAAACAAAGCTCATATATATGTAAAGTTCGATCTCGTTGCCAGTTGTAAAATAATATGGTTACGAAGGATGTTGGTCCTTTTTGTGAGATACAAAGTGATAGGGATCGAAGAGGAAGAGCCTTAGCAGATGGCAGGGTTATAAATAGTTTGTAATTCTGTATTATATATGTGCATTGTGTAAAATTTTGCCAAATTGAGTTGAAATGGTACGTTTTTTTGTCTTTGTAACGTGCACAGTGGAAGGAAAGGAGTTGATTAATTTGATAAATCCTGCATTTCCAGGAGAGGAGATTTTTATACCATTGTCTCCCCCCCTAACGTCAGATCCGGCGACTCTCCGCCCTCCCCCGCAGGACTGGCAACCGCTGCACCCCTGCAACGCGCGCGGCCAGTCCAGAGTGTCGGCCCCCTAAATCTCCCTCGTCAAAACGTCCACCAGCGTAAAAAAGAAGGGACTTAAGGCTGAACCCCTGATGTAGACACGCCTCCTTCTTAAAAAAGTCGGTGTCCCCGCCTGAGTTGCTCACATTGGTCATTGAGCCTTCATACATGTCTCTGACTACCTTGATAAACGTGCCAGACACCTCTTTAGCCGCCAATTCTTCTTCTTCTCTCTGTTTGACTCTGTTAGTCTTCTCACCAGATGAATGGCCTCCATGGACGACCTCCCAGGCATAAAACTAAATTGATTCTATGACACTTTGACAAGTCTCTCGGGCATACAACCAAGTTCTTAAGTTTTACTTTGTCTCGTTTTTCATCTTTTCCTTCTGCGTCATGTGGTCATGTCGGGTCTCTTGGTCACACCCCTTGCGTCAAGGCAGGGGTGCCCCATGTTGACCTCCCAGATTTCCCGCGAGGGGCCCACTGGAAAAATGTTGTTGTTGTCTCGCCCAGTCCAGAGAAAATTTTCGGCAATGCCTCAAATTGTGTCCAGAACTATAAATGGGAGCATAAAGACATGCATTGCACCAATATGATTGCATACTAAAGAGGATGGGACTTGATCAATTCTAACTGGCTTGCATATGAGAGCGATTTAGCGGTCCAAGATTGGATTCGGCCGATACGAATCATACACTGTCTTTCAAGAACAAAGCTTACCCGAGTAAGACCGGTGGATTAGGGGGTAAGCACTCACATCGATTACTAGCCCACAAATTAATCTGCCTGAAATTGCAAAAACATCATAAACAACAAATAGAGGAGTAAATTAAGATCGAGAACGAAAACATTTTTTTTGATATGAGGCATTGTCGATGAGCCCGAAACAGAGATTTTATACTACTACTATAAAGTCCTAACCGTTTTAACTAAATGCTAAGTATGTTTTTCTCCGATGATTTATGAACCCTAAACGCATATATAAACCCTAGCCCAGAAAAAAAAAAACTCAAAACAAGATTTAGTAATTAAATTTTACCCCTAACGCATAACTTTACAAACAACCTTCTGAACTCTTTCACTTGACCGAGCAAAATCAAGCACCACATTCTCACACGTCACGGTCACGGCTATGTAACCTAAACCATAGTCATGGAGCCGCCATACATGGCAGTCGCCATCCATGACGACGTCGAACCGCCCCTCACCGGCCGCCACCTCCCGATCCGCCACGTGTCCATCAACGCCCACGTGGATCAGCGATTGGCAGCCCGGGCACAAGCTGAAGCCACCTAAACCCTTGTCTTTGACCGCCGCCACCTTATGGCGGGAGCCGCCTTTTCTCACCTCCATGTTGAACCCGTACAAGTCCATGGAGGTGTAATTCCAGGAGTTGTGGGCCCTGATGTTGAGGTCGATGGCCCACGGGTGGCGGCGGCCGTGGTCGTGGTCGGTGGTGGTCAAGTTGTAGGGTTTGACCGCCGTTGACTCGACGGTGAACGTGAGATCGGTGAAGGGTTTGGGTCTGAGGCACAAGTAGAATCCAATTATGGGACTGAGGGATATAAGTAGTACTAGTACGGGACAAACTCGATCGCACAATCCCTTCTTTGTGTGTGATTGTGCTTCTGGATCCATTGTCAATGTATGTGAATAATGTGGTTGTGCTTTTGGTTCATTCGGTCGTCATATATTTATATAGAAGAATACTAGGTTAAACCGGGTGTATTCTTTCTATGGTCCCCCACTTATTATATAGAGAGTCACTAGTATGTATTTCCGTACCTTGTACGGGTTTTTCTTAAATAAAATATTTTTAAATATATTTATAATTCGAGAAAAATAATCATCTAAATGCTTAAATATAAATTTTGAATAAATATTTAAAACCAATAAACTATAAAAGTTGTTTATTTAAAACAATAATATTTTATTATATTATGAATTAAATTAATATCCAAAACATGATAATTTATTTAATTATGAAAATAGATAAGTAATAAGATAAAAACTTATCAATTTATTATATACATGGGAAATATATACCATAAAAATTATCTTAATAATCTTCCTATTTATAATATCCAAAAATAAAAGATTGTTTTTTTTTAAATTAAGAATGAGATTTTATATCCTTTGATTATAGTGATATAAGATTCTACATTACACTATCTTATATTAAACTTAATTATTTTCTAAATATTGGTTTTAATAAAAGGGATGGTGTAGTCCAATCTAAGAACGACATGTGTCGTTTAATAATTTTTTTAACCCCCGCTTTAGTATATAGTTATGATTATTAGTTATTAATCTTTGTAAATGTTTTTTTTAGGTCTCTAACTTTTAAAAAGTGTTATTATTTAGTCTTTTTTTTTTCTACCAAAAATTTTTTGATCCTTTTTTATTTTAAACTTTAAGTTTAATTACAACCAAACTCGTCGGAAAATATTTTTAACAAGCGTAAAATATTAAGTTGTTATGTCAGATTTTTGATCGCTACATCATTGATTCCCCGGAAAACTCGTCGGAAAATGAATTCGAATCGTTTTTGGTAATAGTGCGATAGTTCGTATCGCTGGTGGTGATTTTCAAATTTCGAATTATTTTTGGTTAAAAGTTGATACTTGTGATTATTTTGGGTCACTTTTCCTATTTTAAATAAAAAAAACTTTTTGTTTATTTTAAAAAAAACGTTATTTTTAATAAAAAAGTATATATTATATCATATAAAAATTAAGTTTATATTTTTAACATAAATTTTATAATTAATATAACTATACATATTTTTTATACAAAATATTTTTTTAACATTAATAAAAAAATCTGGTCCGAACTAGATTTGGACCGGAAACCTACTTTTAATTTTTTGTGGACCAAGGACCGGACCGGACCGGATATCCCTCGGACCGATCCCCTCCAGAACGGATTGCCCAACCCTAGTTTTCAGAGGAAACTTCTAACGTCGATGTCTTCAATTTTGTCGAGAACTAAGGATGGGAGCATAAAGACATTGCACCAATATGATTGCATATATACTACAGAGGATGGACTTATTAATTCTAACAGACTTTCATATGAGAGCGATTTGGGGGTCCACGATTGAGAGGATCGTAATCAGATATGGAGAGACGTTTATAAGCCTTGTTCTTAAAACACACCGTACCATTGCAATTAATAAGAATATAGATATACAACTTTTACACATTTAGGATCGAATCACATGTGCTGAAATTGCAAAAAACAACAACAACAAATAGATTGAGGTGTAAATCAAGAAAACGAAAACATCAAACAATGATGATCGATCGATAAACCCTAAACCCTAAATATAAACCCTACCCTAAAAAAACTTAAAGCCCCAATATTGGACTCGTAACTTTACAATCAACCTTTTGAACTCTTTCACCTGACCGAGCAAAATCAAGCACCACATCCTTGCATGTCGCGTTCACGGGTAGGTCCACAAAAACTACATCATGAGTACGGTGATATGTATAGCTGCAGTGGCCCTGCATTACGACGTCGAACCGCCCCTCACCGACCGCCACGTCATCAGCAATCTCGCCCTCCACGTGGATCAGCGATTGGCAGCCCGGGCACAGCCTGAAGACACGTAGACTCTCTTGGAGCCCCTCAAGCAGCTTATGGCGGGTGGGGCCCTTCCTCACCTCCAAATCGAAGCCGGACAAGTCCACGGAGGTGTACGTCAGGGGGTTGTGGGCCCTGATGCCGAGGTTGAGGGCCCACGAGAGGCGGCGGTCATCGGATGTCAAGTTGTAGGCTTTGACCGTCGTTGACTCGATGGTGAACGTCAGATCGGTAGACGGTTCCGGTTTGTTGATGAGCCACAAGAGAGTAATTAGTAACAAATCGATTGTGATTGTGGTTATTACAATGCTCGTGATTACAATGGTCGCAACTCTTTTTTGTTTCATCGTTGTTGTTGTATCCGATTGTGATTGTGCTTCTGGATCCATCGTCAAATTATGTATGTGATTGTGATTGTGCTTGTGGCTCCTTCGTCGACATTGTATTTATATAGGGTGGAGAGCCGCGGATCTTATACATATAGATATAAGATATAGGAGAATATGTGTGGTAAATTATGTGATTCTATTTTTATCAACAATAAATAAATAGATATATTGATTTTAGATTTCTAAAGATATTTAAAATACTTTTAGTTGACAAAAAAAAATTAAAATTACATATTAATATTAATCTTTTACTAAAAACTACGAGTAATTAAAACATAGTAATTTCTTCCACCACACACCATTACACCTCATCTTTTAATATAAATATAAATATGAATAATTTTTTAGCCGATCGAGGGACTTACTAGGAAATCTTGTTTTTGGATCACAACATGTCACATAACACATATGAAACACCGGCCCACGATATAAGACAAATTAAGATGCAAACCAAAGTTCAATCCAAACACAATTTTATTATGGTAAACACACCTTACACAACATACACATTGTGATTTCTGCAATACTAATGCATGAAATCGCAACAAACTTATAAGTAAATAACGTAACCAATGCATATATCAGCCTTACACTACTTATAACATCTTCTTCATCAACATTAATCAAAGTTCATCCTTGATGTTAGTGAACGACGTCGTCTTAACAGGATAAGAAGCCATCATGGCTATCCCACAAAGGCCTTCCTTGGCCGACACGTCACGCGCCATCCGAATGTAGCCCTTCTCGCCCCATGTGGCGCCCCACGAGTTCTTGACGATCCAATACTTGGTCCCGTCGGTTGTGGCTCCGTAACCCACCAAGCCCACGCCGTGGTTCAATTCGGTTCCGCACTCCCCCGTGTACACTCCCTTCATGTACAAATTAACAATCCAAATTTAATGAAATTAGGGTTTTATAGTAGCTTTAAGTTTGTATATTAGGTCTCTAAAACTAAAATTTCGATATAGAACTTGTTTGGACCGTACATTATAATATATTAACTTGCATTATAATTAACGCGGGATTTATTTCTACCAAACAAAATTAATGCAAGATTTAATGTTATTTTTCATTAAATCTTGCATTATGATAAACAATACAAATAGGATCTATGTTGGCCAAATTTAGTTTACAAATTTAGCGTACACTCTCTTCATTTACAAATTAACAATCCAAATTTAATGAAATTAGGGTTTTATAGTAGTTTTAAGTTTGTATATTAGGTCTCTAAAACTAAAATTTCGATATAGAACTTATTTGGACAGTACATTATAATATATTATCTTGCATTATAATTAATGCAGAATTTATTTCTACAAAAAAAAATTAATGCGGGATATACAATGCAATTTTTCGTGAACTCTTGCATTATAATGCATTATGATAAACAATACAAATAGGATCTATGTTGGCCAACTTTAGTGTAAATTTTTATAATTTTGAATTCATATTGCATCTAGTTTTTTTTTTGGCCGTTTAGTTATAAATTTGCTTTGGATTCAAGGTCTTTCATGGTCAAATATTTTGTGATACAAGGTGTTTCATTTGAAACCACCAAATTAGATCACATTTTAATTAATCCATCATCATCATTATCATTAATATTAAAGTTAAGAGCTTATGTATTGGAACTTGTTTGTATAAATTTCTTCAAAAATTTGTTGTTAGAAATATGAATGTCTTTTTCAGTTTTTCTATCTAACCTCAGAGTAGAACTGGAAATCATTGCCACCAGCATCAATGGCCACAGCAATAGGCTGGTTAGCGGCGGCCTTAAGCAGAGCCGCCTCGTCGTTTTGAGGCACCACCTCGTGCCCATCGATTGAAACCGCGGCTTGCTTCAACTACAATCATTTTACAAAAATAGATTAATCTAGGTTCAATTAATCTTCATGGATCATTTGAAATATATATATGTACACTTAGTTTATAATTAATCAATTACCTTGGACTTGTCACAAGTGCCATCACTGGCCTTGTAAGGGTAGTTGTCTTCGGTTGTAAGGCCGCCATTGTTGTGGACAAAGTCGAAGGCCACCTCCATTAAGCCTCCATTGCAGCCTTGGTTTTGGGCGGTGTCACAATCCACCAATTCTTGCTCAGAGAGTGACACTAATTTCTTGGTCTTGATTTGGTTTATGCCTTCTAATGCCACAACCGTAGAAAACGCCCAACAACTACCTATACCATGTACAATGTTTCACAAATATAAGGATCCGCATTATAAACAAAACTAATTAAGCATCTATATGTGTAAGTAATTAAAGCATTACAATAATATGAATTATTAATCCAATTGGGTCAAATAATTAAGCTTGTGTGTTGGTGCCCCTTGTTTTATTTGATCATTATATTAGAATCATGTACAAAAAGAATACTAATGCGCCATAACGGGAGCTGTGCATATTTAAGCCCAATACACAAGTTCAATGAGGTTTGAAAACCAATTGATAATAGGAGGAGTAATTAAGGACATATATATAGTCATGTGTAGTCCCAACTTTTCTATATGGGAAATTATTCTAACATGTTTCGACAATTGTAACTGGTCTGCTCCAATTGATTTGGACAAACAAATCTAGAATCTCAATCCTTTTTATAAATAGTCAGACAAAAGGTGTGAAATCTCAATCTTTTTATTGTCAAAGACAACTCAAATGACGAACGGCCAGAATAAATTATAAAATCCAAGTCCAAAAAGGTCAGGACTTATATAGTAGACATGTGTAATCTCACTATTTCGATGTGGCGAGTTATTCTAACAATTAAGCAAGAATTATTGAATGTTTAATTATATGACCATTAATGCATATATATATATATTTACAATAATTAAATTAGTTTTTTGGATAAAAATGGTCAATCTTTATATATAAGCACGTTACGATATAAAAATCCATACATGTTATGTACATAAGTAGCATGGTAAAGAAAAAAAACACATACCACATTGGCCTTGGTCCTTGACAGGAGTAACGGCACCCTTCTTCCTCCAATCGACAGATGGCAGTACACTCGGCACATCAGCATACTTGAATGTCCGGCTGGCCGCCAGGGTGTCACGTGTGCCAGCGAGGATGCTGTGGTAGTTGATCTTGGAGCCAGCATAGAGGCTACGGAACTCAAGGTTGGTGAGGTCAGCAAACTTGTTGAGACTAAGCTTGTAAGGCTTGTCCATCTTGTTAACCTTGTGAATGTGTTTCACATTGTCCTTGAACACATTGAACCTCTTGTGCTTCTCATCTAGGCTCCTCGACACCGTGTGGTGGCTCCTCCACGTCTCGTAGAGGTCCCACAAGGAGTCCTCTGACTCCAAGTCTTTCTCGTGGAAGTCGAGCCCGTGTGATGTGGCGACGAGCAAGAGGGCTAGAAAGGCAACAATTTTGGTATTCATGTTTTGTAATGTTGTGTGGTTTTACACTATTGCTTGTGTTGTTTGTGTTGTGGGTTTTGGTGGGTTTGGGGAGGGTTTATATAGTGGAGAATTGATGGAGGAGAGCATGCAAAGAAAGATGGCAAAGAGGTTATAGCTTATGGGCAAAAGCTAAGGCAGTATGTATTTTTTGGTATACATGGAGGTGATGATCATGAAAGTGTATACCAAGTACAAATCAAATGCAATTGCAAATGGGATTATGGGATATGTATATTGTTTTTTAGTTTGGTAACATGACAAGTTTTTTTTTTGTTTTTAGCAATATATAATTTTGAGATGTATAATTAGGTTGCATTAAACCTATCGATGGAAAAGAAAAAAAAAAGTTGGCTCAGGTGGTAAGCGGCCTGCTCCACATCTACATGGTCTAGGACTCTAGGGTTGTTCAATCGAGTGGCCAATGAATGTATAAAAATCCTTTGGGAGACTCACCCGCTAAAACCAAGTGCGCGACTCGAGTCGAGCTGAACGTAGCTAAAATAAAGCTCTAACGAGCCAGTTGACAATAAAAAAAATACCAACAAAAAAAAATACTTTTATGATGAAGTAGCCTAAAAAATTAGCAAGTTAGCTAGGTAAGCATATGTTTTTTGGGTTATGGGTTATTAAAATATTTCCAATTTGTTATAAAAAATCACCCATGATCGGTGAATATGGATGAAAGGTGTAAACCTTGTATATATGTTTTAGAAAATACAAATATAGCCGTATAGGTGTGAAGTGTCGACGTACATGAAGTTATAATATGAGGAGGGAAAAAAAAACTAACTATTATCCGTTTGCTGATAACTAATTCCTCACATCATCATCATAGATTTGTTTGTACAAGCAAGCCATCGTTAGTTAGTGTGTTGGTTTGTGATGACTTGTGCTTTTGAATCTCTGCAGCCAGCCATCCAACGCCAAAAATCGATCAAAAGACCAAAAAAATGCAAGTTTAATTGCTTAGAAAACCTAAAACGACACATAAAGTTGATTAACATTCGGGCATTAAAATGACACTTATTTCAATTGAGTTCATAATTTGATTAGTTTTGTTCATTTATTTAATTGCTTTGTTTTCTAAAATGCAAAAAAAAAAAATTATATACGGCTAACCTAATCAATATGTTTATCAAATACTAATAGTAAATGGACAGTCATGTCATTTGAAAACCATGTGATAGTGTTAAAGCTAGATAGACTAAATTGCTCCCTAGTTTCTAAATTCAAATTAGCCAACATTAAGGAAGAAGAAAATTGATGCTGCTGCAACCAATAAGATTTGCATATTTCAAGTACTTGACTGGTTCCTTACCTTCTGTGCCAACACAACCTTGCTTCCAATTAGCAATCATTAACCCTGATCTGACCAGACCAATTAACATTCGACACATTGTTGATCTTGCTTAGTTTGATCAAATCTCATAACAAATACATTATGCAACAATTCCTAACTCCAAATACAAAAACTACAATGAACCAGGTCCAGATAAATGCATTTCTGCAACTGCAAGTCTTTACATCTCAAGCTTTTTTCTTCTTTTACCTCAAATGAAGCCCATTACAGTTCAACTTCAATAGGATCCATAAGTTTGAAATCTATCCATGTTGATATACATACAATAAGATTTTAAAACAGTAAGATGAGAAGGTACTTGATGACCATAACATAATTAAAAAACAGGTGGATCGATAAGCTTGGCATGCATCAAGTTATGCGCATAGCCCGTCTGATGAGTTCTTCATACTGTACAGTACAATCAATTGAGGGTAAAAAAGACCTTAATTTAAAGAGATGATACTTTCATGAACAAGCACCAAAGTATGACGACGCCATTCTAAATATATATAACATCCAACCAAATCACACAGCAGATTATTCATGAAGGCAGATGACAATTAACAAGAACTTACCATTAAAACACATCAAACCCAGGTACAGATGACCCCATTCTTGTCTGAAGTAGCAAGAGGCTTCCCTTGGTCACTCCATGAACAACAAAGGACTGATCCACCATGCTCCTTCATTGTACTAACAATCTCCCCTTTTAGAATTGACCAGATGTTGACTGATCCATCGGCAGATCCAGCAGCCACGTAATTGTCATCTGGGCTAATGCAAGATCTGCTCCAATTCGACGCCACTCTGTTTCCACCTGCTCTCAATGTCCCACACACTTCAAGACTTCTCATATCGAACAAATTGTGTATATTATCCCTTCCACTTGTCAGAATTGTGTTTCCACTGCGTGATAGAGAGATTGAAGTAAGAGCAAGAGAATGAGCAGCAACTTCACTGACACGCTTCCCCGTCTGTATATCCCAGAGCCGTAAATTACCATCAATATGGCCAGAAAATATTGTCCTCCCGTCTAAGCTGAAACAGACTGTGTTACAGTTACTAGGGAACATTATGGTATTAGTACAGTAACCCTTTTGTAAATCCCATGATTTTATGGTTCTATCATGAGCAGCACTCACAACATGCCTACCAGAGACTTTGCTTACATCCACAGAACACACTTTGTCCATGTGACCAGTTAGAGTGTGACGGATTCGGCCACTACTTACATCCCATACATACAGTTGATTGGAGCTACTGGCTCCTATAACTGTTTTGTTATCATGTGTCACAGAAAGATCAAGAATTGAGCCAAGACTGCCATGTAGGGTGTGGGTTAGACTTCCTGTGGCTGTATCCCACATTTTAATGGTTCGGTCTTGTCCACCACTGATCAATTTGCTTGAGTTGTGCTCGAAAAGCAAAGAAGCACATCCACCATCATGGGCATGGATTCTGTTCTTGCATGTGCCAGGCACGGTTGATTCTACAAAATACTCTGCACCTTCCTCACTTTGACGAACCACACCATCTACTTGCAGGCGAGCAAGCTGTTCTATACTACTTGCCTTTTGTTGATCAAGCATGTCTTTATACAGTGCATTGACCTATTTACATGATAGAGACGAAGCAAGTAAAGATAGCAGCAAGGCAATCAAATGTAGCTTTTTAAGTAAGTTAGAAGACAGGTATGGAGGAGGATACAAGATTCCACTTTCCAAAATTCATGCAATGGAATTCAGTGATCAACCCACCAAGTAGATGAGAGAGAAAGAGTAAATGAAGACAGACGTATCAAGTGATCTTGAATAAATATATTAAGAGAGAAAAGACATCAACATCATTGACCAGTAATGTCCCGCTCAAGCAGGATCGGGGGGTCAAGATGGGGGCACCCATAGCCTGAACATGACAGGAAGATGTGCCCGAAAGACCCAAGGAAAACTGAAATTCAGCTATGTGACAATAATAACTGAATTTAGTTAAAATGCACCAAAATTGATATAGGGGTTATTGTATCCATCTCAAAAGCACTATACAAAAGCCAATGAGCATGAGGATGCGCCCCTGAGTTTTTCCCAATGTTTGCTAAGAAAATTGTGTGACCTGCACTTCTGAGTTTTTCCCAAACATGACACTTCATACAAGAGTTATGTATCACATAATTAGTCAAAATTACAGATGAAATGTATTGCACCATTATATCAGCGTTCCCCCCTTTTCTATTCCTTTAATTATCTATCCCTCATTATCTGACCAAAATCTTTTCAGAAATCACACTTCAGCAAAACACAGTATATTATACATATAATGTTTTAACACCTTCATTAACTTAAACTACTTAATTATTCTGAAATACATTTAAGGAAATCAACTGCATATTTCAGAAATGAGCTAATGATGTGAAAAGAACCTCATTCAGGCGCTCAGCATCCTTCATTTTCTGCAGCATCCAACGATCAATTAACATCTTATTTTCATCTTCAGCTGTCTTAGCTTTCAATATTGCCTCTTCAATCTGTATTTTCAGTTCATTGTTTTCACTCACAACCAACTCTAAGCCATCAGTCTTCTCTTCTAGAAGTGACTTCAACTGTGAACACTCACCCCTGCATTGCAAACAGATAAGTACAACCACCAAACCCACTCCCAGGCAAACTATTATGGCATCAGAAAATATGCTTGACCTAAATAAAATTTTGCAACAAAGAATAGGTCACTAGGGCCAACCTTATCTCAGCAACCTCCTTTTGCAAATCAGCTATCAAAGAGTCCTTCTCTTGTACTGCAGCTCTCAATGTTCTTAGTTCTGCAACTTCTACTGCAAGCTGCTCAGAGAGCACTGATTGAGCTCTATAACATTGCTGCAATTCAAGCTCAAGTGTTTCTGCTTTCTCTTTCCATTCCAAACCCTGAAACTCATGGGTATGCAATCAAATAATAAATTAAAAAGGTGAAAGTGGAGAAAACCCAGTGACTCAAACAATCATCGACTAAGATTTTTGTGTGTAGGTATAAGCAGGTTATGTTCTCCATAAAGAAACCAATGGGAATTATTTTAGTTAGGCGGAAAAGCTTCTTACTTGCAGTTGTATCATCTACCATGAAGTATTGCAAATAAACATCTATGATAATTATTAACTATCAAGACATGACAATCAAGGTATTATCTACCCAGGAACCACTTGTAATGTAACCAGCAAATTTTGTGATTGTGATATTAAACTCATGGGTATGTAACCAGGTTATTTCAGAACCAGCTTATAATAGCACAGGCAGGGAATAGTAAATGTGATGTATATGAGCAATTTTTTGTAATCAAATGAAAATGTACAATTAGAGGAAAATGAATACGAAACTATGCAACCGGTCAAAAAGTTATCTGTTATTGATGTTTCTGCCTCGTATATATAAGATCTCAGAAGTACCAAAGTTTTAAAGTAATTCACCATACTATTTACTTACCAATTGCTAGTTATCTTGCTTTATCTAACCTTGTAATGAATGGGAAACAAATCAAAACTGCCTTGACTTTACACTCAGAACTTCGCCAAAGATGAACTTTCTACTAGGGAGAATACATTGGCTCTAGTCACATATCCAAGCCCAACATGCATCATAGCCTGCTGCCACTAATCTAGTCTCTAGTACCACGCACTAAACATTTCCTAACGAAGATACAGGTTAATTTGTGCATACAATGCATGAGCATGCAGCCATCTAGCATTAAGTGTCGGTCTGTCTTTGACCAAATTCTGTATTTCTGCTCACATGAACTTTCCATTAAGATGAATAATAAGCTGCAATGTGGTAATACATACAGTGCACAGCACTACAATTTGGTGGCATAAAATAAAATCTCATGATTAAACCACTGCAGAGGTTTTAATATTCTTGAACAACCTTCTCTCATTTTTTGTGACACTTGGCGGTGAAAGGATCTCCTGTTTGGTACAAATCTCACTGGACTACTCTCTGCAGTCTGCAGATCAATCAATTAAGAGCTTGCCACTTAAGCTTTCTGGTCAAAACGTCCTCTCTAACCCTCATTCCCACCTTTCTTTGAGAAAGATGAAAAATTGATATGACCAACATAACTATAAAAAAAATTCACCTTCTAAAATCCTAAAATTCATATCTTTAAACAGTTAATCAAAGTTGCACCCAGGCATACAGGTACACGAATTTCCTCTACCAATTTGCATATGCAAAAGAAGGGAAACTTCAAATTCGAAGTCAAGCGGTCAATCATATCCATAGTTAAAATGGCCAATGAGAGAGAGTGAGCGAAACCTGATAAGCGAGAGGCTTGGAAAGAGCAGTGATAGCAGGAGCATGAGCAACCTCTTCGGCCAAATGGCGCTTCCTGAGAGCCTTCAAGGCATGCCTGATTGCTTCCACAGCCACATCTTCTTCCGCCCTGATTTTTTTGTAGCGAATCACGTCGAATTCAATCAGAAAATCAAAAATCGCAATGGAATTATGAAAAGGATGATCTTTGTATTTTGAAAACAACTTCGAATTCGAAGATTAAAAAAATTAAAATTGACGATTCCGGCACTTACATTCGGATCACTTGGTTTGAATTCGCCTTCTTCTCCACACCTTCATCAGAGAAAGCACCGAAGAGGAACTGCCGCCGACAGATTTGGCGAGGAAGTTTGCGAATTTCTGTAAGCCTTGCTACAAATTTCGCCGCCTTCTGTGTTTCTTTCTTCCTTATTTGACTCTCGAAGGATCTTTGATCTCCTCCCTCTTGTTTTCCGCAAGAACTCGCTTAGCTTGATACTTCGATAACAAATGTGCAAGTTTCCTTCTTTCCGTGAATAAAAAGATCAAACATTAGACCATGACAGGTCAAAATGGGGTAAATTTTGTCTTTGCTTTTATTTTTTATTTTTTGATGAAAGGGAAATTTCAACAATCAACACTCGATTATAAATAAAAAGAAAATTTGTAACATAATTTTTCGAAAATTGAAAAAAAAAATAGACATTTTATTGTTCATTCATAATTCATAATTTGATATGAAAAAAAGACATTAATATGGTGTGTTTATCACGACTATTTATAATGACTTTTTTAAATAAGTATTTTATTTGTATACATTTTTTTATCTTCAACATAAGTTCTTATTTTGTATAAATAAGAATATTTTTAGTATAAATATTTATTAATTATGAATAACTTTGTTAAATTCTACCAAATTTCGACAAACATAAACCCGATTAGGTTGAAACCCGAACCTACGAAATTTCGACAGACATAAACATGTTTAGGTTGAAACCCGAACTTATGTTTGTTAAGTCATTAAAAAAACTAGTTGGAGTTGCAAAAATAGTGAAGTTGCAAAACTAGTTGCAAAAAATAGTTAGAGTTTTAAGAAAGTATATAAACATTGTTTGGTAATGTTCAACTAGTTGATTATAATATATAATGATTTTAAATTTCACTTGAATATTTGGAAAGTTACTACTACATCCCTCCCCGAAAGTTTGTCTTGTATTCTTTTTTGGGACGTCCCATTAAGTTTGTTCATCTTTTCAACTTTCCTTATATATCAAACTTTTCTTCTAATATTACCCTCATTCAATCTCTTCTTATCCAACCAAAAATTTACCCCATAAACTTTTTGGTAATTTCCTTTCTCCTTCCCCTTTTCCAATCTTTACTCATCACCATCACAACATCTCTCCTCTCCTAATTGGATGATTTTTCTTCTTTATCATTTTCTTAATAAGTGTGAAACTTTGTCCTTTTGGACAAACTTTCGAGGACGAAGTATTATTTAGAAAATTATTAATTTTATTTCAAAAAATACTAAAAACTACAAAAAAAAAAAAACTAGTACAAAAGGTTTAAAAAGTAGCTTTCTCAAAAAACTAGTTTTCCAACTAGTTGCTAGTGCTTTTGAGTCAAATAAACAACATTTATACTAGTTGGCGCAACTAGTTGGAAATCTCCAACTAGTTTTTGGGACCTAACAAACACAACCTTTAATGTGTTAGACCCAGCCCATTACACATTCTTGGTTTTATTTTTGGGTGAGACAGCTTGCACGGTTATGAAAATTTATGTTATTACAACATTTTCAAAACTCAAAACAAAATGAAGCTTGGAAGGCTCAAAACTCAATTCAAATGAGTTAACTTGGAAGGCTCAAAGATGCAGGAACTGTACCCCGAAAATGAAGCTTTCTTGTAGAAAGCTGATTCTCATCCAAACATAGATTTAGACATGTAAAAAAAACTTCAAATGTACAAACAGGAAAATAACCAATCTGGCAAAGATTAACTGCTTTGAGTAATTTCTGAACAACATCAGACAATTGCTAAAGAATTAGAACTCCTTCGTTCTACCAGTTCAAGATTATTATTTCAACTTTCATAGTTTCCTGCAGCCAAAAGTAAAGGGCAAAACAAAATTAAAACCAGCTGATTCCTCTCATTCTTTCTTTCCAATCCCATGTGACATATTGTAGATCCCCTTGCCCTGAAATTATTAAACCACAGGTTAGTGAATAAGAAATCACAAACCAAGGCAACAATTCTTTCTTTAGCTCTTGCATTGAGAATAGGTGTTGGAATATCAAAGGCATACTCACAATTAGGAAAAGAGATGAAACTGTCAAAGCAAGAGGAATGGCAACCGAGGTGATCTTATCATAGCGTCCCTTCAGGTGGGTGTGTTTGTGAATGGTCTGGAAAAGCTTCTGCTTCTCAAGAAGCCTCTCCCTTGGAACAAATGGTGTCTCTGACATCCTGTGCCACAAGAATTCAGCTTCAATCCATCACACAGTCCTAAAATCTAGTGAATTTTTCATTTTAAGTGTGCTTGTTAGCTTGATTAAGCATGGAAATGGAAGAGAAACATTTTGGTTGTTCATTGACACGTTTACTCCCTTACGAGTTAACCCTATATTTACTCTCATCAAATTTTATTTCATTGGCATTCCCTTACCAACCAGGGCCTAAGGAAAAACACATTTTTAGAGGAACCTAGTATTTCACAAGCTATGTTGTTTGTCTAATATTGACATATATCCAATTGTTCTCTGTTCCCCGTGTAGACCTAGTAGACTGCCAAGAACGTAAACAGGAAAAAGAACAGGAAAGCAAAGCATTATCAAGATCAAGCCATAACTCATGAACCAAATTCATGAGTTCATAATGATAGTAAGTAGATTGCAAATGACAGACAACAATTTTTCCTCCAAACAAGTGGTTTACCATTTGGCAATCAGCACTGAGTAAGGCCAATCATGGGGATACAGCATTCCCTCTCACATTTTAAAGGTTCAGGATTGACATAAAATAGTCCCTCTCAAGAAGCCTCTCACATTTTAAAGCATCCCAGACCCTGCCCAAGGCAGGTCCACACTGGGTTGTTGTTGTTGTTGTTGTGATTGACATAGAATTTGAAATATCTTTTTAATGGAGATGAAATCCTTATCATATCATCTTGAGCCATGGGTATAATAGAAAGCATTTTGAATTTGAGCAAAGTCAGCGAACAAGCAAGAGACACAAATTAACCCTTTGTACATGATAATTTACATATGCTATGAGCCTACAACTTGTAAACAATGAGGAAAAAATAAGTGATCACTTTTCCACCAATGAAAAAAAATACATGACCATCTGGCACTTTATGTTATAGGGTTCCTCTTGAATGGTTTGAATCAGTTGATCAGAATAAATCACTTTCTATTAGTCAAGACACAATAAGCAAGTTAGGGCAGTCAGCAATCTCATATTTTTAAGCAGTAAAAACTCAATGCCTCTAATACATGTTCAATGCAGCCATTCAGGGGCATTTAGTGCCATACCTAAGGGATTCAAGAATCCTCAAAATAAAATGTTGTGTTTACTACTTGGTAGAAGAAGGGTATCAGTTGTATAACCCTCACCAGTTTATCCAACCAAATTTCCACAATAACTGTCCACAGCCCACTCTATATCCCTAAAACACAACAAACTTCATGGCATTGACACAGCAGAAGTGGTCCAATAGAATCTCCAAACAACATCAAACAATACCTCTACGCAAATATTCGATCTTTATTAAGGCCAAAGAAAGCAATCAAGCACAAAATTAAGCAATCCACATTTCTCAGATTATCAGAAAGAAAACTCAATTAATCAAATTTTATCGATCCAACTATATGGTGCTAGCAAAACCCCCCGCTCCAATATCCAAATTCAAGGCCTGATAATACTAAAAGCATTTCGATGATTGAAAATTATAGGGAGAGCGAACCTGTTGACGATATTTGAGACGGGCACAGACGAAATCTGCAATTGAACCCAAAAAAAAAGGAGAATATTGTTAGATTAGCAGAAACCGAGAGATTTTAGAAGCAGATCGGTGGGATTGAGATGCAGATGAGAGGTAGAGAGGTGATTACTCGGAGAAGGAGATCGAGATTGGAGGAGACGAGAAGTGGTTTTTCTGCAACTTTAACCCTCAAATATGAGAGCTCCAAAAGGGAATTTCAGAGGACCCGTCATAAATAAACGGGTCGGGTAACCGGGCTAAACGATCCAGATCCGAATTTCATTGTCATCGGTTCGATTAACTAAACCGAAATTAAAAAAATATTAAGGTTCAACCAAATAAAATGTCGTTTTTTTTCGATTTTCGGTTTGATTTTTCGGTTTCGGGTATTGTTGGACACTCTATTACAAACTATAATAATAGGGAAAATTGCATTTTACCTCCCTTTATTTTCCATTTGTTGCAATTAACCACCCTTTATATTTTTTTCTACACTTAACCACCCCTTATTTGAAAATATGTTCATTTAACCACCCATTTTGATAAAAAAAAAACGTTATTTTCTTCGTTAAGTAATGTAAATTACGTTTTTGCCTTTATATTTTAATTTTATTTATAATAAATAAAAGAATTTAGGAATAAATTGAGCTTAGAATGTCATTATTGTTGAATTTCGGCCTACATCTCAACCTTTTGAGTCTCGAGTCGTCGTCCATCAGCTTAGACACGAGCGACTCTAAGGGACGCTCAAAGTCGTTAGAATCAGATCCAAAACCTATGGTCTTTGCATCAACGAAGTCGTGCTTCTTCTTCGCCATTGGATTGAGGGAAGGAATTATTATAAAGGAAATTAGGTCATGGTTTGAGAGAACGAGCAATGCAAAAATTGACGTATTGGAACTTGAAAGTGTCAATTATGGTTTTTCTTTTATTATTTATTGTAAATAAAATTAAAAAAGAAAGGAAAAAAAGTTATTTACTTTACTTAATAGAGAAAATGATATTTTTTCGTTAAAATAGGCGGTTAAATGCACATATTTACAAATAAGGGGTGGTTAAGTGTAGAAAAAAATATAAAGGGTGGTTAATTGCAACAAATGGAAAATAAAGGGTGGTTAAATGCAATTTTTCCTATTATTATAGTTAGTAGTAGGGGTGTCCAACAATAACCGAAACCGAAATATCGAACCGAAAATCGAAAAAAACGACATTTTATTTGGTTGAACCATTATTTTTTTAATTTCGGTTTAGTTAATCGAACAGATATTTTTCATGGTTTTACGCATCGGTTACGGTTTGACATATTGGTATTATTGGTTGAACAAAAAAAGTAAATTAAATTTATTAATTAAAAATTTAAAAGTCATACAACAATTACAGTTACAACATAAACAAAATCTAAAGAAACTCGCCTAGAGAAAACATATCAAGTTGGGTCAATTGAAAATGATATTATCATATTCTCGAAGGCATCACAACAATCATGTGCAAAGATGCGAAAGATTATTAAAGAGATTTGTGAAATATCGGATCAGAAAGTTAACTACCATAAATCGACATTTCAAACATTAAAAAAAAAAACATAAACAACGAGCAAAAGCAACAAGTACAACAATATATTTTTAATATTCAAACCTCCAAATTGCATAAGAAATAAATATTAACTATACTTTTAGTATAAACTAAACTTTTTTAAAATATATTTTTATAATAAAATATGTTAATTAAGTAGTTCCCATGAACATAGAACCTTTCAATATTTAATTAAGAAAAAATATAGCAAATTATTTTAAATTAATTGGGTCAAATTATTTAATTTTACATATAATCTACATTTTTTGAAACATTACATTAAACCAAATAGAATTCAATTTACGCGTATTCAACCTCATAAAATAATGTTTTAAAATCATGATGCAAAATAAATCATGATCTATGAGTTTGGTTCAAATGAAAAAAACCTCTTATCTTGAAAAATGAAAAATGCATTAGAAAGTACGAAAAGGGCATTACAATATACAAAAAAGTGCAATCCGAAAAGTAGATTACAAAAAATACGAAAAGTGCACTATAAAATATAAAAAGTGCAAATACGAAAAAGTAAACTCCGAAATAGAAAAAATGCACTGCGAACTAGAAAAAGTGCATTTCTTTTCATTTTTCAACAACTGCTAAATAAGAACGTTAAATATATGGGGAAGTAACAAGTGGTTTTCTTAATGTAAATTACTAATTATCCTCCCTTAATGTTAACCTTCCTATATATAGTTCACAGTTCACAGTATGCTTCTTTGCCTTCACTTTCCATCCCAAATGTCTTAATAATCACACTTCATCTTAGGCCTAAGTAGAATAGATTCTTGTTGACTAATATGTTGGTAACACAAATCAAGCTGTTGTAAAAGATGATCATGGATGTTCTTCTCCTTGTGAGCCAACCTTGACACCTCCCATGACTCCATTGTCGATTCAATATACCTAAAATTCAAATCATCACCAAAAACACAAAGATTAACTTCACTTATAATCCTCTTTAAGTGCACAAATTTTGCAAACACAAAGACAAAAGGAAAATTGGTGTTTACTCGAAGCTCATTCCAACGAAACTTGCCATCTGAGCAACGCAAGCCACAACACTCCTTATAGTCCAATACACGGCAATGGGAACGTAGGCCATGGCATTCGACAATGGAGGATGATCCTCGGGTGATATGTGTTGGGGAGGAAGATGCCTTAACTCGATTATACACTTGGTAACGCCCGTCATGGCCTTGATTAGATTGTGGAGGGTGTCAAAGTGAGGTTTCAATGCAAATGAGTACTCAATTGCATTTGGTAATTGCTTCAAAAGAGAAATTGACTTTGCAAGATTGTTGGTTGGACAACAAAATATTGTAAGGAAGAGCTCTCCATATGAAATAGCAAACGCGGCGAGTGATATAACAACTTTTGTGTCCCATGAGTAGCTTGAGAGGGTATTTAAGAGAAACATGGTGGAAGAATGAGCGTCTCTCCCTTTTGAGCACTTGTATGATATCTGCCAGAGTCGGTGTCATAACATATGCATTATTGGGCATTAAAATTCAAAATGCAGTCTATGATTTAACACATTATGTTCTATGACACAATTTACGCGATATAAATGCGATAGAAATTAAAGCATTATGTTTTGGAGTTATCAAACTAAACTTTATATTTTTCGTGTTTATAATGTATTATGCATTCAAATGGGCGCTTTAAGATTCATCGACATAAGATTTGAAACCGCAATTATACTTGAACTTAGGTAAGCTATAAAATTTTCTTGGAGTACCTTACAAGAAACTTTCTGAATGACAAATGCCAATGATTCTAGCACTCCATTGTTGTCACTAACACCATTAGTAACACTCTCCTCTTCATACATTTCTTCATGGCCACCCTGCATGACAAAAAAAAGCAGACAATAAAAACATTCAATACGCATAAAATCTGCCTATTCAAATTTACTAAGGACTCGTTTGGTGTTTGTTGAGGAAAATAAATGGTTAAGCGCATGAATCTAGTCTATTTTTAATTTATGGTTCATTGATCAAAATGGTAACCATTACCCCTCCTCCTTCATTTTTATGTAAAACTTGCGATAATGCTCCTCACCCCCTTAACATGAGGTAACCATATCACCTATTCTCCTCTAACCATTACCCTCCTTCCCTCATTTTTCTTGCTAAAAAGAGAGAATCACTATCATTTTATATATAAATTTGTTTCCTTTCTCTTTCCTTTCCTCCTTGTTATACCAAACGGGGGCTAAAATTTTAAGAAAATGAGCAATATAGAGATTCAAGAACTAAAGCATGATCATATATATACATTAAGAACAACCTCAATGTTCGGTTCAACGCGTTTGAAGATGCTTTCAATGAGTTCAAGAACAGGACCAACATCCAACTCTAATCCGTCAGGGGAATGAGTTGCCTGAATTTGATTCAACATCATGTTGTCGTCGAAAGCTGAGAAAATCCCCAAATCATCCATGTATTTTGCCTGTTTTCGGGTTTTAGACTTGTAAGCTAGCTACTAAGCTTGTATGGTTGTTTCAAGACTTTTAGTGCAGGGAACATTTGAAGAGGGTAAAAAATACCCATATATGATATATGTAGTGATCAAGGTTTGGGAGAAGAAGAGGAATAAAATTTACCAGAAAATGAACCTAGTACCTTGCTTCAAAGATCATTATACTTTAAAGTTAAACCCCCAAAAAAGAAATGTATGTTTGAGATAAGGACTTGCTTCAAAGACAACCTCTAATTATTTGGATGAAAAGTTATTTTTTTGTCAGCCTATAATTATTTAATAAAATATTCGAAATGTCAGCCTCTAATTATTTTTATGGTGCATATTAACATGAAATTTGGTAGGGGACTTCAACGGATTACGAATTTTTCGGGTTTCCCCGATCTATTCGTTAACTCGAAATTAATTAAAAAATATTGGTATAAAAATTAGGATGAAAGAATTTAAGGTTAACAAAATATAATATTTTTAAATAAAAAATTACGAGCCAACCCATAACTTGGCAGGTCGATCCGTAACCCACCCCATAACCCGTAAAGTAAAAAATCTGACCTTAATGACTTGTAAATTACGGGTCAGGTCGAGTTGAATTATGGATCAAGTGACCTGTTGAACGCCTCTAATTGTTGGTATCTTTACCCTTATAAACTTTAAAATATAAATATTTTGTTAGATTTTATTTATTTAGAGTTATTTGAATCATTATCCTATAGATTTTTTTTTTATATTTTAGGTTATTAACTTTATCAATAGAAATATGTTTTTTTAATAAAATATGTTTTTGACGAAATACGGAATTGACTCAGGTTTTTTTGCGATTTTAGCGGGAGACACGACAAGAAGCTCAATTTCTCCCGTCCCCTTCTCGCCGATTCGTTGCTCTTTCCGCTCGGCCGCCGACTCTCTCACCTCCGACTGCCTTCCCCCGACTGCACCGCGACACCAACACCGACTACTCCGGGAACGTCGGTGTCTGACCCGCCTCCAGCTGAACTATCGTGTCCGTCCCCAAGCGCCGCCGCGCCCCGTAATTCCGACCCGCCACCCCAATTTCATTCCCAATTAGGTAAATTCCCTATTTTGCTTTGCTAATTACTTATCTAGGGTTTGATAATCATTGCATTATTTTGACTTGATTTCTGTTCAAAGCTCATAGGCTTATGCTTTTTTGTTGAATTCCCTATGAAAAGTTAATTTTCTGTTGAATTGGAACAAAATTTTGGAGTTGTGCCATATTTGTTTACCAATGCACTCAAGGTGTTTGATTAAATGCCCCAAAGATATTTTGTTAAAACCAAAGTGTATGGCAAGATTTGAGTTTTGTGCTACTGTTTTCATTGCTTGTTCATCCTATTTGAAAAGTTGTCCATTCAACTTCTACTTAAAAAATTTAATTATGAACAAAAAAATAAGATAAAGGCGAAATCGTAATTTTTTTAATAAGTTCATGTAGCATTCGTTGTTTTTATGTGTATTCTGTTTTAATAGGGGATTATTGTTTCAATATGAATCCGATTTGGGTACTTGTTATTGCATTCTCTATAAAAGTGGTTAACCGGGCATCAATGTGATATTGTTGTCTTAAAAATCTTAAAATGCATCTCTGCAGTCATGGAATTTTTTCTTTATTGTGCCTTTTCATTTTTCATGTTTGTTTAGGATAATAGTGTAGTTTCTTAGCTTGTGATTTATGCTCTCTCATTTGATTGATAGTACAAACAAGACCATTTCATTTGATTTAGAGTCATTGTTTTTGTACAGAGAGAATTTCATTTTAAAAAGTACACAAGCATGGCAGTGATTTGGATTTGACAAAATTTGAATGGGCTTATAATGATGCTGCCTGTTATGTTCTTACAAAGAGCAATAGTTATGTATGATTTAGCTTCAATATGTAAAGGTGATAGCAACAACCTTTTTTTACTGTGCTAGATCTCTATGTCTGGATGTGCTTCTAATTTCAAAGTGAATATATTGCTGAGTATGGCTTTCAATATTTTTTACTTTTTAATTGTTAAATCTTGTTGTGGGATTTGTATCAGAATTCTTTTCGAACTGTCAATTTTATTACTAATTGCTATTTGCTGTCCAGTCTTGATGGAGCATTTAATATAAGTTATCTTAAATTATTCAAATATCTTATATTTAGTTTATTGATTACTCATTAAAGAGGGTTGTTCTTGTTCCAGTAATTTTTGTGTCTACTAGATGTAGAAATTGGAGGGTTTATTTAAGCTCTTAAAAAGGGATCTGATCAAATTCAAAGGGGAAAAAGAGGAAACCAAACCCATCTAAACGAGAAGGAAAAGGCCAAAGAGCAGTGCAGAGGTAATAAATATTTTTTTTGTATATAAATTTTGCGAATTTTAAATTCTATAGGTTCATTCTGCAATAATTTTTTCTGAATTAGTTAGTTGGCTTCTGGCCTAAACAATTATATAGTGTACTACTTGCTGGAAGTCAAAGGTACACCTGTATAAATTTCATCTCTAGGTAAATAAGGTCTTGTTCACTGAAATTCTATGGTTGGATTTTTAAAAATAAGTATGGAGAGAGGAAAATCGATCTTGATCATTAAAGTTTTTTTTGTAATGGTCAATATTTGATTACTGGTAGAGTTTTTTCACAACTTCATTGTGACTGAGTCAAATATATACTACTGCAACTGAATCTGCTCAAGCTACCAAAATTTGTTACCTGTCTATTTTCACATACAAGGTATTACTTATTTACTGAGAAGATATTTGTGATGTAACTTTGAAGTTTAAAACAAGTATAAATAAGGTAAATATCAGGTTGTGTCAAACAATATTTATATAAGGAACTGTTTTGATTATCCGACAAAAGTTCCTTATTCACAGTTTGCAGAGCACAAAATACTGCGTGATTAATGCCATGTTTATAAAGTATTTTTGCATATTAAATCACTTAAAGGCTCTTCCAAGCCGGATTCATTGAAGCCTGTTTTTGTTAAATATGTATATTGTAATAATAATGCAAAGTGGCATCATTCAATGGATGTAGGATAATGATGTATTCCCGCGTGCATGTGTACACGGTACTCCCTTAGTGTATAGTAAATATACATGAAACAACAGAAGCATTGGGTGAGTGCAATTCAAAGGGTTTCTTCTTCGTTTATAGCCCACCAATCGTCCGGTCGACTACCAGGACCTGTATCCACACACAACCATGCTGAGCTCATCGATGCCCGAATTGTCAAAACGGGCTTTGACCCGAATACGAGCCGCTCCAACTTTCTCATGGATCGTCTCTTGGAAAGAGGGGATTTGTCCAAGGCTCACCAGGTGTATGACGAAATGCCCAACAGAAATGTCATCTCCACCAACACCTTGATCTCTGGCCATGTGAAGGCAGGTGATCTTTACACTGCTAGGAGGTTGTTTGAGAGTGTTGATACTCGAACAAATGTGACATGGACTATTATGATTAGCGGATACTCGAAGTATAATTACCCATTGGATGCATTTTGGATCTATCTCAATATGTGTAGAAATGACATTGCGCCAGATCATGTGACATTTGCTTCACTTTTATCTGGGTTTAATGATGCGAAGATGATGAGCCAAGTGTTTCAAGTTCATGCCCATGTTGTTAAATTTGGATGTAATATAGACATTAAGGTCTGCAATACCTTGGTGGATTGCTATTGCAAATCTTATCAGTTGGGTTTGACTTTGAGGGTCTTCAATGAAATGCCTCAATGGGATTCTGTAACCTTTAATACTCTGATCTCAGGGTACTCTGTCAGCGGGTTGAATGAAGATGCAATTGCTCTATTCATGAGAATGCGGGATGTCGGTATTGAGCCTACTGATTTCACATTTGCTGGGGTTCTGGCTGCTTCTGTTGGTCTTGGAAACTTGAAATTAGGTCAGCAGGTTCATGATCTGTTAATCAAGACAGGCTTTGTGCAGGATGTTTTTTCCGGCAATGCTCTGCTCGATCTTTACTCAAAGCATCACTGTTTGAATGATTGTGCCAAGCTCTTCTATGAGATGCCAGAGCACGACGGAATCTCTTACAATGTCATGATATCAGGCCTAGCGCGGGAAGGGAGGTACTTTGAGTCTCTTGCTCTTTTCCGAGAATTGCAATGCAACAAATTTTCTAGAGCTGAATTTCCTTTCTCAACCTTCTTGAGTGTAGCAGCCAACATCCAAAATCTGAACATGGGCAGACAAATCCATTGCCAATGCATTGTGACAAGATCTAATTCAGATTATCAAGTGATGAATTCTCTTGTTGATATGTATGCAAAATGTGGTCAGTTCAAAGAAGCCAGCCTGATTTTCGAAACACTATCAGAAAAAGGAACTGTTCCTTATACAGCCATGATCTCAGGTCTAGTGCATGGAGGATTTTATGAAGAAAGTTTTAAAAAATTCAATGTAATGCAAAAAACTAATGTGGTGCCAGATCAGTCCACCTTTGGTAGTGTCTTGAAAGCCGCCGCGAGTTTAGCTTCAGTTGGACTAGGAAAGCAGCTGCACTCTCATTTAGTTAGATCTGGATTCTTACTGAATGTCTTTTGTGGAAGTGCATTGGTTGATATGTATGCAAAATGTGGATCCATGGAAGATGCTCTTCAGGCCTTCAGGGAGATGCCTGAGAGGAATGTTGTTTCATGGAATGCTCTGCTAACGGCGTATGCTCAAAATGGAGATGGTGAGGGAACTATCAAACTTTTCAAGGAAATGATTTCTTCTGCAATCCATCCAGACTCGGTGAGTTTCCTTAATGTATTAACTGCTTGCAGCCATTGTGGGCTAGTTGAAGAAGGACTAAAATATTTCAATGACATGTCTTTTCTGTATGGAACTGAGCCAAAGAGAGAGCACTATTCATCAATGGTTGATGTTTTGTGTCGCCGTGGACGTTTTGACCAAGCAGAGAAATTGATGGATCAAATGCCTTTTAATCCCGACGAGATTATGTTATCATCGGTTTTAAATTCATGCAGGATTTATAAAAACTGGGAACTCGGAATGAGAGTGGCTGACCAACTTTTCAAAATGGAGCCAAGTGAGGCTGCTTCTTACGTAAACATGTCTAACGTTTATGCTGAAGCCGGCCACTGGGAAAACGTGGCAAAATTGAAGAAGGCGATGCGTGTAAGAGGAATTAAGAAGGTTCCTGGTTATAGTTGGGTTGAGTTTAAGAATGAGGCTCATGTTTTCTCTGCAAATGATAGATCTCATCCTTTGTGGGAGCAAATCCAGGTAAAATTAGAGAAATTGTCAAAAGAGATGGAGGAATTAGGGTACAAGGCTGATACTAGTTGTGCCCTCCATGATTGGGATGAAGATGTCAAGGCGGAATCATTGAAGTACCATAGTGAGCGCTTGGCAATAGCATTTGCCTTGATCAGTACTCCAGAAGGATCACCGATATTGATCATGAAGAATTTGAGAGCTTGTTCGGATTGTCATGCTGCAATCAAGTTGATTTCGAAGATAGTTGGGAGGAGGATAACTGTTAGAGATTCAAGTAGATTCCATCATTTTGAAGATGGGTGTTGTTCCTGTAGGGATTATTGGTGAGGTCGTTAAGGGCTAGGAAACATCAAAGTCATTATATACCTTCGAAATGTATGAACTGATTATTATTTGTTACCATGATTTGCTTTTAAGACAAGCAAGTTAATCAAGGAGGCATTGAACACTGACATTCATTGGTTGTTCTGGTCATTTTTATAATAGAACAGAGAATTGTCATCTCCAGAATTTATATGCTTTTATATTCTAGGTAGTATCGTAGTAATATTTTTTTGTGGGGTAATCATTTTTATTGAATTTTTGCATTAACTTCACCTCATTGTTCAAATTTGTCAGTTCCTGCATTCTACTGGTGAATGTGCCTAGTGATAAGAACATAGCTGTAGGTGATTTCTGTAATCTCAGTTACATGGTTACCTGAAGGCGATCAGAGCAGATTAATTAGGCACTATTATTTTTTCATGTGTATTTAACATTGATCTCCCCTATCAATTGAATAAGTTTGGCTTCAAGTATTGAATCTCCTTTTTTGGTTCTTTGTTCGTGGGCTATGGACCTTACGCTTACTGGATAAATAGAATGAAGCTCACTGGAAGCCTGCTTTAATCTTATCTGAAAGGTGTTCTCCTTATTTATACAGTAAGATCTTTTCTCGTATGCTCTACAAAGTTTTGCATTTCAGAATTGAATAGGTAAATCTCAGGAGACAAAAAAATCAATTTTTCCTGATTGGTCTGGTAGCTATTGCTATCTTGTATAAGAATTGTCCTCTTAAGTAGGTTGCCTATCTTCTATTTTTATCTCTGAATTGCTTGGTAGATTAAACAAATTGGTATGTAGTTAGTATGGAACTATTTTAGGTGATGTAGAATCAACAGCTTTGTTTGAAGATTCATATCAAAAGGTGAACTTGTTTGAAGAATAAAACAAAAAGCGGCTCATCAGTTAAGAGGAATATGATTAGTTGAAATGATTTGGATTATGATACAACATATATTAAACATGGTAAAAGTTATGATTTGGGCGCATGAAATATGACACTAACAAGCGTATGTGGATTATGTATTCCACAAATAAATCATACATATGAACTCTGAACCCTAACAAGGCTTTCATGAATGATGCCAATGACAAGCACTATTTCAAACCATAATTCACAATGAAAACTTCTCCATCAACTAGTGGAGTGAACAATGAACATTTTTAGAGGCAAAATACATACATTAGGATATTTAAACAGCTGCCCCTTAACATATAAAGCAGAAATCCATAATGTATCACTCAAGTACAGCATTACATAGGTTCGAAATCACACAAGAATCCAGTTAAGAGATAACAAATTTAAAAGAGTAATGTATCATTTATTATGTCAAACTATACAACTCATTTCCACTTCCTGCCAAACATCCCTCCTTTCTTCCCACCAAACATCTTGCGCTTCCCGCCAAACATACCGTGCTTTCCTCCAAACTTGCCATGCTTGAACTTGCCGTGCTTCCCATGCTTGAACTTTCCTCCATGCATCATATGACCACCAAATCCATGGCTACCATGCCCACCATGGCCATGGCTACCGCCGTGTGTCAAATGGTGAGCTCCCATGGCTGCTACAGCGCCCAACGCTCCCCCGGTTAGCATTCCTCCCATGCCAGACCCTGAAAATTGTATCCATTCCATTGTAAGTTGCAAAAAGTGTTGAGATATGAAAACAGTAGTTCTAACATTTTACAATCTAGATTTGCATACAGTTGCAACACAATGCCTTGCTAGTCTAGTCAAAAGTATTGCATTCTTCCTACTATATTAAATGCCCCTTAGTTAGATTGTAATAATAAAAACAACGAATTCTTCTATCAGGCATAAGATAAGGACCTTGATAATAATGTCAAAATCAGAATACAAGAAACATGAGACTCCCTTAAAGAAAGGCTGAAAACAAGTAACTAAGTACCAAGTGGATCATAAAAACAGCAGAACAATGTTCAGTAAATAAGAATTTGCTGAAGAATCAAAACTGACAACATTTATATAGTGAGAACGACAAACATCAAAGATTGGAGTACCTGAATGACCAGCATGATGCTGATTTGGATAACCAGATGGTGGGTACCCGCCTTGGGGAGGGTATCCGCCATGGGAAGGGTACCCTTGAGGAGGGTATCCGCCCCCATGGGGAGGGTACCCTGCTGGAGGGTAACCCTGTGGAGGATATCCTTGTGGCGGATAACCGGCTTGAGGTGGATAACCTTGTGGAGGATATCCACCATGCCCATGCCCATGACCATGGCCATGTGAGAAGAAACCTCGGTCCTGTTCGTTGTGCTGATCCTTGTCCTTTCCACCTCCCATGATAATTCAGCAGCCTAAGAATCACAGTACAAGAGTTACTATATAGCTTGAGACAGTAAACTAGCAATGGCCAATTGCAAAATAAGATAAGCTAGTAAGGTCATTTGAAAACACAAACCAACTCACTCTAAACAAAATGGCATGTCCCCTTTGACTAATGGCCTATTTATTTTGCAAATGAGATATTAAGTTGCCCTATTTGACTATTTTTTTTGAATTAACAAGATCAGATCAGAAATCCGAATTGAAGGGAAGAAAGGTAATCAATCCTGAATCATTACCAAAACGTGAATGTATCCATGCTCAAAGTATGAACCAGATCTCAAGGCAAAATATATGTCAAAATATGACTGTTAATCAAATGATAGAAGGATTTGAAGCATGGATAGATGCAAAAACATAAAATAACAAGAAATCCTGAATCATTACCAAATTGTAATTGTGCATTTGTGCACACATGCTCAGAAGTTTGCAGAAAAAGAAGGAATCAAAGCTCAAGGATTAAAAAAATGAAGCATTGATATCCAGAGGATTTAAAATACTAATTTGGTCAACTCCATCCCAAACATCCTCTAAAATCATTGACTAACTCCTACAACTTGGTGATTGAGATATGAGGGCCTAATAATTTGCAATAATTCACAGCATACAACAGATCTTCCACATGCAACAATAATTTCCTTCAATACTTTAAAAAATTGGCAGTTTGTCGAAAAAAACCAAATCCTGAATCATTACCAAAGTAGTAACTCAAAGCTTGACAGAAAAAGTAGGAATCAGAACTCAAGGACTTGGTAGTTGAAGCATATACAGCAAGAGGATTTAAAAATAAAAAATCAGTCAACTCCAGTCTAAAATCCTCTATGATCATTGGCTGATTCCAAAACTTAGGGCAACAAAGCAGATCTCCCAAATCCAACCATACTCTTCTTTAAACAAGACTATGCAGATATGCAATTATCACCGGTATCAGAACACAAGCAATTTAACGATCGCATAAACCATCATCATCATCAAGACATTAACCACAACAGCAACGATAGTGCAGACTGAAGATACAAATTTCACAGATCAACAAGAAAGAAATAGGAAATCGATACTTACCTGAGATCAAATTTGAAATTTTTCGAACGATTTGGTGGATTCGCCTGGCTGGGATGAAACTCGCAGAGGAGGAGGAAATGGAGAGCGTCGAAAAAATGAATTGTTTTTATAGAGGAGTAGTGGTCAAATTTCCGTGCGTTTCCGTGAAGCGATAAATGCAAATGTCGTGGCTCCCAATTGGATTTTGTCATTTGTGTGATATTTTCAAGATTTTTTCTACGTGTCATTTAACGCGCACTACACACGGCTCTGTTAACCTTTATTCTTTTTCATGTCCGTATAACGGCATTTAAACGACGTCGCCGTGAGAAGACGAGTTACGTCAGCGCCGATTCCAGTTGAGAGTGGATAAGCCTTTCAGGAAATGAACTTTCACCATTTTTGCAACAGCGAAGATCGCTCCACTCGCCATCAATGGCATCATTAATACTTCCATCTCTCTCCACGCACCAAATATCCCCTCGAAGTTTCCATTCTCAGTGCCATCCATCGTTACCTGGCTCGCTCGGAAACCTTGAGCTTAAAATCCCGTTTGCGTTTGAAACCAGAACACACAATAGACACCGGGTAAGCGTAATTCGAGCTCTCAATCTTCTCAATTTCACTTTTATATGTGTAATTCCACTTCTGGATTTCCTGTATGTTGTTGAAAAGTTGATATCGGTTGTTTGTCATCTGAATTGGTTGTTTTTATATTTGATGAAAGAAATGGAAGGCTCCGAGAATGCAAGCAGTGGAAGAGGATTACGAGTTGAAGCAAATGAGGGACATGGCTGCTGCCAGGAAGAGATGGGAGGCTTTGGTAATTTTTTGCTTCTTTTCATCTTCGTTTCCACTTTCTCTCGTCATTTTGTGCACCTAAACAATGATGTTTTGTGTAGAATCATCAAGTGTTCTTAATTGCAGTTTAACTTATTGTCAAAATTCCATTTCAATGTTCTTGTGCAGAAGAATCCATTGTTTTATAGTTTGCAATGAACGTGCCATCTTTATATTGTTAGGAATTGAACAGTGTTGTGAACTGGACTGGCTCTAGCTCACTTAATTTGGTTAGGTATGATTACGGTATGGATGGGGATCAAGGCTAATTGGATCCTTTTATCACTTGTAATGTTTTGCTCCGATACTACTTCGAGGCTAAACTTTGAAGGGAATAAGTTTGTAGATTTGTATTTTTGATGCATTTGGATCAATCTGGCTGCTTGAATGAGGTCTTAATAATGCTTTCCAAGTAAAGATGCAGCTAATGTTGTTCGGCAAGTTGTATAAGTAATAAGATCCTCCTGGTTAGAATAAGGAGAATTCATAATAATGCTTTCTAAGTAGTGCTTGAATGAGATCTTAGTTACATACTGTTCTTTCTATTCAAAGAATGACTAGGCACTTTGCAATAAATAGCTTGTTTTGGACAAAGCTCTACAAGTTGGTTCATAAGTTGGAGTATTTGCTAAAGATTCCAATATAAAGAGATTTTGTTTGGTCAGAATTCTGGTGCTCTCCTAAGCAACTGTTTGTTTCAATTGCTCTAGTTTGATTTTATTTGAGCTCACATCGGTTATTTGAACTAATAATAACCAATGGTAATACAAACTTTTCAGCAATTCTTTTAGCGATCCGAGCTTGATTATTCAGTAGTTGCTTGCTGTGTCATCTAATGAGCAGTATGCAATTGTTATATTTAATTTGTGGAGCTCGTAAGATCAATTAAGAAGCCTTACACATAGGCCTTTAGATATGACTTTATATTTTTGCCTCAAGATTTCAAAATCTTTTGCATAGGTCAGGGAAGGGAAAGTTAAAGCAATGAGTCCTAGGGAAGCTGGATACGCTATTCAACTCTCTAAGAAAACTCTGCTTGATGTTCGTCCTGAAACAGAGCGTAAAAAGGTTAGTCTCTTAAACCATCTATATCAGCAGTTATCTTAATACAATGAGTTTTATATAAATGGGGAATAATTGTTACTTGGAGAACCTTAACATATGTAACTGTTATTCGTCAATTGTTCCACATTTTTGTTTCCACAAGTTATCATGCTCCTTTAGTTCTATTTGACATTGGAAACAAACTTCGTTTCTACTCAAACATTTACGGCTACAGGCATATTATGATAATATTATCATATCCAAAATTTCATCCTGTAATTTTGTAGGAATCTAGTCATTTATTATACTGAGGAATTCTTTATCATGGACAACTTAACAAGTAGTACTTTGCTTGTATGAAAAATTGCTATCTTGTTGCCTTCTTTCACTCCTTACCATATATCCCCTGTTTCTGTCATTTGCTAGAGTTCGTTCATTTCTGATATCTAATCTAATGACCCTGCATTTGTAGGCATGGGTTAAAGGATCAGTATGGATACCAATATTCGACAATGATAGTAACCTTGACATTGGAACACTTTCGCGAAAGGCCACGAACTTCATGATGGGTATGCATTTCCATCCACAGTTGATATCTCAGTTTTCCAGTTTGAGTTGTACATTGCTATTAGAATTCTATGATAATTGGTTCCCAAAAAAAAATCGAGGTTACATTGACGTCGTTCACATTCAAGAAGTTTCTTATAAGATGTTAAAATCTTAATATGTTCTCTGACCTCTGTGATTGTAGGAGGTTGGTGGAGTGGTGCACCTACATTATCCTACAATAGGTATGTATGCGAACATGATTTATCTGCGTGTTTCTAAATTTCAAAGGAATTATGATGCTATCTTTCCTCTTCTCACACAGACAGTTCATACAGAAAGTCCAAGAGAAATTCTCAGAAGATACCGATCTCATTGTTGCATGCCAGAAAGGACTAAGGCAAGCTTAAGTTTGAGCTGACCCTGTAATTTGACTCCTGAATGACAATGCTTGATTTTGATTGAATCTCACATTACTCCGCTTTCTAATCACATAGCCAGATCTCTTGCTGCTTGTGAAATTCTATGTAATGCTGGCTACGAAAACGTCTTTTGGGTTCAAGGGGGTCTAGAAGCTGCTGAGGAAGAGGTATGCTGTATGATATAATTAATGCATTAAATGCGGTAATCCAAATGCATGTGTGCATCTCGGTTTTGACTTGTTTGGATGATTTGCAAATTTACAACGGACGGTTGATGCTTTATCTATGTGGATCAGGATCTGCCTAGAGAAGGTTCAGAGCCCTTCAAGTTTGCTGGAATAGGAGGCCTTTCAGAGTTCCTGGGGTAATATATTCCTATATTCTTGCTAGCATATGCTTCAGGTGAAAACAGTAGAAAAATGGAACTTTGTTGAATGTATAAGATAAATCTGGAACACTTACTGTTTTATTGGCTGCATTTAGGGGTCAATTTCATGACCTGCCAAAAAAGAAAAAAGACTTTTGATCAACAAGTATGAATTGTTTTGCATAATCTCTTGGTCCATTCAAAAAACACCAAAAATAATTCTTTAGGGTTGACAAGTTTGACAACTTGGAGAATATTAGTTGCTTTCCAAATTCACGTGTGGACAGTAAAATAACGTGTCTCATAAAAGGGAAAAAAAAGTAGTACTAGTTATAGTCTCAAGCAAAGAACAAGTCTGCTGATTCAACTTTGATTAGCAACTTGTTTTAGTCTCAAGCAAAGAACAAGTCTGCAGATCCAACTTTGATTTGTAACTCGTCTTAATTTTGCTTTGAATTGAAATTTATAAGCATCATAGTCACACTTGATATACTATACATTTTATATTACCTTTCCTATGTGCCAAACATACGAATCAAATAACAGGATTCTGATCTAGATCTATATGAGCCTAAAATAGTGTGATATGAACACATCAATTATAGTCTGGAAAATTAATATTTTGTACTTTGAACAGCTAGGTATGACCTGTATGTTGACAAGGACAGATTGTGTGTGTTTCATTGGATCTTTTTTGACTTGGCTAGTTCTAATGACATACCTTTTACATAGATTCTGACATGATCATAAGATCATTCGGTACGGAAGAATTAACATTTAACCCTCATCCAATGTGTTCATTTTTTCACCATTCTCTTCAACTTGTAATTCTTTTTCGGTTTTTTTAGTTGGACGGATCAACAGCGCGTTGTTGCAGCCAAAGAGGGCTGGCAATACAGATTAGTATACTCTGCTCGAATGGTAACTGACTCAAACTGATTCAACCATCTTCTACTGACATTTTTATTACCTTTGCCAAATTTAATTACTGCTCTGGTCGCCTTACAGATTGGATTATTCTTGGCTGCTGATGGATTGTTCATCGCTGTTCAGCAAGCGGGTCGCTACATTCAAGAATTAAGATCTCATTGAGATTTGATTTTTCTCATCTGGGTGTTGGATCATTTTTAATGATCAACAAAAGAGGATAAGGAGGATGTCAATTTTGTAGTTGTTTTGTATTGTTAATGGTGGTGGTCTATTTCCCACACAGCAACAAATCAACCTGTGTCTGCTACTTTAATGTGTGGTTTTCAATCTGTCTTTTTGAATTTAGGTTTGTTTTAGAAGATGTCATTCAAACACAAAATACCTTTGATGTGTACAAATTTATGTTTGATTGAATTTAGTTTCAGATTTTTCTTGAAACCATCTTGCCAGGAAACAGCTTGTGATCAGGTGAGGTTTTCCATTCCATTTTTTCCTCCACGTTTCTTGGTTTCAATTTTTTTAATGAAGGACCCACTTTTGGTAGTAAACACTGGATTCGTGAACTAGCCGACAAAACGCACGATTGCACGAACCAGGCTTGCACCAACTGGCTTGAACCAATGATAGAAGGGACATTGAGACTTGGTATTTTTATCCAAGTAAAGGGACGGATGCAAGAATCGTGGGACTTTTTAACATCCTCATGCCACCAATCACTAGACCATCCGATATGGGGCTCGTTTCTTGGTTGAATTGTTGATAACTTGGATGTGGAATATTTTTGATGGCTTTTGAATTTAAACAATATTTAGTGGTTAACCTTGTTTATCTTCAAAATTTGAGTCATTTTGGTTGTTGAAATTTCAGATTCAGGCTATTTATTGGTCAGGCAATTTCAATTTGAGTCATTTTGATAGATGTTCGTCAACATTTAACTTATGGAATTAGGTAAGTTTGATTTTAGGGTTACATACTTTCACAAGTTTAATTTATGAGGCTAAGCAAAAAGCCAGGCTTCCTTCTTTTTTCTCCCTTGTTTTATTCCTTCTTCTTTTTTCTTCTCCCTTTGTTTATTCAACGTAATTGCTTACATGCAAGCTAATTTACATAGAGAAATCATGAATTCTTCAAGCAAAACGACTCGGGATTTAAAAATGGATTTTTTCATAGTGTGTTCTAAGATACATTATAAGAAGTTAATTTCGGGGGAAATATAATTTTTTATTTAGGATAAGTGTAATTTTAATTTATATTAAATTATATAGTTTAAAGTTTAGCTTCATTTGCTTATATAATTGATAAGCACATGATTTGTTCACAAATTTACCTCTCGAAGAAGCTAAATGAGAGGCTCGCGAGTTAACAGACACGGAAGCATAAATTAATTAGAGTGGGGGTAAAAATAAACAAGGTTGATGGCGGGAAGTTATCAATCATGAAATCCATCATAGTAGCACACTTTGCCCCTTCGATCTTGAGCTCGTTTTAGGTTCTATCGTTTTCGATATTTAGCACACACAAAGTTAACCTTTTATGAAAACGGTGTCATTTTGAGATTCTACAACTAGCTAGGTTACGTAGCCTTGATTAAAAAAATTGATGTATTCGCCTTAACTTGATCAACGAACCCCGAAATATCGCGTAACCTTGATAAAAATAATATTAAAAGCCTTACGAAGAAGCTAATGGAACTATAAAGGAATATTGATCATTGGAAAAAATAAACATAAAATTAACTAGTTTAAAATTTGAAAATAAAATTATAAGCCCATTAAAAAATGGTGGATTTGACAAACTTAAAATTAAGACACAACCCAGTCTAATCAACCTGTGAAAAAACTTTCCTATAATAAGATTGTAGTGTACCCGTGTACATAGTGAATAATATGTAATATAAAAAAAGTTCCTCGATAGTTATAACTCAATTACAATATGGAGGAATATTAAAGGCACTAATAACTCGATTGTAATCTGGACGGAAGTGGGGGCATCGACCCCACCGGCCCCCACTTGGGTCCGTCAATACAAGCTAAGCTCAAGTTCGGTGAGCATTTAAATAAATCAAGCTCGCATTCGAACTCGAACTCGCTTATTTTCAATCAAATTTAACTTGAACAACTCAAAACTCAACTCAACTCTGTTTAATTACAGGTCCACAACAATCCACCTAACATTTACACCATTAAACAAACATCAATTGTTCTCTCTTTTTCCTTCTTTCCATCAAGTATTTTTTGGAGCAGCCGCTTCACGCGTATTATAATCACTGAAAACATAATTATAATTCAAAATTCAACGTAAGTTTTGCACATGTATATATGGCGACGTTTTAAAGGGGGAGACATTGCAACGCAAACTGTTTACTTGCTATTTTTTTGGTCGGATCCCCAAACACTTACTTTGTAACTCTTGCCGTGTATTTCAAATATATTTTTTTTTGTCATTGTCACCCCAGTTCAGCGAAGAGTTTTGCTCCATCAAACGTCTACGTTTGGAGTTCGAGTCTCGCGAGGACCCCTTTATTTTTGGGTGAGATCTGCTCTCCCAACAAGTTCATTTCTCCTCCACTAAGAGTCGAACCCTCGACCTCAGCGAAGGGAAGCATAGCCCCTCCCACTACGCTACATGCTTGTTGGTTGTATTTCAAATATTTTAGTTTTGTAACACTTTTGTTTTTGAAACATGTTTTTGTAGCACTATGACATATGCATGATAAATTGATAGGAGTAATTAATTGCATAATCTTGTTCCAAGAACTAGGGGCCTATTTAATTTTTTTATTTTCGACTCTATAAAACTATTTCATCTTTTTGTCTTGGTTTTTTTGTCTTAAACAAAAAACTTCACAAGCTAAATAAATCGAAGTAATTAAGTTGAATGATACAAGTATTAAATGAAAGTCCGAACTCCGAAGTCGCAACCTCCTATGATCATGTTTATCAAGCCTAAAACGACGTTTAGCTTTTAAAATTTCATTTCAAACGCTAGTGCCTATTAAAGTGTTTGGTATAATCAGCAATCGATAGATCGATGCAGCATTTCTAGTATTTAAAAGTTTGATTTTTTATCGTTAATCTAGAAAGTTTTTTGGGATTTGAACTAACGTTTGAGATTTCTTTTCTATGTTTACCTTCGACCAAAAATAATAATTATGACTTCATTAATAAATTATATACTTTATTTTATTATTTTTTAAGTATAAACTAAACCCAAAAATTACTTCAACCAAATATATGTCATTAATGTTTTATTTTTATTAGACTATTATTTTCATTGGACTAGACAAACATTTGGATGAAATAAATAATCTTGCTATGAATTAGGGCTTAGTTTATATCCATATTTCCAATAGAACAAGGTTAAAAAATTCTCTTCATCCAACAGAAGTATATCAATTTAAAAATAAGCTTTGGCATACGTCCATGGAAGCACATTAGCAAGAGAATATTAATTTAATCAAGGTATATAACTTTGCTTTAAAAACTGACAAAGCGTTAGTGCCTTTAGTGGCTGTGGGGTGTCTGCGGAGTTTGCCTACTCATAATAACTAGTGATAAGAGTCACGTTTCCCACGTATATTAATTGTTTGAATAATTGATAAAAAAAAAATTAAAAATTTGGTTGGGGTAATAATTGATAACTAATTCAAGTTTTATGAAACGGGATATGATAATTGTACTAAAAGTTATATTCCGTATAATATTATAATATTAATATAAATTTTTAATTTTAATTTTTAATTAAAATTATGTAATCTATAATAAGTAATTATTTTAGATCATGTACTATATTTTAATTGAATATATTTAAATATTTTTCTATTATTTTTAGAATAATTTGTTATTTTTTGAGTTACTGATATGCATAAAATATCTAATTTGTATAAAGATAATAATTAGATTAGTGTGTCTAGAAATATATAAAATTTAACGTTAATTTATTTAGACTAGGTATTATGATTTTTTTTTATCATTTAGTTCGTAATAATTTTAACTTCTATAATCAATTTATAAAACCAGCATCAACATCAACTTGTAAAATCTTAGCATTTTTGTTTTGTGCACTTAGCTTCATTTGTATTTTTTATGACACCTCAACTTGCATGGTTGGTTAAGATGGTTTGATTCGCTTGTGTTAGGACTTCTCCAAAAATTTGGACTTAGTTTTTAAATTTTGGGTCGAGTCGTCTTTTGTTTTGGATTGAGTCATTTTAGGCCATGTCATCTTTTGTGCTTCGTGGAAACTGAAGATCTATCATCTCAATAGAGAAATGTCAATTGTACTTTTCGCACATTTCGTGTTAGGTTGATCGTTTACCGAGCTCTATTTTTAATGCTTTACTACCCGTCTACCCAGGGTCCAAAATCGTTTTTTGGTCTTTGTATTTGGTTTTTTGTACTTCTCGTTCACACATTTAGCTTGTTTTAGCTCGTGTCTCTACCTAGTCGTCTCGGCTTACACCTCATGTGGCCACTCGATTTACTAAGCTTGTCTGGTTATCAAAATTTTAACTCTATTCTTATTAACTTGTTTAAAAAAATTTTATGTTATATTCTCATATATAAATTATCGACGATATTTATATACTGACATTTTAATTAATGAATGCCAAGTATGTATACAATTAATTAATATATATTTTTTAAACCTGAAGTAGTTAATGGTAGTTTTATACTTAAGCTTTTTATATCTAAGTCACCCTATTTTTAATCATGAAATTTTTATATTAATTATATAATAAGTGATTTTTTTAATCGTATAAACACACATATATTGATTGTTGTTTTTTTTATATTAATTTTCTATACATAAGAATGATTTTTCATCGGTAATTATGTTGAATTTTTGTATAGTATTTTTTTAATCTATAAATATGGAAAATACGAGTAGTATTTTCTATATTACTAATGGTAAATATGGAAAATACGAGTAGTATTTTTTTAATCTATATATTTTTTAAACCTGAAGTAGTTAATGGTAGTTTTATAATTAAGCTTTTTATATCTAAGTCACCCTACTCAAATGTTTTTTTTTATCAAAAGAAACGAGTGACCCCTGCGATTATATTATAGAAAGAACTAGTTTTCCCCTTCCGGGGTTACATATTCAGCAATAAGCAAGTCTAAAATAGCACTAGTAATATCCTCAAAAATCATAAAAGGAGAATTAATAGTAATAACGTAATTAGCTAGGCAATCAGCCACCACATTCAAATGGCGTTTGGAATGCATAATCTTGGCTGTCCCAGGGTATGCTTGAATTAACTGACGGCAGCTCCGTACTAGGTGCAAATTTCGTCGCATGAGGTTGATCTGTCAAAAGCAGATCGCAAGCCTTGGAAGAATCAGAGTGAACAATCAAGCATTGAATACCTCGTTCTGAAGCTAACTTTATGCCATGAAAGAGCGCCCATAGTTCCGCCGTGAGTGCATCATAATGGCCACAAGTGAACGTGAATGCCAGCTTGAAAGCGCCACAAGCGTCACGAAAGACACCCTACTCAAATGTTGTCTTAGACTCTTAGTCACCATATTAGACTATCCACAATCCAAAGCCCATTTTTGGGTTTTTAACCCCCCAAACCACTTTTCTCACTCATCCACCTCATTTTAAAATCCATTCCTACTTTATCCCCACAACTCACATCCTCATTCTATTCTTTAAAACCCACTACATTATTTTTATTTTTCATCTTTATTTACTCCATTATACTATTTATAATATAATAATATAAATCTTAAGCTTTTTATTTTAGGTTGATTTCGGATAATATTTGTTAAATTGGTATAATATTTAATTCAAAATTTTTAATTAAATTAATTTGACTATTATTCATATAAGTTAATATATTTCATTTTATGGTTTAAACCCTATTATTAATTTGACTATTATTAATTTGACTATTTTAGGGCGGTCGCTACCAGGAAAGTAACCTCCCTAGAGTATCCTGAAGGATGAGGTTCCGAAGACCGGTCAGCTGTAAGAGAGACGGATGAGACACGACGAAACGAAACAACAATGTAGTCCGCCACTATAAATTGCACTCCCGAGTGACATGGACAATATTCCAGCACTGAAAACGGACAAACAGACAGTAAATATCAACACGTAACATCTCGAGCTCTCAGGACAGCGTCAGTTACCAAAAACGACCTTGACCTACTGAGCACAACTTTTTTTTTTGTTAGGAATCATATTTTTTTAATCCATTTAATAGTTACTCACTTTTTTCCGTTTTAAGGCTCAAATTTAAGATATCTAATTAAATAAATAAATATCTTACCAACTTCAATCAAGTTTTTATAGATACATGAAAACTGTACTTAAACACGAGTACATAAAATGTCTTTTTTTTTCTCCCGTGAAACATACATATATACATACATAGGCCGGCCAATTCCGTCCATGAATGAATGAGCGAAGGAGAGGGACCCTATTTATACTATATTATAAAATTAACACATTATCATCAGGCATTGCATAAGTTACGAGAATCTTTATTTAGTGGGCGTAACTTCCATTGATCACTCTCAATTTTTTAATAGTTTTGCATTTGATTCCCAAAGCTTTAATAAAGTTTAGTAATGATAGTTTGATAGGTGTATTCTTTTATTTTTTTAATCAGTGTCTGTTTGGAGCAAAAAATCTTTTGTCATAAGCCATCGATCGATGACACTCTTACATTAATTGGCTCGTTTATCAAATACTTTATACATGCATATCAATAACCGATCTGGCGATCTATAGTTAGAGATTGATGCGTTAATAAAATTATAATCTCTTCTTATGAAAGGGTAATTTTTGGTTAAAATTCATATGTTTGTTGTGAACTTGAGTAATCTTGATTACATAAATAATCAAACCAGGGGAATTATAATAAATATTTGAGTGAGTGGACTAAATTAAGTGGAAGAATAATCTGCACTACTTATATATACTTGGTACTATACAATAATATTTAATAACAACGTAACTCATCTCAATATAATTCCGTTAGAAAATTTAATTAAGGTGTCAAAATGTAGGCATCTTTTAATTTGAGAAAGTGTTTTCGATAAATCTATGAGAATAAAAGAAAATAAAAGTCCTATATGGGGTGATCTAATGGTAGAATCGACCATGAGAGATGTTAGAATGTCTCAGATTCGATCATTGTCTCCGTCCTTTCACTTGGGTTGAAGATTAAATCTTACCATCTCTTCTATCGGCCATTAGATGAAGCTAATTTATCTAATTGTTGCGTTTTTACCAGCTTGTTCATGAAATAAAAATTTACCACCAAAGGTGGGATATATCATTAAAAAAATCAAGCATAAAAGTACACAACCACAAACACCGAACATATTTTCCGTGAGTGATAACTTGGGTAGATCTTTCCTAATCGCCTCCCTCCAATTTTTTTTTAATCCTCCTCTCCCTCTGTAAAAATCTCCAAAAATTAACCATTCACCGCATAGGCATCGTCCCTCCTTACATATCGTAACCACGTAATTATACTTCCTACCTCTTATCTCCAATATTGACTACTCTAGTCCTCTCAAGTCTCCAACCTTATTTATTATGGTCTTATTATGTGTTTGAACGTTTTTATCATAACCCCATCATCGACCAACACTCGTACATAAATGCTAACCCATACCAAAACAATATATTACTATACAACATAAAAAAAAGTTCGGTAAAAATGTGTAGGCTCCGAGTAAAATAGTTACCCCATGTGTAAAATTTACGACTGCCAAACCAAACGCGACGCATGTTTCTCGCTCCGCCTTGCCACCTCACCACACAATATTTTAATATTTTCCCCATCCCCTTTTCTTTCTACGTGTTACGTGTTGTCATTCGTTGACTATTCAACGCCCCCCTCTCCACTGGACCCCACTCTCCCCCACTATAAATACCCCATCAACCCAAACTCTCTCTACTCAATATTTTCCCCCATCTTCAAAAAAAAGAAAAAGAAAAAGAAAAATGGCAATCTCTACTTCCTCCACCTTCACTTTACCAACCACCAAGTCCTCCGCCGCCTTCTCCACCAAGCTTCCGGCCACCGGAATCTCCATGATCTCCCGCCGCCTCCTCCTGGGCGCCGCCATCTCCGCCTCCGCCTCCGCCACAAAGCCCCATCACCACCGCCAAACCATCCTAGAGAAGCTCCACCTGAAGTCCCCGCCGCCGGAGGAGGAAACATCCGTCGCCGGTGACGTCCAGACGCTGAGCGTGTACGAGTTCAACGAGGGGGACCGCCGGAGCCCGGCGTACCTCAAGCTGAGCAAGGCGCCGGAGAAGTCGCTCGGCGACATCGTGACGTTCACCAACAAGCTCTACTCCGGCGACCTCGCCGGCCGCCTCGGGATCACCGCCGGCATGATCATGTACATCGAGAGGACGGAGGAGAGCGGCGGCGACCGCTACGAGGCGGTGTACAGCTTCTACTTCGGGAAGTACGGCCACGTGTCCGTCCAGGGCCCGTACTTCTCCGACGTGGACTCTGAGCTGGCCGTGACAGGTGGCACCGGCGTCTTCCAGGGTGCACGTGGGATTGTCAAGCTCACCAATGTCGCCTACCCGTTCAAGCTTTTCTACACGTTCGAGCTCTCCGGCATCGGGAAGCTGCCGGAGGAGGTCGTCGGCGGGGAGGCCGTGAAGCCCTCGCCGGCGGTCAAGCCCTTGACCACCTCAGCTAACGTCAGCAGCCAGTAGGAGTGGAACTGGGTTTAATTAATTAAATTAGTTGCATGTAATAAATGAAAAGGGTTATTTTATTATAATGTGGATGGTATGGGTGGGTTTAATAAATTAATTATGATTTGGGGGTGTATTAGGGAAATTTGATTTATATGTGTGTGATCCATGTATAGGATGTGATGACAGATATTCTGTTTTTAATTTGATTTGGGGTCGATTTACGATGTATCATGTGCGAAGTTAATTAATGACATGTATCAGCATATATGGGCGTGGCCAGTTTATATATTTTTGGAATTTGGTGTATGGATATATAAAATTATTTGCATTGCAGATTTGCAGAGTGTTTTTGTTAGAAAATAGATTGAATTCAAAGGATTTAATTTCCATTTGTAGTTGCTAACCTATGTTCCATTTATAGTTGATGATCAAATCTAGTTCCGGTTTAAACTGATAAAATGGACCGAAATCTAAGCCGGCGGTTTAGTTATAAAGAAGTTTAGGTTTCGGTTTACCATAACCCAAACCGCCAAAGCGACGGGTTTGACTAGAACCGAAATTCGTCAAACCGTCGATTTAATTTCCACTTGTAGTTGCTAACCTTTTAGGGCCGGTTCAAACTGAACAAAATTAACGGGCCCTAACAACTACTTTTTAAAAAAATTTAGGTCAAATCGGAACCGGTAGTTAAACCGGAAAGAAACCGACAAAATGAACCAAAACGGATAAATAAGAAGGGTGGTTTGGGTTTAGGTTTGGCCAAACTTCAAATTAAAGGCTAGCTATATGTAGTCATTTGACGCTTTTCAATTTGCTTCTTTTAACGTCCTCGTGACTTTTGTTTTTTAAACTTTGATTTAACTTGTGATGATATTAGATGGGCTCCTTGAGTCTTTAACTATTTGTTTTAGGATTTAGTATGGAATCTGCCTTAATCGATATATATAATCATTTGCTATATACGTAGGGGCGGGTGGAAACATCAACTACGATGGTTTGGCCATGTGAAGAGAAGGAGGGTTGATGTCTTGATACGCAGACTTTGATAAGCCCTCTCCTTTCAGTCCGATTGAAAGGTTGGTTAGTTTTTTTGAAGATTTCTATTGAGAAAGAAATCGGCTAAGAACAGTTGGAAGGAGGTGATTTAAAAAGATCTCACTAGTCTCGCACTCATATAAGATATACCCCAAGATATATAGGGACGCCTAAAGAAAGAAAATAAGCGTAAAGGACCATTAGTTTTTCGTCTGTCACCTACAAGTGTGGTGTTGTGTTTTCCCTTCGGTGTTTTACATAGTTCACTTTAAAAGTGAAATGTTTTAACCCTATAAATTATTTTTAAAATAATCATAAGAAGGTACATGCATTTAGCCAAAAAAATTTAGACTAAAGATTTTTATTGTATGTCCTAGAGCACAACATAAATAATTAATTCAAATATACCTATAAAAACGATCAACATAAGAAACAAATTACACAAAAATAAAAACCAAAATAAATCCGAGAATGAGAGAATCCGACACTTCCTCTTGTTTTATTCGACCTACGTCCTTAGGACATATAGTTAAGAGCTTTTATTTAGAAATATTCAAGTATATTTTGATTGTCTAACATTTTCAAAATTATTTCTTAAAGATTTATGTTTTTCTTCTTAAGATTTAGTTTCCATTTTCGGTATTCTTATCCTATGCCGTTAGAGTATATGTCAGAAAAACCGTTATATTTTTTAGGATTCACACATTTTATTATAGTAAATAGTTTAGTTTATTTTTTGAAAATAATTTTTTTTTTGGTCATCCAACAATAACTTATTAATATTTATTAATGGGAACACATTAATCAAATCGATAATATATGCATATATTCGTATAGGCCATGCCAGGGCCAGACAGTATATATATTATACGTCCCCTTGAGGGCCCGAGAGTACCGTGTCTCCTTCTATAAAAAAAAGATATTATAACTTTGTATCTAAAAATGGCATATCCTAGTATTGTGCTAATATCAACTTAATTACTCCCATACCTAATATTTAATATCAGTAGTATACACGATTCAATATTGGCCAAAATCTAGAATAATGTTATTATACGTATACATCAACAATAGAGCTTTCAATAATTGGATACCTGACTCTTTATGTTATATCATCAATATATGGTCCACCGCTTTCGTGACATGAAATTAGTAAATCACATTATTAAATTCCGGATGATACAAGCTATATATGATTTTTATTCTAATTTTTTTAGGTGCAATAAGATTTGTATCTTTTGTGGCCACATATTTTTGTGTGTTCGCCTGATGCACATGTGATTCTTTTAATCGAGTATACGAAGTCTAAGCAATTATCATGGGAACAATTTCAAATCAAGACGTTATACTTATTATTAGAATTCTATTTATTTATTATTAATTAACCCTTATCTATCCATAATCCATGGTCATGTACAACAATGTCTATTAAATATATAGAGTTTGGTTCAAATGAAACAAACTCTTATCTTAAAACGCGAAACGAATGCACTTTTCCTACTTAGTAATGCACTTTTTATATAAAAGTGCATTGAAAAATACAAAAAGTGTACTACGAAAAAGCGCACTACAAAAAGTATAAAAAGTGCACTAAAAAGTATGAAAAGCGCAAATGCGAAAAAGTGTACTCTGAAGTAGGAAAAATGCACTACTAACTACAAAAAGTGCATTCGTTTCAAGATAAGAGTTCGTTTCAGGATAAGAGTTTGTTTCATTTGAACCAGATTTGGTTCAAATGAAACAAACTCTTATCCTAAAACGTGAAACGAATGCACTTTTTCTAGTTACTAGTGCACTTTTCATATAAAAGTGCATTGAAAAATACAAAAAGTGCAATACAAAAAAGTGCACTACAAAAAGTACGAAAAGTGCACTACAAAGTACGAAAAGTGCAAATACGAAAAAGTGCATTCCAAAGTAGGAAAAATGCACTACTAACTTCAAAAATTACATTCGTTTCAGAATAAGAGTTCGTTTCAAGATAAAAGTTTGTTTCATTTAAACCAAACTCTAAGTATATATGTGTATTTTTCCTCTTTAAAAGAATATGTGCATATGTTTAGTTTTGGGTTTAGCAGATTCTTTTTTTTCCCTTCAATAATTTTTTTAAAAGTGTCGTTTCTCATTCGACCAAATAAATAATATTCGTTTCGATTGTAAAGAGTTGTAACGATAAGTAATGATAAGACACATGCACATCCCACGTACCCGAGTTTAGTTTGGGTTTTTAGCTTCGTTTATTTACTTCAATAACGTACGTTTTGAAAAGCGTTGTTTCTCATTCGACCAAAAAATTATTATTAGGTTCGAAGGTATAAAGAGTTCTAACGATAATTAAGCAATGATAAGAAATGTCTTGACTCCTGAGTTTAATTTCGTGGTTCGTAAGTCGTAACTACGTTTTTTTTACTTCAAGCTATGAAAAGTATAGTTTCTCATTCAACTAAAAAAAAATATCGAATTTGAATGTAAAGAGTTCTAACGATAAACAATGATAAGAAACGTCCTGACTCCCGAGTTTAGTTTTGGGTTTCATAACTATGTTTTTTTTTACTTCAATAAAGCTTTGAAAAATATTGTTATTCATTCGACCAAAAAAATAATATCAGGTTTGAATGTAAGGAGTTCTAATAATAAACAATGATACGAAACGTTCTAACTCCTAAGTTTAGTTTCGGGTTTCGTAACAACGTATGTTTTTTTTTTTGCTTCAATAAAACTCTGAAAAATATCGTTTCTCATTTGACCAGACAATAATATCCGATTTAAATGTAAAGAGTTCTAAAAATAAACATTGATAAAAAACGTCCCGACTCGTAACTAAGTTTTCATTTAAACATTGAACACTTATATCATAACTTGTGACATCTTCTAAAGCATAAACATTAAGTTTAGAGTGATTTTTGTCAAAGAATTTCGTACAAACCATAGCTAGTGCCTAGTAACATACCGACCATGACTCACTTGTACTATTTTACGCCAACCCAATTAATACTACTCGGAATGTTTTCTATATATTTATGCTAGAAGATCTAAGTTAGACAACTCAAAAATAACATGACTAGCTAGAAGATCAATTGCTTCAATACAAGACTCGTAAAAAAAAAAAAAAAACTCGCTTCAACACAAGCAAAGGAGAAGCCTAAATATTTAACTATATAATATCATTACAGGCCCCTCTAAGTCCTGGAAAACTTGAGTAATCTATAATATCCTATTTTCAACCACAAAATTAATGCTACTCCACTCAATCTGATGCACCCATTGACACACAAAGGTAAGTCTGAGCATCGGTTTAAAATTGAATAAAATTAACAAAAATTCAATTAAACTGAAAACCGAAATTTAGTTTAAAGTGAACCGAGTTGGTTTTGATTCTGTCGGTTTGGGATGAATAGAAGATTATTCTTTAAAAAATTTGAACCAAATCGGAATTTAACTGAAACCGAACCAACCGGAACCGAAATTTGAGAAATAAACCGAACCGAATAATATCGGTTTTGGTTTGAACCGACCCATGCTCAGCCTTACACCATGGCTAACCCTATATATATACTCGATCTTTAATTATATCCAAGTATATATTCGACTAAAAAAAATTACTCCCTTAATTGAAAGTAAGTGACGATTTAACACTTAAATTTTAATCAAATTTATATGTCGTTAAATTTAAGATAAGATCGAGTGAGGTATGAGAATTATTATTAAAAATTAGGTTATTTTAGCAATATTTCTTATTCATTGACCCAGAAAAGTGGTGGATAATTAAGTGATAAAATTGAGATAAATTTTAAGATTTTAAATTTAAATAATATTTAGTTAAAATTTGTGTCAAAAGCTACAACGTTCGTTATTTCGAAAATTGTAAATCAATGCAAGAGAAGAAAACTGAATTTCTCTATTGATAAAAATAAATGAATTTATTAAAATAAATTACAAATTAATATACTCTAGTTCATTTAACTATAATTTAAAATTTTCAACGTTTGACAAACAATAATCACATTCTTGCGAGGACCAATCTAGCTACAACATCATATTCTTATTGGTAAGCATATATAGTCGGATCGAACTTTCTATTTTAAGGATAATGTATACATGAAAGATTTACCAAATGAAATTTAACCTTTTCAAGAAATTACATTACTGCTTGCCGGCCATTTGCCACCCTAGCTTCCTAACTCAATCTTTTTACTTTTTAGGTGAAATTATTTAATTAAATTTACATCCTAACTTTTCACACGCTATACAAATTATAATGTACTCGTTTTGTACTCGTTATGGCGGTGTGGCCTGCAAAGTGCAAACTCACCAGTCACCACCGCCTTTTAAAAGATGATCGACCTAACCTAATTAAATGAATTATGATTCGTGCATTGTCGATCGAACCCTAATCAATATATACTGTCAAATCTATAGTTGTCGTCGTCCCCAATTTGTACAGTTGTTTAATTTGTTGTCAACTTTAATTTGTTCTCCCTCTTCTGCCATGTGTGTGTACTCGACAAGTATATATTGAAGGTGGTTGAATTTGGCTTCGGTTGATCGTTATATTATGACTTATTAATAATGGTACGTGTTGTGTTGTTTCCATTTCTTGCTACTTTTTGCCTTTATTGTTGGACTTTGATCTCTTACGTTTCTTGCAATTTTGAGTTCTAAGTTGGTCTGTGGGGGTGCTTGCTTCTTAGCATACTTCATACAGGGGAAATTGAAGGAAACAACCTTTATTTGGGATTATTTGCGGAAAATAGCCTCAACTTTTGACGTTACAATAAATAGCCCTAATTATAGGTAGGTTACAATTATTAGTCTAATGGTCTGTTCGGCGCAGCTTAAATCGAACTTAAGAAAACTTACCAAAGTTTAATTATGTAAATAAATAAGCTATTGTATGTACAAGCAATTGGTGCATGTAGTTGATGAAAGATTATTGAAGCTTAACAGAGTTGAAGGTAGTTCAAATTTTGTCTAAATAATAAGCTATATCCCCCAATCTTGTATGAGCTTATTGAAGCTAGCTTATGGATTTTTTTTCCATATATTACGCTTAAATTATAAATAAAACCTTTTATTTTAAAATCCTTTTGATAATTTCTAACCCTATTATTTAGAAAAATCAACTTCAATTAGCTAGCTAGCTTTGTGCACCGAACATCTAAAAAATTATCTACCAAAATAAATTTAAAATTTTAGCTAATAAATAAGTTTCAGATTTAACTACAACTCATATCAACTTCAACTTTATATCAACTTTATAACGCCGAATGAACCCTAAGGATTTGATCAATTAGTTTTTATATGAGCTGATGATGATATTGTTACTGATATTGCATGCTGAAAATAGATACTTATTTTTTGGATAAGTTATAGGGTGTTCGATATAGTTGCTGATGAGAGTTTATTTAATGGATACTCAAAATCAAACTTTTTATTTCATTTTCCTCAAAAATAATATGAAGTCACATTGAAAGTTGTGCCCCCTACTAAATATATACACACATTTGATGGTCTACTTCTCCGTATGTTAATTGATTTTATGTTGAAATTAATTGAGCTTTATATACACGTGCATTGCATGAATCCAAATCTATTAGTTTACTGACATTAATAATACACTTTGCCCTTATTCAAATTTGGGTGAGGTTAGAAACTTAGAATGTGAAAACTCTAATCTAAGGTTTGATTTTGAGTCCCGCACTTGTGTTCGTCTGTTCAGAATTCATGCTAGCTTGTGTACCCAAAAGTTGTAAGATCGAATTATCGCGGTCTCAAGCCATATACATTTTCACATTGTTGTTTGTTGGGGAAAGTAGTTGACTTGACATTTATCAAATATATTTGTAACCACAAAAACGTCCAAATGTGTAGTGCTACGCACCTTAGTTTATAGCACTATTTCATGACTTTTTTTTGTTGGTGTGTACCACTTGACAACTTATTATTTGTATATGCGCTTGCATGATTACATCTATCTAGTATTGTATTCAAAGGGGGTGTTAAGTTCTTTTTTCGGTCAATGATAATGTTCACGGAAGTCAAAATGGAGACTTTCAAAATACTATCTGAAGTCTCCAACCACTTGACTAGATGTTTGAAGGTTAAAAAGACGTGTAATTGAAATTATAGACAATAGATATTTATAAATAATTAAATATTTATTTGCGATGTCTATTTGAGTGGATATGATGATAAATCCATGAGAACAAAATTCTATTTGATCGAGTTGAAAACTATTTGATCATGTCTGTAATGAGTTGAGTAATATATGAGTTTATATAGTAGGTAATTTTAGTCCTAATTTTTTCATGTGGGAAGTTCTCACCACGTCCTCGTAAGTGACAATTACCTGGTCCAGGAAATTAACCCATATCGAAGCTTGCTCTGATACCATGATAAAGTCCGGTGGATCGATAATCTGGAGGTCATGTGAGTAACGACAATATACAAGCCTAATGAGGTTCCAACCCAAAATCTTATGACAATGAGTGGAGTAACTTATGAGTTTATATAGTAAATAATTTTAGGTCATGTTTGCACATACACATAAATTAGTTTGAAAAGTAGTTTTTTTTTTTTTTTAGTTTTAGATGTGTTTGCATATATAACATAAACTAGTTTATAGTTTTTTTTATTATCTAGGTTTAAATTAAAAGCTTTAAAAATAAAACTTCTCAAGTAGTTTCTAGTTTTTCAAGTAGTTTCTAGAATTTTAAAACAAGCAAAAACGAAAATTTCATAAAAAAAATAAAAATATTAAATATGACAAAACATGGTTTGAAATTAATTTTTATTATTTATCCATTTAAACAAAGATTAGTTTTTTTTTTCAAAAATTACAACTCTTTTATAATTTAATTTTTAAACTACCACTACAATAAAAACTTCAATTAGTTTTTCAATTATATATATAAATACATAATCCTAATTTTCCCACGTGATGGAAACTCTCAACGCTATAAAAAAACCCTAGTGCAAAACTTTTTAAAAGTTAAAACCTACCAAATGTGTGTAACCCAAATTGAATTTTTAGTTACTTTTTTTTAAGAGAAAATTGAGTATTTTAGAAGTTTGAATATTTTTTAGAAAATTGAGTACTTAACCCCAACCTTACAAAGTGTGAGACAGTCTAAAATAGGCTCAATAATCATGTTGTATGAAAATTTGTTAAAAAAAGCGTAGTTGGATTTTTATATTGATGTCTGGCTTTTGTGCAACACCATTTATTTTTGCCTTTACTTTAGCATTTTATACTCCAATGTTTAAACAAGTAAGGCTGGAAATGGTAGAAAGTGCTAGACATTATAATTGGATTTACTCCATGAAAGGATTTGTTTCGGTAAAGGAGTAGATTTATTGTCACTCGAAAAAAAAAAACAGAAGATTTGAGCGATATTGGAGGTGCTTTCATGGCTTCTTAATGTGCCTATACTTATTGAGAACCAATCATAATGTGGACAATCATGAATTGGATATCATATAGTTGGGCTTTTTCTAAGGCTTTTGGGCCAAAAGTGATGTGTAGTGACACTTTTGATGATCGTGAGTTTTTTTTTAAAAATGAATTATATATTATAAAATAATAAAATTTTCAATATTTTATACTTTTTAATATGAAATCTATCAATAAGGATACTTTTAGTGCAAAACTTATTCAAGAATTTCATATTATAAAACTCTTGAGTGAGTTTCATATTAAAAAGTGAAGAAGTGCAATGAAGCTTATTATAATTTTATGCATGCAACTTGCTATGAAATTCTAAATGTGAGTAGTCTTAGGGTCTGTTCAATAACTAGGTGTTTATCGGTACTGAAGCTTATGATGTTGACAGTTCATAAACTTTTTGATGTTGATGTTAAAATTTAGTGCTGAATATTTTTAAGCACTTAATTTCATGGTATTTGTACCAAAAAGCTTCAGCACCGTCAACACCATAAGTTTCAACATCGATAAACACCCAATTGTCAAACGGACCCTAAATCTAAAAGGTCAAATATACAACCCAAGTTTTTTGGAATGTTTAAATAATTCTAAAAAGGTCAAATATACAAACCAAGTTTTTATTTTCAAAAGGACAAGTAATGTGAATTTAGGCTGTCTTGTACCTTTTGGGTTTTCTTTTAACAATTGTGAAAGATTGTTATCCCACATCGGAAATTCTGATATAACTTGTCCAACATATATACCCTTGGACTCCTCCTCTTATTGCCAATTGGTTTTAGGATGGAACCCCATGGGCTTGTGTGTTGGGCCTGACGCGCATAAGCGCATGAACCGGACGTGTGTACCCCCCACGTCATATTGGCCTACCGAAATTTAACATGGTATCAGAGCCGTTCGATCTGGGTCTCGACTCCTGGTCTATATGGGCTGGCCGGCCTAAAGGCATGTCGTCAAGTTGCAACTGGCATATTGCGGGGCCAGGCAGTTGCACTTGAGGGGGGCGTCTCCATGGGCTTGTGTGTTGGGCCTGATGCGCATAAGCGCATGAACTAGACATGTGTGCCCCCCACGTCATATTGACCTACCGGAATTTAACAACAATAATGTCTGTTTTCCTAATGTATCTTAGTTCTTACAAATGTATGGATTTATCCATTTTCTCAACGATGAACAAATGTATGGATATATCCATTTATGAAAACAACTAAGATTCCTTGAATTGAAGCAATTCTAGCACTCTAACAACCCTGTTATTAAGTTACACATGGCGAGGTTTAGCAACAACAATGAGATCAGAAATCTTGTGCATGGATATACCAAAAGCTTCTCTAAGATCCAAATCCTTTGCTTGTACACCGAGCGGAAGCTCCCAATCGAATCCATGTATGAGTTGGGCCAAGGCAAGCTCAACCGTCAATGCACCAAATGCAATCCCGGGGCAGCCCCTTCTTCCCGCGCCAAATGGTATGAGCTCAAAATCTTGCCCTTTGAAATCAATGTTGTTCCCAATGAATCTACTAGGATCAAACTTTTCGGGTTCAGGCCAAGATCTTGGGTATCTCCCTATAGCCCAAGCATTGATGAAAACTCTCGTTTTGGCCGGGATTTCATATCCATTGAGCTTTACGGGCTCAATGGATTCCCTTGGGACTAATACGGGCACAGGCGGGTGAAGCCGAAATGTCTCCTTGACAATTGAATTAAGGTAGTGAAGTTGTGGTAAATCACTCTCAACCACCACTTTTCTTTCTCCAAGTGTGTTTTTGATCTCTTCTTGTGCTCTTTTCATAATGCTTGGGTTCATAATGAGTTCCGTCATTGCCCAATCGAGGGTGATGAATGTCGTGTCAGTTCCTGCTGCAAACATGTCCTATACCAATGAAAATATGTTATAAGTTATAAGTGACTTTTAATATATGTTGTTACAATGTTACTGCAAAAAGGGTCCTAGTTAAGCGAGCAAAGTAGCTCAAAAGCCAAAGATGTTGTATTGTATTTTTAGGGCCTTTTCTATAGGTATAAAGTTAAAGATAAAATCTATTTATATTGGATTTGGGACTTTTCCTTGTGCATTTATATAAAAGTATAAAGATACCCTATATTCTTTCACTTCAACATAATTTTCCCTGTTTACAACACAATCATTAGACAAATTGTAAAAGAAATTAACCAAACAAGTTACAATTGTAAAGAACATACCAAGAGAATGGCCTTGACATTGTCCATGGTGAGCGAAATCTCTCCGGTTTCATCCCTTTGAACATCGAGCAAAACATCAAGAAGATCCTTGGTTCCCTTCTCCTCTCTAATTGGATCAAGATGCTCTTCAATCACCTCATCAAAGAACTTATCAAATCGATGAAACGTCTTCTCAAGCCTCCTCTTATGACCCGTTAAAGTATGCACAAACTCCTTGCTAGGAAAAAAGTCTCCTATACTAAACCCTCCAAGCAACTCTTGATACTCATTGAGCATGGTTTGAAACCCATGTTTATCATACTCTCCTCCCTCGGAAAAATTCCTGCCTAAAACTACCCGACATAGCACATCATTCGCGTATAACCCTAGCAACTTAGTAAGATTCACCGTTTTATGATTCATGGCCTCCTTAACTCGACAACAAAGATGCGCTACCTCCTCTTCTCGCACAAATCCATATGAATTAACTCGTTTTGTGCTCAAGAGCTCGAGAATGCAAATCTTCCTCACGTGCCTCCAATAAGCGCCATAGGGCGAAAAGACAATATTGGTGCAATTGTAGAAGAGCCACTTGGCGGAGAAGAGTTGAGGTCGGCTACAAAAGGCGAGGTCATGTGTTTTCATGACTTCCTTGGCCGTCTCAGGGGATGAGACGAATACGGTTGGGATCTCACCGAGCTGTAAGAAGATGATTGGGCCGAGTTTTCCAGTTATTCGAGCAAGAGAGAGATGGGGCATTTTTCCTAGTTGATGGAGGTTTCCAATTATAGGAAGCCTTGGAAGGCTTGGTGGGAGGTTTTGGAATTGTTTTGAAGGAGTTTTGAGTTTGTGGATGATTTTGAGTGAAGTGAGTAGGAGAATGAGTGCACAAAGTATGAAAGGAAGCAAGTTTTCGAGTAGGATCTCCATATTGTTGATCAACTTCTTTCTTTCTTGTTTGTTTAGCAATGATTTTGTACTTGTAAACTATCAATCCATCTCACTAAGTAGGAAGAGATTTGATCTATGGTACACTGTGTTTGAACCATTTTTTTTAAAATTGTGAAATTGTACAAGTCCCAATGAGACAAGAATGTCTTTGAACTTGTGAATGATTTGTTTGGAAATTAGCCGTTCAAGATAGAGTTGTGACGATAGAGCTGGCCTTGGTGGGGTCACACTTCCCATGCTGTGGCCACGATTCGCATGGCTCGCACAATCACACAATAAATCAACTTGTTTGTCATTTTTTTGAGATCTTCTTGATCTTGGCAGCCATGATATCACTATCATATGAGTGGCTTGATCGATGAATTTCTTCTTACATAATTTGTACACTAATCCCTCCCTTTCACAATACATGTATTTTAAGTAATTTATACATTATTTAAAAAAGCTATCAAAAATACTAATTTATTCTCAATTATTATCTTACTTTTTTACTTTATTAGAAACCGATATTAATATATAACTTATCATTAATTATATGGATAAATATGTAAAATAGAGACCAAAATAGTTAAAAAGACATGTATTGTGAAATAAAGAATACATTGTGAAATGGAGGGAGTATTACATATGTACCACATTATATGACCTTATATGTAAAGGCATGAACTTCACTTTTATTCGGAAAGTAATGTTTTCCGTAAACAAGTTCCTTTTTTTTTTTTTTTTGCCTTGATTCAAGGCAAAAATTAATAATTTCTAGGTAATGTAGTACAAAGACTTTATCTTTGTGTTAGCCTAAACAATTTGATAGTTTCAATCTACACCCGGGAACTCGTTTTATAGTGTGATAATAGAAATGATAAGTATTATCGTGTGTGTCGTTTCCATTTCGTGTAGTATTCGGTTATGAATAATTGTATGCTTTATCGAAAAGAAACTCTCTACATGGGCCGGACCAGCCCATTATGGGCCCAATTATGGTTTGGACTAGATACATGGTCGGGAATTATTTCACATCTGGATTGGAAGTTATATTACTTGGACATAACCCCCTTATGATTTGTTTTAATGGTTCTAATCAAATTCTTTGTAACATGCAAGTCATGGGGATTTGGGGTTTTAAGTTTAAATGTTTCATTTTTCATGTTGGTGGAAACTAGTTTTTAGGTGAATGGTTATTTTTTATTACTTGGAAACATAAAAAGTAGAAAAAGGTGCATAAATTTTAAGAGTTTTAAAAGTAGTTTTTTTGTGTGAAAAAGTAGTTTTGGGGTGCATAAATTTTAAGAGTTTTAAAAGTAGTTTTTTTGTGTGAAAAAGTAGTTTTGGGGAACAAATAGGACAATTTCGGGTTGAAAATTCATCATCTGAATCTTTGGTTTGGGTCAACTTTGATAAGTCTAGCCTTTGGTGCCATTTGGAGATTAGCTTTTTTCTAGGACCTTTTATATGATGGTGCACGAATATATATAAATAGTGCACTAACATACAAAATAGATGACCTTTGCGAGGGGAGAATGACGAAGGCACCCCGCAGCTCCCACAAGAAAGGGACTCTTGATAGGATTTGAGGCGCGTGATACCAACAGAGTTTCCCGCCCCATCAGAAACATAAGGTTACGGATGGACAAACCCTTTTGTTCACATTCAGCACACACTCTCTCCATAAAAGACAAAGGAAGGATTTGAGACCTAGATCAAGGGGAAACACATTGTTCACTCAGCGCGCTCATGTAACAAAAGTTACGAATCACAAGACGACTCCCGACGTGAGATGCGTGTTATTCGCAACTGCAAGATCATCTTGAAGGAAGTAATGGGGCATGACCTAAGCACAACACGGTGATTTCTCCCATACCAGAGGATCCAGTAAGATCAAGACCACACCCTTGACCAATTAGGATGTGTCGCATTCCTCCACCAATCAATACCCACTGTTTTCTCCACCAATCAAACTGCAACACCTCACTCGTCCCACATCGGGAAAGCATCATAGCAGCTTCTTTCGGATAGATCTACAAATAGTTGGCGAGGCCAAAGGTTACAAGGGTCGATAAACATCTCTAGCTCAAGACTTTCTTGTTAATGAAGATTCAACGTGTTGAACATTCGAAAAGACCGCTCTACTTTCAAAACAAACTTAATAAAAAGACTTCAAGTCATCTAAAGAGAAACAAATTCTAGTGGGAGTGTAAACCACGCGCACAATCTGAAATAAGGCGTAGTTAATCTATTTGTAACACATGTGAGGACATATGTTATAAATTGAACCAAATCAAATTAATCTATAACCTTAAAATCACATCATTGTCCTGGAAGAGATTCTTCAGTTTTGTCCATGCCGACAGGGCTGTGGAGTTTGGAGCGAGAATTGTGAAAATCAATTCCGACTAGATGGTGGCGTAGATCCATTGAAGGATGATGACATCTAGTTGACCCCATAGATCATCATTGATGTCAGTCGGGTGAGGGACCGCATGGTCGATGAGCGCGGGTGACAACCTTAAAAAGTTTAGACCATGTATTGTACTTCGTATTAGATTGATCGAGTACAATAGGAATAAAAATTTTGATATTGGAGACACCCCAAGCCGAGTGGAATGGCGTCTTGGAGTACTCGGAGGCGCCTGAGTTCGATCCCGAGGCGATACGACGTGACCTGCTTGTCTGAAATTAGATGGATCGGTGACCTTCGGATTAACGTCCTTGGGGTCAGTCATGTTGGCTAGAGAAGTGGAGGTTAGATGGTTCCAGGGGTGGCGAGAGGTGGGGGCAGCCGTCGGCCTCTAGGATCGACCGGTAGGTTAGGCGAGAGGAGGAGCGGCGATCGGCAAGGGAGAAGTTGGCGCTGGAGGAGGGGGCTATGGTTAGGGTTTCAGCCACGTGATACCATGAAAATAATTGGATAAAATCCCCCTTGGGGTCCTCATTCTCATTATACTGATATATATACAGATATAACACTTGGGCTACAAGTTAGGACAAAATATAATACAATATATACGTGCTAATAATATGGAGATTGTGCGGTAACGAGACTAACATATATACAAGCCTAATGAGGTTCCAAACTCAAAATTAAATGATAATGGATGTGATAACTCACTAAGTTATATACTAATTAAGCAATTTAGTCTCAAGTTTTCTATGTGAGATAACTCTCCAGTCAAGTCTCAACGAATAAATAATATTTCTGGTAACTGAACCCAACAATGAAAGGAAGAATATATTCTGTATTTATAAAAATACAAGTAGAAAGAGGCGGTGTTGTTATAACCACTCCATATTGCAATTTATATGCAGTACGTTTTTTTTTTAATTTTTGGATTATTAAAATAGTGATTACAGATAAACCGCCAAAATGAAAAGTAATAGTAGTACTTAATTAAAGAAACAGATTCCCCCTCTTATCATGATAAAATCAATCATAAAAAGTTGTTTGTTTTCTTAAACTGATATTAAGTCGAATTTTTTTCCTTGTAAGATAGTGATTTGTCACTTTTGATATGAAGGTGAGTTGTAACTTGTAAACTCTTGCAATTGCTATATATATATATCCCTTATCTTAATTGCATGGCTAACTTCCATGATCCATCCATAGCAATCTCATTAAAACCAATCTATTAATTAACCTAGTGATCATCGAAAAACAGGTAATTAAGCATGGCTGTATCTTCGGTCTTGCTTGGTCAATCCGACGTCGTCGCTCGTCCTATTGCAGACTTTCACCCTTGTGTGTGGGGCGATCAGTTCCTCAACTACACGCCTAATGACGAGGTAATTGATATGTACAATTAAATAAGATTTTTTATATAATTGCATGCGATAACCATTAATATTTGTTGATTAAATTCGATTATTATTAGTTTTAAATTATGAGTGTGTTTTCGGATCGGAAATTTAATGAATCAAACCCTAGCTAGTATATATATGATTCATTGAGTTACTCATTCTATTACAAATTGGTTTTAAGATGGAATTTACTAAAATTATGTGCTAGACATGTCTACATGTCTTCTTGTTTACCGACCAACAAACTTTCTATATTGTATCGGAGCGATTTGATCCTTAATGTATTAATAGCCTTGTTTATCTATAATATTAATATTAAAGAAACGTTACTATTAAACTTAAAAAATACTCCGTATTAACTTAATGTCAAACTTCTAAAGTTGTCTTACAACAATATTAAAGTTTCAACACAAACTAGTATCTTCAATTTAACCCATTCAATCTTTAATTTTCTGCTTAGTAAATTAAAAGGAAAAACCCATTCAATCCTTTTTTTTAAAAATCTTAATAGGCCTATTTTCAATACTATTGTCTTTCCCTTAAATAGGGTCTCTATATTTCGGAACCCATGACGATTGCGCTACGTGGCCTACCCTAATAGCAGTCTTTCTCATCTACATGGGTTGGGCTTAGCGTGTCGCTAAGTATCAATTATCTACCTAGCTTGTTTATCGAGATAGGGTTTAACTAGTTACTACCCGTCTATTATTTACGTTATTTACCTAACTATCTCCAGGTGTTAGCTTAGTCAACCCCATTGCACTTGAGAGAACGTTCCCACATCATAAATTTAATAAATAGGTCCATTTACCTTTCTACCAGCCCACAAACTTTCAACACCATAAATCATACAGTTTTGCTTTTACTCAAGATCTTAAATATTCTTATAATAAACCCTTAAAACACATTAATTTTTGTCGATCAAAGCAATCAAAACCTTCTTAATTAATTTCTAGCCTATTTATTTTATAACTTCTCACGAGGCAGCAAGATTATCAAAATGAAAATTCCACCCAAAAAAAAAGATTATCAAAATGAAAAAACATGTCTAAATTAATTAGTCATATTTATAGTACAATTTAATTAATCAGATTTGAATTTGCATTGTCACACAGGACGTGGAAGCAAAGAGGAAGAACGAGCATGAATCACTGAAATCAGACATTAGAAGAGAGCTTCTTCAAACTGTTGATATGCCATTGGCAAATCTCAAGCTAATTGACACAATTGAACGTCTTGGGGTGGCTTATCACTTTGAGAAACAAATTGAAGATTCATTGAAACAAATGTACGATGCATACAAGGAAAATGTCGACCAAGACAACAATCTTGACTTGTATCATACTTCTCTGAGATTTCGAATCCTAAGGCAACATGGGTATTATGTATCATCTGGTAAGATAAAACTTACAATATAATATGTTTTTAGTTTGATTCAAAAGTAGCAACATATATATATATATATATATATATATATATATATATATATATATATATATATATATATATATATATAGTATGAAACAAACTCTTGTCCTGAAACGAACTCTTATCCTGAAACAGATGCACTTTTTCTATTTCAGAGCACACTTTTTCGGATTTGCACTTTACGTAGTTTTCAATGCACTTTTCGTATTTTTTATAGTGGATTTTTCAGATTGCACTTTTAGTATTTTACAATGCACTTTTATATGAAAAGTGCAATACGAACTAGAAAAAGTGCATTCGTTTCACGTTTTAGGATAATAGTTTGTTTTATTTAAACTAAACTCCATATATATAATATGGGTTTTTTTCCTATCATACGTTTTTAGGGCATATAATGAAGATCTTTAATTAATTAGAAAATTTTGGTTAGGTGAATTTTTATAAGATTATTTAAGATTTTAGTTATAGAGTTAATTAATGGCTCTTTTCTTGGTCAAATAAAGTTAATGGTTCTTTTAGAGTTTAGTTTCTAAAATAAATATTTTTATAATGTGTTTTAAAAAATTGGTTAGGTGTCATTTTATAGGATTATTTAAGATTTTGTTTATAAGGTTTATTATTTTCTTTTAGGGTTTAGTTTCGTAAACTAATATTTTTATACTATGTCATCTGGACACAACATAGAAAAATGTTACTGCTATATACAATATATGTTTTCAATGATAACCTATATGCCTTAGGTATAGATTAAGAACCATAAATTGGAAATAATTTATTAAAATATATTATATATGGTTATTTAATTTTTTAACAGTGTTTATAAACTTTCTTTTAGATTTTTAATTAATAAAATCGACATTCTTATCGTATAATTTTAGGGCACAGGTTAGAAAAACCGTTTCTTTTTCAGTTCAGACAATTTCTAATGTTTCCATTTTGGAACAGATATTTTGATAAGATTCACCGATGGGCATGGAAAATTTGACGAGTCATTGAAGAATGACGTGGCTGGCCTTCTAAACTTATATGAAGCAGCATATCTTAGAGGTCATGGAGAAGATATATTGGATAAAGCTCTTGAGTTTAGCACTGCTCATCTCAAAGTTATTGTTGAAGAGAACAAGCATCATCCATTAGCACCACAAATTGCTAGGGCCTTGGTTTACCCAATTCACAAAGGTGTAATTCTGATTGAATCTAGGCATTACATCTCTTTTTATGAGAAAGATCCTTCTCACATGGCCTCCCTTCTAAGGTTCTCAAAGCTAGAGTTTGATCTTGGACAATCTTTACACAAGGAGGAGCTTCAACTAATTACCAAGTATGAAATCTAGATCTCTCTCTCTCTCTCTCTCTCTCTCTCTATATATATATATATCTTATATTAATTTTGGTGCATTCTAATTAGATTCAGTTATTTTTCTCACATAACTGAATGCTATTTTGTCTATCATTCTGATGATATGTTTAGTTTAGAGGCGCATCCTTTTTGACCACCTAGATCTTGCTTAATTGAGCGGGACTATACTAGCCTACTCTACAATGATAATGTTGATATATCTTATTGTTATTGTTATTTGTATGATGAGATTCGAGTATCTGTTCTTTATTGGCACAAGAAGAACATTCTGGATTTTCTGCTACAAGATATGCTACTAACACTATCTCATAACAAAAAGCGTGTGTTTTTTCGTTTCTGTATATGAGACAATATTAATGCTAGCATATCTCGTAACAGAAGATCGTTCCTATAAAGGTTGAACCAAATAAGTATAACAATGATTAACTGCATGATTTCTTAAATATAGGTGGTGGAGAAGCTTTAACTTTCGTAAGACATTGCCATTCATAAGAGATCGGGTGGTAGAGGCTTACCTTTACAGCGTCTCAATCTTCCATGATCTCAAATTTTCTGTGGCGAGGATAGTATACACAAAGGCATTTTTGGTCTTAACTATCTTGGATGACATGTATGATTCATTTGGCACAATTGAAGAGCTAGATGTTTTCACTAAAGCTCTTGACAAGTACGTAGTCGATTAATCTTTTTTTTTTATCTATTTATATATACATATTTAAGTTCAAGTAAAACGATTATTACTATACAATGGTGTGCATAATCTGTGTGCATAATTTTGAGTTGCAAATATATGAATTTGAATGACTGTATTTATATATATATATATAATTAGATTATATATGGTGAAACAGACTATTGTAGAAGAACAAAGCAAATAATATAGGACGAACAATTGCTAAATCATGTATTAAATTGTTAGATAAAATATATATATATATATATATATATATATATATATATATATATATATATATATGTGTGTGTGTGTGTGTGTGTGTTCCTACGTCGAAAGAACATGACAAAATTTCACTAGTATACAAGGAATGATGAAACCCCTAGTCATTCGCTTAAACTTTTGGGTTAGAAGATGAATCCAACTTTATATGAAAAATGGTTAAAAACTCGACACGTCACCTATTTATTTCGATCATCAAACTAACATAAATATATATGATGAATTCAGGTGGGACAAAAGTTGCATAGATGGACTCCCTGACTACATGAAGCTGTTTTACAAAATTCAGTACGATACGTACAAGCAATTTGAACATGATGTGGCTTCAATGGATATTAAAAACTATGTTCCCTATGCTATACAAGAGGTAGCAAGATCTGATCGTATATGTATAAGAAGTTTACTCATCATCCTTTCGATATTAACACATTTTGCCCCTTTCCTTTCCTTTCCTTTTTTCTTGTAGGTTATAGCTTTATCTAAAGCATACTTACAAGAAGCTAGATGGTGCAAAATGAAGTATGTTCCAACGTTTGATGAGTACTTCGACAACGCACTTAGGAGTAGCGCGACAACCATGATGTCGGTTGTTTCTCTGTTATTCAACTATGTTGAAGTGAGTGATGCCAAGAAAACTCTTGAAAGTGTTTCTGCAAATTGCAAGCCACAGAGAGCTACATGTATAATCGGTAGATTCGTGGATGATTTAGTCGATTACGAGGTAAAAATCACTATACATGATTGTTTTCTTAATTGTATTGGTGGATGTCCAAAACAACACAACAAATGGTTATATTAGTAAGAACGCCAATTTGGAAAATTAAACCTTAAAAGTAAAATAATGAACCTGTTAATGTACCTTGAATCTATCGTTGATTGGTACCCATAAGGGGTTCGGGGGCAGTGCCTCCTAACGGTGGTATAGGGGGCAACGTGCCCCGAAAAAACAATATGTTATGTATTCTGTTATTGGGTCTATTGTGATCTATTTGAACCTACGACCTGTAATTTGAATTAGGGTTTCTAGAGTTCATATATATACATATATATACTCTGGAAACAACTCATAATTGTACTATAAAATCTGGATAGTTTGCCTCGTAGTAAAATAAGTTCTCCTTTTGGATGTGGACATAACCAACACAACGTTGCTGAAACCACGTAAATCTGTGTGTTCTTATTGTTGTTCTTGTTGAATCTTTTCACATCCATAATAACAAAACTTGAAAACATATATTTAATTACACTTGAACATTCGTTACAGTGGGACAAACATAGAGACCATGTGGCTGGAGGAGTAGATTGTTACATCAAACAACATGGTGTCTTCAAGGAAGAGGCTTTTAGGGCGATTAATGTGCTCATCGAGGATGCATGGAAAGACTTAAATGAGGAGATATTTCGTCCCGTAACTCCAGTTGCTAGTTGTTTGCTACCTTATATCTACAACTTTTGTCGCATCATGAACTTCGTCTACAAAGGTGAAAAATTTACACAATCGTTAGCCAGCGGATGAAGGATAACATTAAACTTCTGTTCATTGAGCCTCTCTCCATATAAAAGTTTGAGGCTGGCTTAGTGTTTTCCATGAATCACAAAAAAATAAGTTGGAGGTATCTACGTACTACCACATATTATCATAAGTTTGTTGGAGATGTTATTATTTCTGCTTTTGTTTTTGCCTACAATAATGAGTGTGCCTATGGTTAACTAGGCATCATATGATTGTCATCAAGCCAATAAAAGATATAAGTCGTGTGAATGTACGGATCATATACTTGTATATTCAACGCTTATATAGTCAATGTAACAATATGTTTGTGATTGTGAGAATAATTACTCTCTTATGTTGAGCACCTTCATCCTCAATGTAATAATATGTGCTATCATAATGTGACAAAGTCTACACTAGCTCTGTTTTTATTTGATATTTCAACTTCACATTTTGTTGATTACTATGAATTTGGAGCTACATAATTATTGTCTAAAATTTGAAACTTTGGGTTTCAGTTGGAAGAAGAGAAAATTGAAACTTGAGTTACGACAACTTTGACCTTCGATGATTGAACTAGAACTTTTTTCTCTCATATTTTTAAAGCTTAAAACTGTTACTAAGAAAAACACGCTTAGAACACTTCTTGCGCCTATTTAGTTCTATACCTAAGATATATGGAATTGGATTGGATATAATCTATCATGTTTTATTGTATGGTATTCAGGGGCGCACGGATCCAAGATTGTTCGGAAGCGGGGGTGGAGTGTTACTGACTGTGGCATCATTCAAAACTCGTCAAGTCATTCACCCGCGCCTCCAGTCTCCGCATGCCGCATGTCTTCTCGGGCTTTGATAGTTGTCCAACCGCTAGTCTCGTCAAACTCTTGCTTGTTCCCGCCCCTTACATCTTAATTATGAATTGGGTATAAATGGTTGAATGAGAAATCCTAAAATTTGGATAAAAGTCAATTTTATTTTAAATAAATTAAGGTCAAAACAATGCACATACCAATCATGCTTCAACTATCAAAGATTATCTTCTCTTTTACAAGAAGATCCACAGACATTCACATTATTCCAAGATAATTAAAATAGTCACAAACACATTGATTACACTACTAGAAAACGCGCATATAGCAAGGAAATTATAGCTAGGAATATTCTGTGTGGGTAAGTTTGCGGGAAACGGCCACAACATCTCCCACAAATCTCAAATTTTTTGGCTGTTTACCCATGAAATTCACGGTTGGTGCTACATTTGTGGGAATATTGTCGCGAAATAAACACACAGCTAAGTCTGATTCTAATTTTGTGGCCATATAGCCATGAAATAATAGGTTGTGGCCATGGCTGTGGCCATATTGACGCGAATATATTACGAAGCTAAAATCGGTTCTAAATTTATGGCAAATTTGTCGCGAAATAATCATGCGGCTAAGTTCGATTCTAAGTTTGTGGCCATATAGCCATGAAAATATTGGTTGTGGCTAACGTTGGAGCTATATTGACGCGAATTTTTGACGGAGCTAAAATCGGTTCTAAATTTTTGGGCAATTTGTCACGAAAGTATCACGCAGCTAAATTCGATCTTAAGTTTGCGGCAATATAGCCATGAAAATAGGGGTTGTGGCTATACTTGGAGCTATATTGACGCGAATATATTACGAAGCAAACTTCGGTTCTAAATTTATGGGCAATTTGTCCCGAAATAATCATGCAACTAAGTTGGATTCTAAGTTTGTGCCAATATAGCCATGGAAGTGTTGATTGTGGCTATACTTGGAGCTATATTGGCGTGAATATATTACGAAGCTAAAATCGGTTCTAAATTTCTGGGTAATTTGTCGCAAAATAATCATACAGCTAAGTTCGATTCTATGTTTGTGGCCACATAGCCAAGAAAACATGAGTTGTGGCTATAATTGGAGCTATATTACCGCGAATATATTACGAAGCTGAATTTGGTTCTAAGTTTATGGGGAAATTGTCACGAAAATAAGCATACAGCTAAGTTGGATTCTAAGTTTGTGGCTATATCTATTAATTAAGTAAAAAAAATGAAAAAGAAATCTTGAAACCTATTATTCAAAAACCATATCAAGACTCCCAAATTACATAACAACTGCATAAGGACCTAGTAGCTCGGATCCTCAATTTCTATGAGAAATCGTAAGACAATAATTAAACAACAAGAACTTTAAAAAACCCAACAATGCACAATTTTTTTTTGCCAAAACTTAATCTAAAAATGCACATACAAAGCTCCTATATAAATGCATAAATTATCCAACACAATCTTAGCAAATGTCTTCAACACAATCTCAACACAATTTCAATGTCTTCAACACAATCCTAACAAATGACTTCAAACACAATAAGATTCAAACACAATGGGCAACACAATCCTCTAATGTCACTACAACCATGTTCCTCTTCTTTGCTACAAGTCTAAAATCCATAAACTACAAGTCTAAAATCCATAAAACCAACACAATCCTCTAAACGTCTTCCTCTTCCTCTTCCTCTTCCTCTTCCTCTTCCTCTTCCTCTTCTTTGCTACAGCCTACATCCTCATCATCGTCACTAGACAGGTAAAGCTCGACATCTTCATTTTCCATTTCTCGAGCATAAAAGATTTTGTTCAAAAGAGTACTCATATAAGGATCCATGCCATTTTTCCTGAAAAACTTGTAAGCTTTGCACTCCTACAATACAAGATACTTACAAGTTTAAAAGATAATAGAACACCATGGAACACAAGAGAAATTAAACCTACTAAGAGTCTAAAAAATATAAATAAAAACAACATGGAACACAAGTCCAAGTAAACCTTAACAAATGAAAGCAAATGTCCAATACTCTTCTATTACATTTTACAAGGTAAACCCTAGATGATAAGTAAGATAAAATTATGACCGTGAAAACAAACATCATTCATTAGATTCAATAGGTTTGAAGTCATCAATTACTGGTCGAACCTTTAAATTTTATTAGGATACGTTCTAGCAGAATATTCATTATTCGGCAATAAGATGTCACAAGCCCACAACTTCTTTAACTCTACAAGTCTAAGTCTTAAATAAACACAAATATCAACCATAATCAATCAAGAAATAGGAATACAAGAAACTAGATGATATAGACGCGTACACTTTAAAAATGAAAGCATGGTGAATTTGCACTTACTTTGTATTTTCCCGCCCACCACTCGTCGTGACCAATAATTTCCCAGGTACTTTCATTCCACATGAGACCCCCCTTCGTTTCTTTGAAAAGACTCCATATCTTCCAAAGCCTATAATAGTGGTTATACCTTGATTGCGCAGTGATTCTCGTGGACAAACACCCAGTCTCAGCCATGAATCGCTGGTGGACATCAACCCAGTTAGGGGGGGGGGGATCATCAAGGGGAGGACTAAGCTCTAAAACAACTTTGAGGAAGATCATCTCTTGGTCATGATTCCAGTTCATTGGCATTGCAACAATCTGTGAAGAAAAGAAATGGAAAATTATCAATCGTAATTGACAAGATCATGAGTGGAAAAAATGGTGAAAGAAAAGTGGTCAAGTTGTGTATCACAGCATATTATAGCAATCAAACTAACTTCATTTAGAGGCCATTGACAATTTAATTGACAAAATCAATCGTAATAGCAATCAATAAAAGTGGTACATTCTTATCCAGTTATTAGAAAGATCAAACCAAAATGGAAATGACGTAATTGGTACGAAGATTCAAAAATTCAGCACTATCAGGAGAAAAAAAAACTAATCTATTTTGCAACATTTTCAGATTGAAACACACAATAATCCTCCTGAAAACAGAGAAGAAAGTGGAGAGAGTAACATAAACCCTATACTATATAGATCATCAAAGAACAAGATGTACTCTGTTTTCCCAGGCCACACCTTCACATGGGCACCTTCAAAACTACCAAGCTTCTCTGTATTTTCAATTACCTGACCAACCTCAAGAAATTGTCACTCCGCACTATGAAGGTCAAACTTTTCCACAAGAGGAGTCAGAACAGGATACTAATGTACCATTCTCTAAGAGCAAGTGATAGCACAAAGAAGCCCATGAAGGTTTATGTTATGAAGAGGTTCAAGCAAGGTAAGATGGCTGATATTTATCCAGAAAATTTACTAGTCAATTGTAAGTAGGATACCACAGGTATCATTCTCCTTTGGGTTTTGTGGGAATCCTCTCATATACCATAGGTCATTTACTTGGTGTTGTGCAAATTTTCCCTCTACACACTTGTAAGATTTAGCATGATAAACAACCACATAAAAACTAGTGTAGTATTCTATCAAATGAAGGAAGCATCCAACATTATACTATTAAGAAAACTTTGTCACATATAATAACTGGATAGGAATGTCACATATAATAACTGGATAGGTCCTGTGGGAAAATACACTTAGTTGTAGAAGAAAGACAAGATTAAAACCTCAATTATACCTAAGATTTTGACTAGATCTAGATCCAATGTGGAATTGACGACTAGATCACTGAGCATTATCCAAGTTTTCAATCTACTATCTTTTCACATACTAACACATCATTGTCATAAACACAACACAAGAAATTAATAAAGCTAAAAACCTGTGATCTCCTAGGATGGCGTTTGAAGGCGTTGCCGGTGTGGAAGTTGAGGAAGTTGAGGATGGCGCCGAGATGCGGAAGTTAACTCGAGAGAGATGGAGAGCGAGGGAGATGGCGTTTGAAGGCGTTGCCGGTGTGGTGGGCGGCTCCGTCTTGTGAGAGGGAGACGGTGTAACGGCCGAAATTGGGTGAGGGAGAGAGTGGGAGGCGCTCGTGAGAGAGAATGAGAGAGAGGCGCTCGTGAGGGAGAGAGTGGGAGGCGGTCGTGAGGGAGGAGCCGAAATTGAGATGAAACCCTAAAAATTGGGTGAGGGAGGGAGATAAAGGCCGCTCGGGTTGGGCCGGGAAATCCTAACATCCAAGCATATGGGCCGAATTGGATATGGCCTTTTAAGTGAGCCCAAAATGCATTCGTGGCCATTTTTGTGGCCAATTTCCTGGCTAATTTGAATTTGCATTTTCATTAAATCCTATTCGTACCAACCTCATTCAATTCTCAACTACCATTGCATATGATTCGTCAAAACCCTCATTCTCACCACTTATTTCTCATTCTCTCTCAAAATTCTCCCTCTCAACAATATTCTCCCTCTCAACAATATTCTCTCACCAAAAAATAATGTGACTCAAATCTTGAAGATTATATATACTCTACACATTTTGAAGATAATTTAAGAGGTGCACATCTGATTTGGATCAGGTAAGTTAGTTACAAAGAGGTTTTAGTATTACAAGTTTAATTTTAGATTTAGGGTATTTAGTATATATTTGTGGGTTTTGCTTTTTTGTTGATATTAACTTAAGTTTATTTGGACAAATTTACAGAATTATCGATGGAAAATCGTGATTGGATGTATGATAGATGGCTTCCTGGTGGTGGTGGTTACAATAGCGAATTTGTTGATGGTGTTCAGAGATTTCTTGAATTTGCAAAATCTCAAAAGCATTTCATGGATGGGGATAAGATAAAATGTCCTTGTTTGAAATGTAAGAATGGGCGATTTGAGGATGTAGATAATGTCCGCGTTCATCTGTTTAGAAAAGGCTTTGTTGACAGTTATTATTGGTGGACTGCACATGGAGAGTCACCATTTTCCAATGCGCCCCCTTTGGAGGAGTTGTCTTCCACCTCAAATCCTAGTGATATGAATCTCTTTGGGATTGGGATGCATTTGTTTGATAATTTGAATCCCACGCAAATAATGGTGTTTGATGCAGCTGGTCCAAGTTTTGTTCCACCCCCATGGTTTGACACAGGCACTTCTTATAATGAGCCAAGTAGTAGTCCTTTAGAGGTGGGTGAAAGCCATGACCTTGAAGAAGGAAGTTACTTAGAAGAATCGGCAACAGTGTTTGGTCCTGGCAACGAGGAAATGTCTTTATTATCTGAGCGCTTTGTTGATGTATTGAGAGAAGCAGATCGGCCATTATATGATGGTTCTCACATGTCACAGTTAGCTGCTGTCGGATCTTTTATGGAGTTGAAAACCAAATACAACATGTCACAAGCTGGATATGGTGCACTACTTCAAAAAGTCAATGAGGTTTTGCCAAGGGACAACAACTTCCCAAAAAGTTTCTATGAGTAGAAGAAGATGACTAGAGAGTTAGGATTGCCCCAACAAAAGATACACCTATGCCCCCAAGGTTGTATGTTGTTTTGGAAGGATGATGTCGATGCATTGGAGTGCAAATTTTGCCACAGTCCAAGGTATCAATCTTGTTTGTCGCAAAAAGGAAAGCCAATACCCAATAAAGTGTTACGATATTTGCCATTGATCCCACGGTTGCAGCGATTGTACGCTATGGAGGAAACAGCTTCAAAGATGCGTTGGCATGCTGAGCATCAAGCAGATGAAGTACATATGAGTCACCCGTCTGATGCCGAGGCTTGGAAGCATTTTGATCGAACCTATCCTAATTTTGCCAAGGAGATTCGTAATGTGAGATTATGCTTGTGTTCAGACGGATTCTCCCCTTTTGGTAAGTTTGGTAAGACATACTCGACATGGCCGGTGATTGTCACCCCTTACAACCTACCCCCAGATATGTGCATGAAGGCTCCTTATTTGTTCTTAAGCATTATTGTTCCAGGTCCAAAAAATCCGAAGAAGTTAATAGATATTTGTATGCAACCGTTGATTGATGAGTTGTTATTATTGTGGAAAACGGGTGTGCCAACATTTGATGTCTCTACGGGGAAGCACTTTAGGATGCGTGCTGCACTTATGTGGACAGTGAATGACTTCCTAGCATATGGGATGTTATCTGGGTGGAGTACTGCTGGTATTTATTCTTGTCCTCATTGCATGGAGAATACAAAAGCCTTTCGATTACACCATGGACGAAAGCCTTCATGGTTTGATTGTCATAGGTGTAGATTGGAACTAGATCACCCATTCCGGACCAACAGGAGAAACTTCTACAAAGGGCGAAAGGAGGATGAGCCTCCTATTCCGTATTTGTCTAGTGAAGAGGTGTGGGAACGTGTTCACGATTTGCCGACCGCCATGGAGAGTCCACTTCAATATCCTTATGGTTATGGTGAAACTCATAAGTTCACAAAGAAAAGTATATTTTGGTTGCTTCCTTATTGGAAGCATAATTTGCTCCGTCACAACCTTGATGTCATGCATATTGAGAAAAATGTGTTTGAGAATGTGATTAACACTGTATTGGATGTTAAGGGTAAGACAAAGGACAACCTGAGCTCAAGGAAGGACCTACGCTTATATTGTCATCGCCCAGAGCTCCAAGTGGAGGATGATCACAAAGGCCCAAAACCAAAAGCAGTTTATGCATTAGATAGGCCCAAAAAGACAATGCTATTTAATTGGTTACAGAGCTTGAGATTTCCGGACGGTTATGCCTCTAATATTGGTCGATGTGTGCAATTGGAAGAGGGTAGACTACAAGGAATGAAGAGTCATGATTGCCATGTGTTCATGCAACGACTTCTACCAGCTGCTTTCAAAGAACTTCTTCCCGTGGGTGTGGGGGGGCCATTGACGGAACTAAGCTTGTTTTTCCAATCATTATGTTCATCTACACTTGACATCCAAATGATTGAGGATCTAGAACGGTCTGCACCTCTTTTTTTTTTTTGATTAGGTGAGAATTAGGAGGCACTCCATTACGGAGGGCGTCCTAGAGCATCCTTTCGGATGATAACATTAAGTTCTGGATGAGTCTTAATAAACTCGGTGGGGAGACTATGACCCAATTTAGCAATTTTATCGGCCACAGCGTTACACTCCCTAGGGATATGATTAATGGAAATATCCTGAGCTCCAGAAATAGAGACAAGGATATCGGAGATTATAAGTTCAATCTCCCACGAGCACTTAGTTATCCCTTTAACCGCATTAATGACTTGCAGGTTGTCTCCTTCAATTTCGACTTTTCTTAGGTTTCTTTTTTTCACTTCCCGAATAGCTTCTCGGAAAGCCAGAGCTTCAGCTTTTAATGTAGAAATTTTACCGAAAGTAAATGTCTTCAAGTCAATTAATTGGCCAAGATGATTTCTAATTACTATTCCTCCCGTTGTTTGATTATTAGTAAGTCTTGATGCATCAAAGTTGATTTTCACATGATCTTGTGCAGGTCTTTTCCACTTCCTATTTGCTATATTTCGTTTGCTTGATTTTTGATGTTTATCCACTCTTATGTTTTCCTCGTCTTCCGTCCATAATTTTGCCTTTTTCCAATTTGTAATTTGGGTTCGGATATATCTAGTTAGGTTAGGAATGCCATCGCATTGGTTTTGTTGAAACGTTAATTTGTTTCGTTGATGCCAAACACTCCACCAGATAACTGCTAACTCTGTGAACTCCTTTTCCCCTAGTATTTGTTTAAACTCATTGATAAGAATTCTTGGTGTTTTGTTATATGGATCGACTCCTCTAATCACCTGAGCAGTATTTGGGTTTACTTTATTTGCAATATATATCATGTACGGGCACTTAGTAAGAATATGATTAGTGTCTTCAGTGGTACAGTCACATAGTATACATCCTCCTGGAGTGACCACATTCTTTTCACGCAACCGTTCTTTCGTGGGCAGACCATTGTTATCAATTTTCCATAAGAAGTTCTTAATTTTTGGGTATATGTCCAATTTCCATATCCAATTATTAAGGCTTGGGGTTTGTCCCCCTATATTAGTTATTAACTCAATCGCCGAGGCTGTGGAAAACCATCCATTTTTACTGGGTGCCCAATAGAGTCGATCTTGTATGTGGTTGTCCGTGATCGGGTTTGTAAGAATTTGGTCAACTATCTGTTCCGGCAAAACTTGTTTTAATTGTTCTTCCTTCCATACCCTGTCATTTGATATCCAATCTGCAACTTTTGATGCTTCATTTATAGTTAATGGATCTTTGGCATGGGGGTAGAGGGGGCCTTCAATGGTCCATTTGTCGTACCAAAAGTTAATCGTTTTTCCGTCCCCTATTTGCCATATTAGTCCTTTGCAGAAGTCTTTCCTGAGTTGGATGAGTTTTTTCCATTGCCACGATGTATTTTGTTTAGGCTTGTATGTAAAAAGATTATCATTTTTAAGATATTTTTGCATGACAATCCTTACCCAAATATTATTTGGTTCTGCTAAAATTTTCCATAAAAGTTTCATTTGTAGCGCTTTGTTCATATGTTCCGTCTTTCTTATTCCTAGTCCACCCATTTCCTTTGGTTTACATATTTTGTCCCACCCCACAAGTGGTTTATATTGTCTGTCTTTATTCCAAAAAAAACTTCGATTGATTCTATCCATTTCATTATGGATGGAGTTGGGAAGCATGAAACTTTGCATTACATAATTGGGTTTTGTCGCAAGGTTAGCTCGAATTAAGGTTGTTCTTCCTTCTTGAGAGAGCGAGTTGGCTTTCCATTTTGTAAGTTGTTTTTGTGCTTTACTTATAGATTCCTTAAAAGTGTCTTTGTTAACTTTTCCACTAATCATTGGGCATCCTAGGTACTTTTCGATATTTGTCATTGTTGGGATTCCTAGTGTTTGGTGGACAATACTTTTTTGTTGGGCGTTCATATTTTTGGAAGCTTGAAATGCAGATTTAGTGTAGTTTACTTTTTGACCCGAAATCATGCAGAATTCGTCAATTATTCTTTTCACCGTAGTACACGAGCCCTGTGTGGCTTTAGCAAAAATTATGATGTCATCTGCAAAGGCGAGAAAGGGTATCCTAGTACCACCTCGAGTGATAGGAAAACCAACTGATTTTCTGTCCATTTCACTTGTTAACTGTAATTTTCGTGCCAGGATTTCCGCCGCAAGAACAAACAGGAATGGCGATAATGGATCGCCCTGTCTTAGGCCTCTTTCCGGTGTGAACGGGTCCGTGGGACCATTGTTGACAAGCACCGAAAGCGACACTGTGCATATGCATTCACGGATCCATCCCACAAATTTTCTATCAAATCCAAACTGCTTAAGGACATTCAAAAGGTAATCCCAATCAACTCTGTCATATGCTTTTTCCATATCAAGTTTAATTGCAATCCATCCGTCTTTGGTTTTGCTATTTCTAAACGAATGTAGTATTTCATGGGCTATAAGGACATTATCTTGAATGACTCGGTTTGCAACAAAGGCTCCTTGAAGCGGATGCGTGATTTTTCCTATTACTTTCTTTAGTCGTTCCATTATTATTTTAGATATGATTTTGTATATGGTGGAACAAAGACTAATTGGCCGATAGTGATTCGTTGACTCTGGGTTTTCTATTTTTGGTATAAGGGTTATAAAGGTGTGGTTAATTTGTTTTAGTATTTTCCCCGAGTGAAAGAAACTTTTCACCGCTTTAGTAACTGATGGGCCTACAATGTCCCAGTATCTTTTGTAAAATTCTGCCATAATTCCATCTGGTCCAGGTGATTTATCCGACCCTAGATTCATTACCGCGTTTTTTATTTCTTCATTCGTGACCGGCTTTATTAGCATCCTATTATCTTGTTCTGTTATTTCATTAGTTATTAAGTTCATATATTCACTTGCATTTCTTGAGTTTGTTGGTTCTTTTATATACCGCTTCTTAAATTCTTGTCTTATTTCATCTCGAATATTTTCGATCCCAATGATTTGTGTCCCGTCAACAGTTCTAATTTGTTTTAGTATTTTTCGGTTTCGTCTCCCACTTGCAACCTTATGAAAGTATCCAGAATTCGCATCACACAGCTTAATATGCTTTGTTTTTGCCCTTTGTCTCCAGTATGTTTTATGGTAGTTCAAGATGCATTCTTTCTTTTTTAGTAATCGTGATTGTTTTTCTATCATGTTTGGTTGTGGTGACATTAAGATATTCCGTTGAAGTTCAAGGAGTTGTTCTTCAAGATCTTTTAATTGTTCAAATATGTTTCCTAGTGTATGCTTGTTCCATCTCTTTGCATGTTGCTTAAACAGTTGTGTTTTCTTAACTAGTTGAAACATATTGGAGCCCTGAAATTGGACTCGCCATGCTTGCTTTACTACGTTTCGAAAATCTTTCCTATACATCCATATCTTCTCTATCTTAAAGGGTTGTGCTTTAACCATTTCGTCATTGCATAACTCTACTGATATTTTACAATGGTCAGAACTGGTAAAGGCATGATTTCTTGTACTTATATTTGGGAACAATTGGATGATGTTGTTGCTAACCAAAACTCTGTCTAATTTTTCATAAATATTATCAATCTCTGTTCTATTCTTCCTCCAAGTGAAGATATTCCCAGAGGACGAAATATCTTCAAGGAGGCAGTCATTTTTGAAGTTTATTAGCCTTTCAAACCTATGTGGTTCCGGGTGAGCCCCTCCTTTTTTCTCACTAGGTTCTTGAATTTCATTTAGATCTCCAATTACTAGAGTTGGGAGGTTTATATGTTGCAGACTTTCAGTTAGTTCATTCCAGAAAACGTCCTTATCCCTAGCATTAGGGGGGGCATAGGCAAAGCATAGTGCAAATGTACTTTTTGTAATTACATGAAAATATTTTAGAATAATGTACCTCGGTGTTTGAACGAGCACAGTAATTTCCTCGTTAACGAGTTGGTGTGCTTTCCAAAATACTCCTAATCCTCCAGCCCGGCCCAAAGCAGGGGACCATAAGACATTGTCGAATCCAGCTCTTCGCCAAACCTGATCGCTAGGAAGGGTATCCGTTTTCGTTTCTCCTATTGCCATAATTTGTATTTTTTGAATTTTGCAAAAAGAGTCTAATTCTGGCCAAAAAGACTTTCTCCCAATACCTCTACTATTCCAAAATCCTATCTTCATGGTAAACTATTTTATAATCCCCCATTCCATTAGCACCATTTCTTTCTATGTAAATTTTTCCACTAAAAGGTTTTCTAAGTGTGATATTCCAGTACTTATTATTAGGAATACACTCATTCAAAAGATACATATCATAAAGCAGGGCAAGCTGGATAGTAATATATCCCATATGTGTTATAATAGGCTTAACATGAATATGCATACTTCTATTATATCTCATACAGTACATATGCTCTTTAGTCATGCTGATATAGTTGTCAAAATAAAGCTTATCCAACTCCACTTCAAAATTAATTCGACTTAGAGGAGAAATCTGAGTATTTATATTCATTTTATGACTACTTTTTCTCATCAGTACATAATTCCTGATCAAAATCCATGTCTTATGTCTACAATTGTTGTCTACATCTTCACGAATGAGACTAAACATGAACACCTTATTCTTTCTGAGTAATTCTTTGTTGTTCCTTAGCTTATAGTTATGTACTTTATACTTGTTCAGCAAACACATAGCATGGTAGATTTCAGCCCCCAGCTCTAATAACGTATCCTTGTTAAGGACTTTACTACCTGGCCTGTATTTTTCCCTTTCCATCCACCAGCTCCGTAGCTTAGTTGCATCCAGTTTCCACTTCCAGATCAGCCTTGTGGTTCTGTTATAGCAATCTGCATTTGTACAGCACACACCATATATTTAGTTCATGTATTTTATGATTTTCAGGTTTTGAATTGTCTCTTTCTTCTTTTGAGCATTTCAGCATGGTTATGGTATAGTTTCTCCCAGAGATGAAAGTTCTTGTAAATTTTCCTAACCTGAATTTCCACTTTGTTCCAGCCATGTGATTTAGTTAACAGTTCATTTAATTTCCACAGAAACAAGTGTTGAAGTTCATAAGTATTCAGGTAATAGGAAAGTTTATTAATATGCATCCAACTCATAATAGCAAGCAAATAGCAAGGTGGATAATCATCATTAGAATCTAATCTCCCAGCCCAGAACATACCACATAGAATGCTTACATTTTTAAAGCTCAGTTGCAACAGACAGGTCATAGATATTAAGTAGCAAACACAATAAGCTTCACTTTCCACACTTATAACACCTAACATCAGACAGAACATATCAATTTCATGGTCATTACAAGGAATCATAGTATAACCACCTCTATGCTTGATTTTCAAATTCAAGACAAGGCAAAATACTTGAGATGGTTTACCCATCAACCCAACATACCCACATCTCCAAATATAACAAAGAATTTTATCCAAAGTTATAAATCTCACCCTACATTCTTCCAAAAATAGGTAGTTATAAGCATCAAAGCAAGCATACATAGTCATATCAATGTATACATTTCCATACCAGGAATGGTGAATTGGGAGGATGCAATCCCCATATTTCACAGCTTTTGATATAGTTCTAGAGAGCCAAAGGTTCACAAAAGATTTTGTCCCCGAGGGATCAAAACCAAATTGTTTCTTTATTGCACTACTCTTTAAGGTCTCATCGACCATAGTAGGCGGTTGTTCATTCTTTATTGCACTACTCTTTAAGGTCTCATCGACCATAGTAGGCAGTTGTTCATGTTCTTCAAGTGGGTTCAAGTTCTCAGTTTGTACAAAAGCGACTTTCTCAACAAACCAAAGGACATATTGTAAGGATTTTTTACCATTCACAGGGGGGCTTAGAAACTTTTCTATCCTAATTAGACCATTGAAAATACCAGCAAGAGTATGGGAAGAACCAAGTCTGATAATATGTGGTTGTGAGAGGAGTTGATCAGCACAGATTGTCAAAATATAGCCAGTAGTCCAGCAAATACAGGTCAAAGCATTCCAATTAAGTTCAGCAAAAGAAAGGTTGGAATAGTACGACCTGAGTGATATCGATGTTCGTCGCCCCATTCGGCTATTCGAGAGAGGAGAGGAGAGATCCTCCCAGTTTTCATCCACATGACTTCCTCCCATAGATATCCACGCCGTTCTCCGCCTTGCCATCACCCCCATGCTTCCTAGGTTGCACCAGGATGAACAGTAGCGTAGGGTTATCAACCCTAGTCTCCACATCGAGCGCGGCTCCACTAGTAAGAGCCCACGCCTCTTCTTTAGGAGCCTCCTTTGTAGAGAAAGGGGCTTGCCAGCATTCCATTCCTTGCCACCGGCGACGACCCTTGTTGGAAATTTTCCACCGTCGTTTGCAGTGACTCGCACCGGATCGAGATTCTGGGGTATTTTACCCCAAATTGGATCCCAAAATTTGCTCTTTCCATCATAACTAAGAGTTTGGGGTAGGAGAAATTGGATGATTGTGCCGATTTGGGCTAGAAGTTGAGATCTAGGGTTGGGGATTTGATTTTTCCACTGTTCATGTTTTCGGGGGTTTGGTTTCATTCTTCGTTCCTTAATTTGATGGTCTGCACCTCTTTTATTATGCCAATTGGAAAGGATATTTCCACCATCGTTCTTTGATTGCATGGAGCATCTCATTGTTCATTTACCATACGAGGCAAGGTTAGGGGGTCCTGTACAGAACAGATGGATGTATCCAGTTGAAAGATTATTATTCACGTTGAAAGAGAACATGATGAACCCGCAAAAGGTGGATGCGTCCATAGTGGAATCATATTTGTTTGAGGAGATAACAAGTTTCGCTCAACATTATCCTCATCATCAAGACTCCTATAAGAGAAAGAAAACCACCACGGATGAGGTGAGTGTGCATCCTCAAATTTCAATTTTCAACCATCCGGGACGTGCAAGTGGAAAGTGCAATGTTATTTGGTTGTCCGATGAGACGGACTTTCATGCAGCACATACTTACTTCCTACTTAATTGTAGAGAGGTCGACTCCTATGTCGAGTAAGTCAATTAAACTTATATATATATGTGTTATTTTATGGAAACTTAAGTACTAGTCTTATGTTGTTCTTTCCATATGCAGGGAATTTCAACATACCGTAGGCCAAGGAGATCCGCACGGACTTGCCAACCGTTTTTGTACATGGTTTCATGAAACTGTAAGTACTAGTTCATATTGTGTCAACGATACAAAATTCTAACATCACTCATGTATATGGTCAATATATGTGTCTATTTTTTGTAGGTTTTAGTTGCAAATGCCCTACACCCCCCACTTGAGGATCATGATTTGCTACATAGTTTAGCTTGGGGGCCATCCCGAAAGGTGTTGTCCTGGCCATCATATTGCATCAATGGTTATAAATTTGAAACGTTGAAACGCGGAGAAGGAAAGTTAACCATGAATAGTGGTGTGTGTGTGCAAGCTTGTAATGGTGATACACAATCAGATTTCTTAGGGTTGATAGAACAGATTTTGGAGTTTGAGTTCACTGGGATGCCGTGTAAGAAGATTGTCATGTTCAAGTGTTTGTGGTTTGACCCTAGCCCTAATGGGACAAAAGTCCATCCAGATTACCATTTCCAAGAGGTTAATGTGAAGAGACGTTACAACAACCATGATCCTTTTGTCTTTGCTCAACAATGCATCCAAGTTTACTATCTTGACTACCCTGGCGCACCCCGAAGTCGTGCAGATTGGAGATACGTGTGTAAGACAAAACCAAGAGTCAATGTTGAGCAACGATGGGCAGAGAACAATCTTGAACAACCAACCATTTTTGAACCATTACAACCGGATGACTTTGAGATTGATGGCTTCATAGGGTCGACAATTCAATCTTTACCTACAAATCTTAATGATCCAGTGTCATTGCATGAGGAAGCATACGATGTGGAAAGTGGCGATGATAGCTTCAATATTGAAAATGACAACGAAGAAGATGATTTTCCATCATCTTCAAGTTCCGAACAATATGATTGGTAATTATTTTTCCCTCATTCTATCATCTATATATGTAATTATTTGCTCATTTTACCAACTACATTTTTGGTTTAAGAGGACAATTTTGAGGTAGGAAGGAGAAATTGATGTAGGATGGAATAATGCATTTAGGAGGCAAATTTTGGTTTGAGAGGGAAGTTTTAATTTCGGGTTTAGTTGGGAGGGAATTTCAATTTTGGGCTGAGGGGGAAATTTCGAGCTTGATCCATTTTTGGTAGGCCCGTTAGTGAATTGTTCAATCTAGCTAGGGTTGGTTAGCGAGCTTGCTCATTCGGTCATTCCATCACTTTTCTTCTTCTCGCCGCTCTCTCAAGCTCGTTTGGGTTGGCAATTTGGTTTTCAGAGTGCAAGCTCGCTTTCCCTGGCGACCTTCCTTTCCTTTGAGTTCAATCTAGGCTTCAATCTCGCCGGCGTTCCTTTCCCTGGCGATTTGGTTCAATCTCGTCGGTAAGCCTCTCTCCCTCTCGACCTTCCTTTCCCTGGTGATTTGGTTCAATATAGGGTTTTGTTCTAATTTTTTTTGGTGTTCTTTCAAGCAAGCTTATTGCAGCCCTTTGGACAAGGCATCCGGCGACTGTAAATCATCTCTCCTTTCCTTTGAGTTTGATGTTCTTTCAAGCAAGCTTTTTTGGTGTTCTTTCAAGCAAGCTTTTTTGTTGTTTTTTGGTGTTCTTTCAAGCAAGCTTTTTTGGTGTTTTTTGGTGTTCTTTCCTTTCCTTTGCTCAATCATTTGCTCAATCATGTTTGATTTTGGGCTCTCACTACCATCTTTGGTGTTTTTTCAGAGCAAGCTCGCTTTTGTTCAAGGCAGCCGATTGGTAAGTCTCTCTCCCTCTCTCCCTTTCTCTTGCTTAACTTTGACTCTTTTTAATTCATCTCTGTTGTCTCTCTTCATGGGTCCTTAATGCTGGCGATTTCATGGGTCCTTAATTCTGCCGGATTCTTCCTGGACAAACCCAGCATATCTACTTCAATTCATTCAGTAAAGTTACAAGTGCCTACTCTCTCCCTATTTCTTCTAATTTTTAATTTCTTGGATGAATTGCATGCTCCTTTCTTCCTAGACAAACATGCATTCAATTGCATGATCAATTGAATGCCCTAAGTATACTTGAGTTCTATTAATTTGTGACATTTTAATTCTAGACTCACTTTAGGTATTCATCAATTGCATTCTCTTTTTTTCCTAGACAAACATGATCAATTGAATGCCCTAAATATACTTGAGCTCTAATAATTTGTGACATTTTAATTCTAGACTCACTTTAGGCATTCATCAATAGCATGCTCTTTTTTTCTTAGACAAATGCCCTAAATATACTTGAGGCATTCATCAATAGCATGCTCTTTTAGTTCTAATTATGTTTCCTTGTATTTCTCTGATTTAGGTCATCATGCGTCACCTTCGAAGCACAACTCGTGGACGTGCTGGAGTTACTAGCTGCAACTTTGCGCGTGGTCCACCTCTTTCTTCTCCAGAGCAGGGTGCTTTAAGCCCTAGAAGACCTCTGAAACGACCCCTCCAGCTCCCTGTTCGTAGTAGCCCTAGGCTTAAAAAATCAACAACAACTGCAACCCTTCCACAACAAGCTATTTCACAACCTGTTGCACGTTTAAAGGCTCATTCAAAAACTTCCCCACCAGCTCCTTCTAAAACTTTCCCACCAGCTCCTTCAAAAACTTCTCAACCACCTCCTTCAAAAACTTCCCCACCAGCTCCCTCAAAAACTTCTCAACCAGCTCCTTCAAAAACTATCCCACCAGCTCCTCCAAAGACTACCCCTCCTGTCCGACGAGCACTCAACCCTTCAAGAACTCCTAGCCCGGTTCCCAGACCTCGTACAAAGAAAGTTGTTCCACCAGCCCTACTACCAGTTGAGGAAGAAACTTATGACCAAAATGAGGATGATTTCAATGTGGATAATGAGCCTGGGTTCGTATGGAAGTTGAGGATGGACTTGAGGAAGAAGCTGAGGAAGAAGAGGAGGTTAGTGATGAAGAACAACATGTAAGAGAGCAAGAAGAAGAAGGACAAGAAGAAGAAGGACAAGAAGAAGAAGAGCAAGAAGGAGGACAAGAAAGAGACCAAGAAGAGAGAGAGCAAGAAGAAGGAGAGGAACAAGGCACACAACAAAAGCTTATATGGATTGCTGGGGAAGGCAGTCGGTCAGTTCTTAAACAACTCTCTATTAATCCTAAGTTTCATTTTGAATATTACTAATAACTTTATCTAATTCTTTGTAGCGACTTTGAACCAAAAAAGTTAGCGTTTGCAAAGGCTAAGGAAATCGTCCATGGCCATTATCGAGGTCCTTGGACCAGTATATCTAGAGTGCCAAAACATGTGCAGACCATGTGGTTTCAAGAGTTTCAGGTTATTTTTTTACTTCTTAAAATACAAAATCGTTGTGTGATATCGCTGGGTGATCTGTTTATCTTATTTGAGCTGATTAGTTGTGTGATATGTATTATAGTCTTGGCTAAAATTGATATCTTTGGTACATGATAGCATGATTCTATTGTGATCTAATTCTTGTAAGGAAAATATGATTGAGATCTTGGTAATCTTTTGTTTGAAGTTAGAAATTAATCTTTTGCTTGATATCTTTTGCTTCAAATTAATTCTGCCTTTCTTTCTCTTTAAAAATGAAAGAACAATACATTTTAGCTTAAATCTACCTATTTCTTGTTTAAATTAATGAAACAAACTTTTTGTTTGATATCTATTGCTGAGATTCTATTGTGATCTAATTCTAGTAAGGAAAATATGATGTAACATGCTTTCTATTTCTTTGATTTAATGAAACAAAGGTTACTTATTTCTTGTTTCTCATTGTAGAGGTAATTCTGTTGGAGGGAGACGAATGAGATGATGAAGGATGCCTTTCTACACCAAATTGGGAAGCACCTTAGCAATGTCTTCAAGAATGCGCGTGCTAAAAATGCACCCCCAATCTGGTTAGCGAGCAGGCACTGGACAAGGATGACGACCTTGTGGAGAACTGATCCCAACTTGGTGCGCCAAGCTAAGGTGAATAAGGAGAACAGGAGTTCAAAGAAATCACTCGAGTTTGGACCATACAGAGGGGGTTCTCGCAAGTTCACAAAGTGGATGGAAACGATGGTAATTGCAATCCAGTTTCACATATTACTTCTCTTTTCTTTTGATGTTGAACTCAATTTTACTCTTGTTTTTTCAAGGGTGGTGAGTCGGGTACCATGCCTATGATTTCTGAGGTTGTAAAGAAGTTGTGGTCAACCAAAGATGGAACCGTTGGTGAACGCCCAGCTGCTATCATTGTAAGTATTAGGCTGAATTGATGAAACCCGAAATAACGGCTACGCTACGAGACAAGAAACAATATTATTATATTTGAGTGCAAACACTTGCTCCTTTATTTATGATTTTTTCGTGGTTGCGAGGTTACAAACCTACGAGGTTGATGTACAACTTCGAGAATCACACCTAGACCTCCTACAAGGTTCCGAGATCGCACCTATCGTTGCGAGGTCGATTCTAGGGCGAGGTCGATTTGAGGATATGATGTAGGGAGTTTTGTGAGTTTCTGTAGCGAGGTTTTAGGCGTGAGCGAGGTCCTTGTGCGACTTTGGGGTCTTTCTGTGGGTTTCTCCTATCTGTAGCGAGGTCCTTTGACGATGTTCCTATCACGTCGATCTTTAACTAACAAGAGGGTTCTTGAGTTCAAGTGGTTTTTCGACCCCCTCTTCCTACGAGGTTCTTCTCTATTTATAGAGAATTGGGGGGCTGAATTTAGGACAATGTTCGATGTGGGATACTCGAAATAAGGGCTTTTGATTGGTCCATGAGTGAGGCCACTTGTGATTGGTTTGGGAGTGAGGTTGCTGGTGATTGGTTCGAGCGGGCGGGCGCATTAGCAGAGTCGGTGACGAGGTCGAGACCTCATCCCGGGATGTTCGACCTCGTCCCGGGATGTTTGAGAGACCTCGCATCCGTCGGGAGTTTTGTTTTTAAATAACCGAGCATGGACGTGGGTCCCCAACTTGCCTATGGGGGTCCTCCTGGGCCCACTTTTTGCTTTTACTGTTTTGGACATCATCACAACCCCATGGCCTGGGGGCCTCGCCCCGAGGGTCGCAGGGCATAAGTTTCCTGGATTCGCGAGATGTGGGGTGTTTTTTAGAGGTTATGTAGGTCTCGAGGTTGGGAGGGCGCTTTGCGAGGTGTGAGGCTCTATTCTGCGCGGGTGAAGATCCTTGGGCCTTTTCGCCGTTCTCTGCTTAGTGGGCCGTCCAGGTGAGAGGCCTAAGAAGCCTTTCGGGAGTGGAGGGAGGCTCAGATCTGCTCTATATAAGGGCGTATCCCACACGCTTCCCCCTCATCTTCTCTCTCCAATATTTTCGCTCCTTCTCTCTCTTTGTCTCTTCGGTTTCTTCTGAGCGGTTTCTCCAGACGATTTCCGACGAGCTTTTCGCCGTTCGCTAGTTGCGCCACCGCCTCTCGTTCGCCAACCTTTAAACAAGTAAGTTCTTGATCTTCTTCCTCCTGTCCTTTGGTATTTTTTGCTTTTGATTCTTCCCTTGTTCACTTTTTGCCTCGCGTTTCGTAAGGGCGACGGTGTGTCGCCCGACGTTTCGCGCCGGTGTCACGGTGGAGAAGCGGCGGTGGCAGGGTTGTGTGGTTTTTGGCGTTTGCCCTTTGTTATTTTTCTTAGTTCTTTCTTCGTTCCGTTCTGCATCTGGGTGGGTGTTTGTGATTTCTGGGTGTTTCTTCGTTCTTTCTTCGTTCCGTTTCGCATCTGGGTGGGTGTTTATGATTTCTGGGTGTTTCTCTGCTGGCTGCGCGGCGGCGTTGTTGTTGGTTTTTGTTCCGTAGAGCCCTCGTCTTTCCTTGGTTTTTCGTCTCCTCTCCTTTCTTTTCGTCCTGCTTTTCTCCCCTCTTTTTTCTTTGCGTTACGCTCTGGGGGGCGGTGTTGTGGTGGTGAGACGGTGGTGAGACGGTGGTGGGGGGCGGTTGCCGCCGTGAAGGTATCGCTGGGTTTTTGGGTTTATCGCTTTTCTCTCTTTCTTTTTTGCTTGGGGTGACGGTTGAACTCCCGTTTCTCCGCTCACCATTTTTCGAATTTCGAAAACCCTTGGGATCCCAAACGTCATGATGTCTGATTGACGGGACGTTTGGGCTTTCGCCGCTGGCTTCCACCGTTCGTTGGCCTTCTTTCTCTTTCCCATCTTTTGGCGCTTCAAATTCTTCTTTGCCGTCCTATCTTGTCAGAGTAGCCCGTAGGGTGCCACTTTGCCTTTCCCTATATGACCTCGCGTTGCTTTGTCCCTCGAGGTTGCGACCTCGTGCCCATTTTCTCCCGAGGTTATGATCTCGCGCTTTTCCCTTTTCGGGGTTATGACCTCGTGCTCTTTTCTTTTCGAGGTTATGATCTCGTGCCTTTTCCTTTTCGAGGTTATGACCTCGTGCTCTTTTCTTTTCGAGGTTATGATCTTCGTGCTTTGCTCTCGGGCTCGACCTCGTCCTTCCTTCTTTCCCGGGGTCATGATCTCGTGTTTTTCTCTTTGTTTGCCTTGCCTTTAGTGCCTTACTGACCTTTTCTTTTCCAGGTGCTAGCTTTTCGCGGCCTGGACGTTGTCTTTTCATGCCTAGGGGAGCCTCTGCGAGCCCACCGCCCGGCTTTGTCTTTAATTTTCAAGAGAATTTCTATCAGGAGGTCTCCGAGTCCGTAGGAAGCAAAGAGCCTAGTGATTCCCAGAACCCAAGTTCCCCTTCGTTGGTCTTCAGCGAGCCCTCATCCAGCGACTCCGCTGTTTCGATCAGTTCGCATTTCCCCTGTCTGCGCATATACTCTGGTGTTGAAATGGCTTCCTCTTCTTCTCTTGATGTGATCGCCGCTGAGGTCGAGGCGAGGTTGGACACGGCCATTGCCTCAGCTTCGGCCGCGTATGTGCCCTCGAGCTTCCCCGAGGCCTATATTACTGACGCTGTGTCCGGCGTTCCCGTCGTCCTCAGAGAACGGATTCCTATGAGTCCGAGTACTCCCGAGTCCTACCTGTCCGAGGGGGTGGCCACCGATTTGACGCTGGACGACCTCGCGGACATAGATAAAGATTTCCCCTGGCCTGAGGGAGTCGAGCTGGCACTGCCAGAGGAGGAGGGGCGACCCCTGGCGTCCTACGAGGGGTGTGCGGTCATGAACCTCGTCAGTCTTCAAGCGGGCTTTAGGCTGCCCCTGGCCCAGCACATCGTTGATTTCTTGTGGGCCATGGGTGTCTGTCCCGCTCAGTTGTTCCCGAACGCCTGGCGGTTGTTATGTGCTTACACAATTCGAAGTCGCGAGCTTCTGGACGAGCCGAATCTCAGCGATTTGTCGGCGTTAGTCTTGGCGAGGAGAGAACCTCGCTGTTCCCTGGTCAACCTCAGCACACCGAATGTCAAAATCATCTCGACCCAGTCGAACGTTGGGACGTGGAAACCTAAATGGTTTTTGGTCCGAGACCTCAGCGGGAGATACCTTAATTTTCCTGTGGCACTGGGTAATTACGAGAGATGCGTGTGCCCGTACAAGGTCGCCGAGTTCCAGGCGCTCAAGGCCAAGTATGCCACAGCGTACCAGGCGCCATAAGAGCGCTACCTTTCTCAGGACCGGCTTGAGCGGGCCGGGCTGAGCCTCAGTTTCCCTCCTCGCGAGGGCGGAGAGGGTATTTTATTACCGCTATTTCCCTGATTGTTTTCTTTGTTTCTGACCTCGTTGCATTTGTTTCTGACCTCGTTGCATTTGTTTCTGACCTCGTCCTAACTTGTTTTTTCTTTTTACTCCTTTCTTGACAGTGGATCTTCTGCACGCTCTTACCACGATGTCGAAGGGGAAACAGCCCATGACGTCTACTTCAAAGACCCCTGCTCCCCGGGTCCCCAAGGGGATTTCAATCAACGAGCCGAGCTCGCAGCCGAGTTCGCAGGCGAGGACAGGTACAATGCAGCCGGAGGAGCCCTGCCCAAGGGGAACGTTACGAGGGCGTCGCAGTGGGACGTCATGGGGCCGCCCCAAGGGGAAAAAAGGCCTGATGTGGTTCCGTCAAAAGGGGCCACCACGAAGGGGACCACCCATCCCCCCCGGGCGTCCGTCGACAAGGCCAGGCGGAAGAGGAAAGACGCGGGGTCTTCCCCCGAGAAGAAGAAGAAACCCCGGTCGGGCGACCACCAACGAAGCTCGCGGGATCTGGAACTCCTTCCTGCTTTCAACTTCGAGGGGCGAAGCCGCGTGGATATAGGCCCCCATCCTGCCAGGTTTCACTGCCCTGGACCCATCAGAGGGGCCCCGTTGGATTGGGCCCGGGGAGATTACAAGGAGGAGGTCGCGTGGGCCAACAACCTCACCGAGGCGGCGCTCGACGACGAGGCCGCTCGGTATTCGGCCATGGTAAGCCTCTTCTTTTTTTTGTTTTCGTGTGTTTGATTCTTGTCTCTTTCTTGTTTCTTTTCTCATCCTTCTGTGAACCTGCAGCACACCTTTTTTGACAATTACAACCGAAGTCGCATCGTCCTCCTTCATTCGAGGATGGACAAGATGGAGGCGGCGCTTCGGGCCCGCAGCGAGGTGTGCGAGCGACAGGCCAAGGAGCTGGCCGAGGTCGCGGAGTCGTCCAAAGCCGCGGAGGCTGCGACCAAGAAGCGGGTCGAGGCCGCGGAGGCCGCGGCAAGGGAGGAGGTGAAGGCGGCGAGGGAAGGGGAGAAGAGGGCGAGGGGCGAGGCCGAGGTTCTGCGGGGCGAGGTTGAAGGGCTTCGAGGCAAGCTTTCCGCCGAACATGAGTTCTTCAAGGCGAAGGAAGCGGAGTTTTTGAGGGCCGAGGAGGAGATCAGGCGCCTCGAGGGGCGTATTGTTGAGCTCAACAAGGAAGTCGAGGCCGCGGGTCCCGGGTATGTGGACTCGGAGGAGTACAAGGCGGAGCTGGTGGAGAGTGTGAGGACAATGTTCCACCAGGCAGTCCGCATGGGCGTAAAGCAGGCGATGGCCAAGTATGGGCACCTCAACCCCCAGATCGTCTTCTTCAACCCCAACTACAATGAAACCATGGGGGAGCTGGGGTCGAAGGATCCCGAGGGGGAATGCGAGTTCTTCCTCAACGAGGACGGGACTCTGTCCAGCACCGCGCCCCCCGAGGTAGAGCTTGCTGGAGGGAACCCGGAGCTAACCTCCACGAGACCTCAGCCCGCGACCAGTGCGCCCGCGCCTCTTGCCTCCGCTGCCCCTGCTCCTGCTGAGCCTGCTCCTGCTGAAGCCCCGGCTGCCTCCGCCGAAACCCCTAAAACTATTGATCTTACCGGTCCCGAGGTTGAAACCTCGAAGAAATGATGAAAACTTTTTTTTGGTGGCCCTACGGGGTTTGTAATTAAAACATCTTCTTTTTTTGTGTTTGGGTGACCCTACGGAGTCTGTAATCGAAACACCTGCTTTTGATCTTGTGCCCTTTGTCACTTTCTTTTCCTATGCTTGTTTGATTTAGACTTTCTTGCATACGTCAGTCCTTATCCGTCCAACCCCATGGTTCGAGTGTCACATCTTTTGTGGGGCTCGGACCACACCGGGCGTTGTAGTCCTGCGACGAGGTCGTGATCCTTCGTTCCGACCTCGTTTTTGTGGAAGTTCGTTCCAACCTAAAAATAGTCGTCCGCTGATAGGCTATTTTCCTACACCGCAAGTATACGGTTCGGTTGTAGTAATCAAGGTGTCGAACACAGGGAACTTGTAGTATTGATTATAACACGATTCAGTAGACTAAGCCAAAAATAAGAAAAAGAAGTTGTAATTGTATTCAGAAATAATTAAAATCAAAAGTAAGAAGTAACTATCAATGGAGAAAAGCATTCCAAGGTCAGGATTCCCACAATGATTATTCAGTAGATTACCGGTGATATTTATTTGGATTTCAATTCGAATGTTGTTTGAAGGACTAACTATCTCAAGTGTCAACATTAACTCTTTTCAGACGATTAATGCATGTACCTAGACTCGACTAGCAATCACTCTCGCACAAAGCAAGTCTTATTTAGGTCCTTTAAGTTCTTTAGAGATCGATGAATCAATAGAAATAACATCCGCTCTCGCGCTCAGTTAAGACTACTCAATCAATAATTTCTAGGATAGGTTAAATTCCACATGTCAATTAAGTCACTCTCGCACAAATAATTCAACAAGTTCAAACCTAGGGATCTAACATGAATTAACAATTTGTGAATTCAATTCAATCAATCTCTTGTTATTCTTATCTCCTCTCGGTCTCAAATTATAACAAGATTCCTAATTCAAGCAAATTAGGTCATTAAGCAGCCTAGGTTGAATCAAACAACAATTCAAATCTCAATTCAACCAATCATCACCATTAACTACCTATTAAACCATTGGGTTCACCCTTCCTTAGAACTAAGAAATTAGCTAGACATAATATGGAGAGATAAGAAATCTAAATCAAAGAGAAACATACCAATTGTCTTTTCAATAGATCTAAATTCAACTCCAACCAAGTCTTGCCAAAAATCCACAAATCTCCAATCTAGGGTTCTTCAAAGAGAGAGGCTAAGAAAATAATATGTCCTCCTTATCCAAACTTCATCTCTAAGTATTTATATGAAACCCTAAAAACAAGATAGAAAAGGCCCGAAATTAATAAATAAAACACGCGGAGGAGAAATTTCGGAAAAAGACGCGACTCGGTCTGAAACTCGGTCGAGTTTCAGACCGAGTTTTGTAAAACTCGGTCCAGAACTCGGTCGTGACCTGGACCGAGTTTTGGGCTGGTGCACTGCTCCGTTTGAAATGTTAAATGAGCTTCCTCCCGTGCCTTCCACCGAGCTTTTGCCAATCTTCTCTTCAATTCCTTGCATCCGCTTGACTCCTAGACACTTCCTATCGGGTTGCTCCTCTTGCCCTTGTCCTTGTCGTTGCCAAAACTCCTTGAATCCACCTCCAAATGATCCTGAAATCGAACAAAGCAAGAGTAGAAACCGAAACTACAAAATCTACTAAAAAGACAATAAAACCAAGAGGAAAATAAAATAAAAACAACTAAACTAAGGAAATAAACATGCTTTATCCTAGACTAAAATGCATGCTATCATCCGCGAACCTCATTCGTGTCCCAACCTAAAAATAGTCGTCCGCGAACCTCGTTCGTGTCCCAACCTAAAAATAGTCGTCCGCGAACCTCGTCCGCGAACCTCGTTCGTGTCACCGAGATTCTCCAACCCCAAGCGCGAAGCGAGGGGTGGAACTTTTCAACGAGACTCTCCAACCCCAAGCGGGGAGCGAGGGGTGGGAATTTTTCCAAACGAGCTTCTCCAACCCCAAGCGTGAAGCGAGGGGTGGAACTTTTCAACGAGACTCTCCAACCCCAAGCGGGGAGCGAGGGGTGGGAATTTTTCCAAACGAGTTTCTCCAACCCCAAGCGTGAAGCGAGGGGTGGAGCTTTTCAACGAGACTCTCCAACCCCAAGCGTGAAGCGAGGGGTGGAATTTCTTTCGAACGGGATTCTCCAACCCCAAGCAGGAAGCGAGGGGTGGAATTTTTTTTCAAACGAGATTTTCCAACCCCAAGCGGGAAGCGAGGGGTGGAACTTTTCAACGAGATTCTCCAACCCCAAGCGGGAAGCGAGGGGTGGAACTTTTTTCCAAACGAGATTCTCCAACCCAAGCGTGAAGCGAGGGGTGGAATTTTTCAACGAGATTCTCCAATCCCAAGCGGGAAGCGAGGGGTGGAACTTTTTTCCAAACGAGATTTTCCAACCCCAAGCGGGAAGCGAGGGGTGGAACTTTTCAACGAGATTCTCCAACCCCAAGCGGGAAGCGAGGGGTGGAACTTTTTTCCAAACGAGATTTTCCAACCCCAAGCGGGAAGCGAGGGGTGGAATTTTTCAACGAGATTCTCCAACCCCAAGCGGGAAGCGAGGGGTGGAATTTTTCAACGAGATTCTCCAACCCCAAGCGGGAAGCGAGGGGTGGAACTTTTTTCCAAACGAGATTTTCCAACCCCAAGCGGGAAGCGAGGGGTGGAACTTTTCAACGAGATTCTCCAACCCCAAGCGGGAAGCGAGGGGTGGAACTTTTCAACGAGATTCTCCAACCCCAAGCGTGAAGCGAGGGGTGGAATTTTTCAATGAGGGAGCGTTTTTAGAAAAGCCTGCAATCCTTTATTTACCAACTGTGAGGAACAACGGGGTTTCGAGTTTCTACATGTAATATTTTTTGAGTCGTGCGACGTTCCACGTTTTGCTCAGTGTGCGCCCCTCGTCGTCCCTGAGTTTGAAAGCCCCGGGCGCGACTTCTTCTCCGAGGATGTAGGGTCCTTCCCAGTTAGGGTCCAATTTTCCTCCTTCGGTGCGTCTTAGCACGAGGTTTCCCGTGGCCAAGAGGCGAGGTCTGACCTTCTTGTTGTGGTATACGGCGACACGTCGCTTGTATTCTCTAGAGCGCAGGTCCGCTACCTCGCGGATTTCATCTCGGAACTGCAGTTCGACTTTGAGGTTGGCCTCGTTTTCTTTTTCGTCGAAGTTGTACACCCTTGCTGATGGAATTAGGGTTTCTACGGGAACGAGGGCTTCCGCCCCGTAGGTAAGAGAGAAGGGGGTCTCGCCCGTTGCGCGGCGCGAGGTCGTGCGATACGTCCAGAGGACGAGGGGAAGTAATTCGGCCCAGCGGCCCTATGCCATGCCCAGGCGCTTCTTGAGGTCTGTCAAGATGCGGGCATTAACGTTTTCTACCTGGCCATTGGACTGGGGATGAGCCACGGAGGAAAATTTGAGGTTGATGCCCAGCTCAGAGCAGAAAGTCCGAGTTTCTTCGCAGTCGAATGGGGGGTCATGGTTGGTCATGATTGTCATGGGGACACCGAAACGGCAGACGAGGTTCTTCCACAGGAATTCGCAGACCTTTGCCCCGGTGATTTTTTCCATTGCCTGTGCTTCGATCCACTTCGTGAAGTAGTCCACGACGACCAAAATGTATTGCACTTGGCCTGCAGCTTTAGGAAATGGGCCTAGAATGTCCATTCCCCACATTGCGAATGGGCATGGCGCGTGAATGCTACGGAGGGGAGCCGTCGGGGTGTGCTGGACGTTTCCGTGTTTCTAGCATCCGACGCACTTTTGGACGTAAGCTCTCACGTCTTGTCGGAGAGTGGGCCAGAAGTACCCCAAATGGACGATTTTGTGTGCCAAAGACCTCCACCCCGGGTGTCCCCCACAAACTCCCTCGTGGGCCTCGTAGAGGACGTGGTCCGTGGCCTCGGGCGGTATGCACAGCAGGTTGGGCTCAGCGTAGCCCCGGCGATAGAGCTGGTCGCCGACGATGCAGTAGCGGGCGGCTTGCATTTTTAGTTTTCTGGCCAGCGCGGGGTCCTCTGGGAGGGTGCCGCTTTGTATGTACCTCGTCACCGGGAACCTCCAGTCCTCGGTCCTTATGGACATGACCTCGCTATCGACGCTTCGTGAGAGCTTTCTCTCCACCATGACGCGGTTTCCCACATCCAACGGAAGTGCGGAGCCTAACCTGGCGAGGGCATCCGCCTTGGTGTTTGAGGTCCACGGGATTGATTCCACCGCGAAGGTTTCGAGGCATGAAACCAAGGCCTTGACTTTTGCTCGGTAGGCGGGCAGAAAACCTGTCCTGGTGTCGTATTGGTCGTTGAGTTGTCGTGCTACCAATTCAGAATCTGTGTAGACCCTGATTTTGCGGGCTCTGTTGAGTAGCGCCATCTCGATCCCAGCGATCATGGCCTCGTACTCGGTGTCGTTGTTGGTGGCATCGAAGGCGAAGTTGAGAGCATACTCCGTCTCGATTGAGGGGCCAGCGAGGAACACCCCGACCCCGCCACCGGCGTCACATCGTGAGCCATCAACGAACACCTTCCATTCGTCCGAGCTTGTGTCTGTCTCGGGGAAGGTGACCTCCACCATAAAGTCGGCGAGGGCTTGTCCCTTCATCGCGGTTCTCGGAAGATAATTGATATCGAACACGGAGAGCTCGACGGCCCACTTGGTCATACGTCCGGAGAGGGCGGGCTGATGAAGAATCTGACGAAGTGGGAGGTCCGAAAGAACCTGGATGGGATGTGCGTGGAAGTATGGGCGTAGGCGCCTTGCGGTGGTCACTACAGCCAGCGCCCTTTTTTCTGCCGGGGAGTATCTCTGCTCCGCAAGCTGGAGTACGCGACTCAAAAAGTATACAGGGTGCATGGCTTCTCTTGTGAGCACCGCGCTGACGGTCTCGGGACTCACCGCCACATATAGTTGCAAATCTTCGCCCGCGTGTGGAGGTGACAAAGTGGGGAGCTTGGTGAGGAAGGTTTTTAACTCGGAGAAGGCTGTCTCGAGCTTCTCGTCCCAGACGAACTTGTCATTCTTTTTGAGGGCGGCAAAGAACGGGAGGGACTTGTCTGCTAGGCGGGAGCAAAACCTCCCCAAGTAATTTACAGCGCCGTTGAGCCTCTGTACCTCGGTACGAGATCGGGGAGACCTCATTGCGAGGATAGACTCTATTTTGGCGGGGTTGACGTCGATCCCGCGCTCGCTGATCATGAATCCCAAAAACTTCCCCGAGGACACGCCAAAAACGCACTTCTCGGGGTTCAGGCTGAGCTGGTGGTGTGCGAGGGTGGTGAAAACCTCGGCGAGGTCAGCCAGGTGCTCCTCGGGGCCCTTGCTCCGCACCACGATGTCGTCGACGTAGGCGGATATGTTTCTGTCCAAGTGGTCTTTGAAAATCCGATCGACGAGGCGTTGGAATGTGGCCCCTGCGTTCTTGAGGCCAAATGGCATGACCTTATAACAGTATGTCCCCCGCTGAGTGATAAAGGATGTCTCCTCTTCGTCACGGGGATTCATCGAGATCTGGTTGTACCCCGAGTAAGCGTCGAGGAAACTCAAGACCTCGTGCCCAGCAGTCGAATCTACAAGTGCGTCGATCGAGGGCAGGGGGTAGCTGTCTTTGGGGCATGCCTTGTTGAGGTCTTTGAAGTCTACGCACATCCGCCACTTGCCGCTGTCTTTTTTGACCAACACGACATTGGACAGCCATTTCGGATACTGGACTTCGCGTATGAAATCTGCGGCCAGCAACTTGGCCACCTCTTCATTCGCGGCGGTTGCCCTTTCTTCGTTCATTTTTCTTCGACGCTACACCACAGGACGAATGGCGACGTCGATGTTTAGGGAGTGCTGGGCCAGGGTCCGAGGCACACCTCGGAGATCTTTTGCAGTCCAGGCGAACACGTCGCGGGACCCAGCAAGCAGGGTCTCTAGTGATACTGCTGCATCCCCAGTGAGGCAACCCCCGAGGTAGATCTTTTCTGATTTGTTTTCGAAGGGGGTGATCACCCTTCTTTCTGTTCCGGGAGTGGGTATTGTGAAATCCCGGACCTCGAGGTCTGCTTCACCCGAAGTCTCCACCATGAACACAAAGCATTTTTGCTTAGCCGAGGTCATGTAACAGACGCGGCCCTCTTCTTGGTTGCCCTTTACTTCTCCGACACCCACGTTGGTGGGGAACTTCATCTTTAGGTGGTAGATGGAGACCACCGCCTGGAATTTCATCAAGGAGACTCTCCCGATGATTGCATTGTAGGCCGAGGGCAGGTGCACCACCGTAAACTCCACTACCTCGGTTCTCGTTGTCGAACCAGTACCGAGGGTCATCCACAGGTCTATGAGACCAACGACATCGACCTCGTTTCCCGAGAAGGAGGTGAGCTTCCCAGCGTAGGGCCTCAAGGATGTCGCGGAGATCCCTAGCTGCTCGAAAGCGCCAAAATACATGATGTCCACGGAAGAGCCCGTGTCCACCAGTATTCGCTTCACTATTTTCGAGCCCAACTGAGCGTGTATCACCAGGGGGTCGAAGTGGGGCATATGGAGCCCCTCGGCGTCTTCGGTCGTGAAGGCCATACCCACGTGGGACCGTGAGGTTTGTGTTACGCTGTATACCGAGGGCTCATGGTGACTTACCCTCGCGTATCTTTTTCTTTCCGCCTGGCTCGAGCCCGCCAGCAAGGGTTCGCCCGAAATGGTGTTGATATACCCATCGGGCGCCGCGGCTTGTCCGGAGCGCGACTGCCTTGCCGGAGCTTGTTGTTCTGTGTTGCTTGGTCGGGACCGGGTTGGTTCCTGTTGCACGAGGTTGGCCCCCGACGCGGGGTTGGCGCGCTTTTTCTCGTTTGGGTTGTAGGCGGGGCCACCTTTGCCTCTGTAACCTCGTGGCTTCCCGCCGAAGCAGCTCCAACCCCCACCGCCACGGTTGTCGTAGCGGTTGTTGCTTCTATTGTCGTTGTTGCCTCTGTTATTGTTGTTGCTTTTGTTGTTGTTGTTGTTGTTGTAATCGGCACGCCGGTCGTGAGTTTGCGTCATGTACGCGTCCCTCGCGGCCGGCGCAGCCACCTTAGCTTTCCCTTTAGCCTCGGTCACAATTTCCTTGTCGGTCCTCGGTCGCGAGCTCTGGCTGGCGGCGTCTTCGGCATAGACCTGTGCCGTGATCCGAGCACACAAGCTCTCATATGTGGTCGGATTTTTGAGGAAAATGCGACATTTGAAATCCCCTTGGCGAAGGTTGCCCATGAGGATGTCGCGGACCGAGGCCTCGTCGATCTGCGCGATCTCAGCGACCGCGGTGGTGAACCTCGTAAAAAAGGTACCCAGCTTCTCGTTTTCCCCCTGCTCGATGCCACGGAGATCGCGCATGTTCTTCTTGCGCTTTCTCGAGCCGTTGAAGTGCCCGACGAAGGACTCGCATAGCTGGGAAAACGAGGCTATCGACTCGACCTTAAGGCTGGTGAACCACGTCATTGCCGCTTTGTCCAGAGTGGTTGGAAAGATTCGGCAGAAGATGGCGTCATTGTAAGAGTTGACGTTCATCTGGACGGCGTAGTGTTTTATGTGGTCCTCGGGGTCGGCCGTGCCGTCGTAAAGTCCCATTTGTGGCCAATGGAAGCCTTTGGGCATGTGTGCCTCTTGGATTTCGGGTACGAAGGGATTCCTGTACCCACTCTTGACGGATGGGCGAGCAGATTTCGACTTTGACCTCGCCAGAGGGCGTGGCGCGCTTGCCGCCGTCTCGTACAGCTCCATGTCGCGCCTTTCTGCACGTCATGAACGTGATCGCGAGATCTGCATCGGATCTCGGGAGGGTCTCTCCGTGGTAGATCCGTTCGTGGGCGCCTCCTGCCCCGGCATGTAGCCCGGGACATATGCGAGCACGTACTCGGAGTGGGGTTCCCCCTGGGGGGGAATCGGGACGTATGGGGGAGCTTGGCCCTGTTGGTACTGCCCGTACCCCGGATAGGGATACTGGTTGAAAGGAGCGCCACCCTGTTCATACCCTTGGAACGGGTATGGGTTTTGTGGGATGTTGTATGTCCAGCTTGGCGGAACCACAAAAGGGTATCCTGACGGACCTGCCGTCGCCCATGGAGGGGTCTCGGCCATATTGTCGGGATGTTGGGGAAGAAATTGTTTGGACAAGCCATTCTGAGGGGGTTTTAGGAATTAAGGTTTGCACTTAAATGGGAAGCTGCTTAGGATGAAGAGGTTCCCACAGACGGCGCCAGTGATGAAACCCGAAATAACGGCTACGCTACGAGACAAGAAACAATATTATTATATTTGAGTGCAAACACTTGCTCCTTTATTTATGATTTTTCCGTGGTTGCGAGGTTACAAACCTACGAGGTTGATGTACAACTTCGAGAATCACACCTAGACCTCCTACAAGGTTCCGAGATCGCACCTATCGTTGCGAGGTCGATTCTAGGGCGAGGTAGATTTGAGGATATGATGTAGGGAGTTTTGTGAGTTTCTGTAGCGAGGTTTTAGGCGTGAGCGAGGTCCTTGTGCGACTTTGGGGTCTTTCTGTGGGTTTCTCCTATCTGTAGCGAGGTCCTTTGACGATGTTCCTATCACGTCGATCTTTAACTAACAAGAGGGTTCTTGAGTTCAAGTGGTTTTTCGACCCCCTCTTCCTACGAGGTTCTTCTCTATTTATAGAGAATTGGGGGGCTGAATTTAGGACAATGTTCGATGTGGGATACTCGAAATAAGGGCTTTTGATTGGTCCATGAGTGAGGCCACTTGTGATTGGTTTGGGAGTGAGGTTGCTGGTGATTGGTTCGAGCGGGCGGGCGCATTAGCAGAGTCGGTGACGAGGTCGAGACCTCGTCCCGGGATGTTCGACCTCGTCCCGGGATGTTTGAGAGACCTCGCATCCGTCGGGAGTTTTGTTTTTAAATAACCGAGCATGGACGTGGGTCCCCAACTTGCCTATGGGGGTCCTCCTGGGCCCACTTTTTGCTTTTACTGTTTTGGACATCATCATGAATATTCCTTATCATTTACGAATCTGATTGGGTTGAAATCTATTCTCATAGTATGGCTTTTATGATTGCTTTATGGTTGGCTCATTTACACATCTCATTGGGTTGACATTTGTTGTCAAAATATGGCTTTTATGGTTGCTTTATGGTTGCATTTTATGATGGGATGTACTGTTGACTTCCTTTTCTAGTTAGCAAATCATGATTACTATATTTTGAAAATGGAAATACTACAAGAATGATGGAAATACTACAAGTCATGTTTAGTATTATTTGGCATGTGTAATGCTCCCTTAGTTAGCAAGTCATGTTTATGAATGCAATTTTCTATAAGGTATGTGCTCGGTGCTCATGCTATATGTGATCTATCTTGTGCCAAAGATAGAGATGTTTGCCAATCCAATCTGTTGTTATCTGATTCAATTTGTGAATCTATCAAGCTATATGTGAATCCAATTTGTGTATATGTGAATCCAATTTGTGAATCTTTTAACCACTAGCAAATTTGTGAATGATATCTGTTTGTGAATTGAATGTGCTCTATCTTGCATGCTTGTTTATTTTACATTTGTTTTTCAGCTTGTTCTTATATTTATATATTGCTTTCATATCTTCTTTTTAATGCATTTTCATTCTATTCAAGGCTGAGTTTGAACGGCTGGTTGCTGAGGAACAACTGAACAATGCATCGGGTCAATCATTATCAAACACAAAGATGATAGAGCTGTGGATCAAAGCTGCTAAGGGACATAAAGATCGGAAGATTTTCGCATTTGCTGAGCATGGTATAGCCCTCCTTCGTAGCGGCAAGGTTGATGCATGCTTTTCTTCTCCTTCCTCCAGCCTTTTCCACCCACAACCATCTACCGAGCATCCCAAGGACGAGATGAAGGAAATGCGGGACCAAATGAAGGCTCTTCAAGCTCAGAATCAAGAAATTCAAAGCCAAAACAAGGATTTGAAAGGCATGCTTGAAAAGTTGATGGAACACATTGCTAGCAATTAGCTCTCTCACTCTCTCCATGGTAATTTAAGGTCTTTAGTTGTGTTGGTGCATTTTGGGAAACTTATGGCTGTTGGTGATGCCATTGTGGATATTTGGATTTATGTAAGGTTTTAGATGGTAGTTGGTAGGTGCAGGTTTTGCAGGTTGGTTGTTGTTTGGATATTTGGTTCTTGGTTGTGGTTGATGTTTGGATATTTGATGCAAGTTGATGTTTGGATTTGGCCATATGCCACATGGTTTGATGATCAAACCATATTTGTTTTATGTGATGCTTATGGTACATGTATTTAATATTGCATGGTGCAGGTTAATATTGCAATTAAATAGGTGGATTGTACTGATTTTTATAACCACAGAATTTGACACAAAATGGTTTCGAGGCTAAGTTTGAGACAATAAGGCCACAACATTGGCTATTAATCCACTCAATCATTTCGTAGCCAATTTTCATGCAAAAGGCCACGACATTGTCAATGAATTGTATTCTGCAAATTCGTAGCCAAATTTAATGCTAAAAGCCACTACTTTACCCACCAAATATATTCGAGGAAAATTTTGAGACTAAATGGCCACGGCAGGTGGTTGATGAACACGACTTATCCCTCCCAAATTTAGCCAGCCAAACAATTCGACGCTAACTTTGTGGTAAAATAGACACAAACTCAGCCACAAAGTGTCTCTGGCTATACCATGTATTTAGCAGAACATGATTTTCGTACCCAATATTGTGGTTAAATGGGCACGACTCAAAAGTTTGTGGGCAGTGTTCACACTATGCTATACCCGCGAGCGTTTTAACCACAAACTTTTCGTCCTGGGAACACTGGTGACTACCTCTGTGGCGAAGGCTGTTTCCTGGCAAATTTTGTGGCATGTCGCGTGGCTAAAGACGCGTTTTCCAGCAGTGTTAACCTTGCATACAACAACAATTACCAATTGGAGTTGATGTGCAAAACAATGCACATACCATTCATTATGATTTTCCTTCAAAATAAGTTACTTCAAGCCATTAAACTCGCCCCTCATATTTGATGCACCATCATACCCATTGTAACATCCCCGACCAAAGTACATATGTCATTCTGCATTCATATAATATTAGTAATATATGCATACCATATTGGCATGATATATAGTGAATTTTTAAAAGTAATATTTATTTTCTAATTAAGTTTTTATATTTAAAAAAGTTTTTACCTAAAAGTTAATTATTAATTATTTCAGGATAAAGTTTATAGTAAAAGAAATTTCAGGATAAAAAGTGAAATTTTACTAAAATTTTCGGCCAACTTTGTATGTTGCCGACTTTTCTACGTTATATATATGTTTGATCTTTTTTTTCTTAATGTTAAGGCTCCATAGAAAAAAAAATTAAAGAGAGTTTTCGAGAATGGGAAGAAAGAAGTTTGATATTTTTGTTTGTTTTTTTTGGATCTGGTCTAAAATCTTTTTTATCGGGTTTTAATCTCGAAGTACAAGTGTTAATTGGTAAGTTTTTAATTACTTAATGGTTTATTTGGATTTTATTGATTTTTCCAGATCTAGATTTACAGTTGATTTTGATTGAGTAATGAGTCAATTTATAGTTTTAGGGGGTGTTTTCGAAATTGGATTATTCGGTAAAAGATTTCAGAGTAATTTTAGGATTTTACTTTGTAATAATATTATGAAGTCCTTTGATCAAGTTTTTCTTAAAGGTTTGGAATAGAAATGTTTTCTTATATATATATATATATATATATATAGTTTATTGTTGTCAAGTTGTAAATGATTTGGAATTATGCAAGAAGTTAAAATGCATATTGGCATTTTTATTTCATTTAGGGTTAGTATTTATAAGAGTAAATAGCCTAATTTGCATTGGGTTATATATAGGAGCACAAGTCATAAATCGTTGTCAGGGACAAGGGGGAGATATATAGTATAGTCCTGAACAGGTGAATATAGACCCGAGAATAAACCCTATGTGTTATATAGATATATGTGCTATATGAGCTATATGGATATATGTTTTATACATTTATATGAGCTATGTGAGGTATATAGTTATATGTGCTATATGAGTTATATGGATATATGTGATAGCTTTGAAATTTCCAGAGTTGTTTGCACATAAAGTATGTAACCAGATGGCATATGATATATTATTACATGATGCACTTGATTGCATAGCATATTAAAATGAGACTAAAAGGACATGTGACTGTCTTGCCCTGAACTTGTAATTCAGGAAATCTTCGGATTTCTTTGTTAAAGCGACCTACGGGTCATACAAGATCTTCGAATCATACAAGATCTACGGATTTTACAAGGCCTACATGTCACAGAGGAAATCTTCGAATTTCTTTCCTAAAGCGACCATAAGAGTCAATATTCAGGAAATCTTCGAACTTCTTTGCTAAAGGGACCATAAGAGTCCATATACAGTAAACCCAGGGAAGATTTAGGCTTAAATAGTTCACATAATAACGAATCGGATCGATCGACATTTGTATTTGCACAGTAAATTCCTATATGACATATATATAATATGTTTGTATATGTACTTGGACTAAATGTGTGAAATAATTGATGATGGTTTATATTCACTAAGTATGCGACTCAAGTAAATCGCAAAACAATTTTTTCAGGTTCAGCTAGATTTTACTGTTAGAGGTCACATTCATATAGGTCGACTGGTTGAAGCTCTATGCAACATTCTCCTCCTCATTTTGCATCTTAGACATATGATTTATAACACAAGTTAGAGTAATAGATGTATTAGTATAAAAGTAACTATATAGATGTGTGTGTGTGCAACCTTATATGGTTGTTACTTTCTGTAATGTGCTTACATGGATAGCAGTTATATGTAAATTATTTATTTATATATAAAATAAGTTATTACTAAGCATATGTCATAGGGTATAAGGGTGTCACACCCATAATATCTCAATTTAGATAAAGATAAACCATGTTTGGAAAACAAAGAGTCAATACCCTCCTTTAAATACATTCTCGATTGTCTCCCTCACATGAATCAGACCTAGAAATCGTTGCACCACTTGTCCCTGCTTGTTTACATATCTAATCATAATGATCATTTGTTCCTTTAAGGAGCAATCACGAGACTCATCGTCCAAAATAGAAAACAAATCTATCACCAAGGCCGGTTAATATTGCTAGAGTGGTCTCAACTACACACAAATGGTATTGTTGAAGCTATCAGTTGATATTTTTTTAAAACAACACCACCAATCTCATGATTTTTCAACTATACCATGTTAACAACTCGAAAAAATATTCCAATTAAAGGAAGTAGATGACTCATCATGTTCTCAGAAGGACATATTTATCTATTTTCTACTTTTCTTAAAAAATGTGAAATTATTTAAAATAACAATTAGGAAAAATGACTCTAAATAATCTCAAGTATCAGTTTTGAACAAAAAATAATATGAACTTTAAAATTCACCACCAACGATATGAACTATTGCAACATTAACCCAAAATGACATGAAATCATTTTCCGGATAGTTTTTCGGTGAGATTGATGATATGGAAACCGAAAATCCTACGTAACAAGTTAAAATTTTATACTTTATTGTTTTTAATTTTCTTTGTGCCATATCATTATTATAGCCATGTCATTAAAATTATAAAAAAAATGAAACCAAATAAGAAAATCTTATTTTATTTTTTAATTTCTCTGGTACATTGTATACTCGTCTGAAGCATATTCAAATTGTTGTTCTCTATGTGATATGGAAAATGGGAATTTAAACAATCTTTTCTTCCATTGTTCATTTACAAAGAAAATGATTGTAAAATTGGAATCTAATCTTCATTGCTCTTTTGATTTAGCTACTTCGGGATGTTTTAATGATAATCTCATTTCAAATCTTAATTCAAATAAAAACAAGAAAATTCTTTGCTTTTTATGGTGACTCATTTGGAATCATAGAAATTCTTTAATTTTAAATCTGCTAGGATAATTCCACATCTTTTACCATGTGATTTGACACTGTCCCAATTTTTACAATGGAAATCTGCAAACTCTAAAGTGGTTAAAAGTTCTTCAAATAAGCCTAAAAGGAGGAACGGGAGATCTTGGATTAAACATCTGCCATCTTGGATTAAACTTAATTTTGATGCCTCCAAACAGAGGAAAGCGGGTACTTATGCTAGTTTTATTTTTAGAGATCCCAATAGTTCAATTATAGGTTGTGATAAAATTGCTCTAGAACCAATGTTGGTGTTAAAAGTAGAGGCTTCAGCTCTCCTAGAAGCTTTGAAATTAGGAAGGAGTTTACATATTCATAAACTTATGATAGAAGGGGATAATTTGATTCTTATTAATTCTTTAAAAAATATTTGGAAAGTTCCCTGAGAAATCTATTCTATTATTCAGGATATCCGACGTTTGGTGTCGGGTTTTTCAGATGTGGTTTTTTCCCATTGTCTTAGGGAGGCTAATTCAGACGCTGACTTCTTAGCAAGAAGACATGTCAGCATTTCGCAGATTCGTTGTGCAATTTCTTTCTCTGTTTGGATTTGTGCTATGATGATATCTCGTTAGTAAGGTTAAGACATTTGTTTAGTCTTCAACCTTTAGTTTTTAATTTTTTAAGATCATCCGCAATGATGATTTAGGTTAGCCTTGTATTATTTGGACAACCTAATGTTTGCTTTGTAATGAGTTAGTAGCTCATTGTTAAAAAAAATTGTATGATTTCCAATGAGATAAGATTATCTTTTTTTCAAACAAGAAAATCGATGTTACACGTTATAGTTTTCAAACAAGATGGAACGCGTTACAAAGTGAAGAGTAGAAAATGAAATTAAAGGCAAGATATGCTTATCGAATGATGATAACAAGCTTGGGGTTCCCTTTCCTAATGAAATCGAGAGGAAAAGAAATGAAAGAATTGGCTCGTTGTATTATTCAAGATAATTGTTTCTTCAGAGCTTCTCAGTCTCGTTTTTTCTGTCCCCCCGATCTCTTCTCTGATCATCTTTTATAATCTTCTGCTCCTTGCGAGCGTTGTGAGAATCTCTCCCTCCTGTGGATATCGCTATAGTTATTTAATGGCGTAGCAGTTTGTTTTGAGAGATCTTCTTCGGCCGAGATTTTCGCCATTACTCTCCGTTCACCACTCCCGTGTAATTACTCCTAATTAGTTGATTTCAACGCTTGATGATCTGGACCTAATATTTATACTAATACGGTTTTGGGCTAAATTCGGGGAGAGCCAACACCAAATAAGAAAATCCTACTTTATTTTTTAATTTATCTGGCACACTGTATACTCGAATGAAGCATTTTCAAAAATAGTGAAATTGTATGATTTCCAATGAGATAAGATTATCTTCTTCTTTTTTGGGTGAAAGTGAGATAAGATTATGCTTTAAATTGTCAACGAGTGTCATGAAATTAGCCGTTCAAGATAGAGTTGTCTCGAACTCTCGAGAGAGCTGGCCTGGTGCGTCCCACTTCCCATGCTGTGGTCACGATCATCACGGTTCAACAAACACAATAATTCACCTTATTTGTCAATTTTCAGCTATTTCGTCGGTAGCCATAATTTCACCAAATCAAATTTTCTAACTCTCTAGATGTACTCTCATACGATGTAATTAGTTGATTAATTTTCAAATTAAATCAAAAAAATATTTAAATATTAATAAAATATTAAAAAATATCTTATAATTATTTAAAACAAAGAGTACAATATGAGGTATGATTAAACAATAAAGAAATCGGACTGATCACTATCACTATTGATTATCAATTACCACTTTACACCTCAATCTTCTGACGAAAATTCAATTTATACGTCGAATCTACCAGGTTATATAGAGCCGACCCGAAATTTTTTTACAAGGAAGATATCTAGGTACATAGTTGTGTAAATAGCTATCCCATTCGGAAATTGAAGAATGAATTTGTCTAGTATATATATTTTTGGATTATTTTCTATTAATAATTTGGTTTTAAGATAAAACTACATTAGGCTTGTGTGTAAGACCCATAAACGCACATGTGTTTGGATGATATCCCCTCCGTCGGTATTGACACAAGAACTTTAATATGGTATTTTGATCTTAAATCTGGTATTTCGATCTTGGATCTCGTTTTCTGATTGTTTGGGTTTGGTCACAGACTTAATATGAGTACACAAACTTTATTAGATCTTCAATATAGCTTACAGAATAAAATTCCTTTGATACAGTATCATGGTGCAAACATATATATATATATACGTGTGTGTAGCTAAGTGATTATTTCAATAGCGTTACATGCATGTTTTTCTGATTTATTTTTTGAAATTAAACTATTTGAGATACATGTTTATTGCATATTAGACTGACTCTAGCCGATACACGCGCGGAGTTGGAATGGCAAGGAGAAGGTTCTTCCTACGTTGCACGGCCAGCTGACCCGGCGCCTCAGTCATATCCAAAAACGTTTCGTCTATTCCATTTGGCAACGCCCAGTCGAATTGGTGCACGAGATTCGCTATCACTAGCTCAAGGCTTGCTATGGCAAATGCAATCCCGGGGCAAATTCTTCTACCTGATCCAAACGGGATGAACTGGAAATCCTGCCCTTTGAAGTCGATTGGAGAATCCAAGAACCTCTCTGGGTAGAACTTCTCGGGATCATCCCAATATTCAGGGTCTCTACTAATTGACCATAAATTGACAATGAGTAGCGTACCTGCATCGACGTGGTGTCCATTGACCTTGACGTTTTTTGTACATTCATGCGGGGGAGTCAATGGAGCCGAAGGGTGTAGCCTGAGAGTTTCCTTAATCACGGCTTTTAGGTACTTCATGTTTTTCAAGTCATCCTCGGTTACTACCTCTTTGTCCCCGACAGTTCCTCTAATTTCCTTCTGCAACACTTTCATCACTCTTGGATTCTTTAATAACTCCGACATCATCCATTCTAACGATGCAGATGTTGTAACAGTTCCGGCAGCAAAAATGTCCTACAATAGAGAAAAATGATAGTATATAAATTAGGATTGATAAGAATTTATGTCAAATGTAGAAGACAAGTTGATAAGTCATTCTATATTATCGAGCCGAAACATGTTGATAAGAATAAAATGAAAATAGTGTCAAAGACTAATAAAATACCAAAGCGACCCATACATTATGCACCCTAAAATTGTATATAATCTAAAACAAATATACCACCGTCGGGAGGCAGGGGGCGACCCCTGGTGCTATCAGGGGCTCCCGGTCAACAACATATTCAAGGCACATTAACATAGATTATAAACCGTGTTGATAAGAACAAAGTTATATTTCAAATTAAAAAACAAATAAACAAGCTTGCAAAACATTGAAAATTGGAGGATGTGATGTCTATTAAATGGAGTGTTTACTTACTAGTATGAGACCTTTGATGCTTTCTCTATCAAGGCATGATTTTCCACTTCTATTTTCTTGTTGAACTTCTAGTAAAACATCCACAAAATCATCTCCCTCACCATTTTTTTCATTCCTACGTTCCAAATGCTCTTGGATTAATTCCTCCAAAAAATCATCAAGAGCATTAGCAACTTGACTCACCTTTGCATCCATCCCATTAACTTTATCAATCCAACCCAACCAACTTATGAAATCTCCAACATGGTACTCACCAAGTATCCTAAAAACCTCATCCAACAACTTCTTAAAATCAACTCCACCTCTCTCTCCCATAAACTTCTTCCCAAAAGCCAACCGACATACCGTATCATTAGTTAGCGACATGAACATTTCGCTCAAATTCACAATAGAAAGTCCCCGAATTTCGTTCATCATCAAAGCCACCTCTTCTTCCCTCACCAAACGAAATGACCGAACCCTCTTAACGCTCAAGAGATGTTGCACCCAAACGCTCCTCATTTGCCTCCAATATTCGCCGTATGGTGATGATAACATATCCTTCCCATTGGCAAGGATTCTATTGAAAAACCTCAAATGATTAGGCCTACTCGCAAAGATTAGGTCATAGGTTTTCAGAACTTCAGAAGCTACTTGCGCGGATGAGACAATGATTGCAGGCTTACTTCCGAGATGAAGTAGCATGAGGTCTCCGTACTTTTTGGATAAGGTTTGAAGGGAGCGGTGAGGATACTCGCCACCTAGTTGGTGTAGGTTTCCAATGATAGGAAGCCTAGGTGGTGATGGTGGCAAGTTTTTCTTGGGTGAGAAATAGTTTGGTGAAAGCCATCTTAAGATGGGAAGTATGAAGAGGATGAGGAGAGTGAAAATTGAGGAAGGATATGGTGTGTCTTGGAAGGATTTCATGATTTCGTGCGATGATGTTTTCTCTTGAACTTGCATGGAATGGTTATATACTTATATAATATATATGTGTCGGGTGTAGTTATAGTGGAGTTTAACAAAAACTATATCGGTAATTTGGATAAATTTTTAAGTATACAAATTAAATACTTCCTCCGTATAACTCTACTTGACCTTTTAGAGTTGGACACATATATTAAGAAAATTTTAAATTAGAAAAAAATGCCCTTAATTAAATGTTTACTTTATGCATTGAAAATGAAAATGGAGCAAATTTAGTTCACTTTATCATTAAATGTAAGGATTAAAATGGGAAAGTTGGGTCCAAAATATGTAAAAGGACAAGTTTTTTTGAACAAGATTTTAAGTCTAAAAAGACAAATAAACTTATACAGAGGGAGTATAATTTAACTACCTAGATTTAGTTTGTTCCCTTTCTATATCAACTTAAATTTATTTGTGTCTAAGGTCATGGATGTGCAATGTCCTCAAATCTCGGGAGTGTACATGTCTCATATTTTTTCACTTCAAGATAATACCAATTTAGCGACCACGTTTTATAATGTATTTTGTTCATTTTAAAATTTTGATTCCTTAGTTTGTAGCTGACCACGTATCCTGAAAGCTTACAAATACTGTCGAGCACGTTCATTGCAACATAAATTCAAGGATGTAATTAATTTGTTGTTTTCTTTAATTGGAGTAATGTGTTTGACTAACTCCTTTAGCATTAGGATTGTACACACATGTTGCGGGCACATTTTGTCCCTTAAAGAAATGACGAAAACAATGACAGTTCATAGTTGTCCGTTGAATGTTGATGGTGATTAGCGTATTAACAATAGCCATTACTTTGTGTCTAGAGCATGAGAATTGAGGATCCCAAATGCCAAGTTTCACGACAATTTTTTTTGGTCGCACAAGTGCTTTAATCATATTCAATTAGCTGGATCCCAAATGCCAAGTTTTTCCCGACAATTTTCCCTGCTCAAGTGCTTTAATCGTAGAGATAGCCAAAAGTTCGGGCCGAACCGGCCCAGTCCGGCCCGACCCGCATTTTGGGGCCGAAATGGTCCGGCCCGGCCAGCCCGCGGGCCATCCGGGCCAAACCCGCTTAGGCCTTGGGCCGGGCCTGGGTTGGGGAATTCTCTCCTGGCCCGGTCGAGCCCTGACCAGCCCGGCCCGACCCGCATTTTTTACAAGTAAAAAAGTGAAAAAAAGACCAGGCCTGATTATAGCAACCAGGCACATTCCCAGCCCGGCTTCCCCATGTGCGGGCCCGATCCCATTTTCCCATCCCGGCTCGGGTCCATGACTATTTAATCATCCAATTAGGTGGTTGCACATTGGTGCGAAAAGTGAAAATGTGCGAATATTTAGACTAGAAGTGGCATTGGTCTCCGAATTAAAATTTTTTTTCTCAGTATATATTTTCATATCGTTTATTTCTTCGATTTGATATATTATAAGTTTCAATCCAATATTCGAGCAAAAAATTATGATCGTTTGAAGATTACTGATATGTATATCACTTCTACATGTCATTTACTTAGTCAGAATGTTTTATTTTTAAAATTATTTCTTCATACCGTAATTGAATTCTAGAGCTTTAAGAGAATAAGTTATATCAAAATATTTGACTATTGTATAATTAACTAGTGCATGTTTTAATTGCTTATTGTAGTGTCTTTGGACACCTAGTGAAGCAATTAGGATTTCAAGGTAGGTATATGAGGTCTACATTTTGAGTTTCACGGGCAGTACCCTTAACCAAAAAAGTAGTTATTCTAGTTACACATTTATAACTTTTGAGGTCTTTAAAAGTTTTTCATTGTTTTGTAGTTACACACTTACACCATACAAAATTTCGGCCCCACAAAGAATTTTTTCGGTTCCACCCCTGCTACTATCGTACCGAATTGAAGTAAATGGAGAATAAAGTGGCAATCAATCTTAATGTAATTAGCACGATGATGAAGGACAAGATTAGTAGCTATATGATTGAAGAGCTACGTGGCTCTTACAATATAAACACATAGGTAGTTGGATAAGCATGTATGTATTCAACTTCAATAAAGTAGCTCACAACAGGTAGTTGCGATAAGCATGTATGTATTCAACTTGAATAGATGATTCAGTAACAATAGAGTACTTAATTTTACAAGTAACCGGCCGGTGATACACTGAGTTAGACAAAAATCACAAAATACCCTGTAATCGAGCATCATGTCAAAGGACCACTTGCCTAATCATCACAAATACGCATACAACTATTAAGTACTTGCTAGAGAAAGAAAAACTATGGCTTTTAAGATGGTGCAATACACGAAGGGCAACACAACTCAATGATCCCTATAGGTTTTTGCATAAACTAATTAATCTAATACTCCGTATATGATTTACATCATAGTTTGGGACGAATGATGGTCAAGTATATCAAAGGACCAATGAGATGACAATACTTGCCCCATTTTAAAAAAATAATAAAATGATCTAGATGATGGTTCCATTCCTATAGGAAAATCACAATGTTAAGAATGCCTATTTTTGAAAGAATGTCTATGATTTATTTTTATTGACAGAGAAATATACCATGCTAAAATTTAAAAATAAATGAGCACTAAGAATAAGATTTTAAATTAATAAATAAATAGGGTGTGAAAGAGTTTCATTCTTGTTCTGCATGTGGAACGATACACGCGCACTTTAAAGAGATTTTACAACTTAAATTGTTTGCGCTACTTCAGATTTTAGATGATCTTTCTCTTACTCTAGACCTTCTACTTAGCTCTTATGGTTTATTATATGTTCTTTCTCTTACAAATAATGACAAGGAAATCTTAGGATTCCCTATAGATCAGCTCTGAGACTTTAAAAACAGTACTTGATTTATTCACTGGCCAACTGTGAGGTTTTTCAGAACGTTTCAACACGTTGAGTCTCTATTAATAACGAGTTATCTAGAGCTAGAGATATTTTTCGACCGTTGCAACCTTTGCCTTCTTTAACTATTTATAGGCGTTGTATAAGGTCGGAAGTTCGACTTTCTTGGTTTGGGAGAGGGTTATCAATTTTCAAGGTGTCAGTCATTGATTGGTGGAATGTGAGACGTGCGACGTGTTAGGTTACCATTGGTGGAAGAATGCGATTTAGTCAGAGATTTGAGATTCTCGATGCGGGAGAGGATTACTGATCTTCGAGGTGTCGATCATTAATTGGTGGTATGTGAAGAGTGCGACGTGTTGGTTTGCCATTGGTGGAAGATGCAGTTTAGTTGGAGATCTGAGATAAATGTGGGACAAGTGAGAAGACAAATGAGATGTGCTTTGTTGATTGGTGGATGATGTGGTTCATTTGAATTGCACTATAAGTTGTCGGGTTTAGCATGCGACGTCATTTTGTGATTACTTAGCGCATCAACTAGGCAAGGTAATCAACCATCATGTAGGATGGGCACGTTGTTCATACTTGAGTGAATGTTTAAGTTTTACTCACTCTTGGATCTTTATACTTATTAGTCCATTTCGCGCGACGTTTGTACATTGACGAAACTATTGCCCGATTGAGCATGCTTTTGGGTATAAAGACAAGTATATATTTGCAAGTGTTTTAATAGTGTGTGTGATTTCACTAACATCATCACACCATGACTCGAGTTTCAGGCTTACATGTGTCATGTTTCCTTAATTTCTTCTCTTGCTTAGATCATCCCTTTTATCATTTCGCCCTTGAATTATCCGTGTTCCATCCAACCAAGTCTATCACATGGAAATAACGAAGGTGAGACTTGAGGTTAGTAATATTAGCAAAATCTTTTCCAGAACTATTAGATTATGTATGCAAATTAGTACATGAAGCACAATATCTTGACAAACAAGACATAATAAGGATTAATCAATATTGGACCTGACAAAATCCCGCAGTTTCATGTAGCAACAAACTTAAATAACCGTTTCGTGGAGCTTGTCTCAAACCATTAAGAGGCATCCTTAAGAGACATACCTATCATGCATCAAGACCTAGAAAGGCAGGCTTAGGCTTCATATAAACCTCCTCATGTAAATCACCGTGAAGGAAATCATTATAGAATCCATCAAATACAATTCTCAAACCCAATTGGCAACAAGTGCTATAAATACATGACCTAAAACTATCTTAACAAAACGAGGCAGTGTTTCACTGAAATCAATATATTTTTCTAGTTGTTGATGATAAAGTATAATGGGCTTATAATTTGGAGGTCATCCGGTAACGGGCCCTACCATACAATCCTAAGAAGGTTTCAACTCAAAATTATATGACTATGAATGGAGTAATTTATAGGCTTATATACTAGATAATTTTATGTCTAGTTTTTCCATGCAGGAAACACTTCTCTCAATAGTTGCCTAGTGCAACAAATCACATCTTATGATGCTTAATTATTGGAGTCGTTTGAATTACATATAACCCTGAAGATCCATTTACAATCAATAATTTTTTTTGCTAAGTGGAAGATCATCCAATTATCAAGTGTCATGGTAGATAGGGCCATAGCCCATAGGGCATCAATCTTAGCCTGCATGGCCTGTCTCCATTCAGGGTGAAATATGGCTTTACAAAAATTAATGGAGAGAAAGATGCGACATTAAGAATGGAAAATGTTTTCGTTCAAACTTACCATTTTATTATAGGGGTCCTAATGTAAGAGATTTTGAAACAAAACCCATGGAAAGATAATAAGGATTTAAGCAAATGAATTCGGTTCTATTGTTGTTGTTTAAGAATGTAACTCATTTTTTATTGAAACTAAGAAGAACTAATGGCCACAAAATTTGGAATAATATTAGAAATGTCTATCTTATCAATAGATTAATCGAAACTAAGTGGAAGCATTTTAAGAGATGGATGGGGAATTTGTATTTTGTGGTGGCCATGGAGTGGTGATGGTGGGCTGAGGCGGCAAAGAATCTATGGGTGGAGAGTTATTTCTCAACATTGAAGGACGTGTTTAAACAAGAGAAAGATGATCGAGAAGTATTTGGAAAGAATCGATTGATTAAACTAATGATTTGTCATTCATGGTATAAATGATACAACTTACATATCTAAGCTACAATATAATAAAATTGAACTCCTAACATACAAAAATGAACTTCTAGTGTATAAAAATAAACTCATACTCTCATAATATATGAAAATTGAACCTCCATATTTAACATCTATAAAAGTTATATTTAAAAAACATTAATTTGAAAATTGAAAAAAAATCATTTATTATTTTTAAATATTTTTTTGGTTTTGTGAAAATTGAATTATATGAAAAATGAACTCAATGCACATTAAAATAAAGATTATCATAGATAAAAAAAAATGAACTCGTAGGATATAAAAATTGAACTCCTAACATAAAAAAAAATTGAACTTCTAGTGTTTAAAAATGAACTCGTAGTACATAAAAGTTGAACTGCCTTATTTAACATTTTTTAAGGTTTTTAGTACAAGACCAACATTATGGTCTTGTGGGTCTCTAATGCTCGTATGAACGAGGGTGGGACGAGGCAAGAGATGAGAGATGACGCACAAAATAGTAAAGAGGGGAAAGAAAATTTGGTGAGAGGTGACGCACAAACCAAGAATAAGGAGAGATCCTCGACTTCAATACTTGGAATTCATATTATGCCATTTATGCGTGAAGAACATAGAGTCTTGAGTGCCTCTTATATAGAGGAGGCAAGCTTGAAACCTTGGGTTTACAAAGAAGGGCTCGGATTGGGCCAAGCATGCAATCAAGGCCCACATCCAAAGTCCATAAACCTTAAAATAGAAACTATTAAAATAGAAAGGTGCAAGCCAAACCCTAATGGCCGGCCTGATGGAATATTCTAGCTTATTGGAACAACCTCTTAAGCATACGAGAACACATGCCCAAAATAGTAAAGACGGAAATGTAAACGCTAAAAGGGAAAATACATAAATATAGCATAATCGACTAAGTCCTTACGCCAAGGGGGTGGCCAAGGCCTAGGGAGTCTTGGGCGGGCAAGGATCTGATCAAAGCTTAGGCAAGGTAACAAACATCAAAACTCCACATTAGTTTAGACTTAGCCATCAAATTCGAGGTGTTGGAGTAGCAAAGAGAGGAGTTTTTCTATGGACAGCAAGACCTGAAGCCTCTCTCATATCCAAACAATCTCCATTACCATTTGGCAATGCCCAATCAAATTGGTGCACGAGATTCGCTATCACTAGCTCAAGGCTTGCTATGGCAAATGCCATCCCGGGGCAAATTCTTCTACCCGATCCAAATGGGATGAATTGAAAATCCCTCCCTTTGAAGTCTATTGGAGAATCCAATAACCTCTCTGGATAGAAATTCTCGGGTTGATCCCAATACTTGGGGTCTCTACTAATTGACCATAAATTGACAATGAGTAGAGTACCCGCAATAACGTCATGTCCATTGACCTTGACATCTTTTGTGCATTCATGTGGGGGAGTCAATGGAGCTGGAGGATGCAACCTAAGAGTTCCCTTGATTACGGCTTTTAAATACTTCATGTTTTTCAAGTCATCCTCGGTTACTACCTCTTTGTCTCCAACGATTCCTCTAACTTCCTTCTGCAACACTTTCATCACTCGTGGGTTCCTTAACAACTCTGACATCATCCATTCAAGTGATGAAAATGATGTAACAGTTCCAGCTGCAAAAATGTCCTGAGATAGATAAAAGGGTTTTATTAATCGATACGACTAATTTATATAATCTCAAAGCGTAACCATAACGTATGCACCTAATAATCTAAAATGAAAAAAAATAAGATGACCATAACTCAAATTCACCTAACTCAATTCAACTAACATAATTTGCCACATCTAGCTTCTCTACCCAAACATAAACACCTCACAAAGTTCTTCATTTGTGTGCATAAACGGATTAATAGGCTCTTAAATGATTTCTTAAGGTGAAGTGCTTTTTTCTAATAAAGTGATTAGATGTATAAACTAAATCAAGAGACTGAGAGAGGTGACTTATGCAAGACACTAACAAAAAAAGTCAAATAAAAAAACAAAAGCAAATATAGAAAAGCTTGAAGACTTGTAAATGGAGTGTTTACTTACTAGTATGAGACCTTTGATGCTTTCTATGTCAAGGCAAAATTTTCCACTTTTATTCTCTTGGTGAACTTCTAGTAAAACATCAACAAAATCTCCCCCCTCTCCACTTTTCTCTTTAATATGTCCTAAGTGCTCTTGGATTATCTCCTCCAAAAAATCATCAAGAGCATTAGCAACTTGACTCACCTTTGCATCCACCCCATTAACTCTATCAACCCAAGCCAACCAGCTTATAAAATCGCCAACATAGTACTCACCAAGTAGCCTAAAAACCTCATCCAACAACTTCCTAAAATCAACTCCACATCTCTCTCCCATATGCTTCTTTCCGAAAGCCAACCTACAAACTATATCATTTGTTAAAGACATGAACATTTCGCTCAAATTCACTATAGAAAGCCCCCTAATTTCGTTCATCATTAGAGCAACCTCTTCTTCCCTTGCCAAACGAATGACCTAACCCACTTAATACTAAAGAGATGTTGCACCCAAACGCTCCTCATTTGCCTCCAATATTCGCCATATGGTGCTGATAACATATCCTTCCCATTGGCAAGGATTCTATTGAAAAACCTCAAATGATTAGGCCTACTCGCAAAGATTAGGTCATAGGTTTTCAGAACTTCGGAAGCTACTTCTGCGGATGAGACAATGATTGCAGGCTTACTTCCGAGATGAAGTAGCATTAGGTCTCCGTACTTTTGGGATAAGGTTTGAAGGGAGCGGTGAGGGCACTCGCCGCCTAGTTGGTGTAGGTTTCCAATAATAGGAAGCCTAGGTGGTGATGGTGGCAAGTTTTTCTTGGGTGAGAAATAATTTGGTGAAAGCCATCTTAAGAAGGGAAGTATGAAGAGGAGGATGAGAGGGAGAAGTGGGAAAGTAGCCAAGAAGAGAAAGACTAGTGTTTCTTGGAAGGGTTTCATGATCCATCTTGTGTGAGCTATGTGTTGTCGAGTTTTGCATGGCATGGCATGGTATTTATATATGTCTAGGGTAATGGACGTGTACTTTTAAACTCATATTTATTTTTTTCACTTCAAGATATATAATAACAGTTAACTGTACACGTTTTTTATGTTTTTTGTTTATTTTGGATTCTTTGGTGTGTGGCCACGAAGTTTGAAATATCTTCCTTAATGATGTAATGGAGTTAGACCTGTCAAAACATGATCCGACCCGATAATCTGATTCGAATCGTTCGATTTTTTCTGGGTTAAGACCCGAAAATTTAAACCCGAAATCCAAAATAAACCGAACCCGTTAAACCCGAAAACTTTTGGGTTAGGGTCGGGTTCAACCCGCTGGGTCAAATTTTATTACGATGATGTCATAATGTGTCATATATTGTAACTATTATTATTGCATATTTCATTGCTCTAATTCCCGACAAAGTACAATAGCGGAATATGAAAATTTATTCCCGTTAAAAACACCCTAGAACTTATATTTTAATATATTTTAAATATTGGTTTAGGAAAATTATTCTAAATTATATTTTAAAATATCAAATATTATAATTTTTTATTTTTATATTATTATTTAAACTTATTTTAATAATAATTGAAAAATAAAAATTATGTTATTGACCCACTGGTCAACCCGAACCCGCCCGATAACCTGCCATGACCTGACCCGACTTAACCAGTAACCCAATTGACCCGAACCCGTTTGAACCCGAACCCGAAATAATCGAACCCAACCGACCCGACCTGATCGACAGGTCTAAATGGAGTACATATCTCTCTCACCACGAATTAACTAGAGGCTATAATTAATTTGTAGATTACGTTTCTTATGTGCTTTGTTTATTGTGGATTCTTTGGTGTGTGGCCACGAAGTATAAAATATCTTAATGGTTTTTTTAACCTATGTTTAAGGTTAAATATATTAACAAAGGAAATTAAAACCCTATTAAAAAATTAATGAACCATTTTAAAAAAATTAATTAATTTAAAATAAATACAACTTTATAAAGAATTATTAATTTTAAGAGTTTAATTTATGTCTTTAGGACATTGGTTAGAAAAATCGATATTTTAATAATATAATATAAGTATGTATCTCTCACGACGAATTAACTAGAGGATATAATTAATGGCAGAATACATCAACATACCCCTGTACTTACACTTTTTTTCCTATTGGACCCCTGTACTAAAAAATGCTCAAACAGACCCCTGTACTGCTCCCAATTTTGCCTATTGAACACTTTCAATTTTATTCTCCTTCCAGTGTACATCACACGCCTTATGTGTCATGTTATCTTGCCAAATAAGCCAAAATGGTCAAATACGTACATGTTATTTTGCCTATTGAACACTTTCAAGTCTTCACGCGCCTTATGTAACATGTACGTATTTTGCCAAAATAACATGTATGTATTTGACCATTTTGGCTCATTTGACAAAATAACATGACACATAAGGTGCGTGATGTACACTGGAAGGAGAATAAGATTGAAAGTGCTCAATAGGCAAAATTGGAGACAGTACAGGAGTCTGTTTGAATATTTTTTAGTACAGGGGTCCAATAGGAAAAAAAGTGTAAGTATAGAAATATGTTGATGTATTCTCCCTATAATTAATTTATAGATCTTGTGTGAGCTATGTGTTGTCGAGTTTTGCATGGCTATTCTATAAATAAATGCAGGTATCATTCATGGTCATGGATATCATTTTCTGGTCCCAAAAAAAAATATATGCATGTACAATTAATGGTTGTACTTTGATCAACATGTATTATCCAAGTGTATGATTCGTTGCTTAATAGTCCTAGAATGTAGAAAATCCGTGTTTGATTGGATCATTTTTGTGAAATGTATTTTAATAACACATCAAAAAATTGATTTGGTTATGTGTTATAATGTTAAATTTTTAGAAATTTCAACTTCTCTAAAATAAGATAATTATAACCAATGTACTATATAATTAAAGTCGATTCCCATACCATATCCTACGTATCATTTATCTAACCATGCCACGTAAAAAATTTAATTTGATTGATAATTACTCTTATTTATTGATTATTAAACAATCTAGAATTACTTTATTCCATGAATAAAATGGTCTTAATTATATGTAATATCTTTTTAAAGACTGATTGTTTTTGGCTTAACATTACAATCAAATAGTGTTAATATTCTAGAATAATTTTTTTTTAGATTACTTTATTCATGTCTAATATTTTTGAAAGATTGATTGTTTGAAATTAGTTTAACACAACTACAAAATAGTTGTAATATTTGAGAATAAATAATTTTTAAAAATTTTGGATAATGTTTTTCTTTAACTTTCTTGATTAACACCACAATAAGGTAGTTTTAATATTTATTATCGTGCATGACACGATAGTTTAAACTAGATATCATATGAGGATGAATAAGATAAACTTTACCTTTTTATTTCATTTTTTTTAAATCTCTAATTTATCCATGGTTGAATTGTTGGTTTTAATAGATATATAATAGTAATTTTAGATAAATTTTCGTTATTTTTCACTTTCAACTAAATAACATGAAGTGAGTTAATTGCCAAAATAATTTAAACCGAACATGTATATTTTCTAAAATGTCAGAAAAAAACAATATTCAAAAAACTTCCTAACTAGGGATGCACATGGGGGTGGGGTGGGCGGGAAATGCATTCCCCGCTCTTAAAAAAAATTTAAAACATGAGGTGGTCGGGGCCTTAATTAACATGGTGTTTCGAAAAATGTTGGTTTTTATTATATACCAGAGAGGGTTAATCTTCTTCGTTGGACGGGACCAACGTACGAGATTAGTATATTATAATTCTATACCAATTTATTATTTTTAGCATGAAAATAATAAGTTTATTGAAACCTTCATACATCAAATTGTCATTAGGTATGTGAAAAATAAAAAATCACCTTTAGGTATATATAGACCTGTCAAAAGATGATCGAACCCACTAACCCGACTCGCCCGATAATTTTAGGGTCAAGACCCGAAAATTTGAACCCGAAACCCGAAATCAACCGAACCCGATAGAACCCGAAACCCGTTGGGTTGACCGATCTAGTATATTTATAAAATGTATAAAATTTATTTTAAAAAAATATAATATATTTTATTATTAAAATACATAAAAATATATTATAATTAAATATTATTATTTAATTAAAAATCTATTTTAATAATCATAAAAAAATTCTATGTTTTTGACCCATTGGTCAACCCGACCCGCCTGAAAATCCACATCGACCCGACCCGGTTTAACCCGTGACCCATAACGACCCGAACTTGACTCAACCCGAACCCGAAATGACCGAACCCGAACCCGAACCCGCATGACCCGACCCGATTGACAAGTCTAGGTATATATAATCTGGCTTGGAATTAAAATTTTACTATAAAATGATTTAAAAAAATACGATATTATAATTAATCGGATACTTCTATATCAACAATATTGTCAATTACCTTTAGATCAACAATATCAATAATATTTCCTTAGTTGTATTTGTTAATATCTCTTCAACCTTTGTATAACTACTCCTTCCGAGCGCTTGAGGGATAGTTCTCGATCTTATATAGTGATATTCAGGAATTGATATTAATTAATGAATTTCACTTGTAATTGTAAGTTGCTACACTATATACATTCCAACACATTGATATTACGAGTTTGGTTCAAATGAAACAAACTCTTATCCTAAAACGTGAAACGAATGCACATTTCCTAGTTAGTAGTGCACTTTTCTATGAAAAGTGCATTGAAAAATACAAAAAGTGCAATACGAAAAAGTAAACTACAAAAAGTACGAAAAGGTGTACTACAAAGTACGAAAAATGCAAATGCGAAAAAGTGCACTCCAAAGTAGAAAAAGTGCACTACTAACTACAAAAAGTGCATTCGTTTCAGGATAAGGGTTCGTTTCAAAATAAGAGTTTGTTTCATTTTAACCAAACTCTTGATATTACACTCTTAATTGTAAGAAGTCAAATGAAAAGTTAGAAGAATATAACTGAAATAAAAACTTCATTGCTTAAGTAATATTTTATGCATAATTAAGATTAAGATATAAATTAAACTCAAAGATCAATATATCATTCTTATTATTTTTATATTATTATTATTATTATTATTATTATTATTATTATTATTATTATTATTATTATTATTATTATTATTATTATTATAAATTACATAAAGCTGGATGGGAGCCTAGAAACAAAAATAAAAGCACCACTCTTAACATTGTTAGAGTGGTTAACAGAAAGAGACTTAATACGTGAGAGCGTGTCCAAAGCCTCCTTGTCAAATTCCCCAAACGTAGAGAAAGCGAAAGGGATAAATTTGTACTCGTTCTCCTCACATTTGGACATGTACTTCTTCTTTTTCCTCTCCACAGCGTTGTGCAAGGCCAACCCAGGCGCCCAAGAACTCGCACCCATACCAGCAAAGGGAGAGACCCCGGTAACATGAAGTTAGATGGGAGCCTAGAAACAAGTTGTATGGGAGCCTAGAAACAAGTTGGGCTCCACACCCTTCTGAATACAAAAACTCAATCTATGAAAAACTAATGCACCACTCTTAGCATTGTTAGAGTGGCTAACAGAGATAGACTTAATATGTGAAAGTGTGTCCAAAGCATCCTTATCGAATTCTCCAAACGTAGAAAAAGCGAAAGGGACAAATTTGTATCCATTCTCCCCATATTTGGACACATAATTATTCCTTTTCCTCTCTACTGCGTTGTGCAAGGCCACCCCAGGCGCCCAAGAACTCGCACCCATGTCACATCTACACAAGCATCCTTACCCTGATGCCAATTAAAAAGTAAAAGGTCTGCCGGCCAAAGATCCTGCCCATCTCCGAGAGGAAACCCATGGGAGCCTCCTTCCGCACCGCGATCCCGACTTTGGAGAAAATATCAACAAGGATATCATACACCAAATTATGCCTGAACTTTACACCCACTTCACTAGAACAGTGAACAACATGATCCCCCCATTTGTCCATCCTAGGGGCGTTTCAACTTGGGCAAATACTACCATCAGAAAACAGAGGTATCATAAGTCTGTAGCAAAACACAGAGCGAACCTGATCAACCTCTGCCCCAAGCCATCAATAGGGATAGTGAACAAAAAAATCTTGTGCATGAGGATCACAGATACAGCTAAGAACAACAACCTCCCTTGGGCTAAGCATGTACCTATCGACGAGGCTTTTCTTAACGACACCAAAATAACACCTTGCTATGGTTTTCATCATTCGGGAGGGGGGGCAGGAGAAACAGTGGTGAGAGAGATAGCATCGACGTTGCAAAATGCATTGAAATCATCAAGAGCATAGTGAAAAGAAGAGCCAGGAGAAACTATACCTGTATTCAACAGAATCTTGGCCTGCAGTGTGCTCGTCTGAAGCCGAGAAGCAAGGAAAGCATAAAGGATAACATCCCCAACAGCAAAGATGCCAAGACCACCCACTTTGATGGGGAGAGTGGCCAACCTCCATTGTCAATCACCAAAACCCGGCCTTGACGCAATGACAACCTTCTCCAAGGAGAGGCGCAAAGCATGGTCAAACTGAATTTGGGCATCTATGAAAGACACATGGGAGCAAGTTCTCAAGCGTTGGACAACTTTGCAACCCAACACAGTTACGCACAAGAAGGAGCTCACATTGGAGGTCATTAAGCCGGTTAACCTCCTCCATTAAGGCAATTGTTTTAATGACCTTTTCAAAGCCAAGTCCCTACTAAAGCCCACATCCAAACCGACCGACCCACCAACAAGTTTGGCACCACTACGTGGGTGAGAGATGTTCATGGGAAAACACCCTCCACCAGACTTCTAGGATCCTCCACAGGCCTGAAAAGCTCAGTTTAATCAACATTCAAAAACAAGCCACGTGCGGGCTCATCATACCTAATAATGTCAAGTGCCTTGGCCATCATTAGGGTAATTCCAACAATGGTGTCATCATCAAGATACCAAGCCTGAAGGGTGAAATTGCAAGCGTGATTAATGGATTGAACCAAAGGATGGAGAGCTAGGGCAAACATTATTATTATTATTGTTGTTGTTGTTGTTATTATTATTATTATTATTATTATTATTATTATTATTATTGATTAGAAAATTTAAATATAATTATTAACTATTTATATTAACAATGATCATTATTATCATCATTTCATTATCATAATAACCATTATTTATGGAATTATTTCAAGAGCAATTATAATTATTTTGTATTTTTTTAATCTCTTCATCTTTAATTTTGGGACATTTATTGTTAAAAAATGGAGAACTTTATAGGTTGTAAAGAAAGATACTAGTTTTACTCGTCGTGTCATGCATGACTACGACTCAATATTTTTTAGAGATATTATAAATATGATATTCATAAAACAAATAATTTAAAATTTAATGTAAGTAATTTTTCAAGTTCAAAAAATTATTCCTCCCATCACGTACGTCCCCATCCCCGTCTAATCATCATGGTGAACGAGGCGTGGAATCCCCGTCGGTTACCGGGTTGTTAGCGGGGCCCGGTTTATTTAAAAAATATTTTAAAACTTAAGAAAGTTTACAAATATCAAATTTAATAACATAAATTTTAAATTTCATTATATAATTTGTGGATATAGGAAGAGTCGTACTTTGAGCTTTCTGGGAGAGTAACTCTATTAAAGTCGGTTTTTTCTTCTTTGCCTATATATACTATGAATTTAGTGAAACTCCCACAGGATGTTTCGAGTTATCTAGATAGGATGTCGACGTCTTTTATTTAGGGCAATCAACCTGGGTCGAGAAGGACTCATCTGGTCATCTGGGAGGGGGTATGTCTTCCAAAGATGGTTGGTGGCCGCTGCATTCAAGATGCGCGTGAATCTAATTTGGCGGCTCTTAGAAAGCTTGGTTGGAAACTTATTACGGGAACTACTGAGTATGGGGTGACTTAATGAAAGCTAAGTATGGCTTTTATTTAGAAGGAGGAGTGTTAACCCAGAGGAAGTGTTTTAGAGAGTCCCACATGTGGAGAAGCTTCAAATGGAACATTAATGAGAATGTCCTAAAAGGGATTCGATGGAACTTGGATGATGGTCATCGGATTCGCTATTGGAAGGACCCTTGGCTTGTTGATAGACCTTCAAGGGAGTATGCTTTTTACCCCATTCAACAAAACCTTTTGAATAGGTCTGTCCGGTGCTTCTGATCATCCCCAATTGGGTGGAATTGGTTGGACATCAATGATTTATTGCCTCCTACTATTCTGATGAAGCTTGCAACAATTCCTGTCTAGGATCATTGTGATTATGTGGATTCTATGAGTTGGGTATTCACTTCTTCGGGTGAGTACTCGTCTTCTTCAGCGATTATGCTCTGCATTCGGCCCCGGAGACTGACCCCATCTTAGGAGATTTACTAACTTGTATTTGGAAGTTACAAATGCCAGAACAGATTAGACCTTTTTTGTGGTTGTGAGTTAAAGGAAAACTGCTCACAAACGTGGAGCGGGTTAGGAGACATATGGCATTTTCTAATGTTTGCGGAATTTTTGAAGAGCGTACGGAGAATCTTATTCACCTTTTTCGTGACTGCTCCTTTGCGAAAGAGGTTTGGAATCAGTTTCCTTCAATGAACTTTGATAGTACTGGTGATATCTATGAGGCTTTACCTCTTAGTTGGTTCCGCGATAGCCTGTAGGAACGCTACGCTCTTACTGTTAGGTTGGATAATGGGGTGTTGACCGCAACTACTTTGTGGTGGTTATGGAAGTGGCGAAATGGGCGCCTTTTAGGTCAAGAACGATTTATTCCTTGTAGGCAAGCATTTCTCTTAGGTGATGCAATTCGATGAGGCCTTTGAGAGAAATGATAGCTTGCAAAATTTGTGCAGAATAGAGATTTTGGTGAGCTGGTGCAAGCCTAATTTGGAGTGAATTAAAGTGAACATTGATGGGGCTAAGAGGGACCCGTTTGGAATTGCAACCGCGGGTGAGGCTCTCGGGATGAGAATGGTCAATGGCTTACAGGTTATGTGTGCAATATTGGTGTTTGTACATTCCCTATAATGGAGTTGTGGGGTCTTTTTCTACGACCTACAACTAGTCAGCCTAATCTAGATAATTACTTGCATAAATTGAATTTTAATTAAGAAAATTACATTTATCCTTTCCTTAATTTTCTTTTCCTTGCATCCTTTATATATATATACTAGTTTTAGTTCTCATGCACTAACCGAGTTTTATTGAATTATCATTTTTTTTAAAAAAAATTTTATTAAATTTATATAGTCAATGATATTTTTATAAAACTATAAGAACATATTTTATCTATAAAAAACGGTCATTTCGAAAAATAATTATTAAAAATTGATAGAGACAAATATATTTTTAAAAGTTATAAGTAAGTACATATCTTATCTACAAAAAAACTATACAAATCCTATATAAAAAAATAATTCAATCCAAAAATAAAACTAATGTGTTAATTATTTTTAATATATAAATACAATAATTAAAAGTAATCTAATTAAATTTCAACCAATCAGATTGATTTAAAAATGGATGATGTGGTTCAACAACAACAACAACAACAACAACAACAACAACAACAACAACTATTAACTATTATGTATCCTGGTATGAGCGGGATCTGGGGGTCGAAGATGTAGGCACCCTTAGAAGTCGGAAGGGTATTTGTGGCGGGCCCAAAACAAACGAACACACCAAGGCTAAAAACAAGACTGAAAATAGGTGGAGAAGCATACGGGGGTAAAAGCGAAAGCGAAACGTATAAGAAACCCGATAAGCGATAAAAGAAAAAACTAAGCAACGGAGACAAAGAGCAAGGTACTCCCTCTGGGTTTTCCCTACTACCGCTTAGTCACTGTAATGTTGTCACGCCATTTGTCCCTGCACATGGCCATGTCCGCTGAAACTGCCATAACACTGAGGTCTTGCTTAATGACTTCCTTCCAGCTCTTTTTTGGCCTGCTTCTGTCCCTGCGATACCCGCTAGCGATCAAACTCTCGATCCTTCGAACCGGGGCATCTGGCGGCCTCCTCTGTATGTGCCCAAACCATCTAAGCCTTGTTTCTCAGAGCTTTTCCCCTAAGCTGGCCACTCCCAACGTGCTCCTTATCTCTTCATTCCTAATCTTATCCAATTTCGTGTGCCCGCACATCCACCTCAACATTCTCATCTCAGCGACCATCAGCTTCTGCTCTTGCGCCTTTGTAATCGGCCAACACTCTGCCCCATACAGTATGTCTGATCTAAGCACAGTTTTATAGAACTTGCCCTTCAACTTGAGTGGAATCTTTCTCTCACAAAGTATTCCAGAGGCATCCCTCCACTTCTGCCAAACTCTCTATATCCGGTGTCTTATGTCCTCTTTGATGCTCCCATCACTCTGCACCACTGAGCCTAGATATTTGAACATCTCTTTCTTCGCTATTGTCTCTCCTCCTAAGAGTACTCCATTATCTGGCTCTACTTCTTGACTGAACTTAAACTCTACATACTTTGTTTTAGTCCGGCTTAGCTTAAAACCCTCTGTCTCGAGCTTCTCTTTCCAGGATTCTAGCTTTCTGCATACGCCCTCTCTCGACTCATCCACTAGCACAATGTCGTCAGCGAAAAGCATACACCACGGGACCTCTTCTTATATCTCCCTCCTCAAAACATCCAGAACGGTGGTAAAAAGAAATGGGCTCAATGTCGACCCCTGGTGCAAGCCAACCCCCACCTGAAAGTGCTTCGTACTCCTCCCCCCCCCCCCCCCCCCCCCCCGGGGTGCTCACACTTGTCAACGAACCCTCATACATGTCCTTGAGGATTCTGATTCCACCAAACTTCAGCTTTCTCTTGGACCTCATACATGTCCTTGAGGATTCTGGAAGTGCTCCGTACTCCCCCCGGTGTTAACTTTCTCTTGGACCTCATCATTCCACCAAACTTCAGCTTTCCTGTTTCCGCCTCTGCCCTTGGACATGCCCAGCACCCCGCAAGCTACTCTTCGGATGCATTCTGCCATCTTACCCCACATCTCATCTGCACTGTCTCTAACATGCCATGCTCCCTTAGTTAGAGTTAGCCTCCTCGAAAACCTTTTTGTGAAAACCTGTCCATTCGTCTCATGCAGCCGCCACCATCTGATCCTAGGCTGCTTCTCACTGGTGGTTTGCCTCTTTCTATGGACCCATTCAAGATCCATGACCAATAACTTGTGATGCGTTGATAGGCCTTCGTTTGGGATGACCTTACAATCTCTGCAACTCCTCTTGTCTCTTCTTCTAAGCATGAAGAAGTCGATTTGCATCTTGTTTGAAGCATCCTGGAAAGTGATCAAGTGCTCGTCTTTTTTTTTAAACCAAGAGTTCACTATTATGCAACCAAAAGCCACTGAGAACTCTAGCAAAGCCCGACCTCCTTCATTTCTATCTCCAAAACCGAAACCTCCATGTACCTCTTCGTAACCATCCCTCGACCTACCAATGTGACCATTGAAATCACCCCCTACCACCACCTTCTCTGTCCTATGGATACCCCTCATCAACTCGTCTAGGTCCTCCCAGAAACGCATCTTTTCTTTTCCATTTAGGCCCATGTGTGGAGCATAGGCACTTATGACGTTAATGGAATCACACCCAACCACTAACTTAACCATCATCATCCGGTAACTTCTCCGATGCACTAAAACCACTTGTTCACTCAACTTGTCGTCCACTAAAATATCCACTCCATTCTTGCTACTCGTCGCTCCTGAGTACCACAACTTCCACCCATCAATTTCTCTTGCTTTATTACCCTTCCACTTAGTCTATTTTATATATTATTTTAGCCTCCACTTTAGTATATAATAACGATAGATGGTAAAGTTTTATATAAAAAATTTTCTAATAAATAGCGTGCTGATCACTTTGTCAATACAATTTGAACGAATTATGAAACTGAATAAAAGCCAATCTCATCCAGCTTAAAAATTAACTTTATCATAAAGTTATACTAATGGTGAAGGATACATATATTTTTCGATATAAACGGTGAGAATCCAGATGCTTTTTTTGTTGATACAAACAGTGACTACACATACATACATACATACTTTTGACAAATAAGCAATTGTGAAAAATACATACTTAGCATCAGAGCTCCACATTAATTTAGAATTACCTCCTCAAATCCGCAGAGTTGGAATAGCAAGAAGAGGAGTTTTCTTGTGCACAGAAAGACCAGGAGCCTCTCTCATATCCAAACAATCTCCACCAGCTCCATTTGGCAACGCCCAATCGAACTGGTGCACAAGATTTGCTAACACAAGCTCAATGTTAGTTATGGCAAACGCCATTCCCGGGCACATTCTTCTTCCTGAACCAAACGGTATAAACTGGAAATCTTGTCCTTTATAGTCAATCGGAGAGTTCAAAAACCTCTCTGGATAGAAAACCTCGGGTTCTTCCCAATATGCAGGATCTCTACTAATTGCCCATACATTGATCAAAACAAAGGTTCCTGCAGCAATGTCGTATCCATTGATTGTCACATCTTCTGTGGATTCGTGTGGCGCCATCAATGGAGCCGGAGGATGTAATCTGAGAGGCTCTTTGATCACAGCTTTCAGGTACTTCATGTTTTCCATGTCATCCTCTGTTACCATCTCTTTGTTTCCTGCAACTTCTCTCACTTCCTTCTGCAATTCTTTCATTACTCTAGGGTTTCTTAACAACTCTGACATTATCCATTCGAGCGCTGTGTTTACTGTATCACTTCCTGCTGAAAACATGTCCTCAATGAAAACAGTAGCAATCTTATAGAGCAGTCTTTCTATCATGGCATAGGATCATCATTGACCCAGTGATTCTTCTCTACAGCGGAATCTGGGGGTCAAGATGGGGGTACCCCTGCCCAAGGGAAAGGGGTATGCCCGTAGACCCAAGAAAAACTGAAATTTAGCTATGTGACAATAATAACTGAATTTAGTTAGAATGCACCAAATTGATATAGGGACTAAATCCATCTCAAAGGCATTGTATAAAAGCCAATGAGCATGAGGATGCGCCCTAGTTATCATGGCATAGAATAAGAACCCATATTGAAAACTATTACTCTAATTAAGCAAATCTCATCATCATTGACCCAGTGAGGCTTCGCTACATTGGAATGTATACTTACTAGTATAATCCAAAATAGATTAGCATAACCCAAAGTTGATACATCAAGGATAATATTTCTAAATATGGATAAAAAATTTAGGAGTGTATACTTACTAGTATAACAGCTTTGATGCTTTCTTTGTCAAGGAAAAAGTTTCCACTTCCATCATCCACTTGATAATCTAGTAAAACATCCACAAAATCTCTAACCACCATTTCATTTTCTTCTGCACCTCCATTTCTTTCTCTTCTACGAGAAGAATGCTCTTCAATTATTGTCTTGAAGAAATCATCAAATCCACTATTAACTTTGCTAACGTTAGCATCCACCCCATTGATCCAATCAATCCAAGCCAACCAAGGTATGAAATCTCCGATGTAGTAACCACCCAAAAGTTTTGTAAGCTCATTAAATAGCTTGTAAAAGTCAGTGTCACCTTTCTCTTCTCCATACTTCCTTCCAAAAGCAATCCTGCAAATCACATCAGTGCTAAGTGAAATAAACATTTCACTTAGATTCACCATTGACAATTCCCTAATGGATCTTATCATCAGAGCCAATTCTTCCTCCCTCACACTACGAAAGGACCGAACCTGTTTACTACTGAGGAGCTGGAGCACACAAATGCCCCTCAATTGCCTCCAATATTCACCATAACTTGATGATAAGATATCCTTTCCCAAAAGTCTTCTCAAAACACTCAACTTTGGCCTGTTGGCAAATATAAGGTCATGTGTTTTCAGGACTTGTGAAGCCAATTCTGCAGATGAGACAACAATAGCTGGCTTACTTCCTAGGTGAAGTAAAATCAGATCTCCATATTTTTGAGATAAGGTTCGAAGAGTTCGGTAAGGAAAGGTTCCTAATTGGTGAAGGTTTCCAATGATTGGAAGCTTTGGTGGCGAGGGCGGTGTGTTTTTGATCTTGGTAATGGAATTTGGAGACATCCATTTGTAGATGAAGAAGAAGAAAAGGAGCAGAGAAAGGAGTGAAAATGGATGCACAAAGATAAATTCTTGAAAGAACTCAATCATGCTGTTTGGCACTGGCATTTTCTCTTGCCCATTTGAATCATGTGGAGTCATTTATATTTCCTGGGCATACATATGAGCAATTTTAAACTCAAAACTTATTTGGAAAAGTGATAGCAATAATTAATTTGATAATGTTGCGTTCACTATTGAGTTTTGAACAATTACGTCAGGGAGTGTGTCACACCACAACTTGAGTTTTGATCGAGATCGAAAGACAAAATTGTCTGCAGAAATTATGTTTGACCATTATTATAATTAGTGACTACTTAGGTCAAATCAAAGAGCCAAATGCTGTTAAGAGGGTGAAACTAGCCAACTAAAGTGGTAAATTGCGAAATCGAAAATAGAGATTGTTTGAATCAATCAAACAGGGAACACAAATTACAAGTTATAATTGAGCAATCAAGCGTCGGATTCAACCGAATTTTCGAGAACAGATGATACCTAGGGTTTGCCGGAGAAGAATGTAGTAATAAGCTTGCTGAAGAGATGCTACCATCAACCTCTGGCCGTCGCCGTCGTCGCCGTCTCCGCCGCCGCATCAATCGACCGGCACGAGTGGAGGATCCAAAGGCTGGCCGATTGGTCGCCGGCGACCACCGAGCAAGTATATTGATCTGCTCCCCCAAACAAATTGCCTCTTCATAACGACACTTAATTGCACGGACTCATAAAAAATTCGGTACATAAAGTGTGCTAAATTAAAGTTTTACTACTAACTACTAGACTGTCAATCGGGTCGGGTCGGACGGATTCGGGTTCGGTCATTTCGCGTTCGAGTTTAATCGGGTTCGTTTTCGTTATGGATTACGGATCAATCTGGTCGAATTGTAGCGGATTTTCGGTCTAGTCGGGTTGACCAACGGGTCTAAAATATCCTTTTTTATTATTATTAAAATCAATTTTCAATTAAACTAGAGGATTGACCCCGTCCGATGGACGAGATCAAAATATTATTCTAGAATAACTTTATAGTAATTTTCTCCATGGACAACTTGGGTTGCAGATTGCTTGACAACACTATTGTCCTCAAGCTGAATGATGTAAATGTTGTCCTTATAAATCCTATTCATTTCTTTGTTTGGAACAAGGGTGAAGTTCTTTATGATATATATGTTTCTCTCCTCTAGGTTAGCCACAAAGCAATGAGCAGCATTGCTCCATAAGTACACTAAATAACATTCTCCTATAATCATAAATAGATAAAGGTATGTTAGATGATGAAATTACAACTTTGAATTAATGTTTGATGGGAAATTTTATTGTCGCAAACAAGGAAGTTGGTACTAAGATATATGCCATATGCATTTGTTTCACCCCATATTTTACATAAAATAATTTCAATCTCATGCTCAACACCATATTTTGCACATGAAGTTTGATAGGAAGTTGATGAAAGGATAAGTGAAGAGAATATGGAATGACATATAGTATTAATTATTATTATTATTATTATTATTATTATTATTATTATTATTATTATTATTATTATTATTATTATTATTATTATTATTATTATTATTATTATTATTATTATTATATGACACACAACTATATACACACAACTAAATTAATGGTTTAAAAAATATCATTTATTGGATTTGAGGGAGAAATTTTATAGTTGTTAAGATAATAATATTTAATTATAATATATTATTTTTATTTATTTAATAATAAAATATATTATAATTTTCAAAATAAATTTTAAAAATTCTATAAATATACTAAATCGGTCAACTCAATGGGTTTCGGGTTGCAACCCAATGAGTTTCGGATTTTATCAGGTACGGTTGATTTCAGGTTTCGGTTTCACATTTTCGTGTCTTGACCCTGAAATTATCGAGCGATTCGGGTGGGATTAGCAGGTTCGATCAGCTTTTGACAGCTCTACTAACTAGTGAAAGCTTGGATAAACATTTTCAAATGTTACCAAAATTTGTTTATTCCAAGCTAAATTACAAACATGGAACACAATTGACATACAAACAGACATTACTTGTCTTACTTCCCGTACCCTACACGAAATTTTATAAAATTATTTTATTATTTATTTGTATTTGTTAAGTTTGGATTAAATTGATATTGATAAGGATATTTAAATAAAATTATACATGCCTTATCTACAAAAAAAAAACTATCATTACTAAAAAATAATTATTAAAAATTTATATAGGCAAATATATTTTTAAGAAACTTGTAAAATTACTGTATTATTTAATTGTATTTGTTAAATCTTTTTAACTTCATATCGACAATGATATTTTCAAAAAAAGCTATACGTATCCTATCTATGAAAGTACTATCATTTCTAAAAAGAATTATTTAAAATTTGATATATGCAAAAATATTTTTGAAAAACAATAAGTACATATCTTATCTACAAAAAATTGTTATTTCTAAAAAATTATACATATCTTATCATAAAAAAATTATCTTATCCAAAAATAAAACTAACATATTGAATGTTTTATTTAATATATAAATACAATTAATTTAAAAATCTAATTAAATTGCAACCAATCGGATTGATTTAAAAAATATGAGTGATGTGGTTCAATGTGCGACAATTTTAAATATTATTTTAACCTTTACTTTAGTATATACTATATAGTAATGATATATAGCATAAAAATATCTTAACAATCTTCCTATTTATCATATCCAAAAGTAAAAGATTTTTTTTTCATTTAAGAATAAGATTTTTTATTCATTGATTATAGTGATATAAGATTATATGTACATTACACTATCTTTATATTAAATTTAATTATCTAAACCTAGCATATGCATTCTACGTATAAATAAAATAATTATCCAAATATTTGTATAATATATAGCATAAAAAAATCTTAATAATCTTCCTATTTATCATATCTAAAAATAAAAAATTATTGTTTTAAAATTAATGGTTATTTTGTCAAAGATTGGTTTTAAAAAAAGGGGTGGCGTGGTCCAATCTAAAAGTGACGTGTGTCGTTTAATAAATTTTTTAACCTCTACTTTAAAATATAGTTATGATTGAAAACAAAAAATGCACAGTTAATCCAAAAGCATGAAGGGCTACTAAAGCAACGTTTCAGCCTAATCCAATTCCACAATTCATATTGAAGACAAAGAGCTAAACACAACCATATCAAACTAAACGACAGAAACACAAAAATACAAAATATTTCCACCAGATTGTTAATGAAAGGAGGAACAGAACGAACATTAAAGAAATATGCACAGCGGACGGAATACAAATTTCAGGTATCGATAACATTAAAACAGAAATTGAACGGGGCTTCCAGAGCCCTACCGTGGAAAACTCCGGCAATGACTCAAACAATTCAACAAGATACTGAAGAGGACAATCTTGAACTCATAAAACCAATCACGAATGCAGACATTAAAAATGCTATGTTTGACATTGGGGACGACAAATCCCCCGGTCCTGACGGTATGTCGTCTTGTTTTTATAAGAAGTATTGGCATATAGTTGGCCCCGACGAGATCAAAGCAATGATTTTTTTTTTCATTCGGGGAAAATCCTAAAACAAATCAATCATACGTTCATAACTCTGCTACCAAAATGTGATAACCCCAGCTCAACAAACCACTATAGACCAATCAGCCTTTGTAATACCGTCTATAAAGTAATTTAAAAAATCTTAACCAATCGCCTCAAAAGTGGCATGGATAAACTCATACACCCGATGCAAGGGGGTTTTGTCCAAAATCGCAGTATACATGATAACACGCTCATTGCACACAAGATTTACCACTCTTTTCGCTACAAGCAGGGTCGGGAAGGCTGGATTACCGTTAAACTTGACATGGAAAAAGCGTATGACCGTGTTAGCTTGGAGTTCATGACTTTTGTTCTTTATAAGTTCGTTTTCTATGATAAATTCGCGGATTGGATCCGGGAATGTGTAGAAACGGTTTCCTTTTCTGTTCTGGTCAACAATAGTCTAACTGAACAAGTTTCCCCCAAAAGGGGCCTTAGACAGGGCCCCTTTCACCTTACCTCTTCATTCTTGTTGCTGAAATCCTGGCAAGACAACACCACATAAAAAGTACGAACCCGAAAAATGGCATTGGAATCCAAATCGCGAGAAATGAAACTAAAATCCCTTTTCCTTACCTTTGATGATGATATCATCATCTTTGAAAAAACAAACAACCTAGCATGTAAAAATATTAAGGACACTGTTGATGACTACTGCCAAATTTCTAGTCAGAAAGTTTGGGCCATTTTGTGTGATGATTATTCAAACAATCACTTAAAACTTAATAGGTGTACCACAAGTTTGGTATATGTACTCGCCACGATTGGGATCGGATAGAGTCGTGTTTTACTTTCCCTAGCCCCTTTCTCACTATGTGTCCTTTTTGCTGTTGTTGTATTCTTCCTTGCTTATTGTTTTCTGTTTCTTATTTTAGGTTGTGTTGAATAGGTCTCTCGACTTCCATATAGAAGGGTCTCTCGATTTACCAATTGATAATAAAATTCTTACCTTTTCCCCAAAAAATGAACCATTTATTTATGAAACTGGAATAAAAGCCAATCTCACCCTAACCTTAGCATAAAGTTGTACTAATGGCTAAGGATACATATATTTTCGATGCAAACGGTGAAAGGGTGAATCCAGATGCTTTATTTTTTTTATACAAACAGTAACTACACATACATACATAGAGTACTTTATTTTGACAAATAAGCAATTCTGGAACATACATACTTAGCATCAGAGCTCCACATTAAGTTAGAATTACCCCTCAAATCCTTGATGTTGCAATAGCAAAGAGAGGAATTTTCCTGTGTACAGTTATACCAGGGGCTTCTCTCATATCTAAAGAATCTCCATCTACTCCATTTGGCAACGCCCAATCGAATTGGTGCACAAGATTTGCTAACACAAGCTCAATGTTAGTTGTGGCAAACACCATTCCCGGGCACATTCTTCTTCCTGAACCAAACGGTATAAACTGGAAATCATGTCCTTTGAAGTCAATCGGAGAATTCAAAAACCTCTCGGGATAGAAAACCTCGGGTTCTTCCCAATATGCAGGATCTCTACCAATTGACCATACATTGATCAAAACAAGGGTTCCTGCAGCAATGTCGTATCCATTGATTGTCACATCTTCTGTGGATTCGTGGGGCGCCATCAATGGAGCCGGAGGATGCAATCTAAGAGCCTCTTTGATCACAACTTTCAGGTACTTCATGTTTTCCACGTCATCCTCTGTCACCGTCTCTTTGTTTCCTGCAACTCCTCTCACTTCCTTCTGCAATTCTTTCATTACTCTAGGATTTCTTAACAACTCTAACATTATCCATTCGAGCACTACGTATGCTGTATCACTTCCTCCTGCAAACATGTCCTGAATGAAAACAGTAGCAATCTTATAGAACAGTCTTTCCATCATGGCATACGATAAGAACCCATATTGCAAAACTATTACTCTAATTAAGGCAATCTACATTAACAACAACAACATCAACATCAACATCAACCCAGTGTTAACCCGCCTCGGGAGGTATCTGGGGGGTCATGATGTACACACCCATGCCACAATATAAAACCGCGAGGGTGTATGAAGAAGACCCAAATATTATCATTGCTCGGAAGGCCCAAGGAAAACTAAAATTCAGCTATGTGACAATGATAACTGAATCTAATTAAGGAAATCTAACTCCTATAAAAAAGATTAGCATAATCTAAAAATCAATACATCAATGATAATATTTCCAAATATGGATAGAAAATTTAGGAGTGTATACTTACTAGTATAACAGCTTTGATGCTTTCTTTGTCAAGGCAAAAGTTTTCACTTCCACCAACCACTTGAAAATCTAGTAAAACATCCACCAAATCTCTAATCACCATTTCATTTTCTTCTGCATCTCCATTACTTTCTCTTCTACGGGAAGAATGCTCTTCGATTATTGTCTTGAAGAAATCATCAAATCTACTATTAAGTTTGCTAACCTTAGCATCCACCCCACTGATCCAATCAATCCAAGCCAACCAAGGTATGAAATCTCTGATGTAGTAACCACCCAAAATTTTCATAAGCTCATCAACTAGCTTGTAAAAGTCATTGCTGCCTTTCTCTTTTCCATACTTCTTTCCAAAAGCAACCCTACAAATCACATCAGTGTTAAGTAAAATAAACATTTCACTCAGATTCACCACCGACAATCCCCTAATGCTTGTTATCATCAGAGCCACTTCTTCCTCCCTCACACTACGAAAAGACCGAACCCGTTTACTACTGAGGAGCTGGAGCACACAAATTCTCCTCAATTTCCTCCAATATTCACCACTAGATAATAAGATATCCTTTCCTAAAAGTCTTCTGAAAACACTCAAATTTGGCCTGTTGGCAAAGATAAGGTCATGAGTTTTCAGGACTTTAGATGCCCATTCTGCAGATGATACAACAATAGCTGGTTTACTTCCAAGATGAAGTAAAATCAGATCTCCATATTTTTTGAGACAAGGTTCGAAGAGTTCGGTAAGGAAAGGTTCCTAATTGGTGAAGGTTTCCAATGATTGGAAGCTTTGGTGGCGAGGGCGGTGTGTTTTTGATCTTGGTAATGGAATTTGGAGACATCCATTTGTAAATGAAGATGAAGAAAAGGAGCAGAGAAAGGAGTGAAAATGGATGCACAAAGATGAATTCTTGAAAGAACTCAATCATGCTGTTTGGCACTGGCATTTTCTCTTGCCCATTTGAATCATGTGGAGTCATTTATATTTCCTGGGCATCCATATGAGCAATTTTAAACTCAAAACTTATTTGGAAAAGTGATAGCAATAATTAATTTGATAATGTTGCGTTCACTATTGAGTTTTGAACAACTACGTCAGGGAGTGTGTCACACACAACTTGAGTTTGATCATTATTATAATTAGTGACTACTTAGGTCAAATCAAAGAGCCAAATGCTGTTAAAAGGGTGAAATTAGCCAGCTAAAGTGGTAAATTGCGAAATCGAAAATAGAGATTGTTTGAATCAATCAAACATGGAACACAAATTAGAAGTTATAACCTAGGGTTTACCAGAGAAGAATGTAGTAATAATCTTGCTGAAGAGATGCTACCATCAGCCTCTGGCCGCCGCCGACGTCGCCGCCGCCGCATCAATTGACCGGCGCGAGTGGGGGATCCAAAGGCTAGCAGATTGGTCGCCGGCGACCACCGAGCGGGTATATTGATCTGCTCCACCCAAACAAATTGCCCCTCTCTTTTGTTTTCATAACGACACTTTACTTGCACGGACTAATAAAAAATTTGGTACATAAAGTGTATGCTAAATTACAATCTTGGAATAAACATTTTCGAATATGTTACCAAAATTTGTTTATTCCAAGCTAAGTTACAAACATGGAACACAATTAACATCCAAACAGACATCATTGGAAATAAAAAAGCACAGTTAATTCAAAAACAGGAAAAACTACTAAATAAACGTTCAAGCCTAATTTAATTTCACAATTTAACTAGAGACAAACAAAAAACTAAACACACTCATATCAAACTAAATGACAGAAGCACAGAATATTTCCAACGGATTGCTAGTGAAAAGAGGAACAGAACAAACATCAATGATTACAAATTTCAAGATAACATCAAAATAGAAATTAAACGGGGCTTCCAGAAGCGGTTTAGAGGTCTAGAAATAAACCATGAAAAACTCCAGCCAATGACTCAAACAATTCAACAAGAAATAACTGAAGAGGACAATCTTGAATTCATAAAACCAATCACGAATACAGAAGTTAAAAATGCTATGTTTGACATTGTGGACAACAAATCCTCTGGTCTTGATGGTATACAGTCTTGTTTTTATAAGAAGTATTGACATATAGTTGGCCCCGACGTGATCAAAGTAGTAAATTTTTTTTCATTCGGGGAAAATCTTAAGACAAATCAATCATACGTCATAACTCTGCTACCAAAATGTGATAACCCCAGCTCAACAAACCACTATAGACCAATCAGGCTTTGTAATACCGTTTATAAAGTAATTTCAAAGATCTTAACCAATCGCCTCAAAAATGTCATGGCTAAACTCATACACACGATGGAAGGAGCTTTTGTCCAAAATCGCAATATACACAATAACACGCTCATTGCAGACAAGATTTTCCACTCTTTTCGCTACAAGCAAGGTCGAGAAGGTTGGATTGTCGTTAAACTTGACATGGAAAAAGCATATGACCGTGTTAGCTGGGAGTTCCTGACTTTTGTTCTTCATAAGTTCGACTTACATGATAAATTCGTGGATTGGATCCGAGAGTGTGTAGAAACGGTTTCCTTTTCTGTTCTGGTCAACAATGGTCCAACAGAATAATTTTTCCCTCAAAGGGGCCTAAGACAGGGTGACTCCCTTTCACCTCACCTCTTCATTCTTGTTGCTGAAGTCCTGGCAAGACAACTCCACATAAAAAGTACGAACCCGAAAAATGGCATTGGAATCCAAATCGCGAGAAATGAAACTAGATCATTTCTCTTGTCTTTGTTGATGATATCATCATCTTTACGAAAGCAAACAGCCTAGCACGTAAAAACATTAAGGACATTGTTGATGACTACTGTCAAATTTTTGGTTAAAAATTTAGGCCTTTTTTGTGATGATGATTCACACAAACTCTTAGAACTTGATAAGTGTACCACGCTTGGTGTATTTACTCGCAATGATTGGAATCAGAGTTTGGGTGTTGATCTAGTCATGTTTTACTTTTTCTATCCCCTTTCTCATTATGTGTCCTTTTTGCGGTTATTATATTTTTCCTTGCTTGTTGTTTTTTATTTCTTATTTTAGGTTGTGTTTAACAGGTCTCTCGACTGCCACATCGAAGGCCTCTAAATGTACAGTCAGTTTGATAATCAAATTCTTACCTTTTCCCAAAAAAAAAATGAACAAATTATGAAACTGGAATAAAAGTCATTCCCATCCTTTTTTTTGGTCATAAAGCGGGACGTCGCCCGTTAAAAACTTTTATTAGAAATTATTGTTCGAACTCTCTCCTATAATAGGAGAAGAATCCTTTTGCAGAAGCACCAAAAAGAGTCATTAGGTAAGCTAATTGGTCGTCTGAACTCTGAAGCAGTCGCCAGCATCTCATAAGAATGGCGTAATCCGGATGAGTGGTGATATCCGGGTTCAGCAGTAACTTGCTTGCATTCAGTGAATCAGTCTCCACAATCAGCTTATGGATATTCAGCTTAGCCGCCAGAACAGGTCATAGTAAATCGCCCACAATTCAACAGACAAAACAGAGCAAGTACCTTGAGTAAAAAGCTTTCACCAGTGCACCATTGTGATCTCTGATGAGACCACCTCCTCCTGCAAGATTAACAGCTCCTAATAATGGCCAAGGATACATGTATTTTTCGATGCAAACGGTGAATCCAGATGCTTTATTTTTTGATACAAACAGTGACTACACATACATACGTACTTTATTTTGACAAATAAGCGATTGTGAAAAATTCATACTTAGCATCAAAGCTCCACATTAAGTTAGAATCACCCCTCAAATCCTCGAAGTTGGAATAGCAAGAAGAGGGGTTTTCCTGTGCACAGAAAGACCAGGAGCCTCTCTCATATCCAGACAATCTCCCCCTACTCCATTTGGCAGTGCCCAATCGAATTGGTGCACAAGATTTGCTAACACAAGCTCAATGTTAGTTGTGGCAAACACCATTCCTGGGCACATTCTTCTTCCTGAACCAAACGGTATAAACTGGAAATCTTGTCCTTTGAAGTCAACTGGAGAATTCAAAAACCTCTTTGGATAGAAAACCTCGGGTTCTTCCCAATATGCAGGATCTCTACCAATTGACCATACATTGATCAAAACAAGGGTTCCTGCAGCAATGTCGTATCCATTGATTGTCACATCTTCTGTGGATTCGTGTGGCGCCATCAATGGAGCCGGAGGATGTAATCTGAGAGCCTCTTTGATCACAACTTTCAGGTACTTCATGTTTTCCAAGTCATCCTCTGTTACCATCTCTTTGTTTCGTGCAACTCCACTCACTTCCTTCTGCAATTCTTTCATTACTCTAGGGTTTCTTAACAACTCTGACATTATCCATAGGAGCGCTACGTATACTGTATCACTTCCTGCTGCAAAGATGTCCTGAATGAAAACAGTAGCAATCTTATATAGAACAGTCTTTCCATCATGGTATAGGATAAGAACCCATATTGCAAAACGATTACTCTAATTAAGGAAATCTCATCATCATCATCATCATTGACCCAATGAGGCTCCGTTACAGCGGTACCCCTGCCCAAGGGAAAGGGGGTACGCCCAAAAATCAATACATAACTCCTATGAAAAAAGATTAGCATGATCCAAAAATCAATACATCAAGGATAATATTTCCAAATATGGATAGAAAATTTAGGAGTGTATACTTACTAGTATAACAGCTTTGATGCTTTCTTTGTCAAGGAAAAAATTTCCACTTCCATCATCCACTTGAAAATCTAGTAAAACATCCACAAAATCTCTAATCACCATTTCATTTTCTTCTGCATCTCCATTTCTTTCTCTTCTATAGGAAGAATGCTCTTCGATTATTGTCTTGAAGAAATCATCAAATCCACTATTAACTTTGCTAACCTTAGCATCCACCCCACTGACCCAATCAATCCAACCCAACCAAGGTATGAAATCTACGATGTAGTAACCACCCAAAAGTTTCATAAGCTCGTTGAGTAGCTTGTAAAAGTCATTGCTGCCTTTCTCTTTTCCATACTTCTTTCCAAAAGCAATCCTGCAAATCACATCACTGCTAAGTGAAAAAAACATTTCACTCAAATTCACCAATGGCAATCCCCTAATGGTTTGGATCATCAGAGCCAATTCTTCCTCCCTCACACTACGAAAAGACTGAACCCGTTTGAAGAAGAAATGTGCCCAGGAAGAAATGTAGAAATAATCTCCACCGATTGAAGAAGAAATGCGACCATCAGCCTCTTGCCGCCGTCGTCACATCAATCGAGCGGCGCGACGAGTGGAGGATCCAAAGTCTAGCCGACTGGTCACCGGCGACTACACACTAATTAAGTCATGGTCATGGAAGTAATGCACCTTGTGAATCTGCAATGACCCTTAATAAGCCTTCCTAATACAGGTTATAGCTTGATTTCATATGTGATTTTGCCTCCTTTTTCCAAGATTGGTGAGTGAGGAAGAGATTAGCTTTGGAGAAGGAGGAATCAAATTCTAATATCCTCAACTTCTCCTCCTTGTTATGCGCGTTCTTGTAAGTGTTACTGTGTTAGAATTTGATAGCAAGAAAGATCATTGTATAACCGCAACTAATTTTGATATATATAAGATAATAAGAGGAACCTATAACATTTGACTTGCAAAGAACACAAGGAAAGTGGGAAATGGGCTTGAGGAAGATAAATGGGCCAATTGGGTGTTTTATGCTCTTCGATAATAGTTATAATTCAATACTACGCAACACTCCCTTCTTAAACAGAAATTTTGGACCCGAGTCCATACCATAAATTGTCAAATATACAAGGATAGGAGCATGTGTTTAATTCTGAACTCGTTCTCTTCAGGCCATCTATCATACATCCATATACACTACTGCCACTTAGACATCGATAGGTTAAGTAAGTTAGATAAAGACGTTTAGACAGAATTGCTCTAATACCATGAAGAAAGTTTGTGGACCGGTAGGTAGGTAGGTAGGTAGACTAGGGACATGTCCATACGAGCACACATACCGTGTTAGGCCCAACAAATAAACCTAATGAGGTAATGGGGTTTCATTCTAAAACCAATTCACAATATGAGTAGTAATGTAAGGATATATATACTAGGTTTTTTTTTTTTGGATTTCAAATGTGGGATACAATTTATTCTCAACAGTTATCACACGTCGAACATAAGAGATAAAATCCACTAGATGCATATAAGGGGGTGAAATCCCTGCCCGTTGGCTAAAGTTTTTGGGTTAGAAAGTGAATCTCGTTCTTATATGTCAAATGGATAACAAAAGCTGACAAATTACATGTTTAATATCGGCCCATCAAAATCTAACATTTCATCAAATCAAGTCCAATAAGAATAACTCATCAAAAAAATATGGGCTTTCTATAAACAAATTGAGATGCTAGACCCGTCAAACAATTAAATGATTCAAGTGGTAACTAGCATAGAAAGTTTGAGATGCTAGATTCATGTCAAGGAAATAAAATGTTTTAAGTGCTAACTAGGTCAAAGCTAGTTATCGCTTACGGAGATGTGTTAGAGATATTATCCCACATCGAACATAAAAGATAAAATCCACTAGCCATATATTATAATGTGGACAAAACCTCTACCCATTATTGATTTGCCCTTTTGGGTTTAAAGGTGGTTCCCGATCTTATGTTTGAAATGAAAAAAAAACATGTCACATTTAATATTGCCCATCAAAATCTAACATATTCAGTTTTTCTTACTATAAATGACACCTAACGCTTATTTATATCCTTATTTTTCGATAGAATAATGAGTTGTATTAAAAAATCTACACAAATATACAAATATGTAAACCCTCTCATGAAATAAAACTGAATAAAAAATAGAAAAAATAAAGAGATTTAAAGAGAGATTAAACCAATTTTAATTCTTTATTTATTAATTAATCTTAAAGCATATTTAAATTGCACAATTCAATACATTAAATTACATAAAATCATAAATTTAACATAACTTAATATATTACATTGATGATCTAAGCAAAGAAACTTTTTTATTTATTAATTTAATGATAAGATATTTTTACAAACTCCACCTCAAATATTTTTCACCCCGATTAAATCCACAAAAGATGGCTTCTTTCGGCATTAATTAGATTGGAGAATTCCTTTGCAGTTGGCACCACATGTTTTCTGTAGGTTACAGTTGTATATTCCCTTCGTCTCAATATGTATGGGGTTTTAACTCAAAATATTTATCCCACATTATATGGGGTTTTATTTTTTCTATACCCACATTCAATACCTTGTCATTCTTGAAATTGGGATAATATTCAATTCAATTCAATTCATCCTCTCCATGAAAGGCCAGCCTTAACTTGAAAAAAAATAAAGTATGTAGAATTAAATAGGAATAATTATGGAGTCATTCACTTTGCACGTAACCAAAGAATAATTTTGTGTTTTAAGGTAAAATTAAGTACATGTCTTAATAAGTGTGCATATGACCCTAACCCTATACATATCGGCACGGAGGGAGTATGTACTATACTGATTTGGTCAGTCTCTTATGTGGGGAAATTATGGAGCTTATTTTACGGAGCTTTGAAGTTTTGCGGAAATTATGGGCCAATTCAGCGGTGGATTGTAAGCACATCCATTTCAGTGCACATCGGTTTTCGTGAAGAGCAAATTATGGAGCTTTGAAGTTTTCATTGAATTATGGTTTTCGTGAAGAGCAAAATTATGGTTTCTTGATTGAGGGTTGATGATGGTTTTCCTCCCTATTAATAGCATAAGCAAAAAAATAATGCTCCAGTAAGCTTCACATCATACTAAATTATTAATTCCTCGGTTTTACAATATATGTTCATAAAAACTATTTTTTTTGTTTTACAATACATGTTCATATAAGAATTTTTTTTATCTATACCCCTAAAAATTATACCCAACATTAATTCTACATACACATCTCCCAAAAAGTACAAAAAAAAATACAAAAAGAAGAGCATTTAATAGGAGTAATTTGGATAAAAAAATTCCTTAATATGGGTGAAACTTTGTCTATGAACATGTATTGTGAAACGGAGGGAGTAATAGAAAAGATGTGGTTAATTGTGAACGGTATTTGCTGACTTTTAGGAGGCATGGACCATGGAGCGGCGGGGCCAGTAAAATAAATTAGGGAAGTTATGTTTTACTATTGTAAATTATGTACGGCATAAAAGTTATATGTAATATGAGACTCACTATTGATCATTGGATACATTTCATATGTGGTCCTTTTTAAAAGTGTCAGACGTGGATTCAAATTAAGAATGCATTTTTAATATTTTTACGATGCACTTTTGATGTTTTACGATGCACCATAATAGTGTCATTTAAAAATGCACTTTTAATTGCCGCATATTCGCATAGATTATTTGGTTCGCACAAGATTCAAACTCAAATTTTACATCTTCTGTGTGGTATCTAACATATGACAAAAGTTCAACCTAATACTCTTATAGAGTATGGACGTATTTGGTATTGATATTAAATATATGAGATATCATATATTGGTATAGGTGGAGTATAAGTGATAAACGCTCTAATATCGATATCCCAAATTACAAACATTAGATATCTGCTTTTTTTGTCTGAAAGCAGGCGAGGCTTGATGTTTTATTTCTTCCAGATCGATGCATATATTAGTCACCCTTAAAAGAGTGTATAAATCATTTTCTAAAATAGGTAAAATTGGCCGCCTGCTTCTACAAAAAAAAATTGGCCGCTTGCTTGCCTTATCGCCACCCTCCTTCGTTTTGATGACAAATCCCGATGATGCTCAGCTCATACATCGGCTGCTGCTCAACTCATGGCTCTCCAACAGGCCCTTCTCGCCGCTCATCAAGCCACTCAAACAAATCTAAAACCCAGTTCTCCTTATTACCTTCCCCCGTTGGACCATCCCGGTTTGACAATTTAACCTATTGTCTATAATGGGGGCAATTATCAATAATGGGTTACCGCTATACGAAACATCCTAATCGCCAAGCGAAAACTTGGTTTTATTGATGGATCAATTCTCAAACCCGATGTCACCTCCTCGGACGCCGATTTTCGGCTTCTTGTTAATTCTATGCTTGTCGGTTGGATAGTACAGTCCGTGGATCCGCCTCTTCGGTCCTCCCTCACATACTTTGAAACCGTCAAGGAACTTTGAGACAATCTTCAACAACATTTCAGTGTTGGCAACGCTTGTATCGCTACTAATTAAGTTCTCTAGAACTAAGGAACACAAACTTTGTCATCATCTAGATCAGACACAAGCCGCTAGGGACTTCTCTGGATTTATTCTTCTTGCTTAACTTGACACCTTTAGGGTTTGCTTGAGGCTTTTGTGAGAAGTAAATTTCAAGAGCACTATTCATGAGCTTATATAGGCATGTGATGCTTGGGGCTCAATCTTATCATCTTATGCATTTGTCTGAAATTCCCTTGTCTTAAACTCCAATTAGATATGTTATCCACACGTGATTCCATTTGAATTTTTTCAACTCTTCAAGTTCATCGAATCATTGGATCAATCGGCTCAATCTAAGGAACAAAATGCGCCTCTGTTTTTTTTCTAGAACATGCTTCCGCATTTTGCGCTAAGTTATACGTCTTTGTCTTCACATGTCCTTTTCATGGGTATTTGTCACTCATGAGTTCCTTTGATGAGAACTTCTTCGTTGAACTTCCATTCAGTTTGTCGCTATCTTACTCTTGAGTTTCCTTGAGAGACCATCCGTTTAACCTGGAATTTCCTTGAAATACTAGGACGTAACATATTAGTTCCTTAATGGTGTCTATTATTATCAAAATCGGAGGATTCGGTCATTATTCTAAAGTATATAGAACTTAAATTCCCTAAATTTAATCTAATTATAGGGAAGTTGTTTCTAGATCTCATATGAACTTTTAAGGAATAGCATTAATTGTTTACCAATAAAAAGCGAATTTCGGTGTTTCAATAATTAACTCAATCACAATTACAAACTAGCTAACCCTCATCATTTCCACGTGCCTCCTTCAAGGCTTCAACCTTCGTTGCTTTGTCTAATGGTAATACTGGAGTAATACTTTGTCATCCTTCCCCCATTAATTATTTGCAACATTTAATTCCAACTTCCAACTACCAATTGACCTTCATCCTAGTGGTTTTAAACAACCCATTTGTAAATTTCTAAACTCTTGAAAATATGAATTAATATCTAAAATATTCTATGACGCTCAAGTCAGTGTTAGGTTCTTACTCTTAATTGAATGAATTAAATAAAAATACGGAGTATCGTATTTATGGTGAAAAGCAGCCCTCTTGCTTAATTAATAAGCAGAACAACTTTTTAAAATATTTTAACCATATTTTCTAACTTGCATTTTTATAATTTTATCCTTTTACCATTATTTGCTCCCACAAAAGACCTTTGAAGAAGGAACGATGTGCCCTAGGGTTGAAGGAGGAGAAAAGTTCAAACAAAAGGGTTTGGCTAGGTTTTAATTTCGAATCGGTTAAATTGGGTTTATTTAATTGTTACACAGTACACTTCTATTATGACAAGACTAAATTTCGGTGTTTCAAAAATAATAATTAACCGATCTAGTCCAAAGCTTTTTACTATATCGATTTATTTTAGGAAATTTAAAAATATTTCTTTCTCCGATTAATTAATTACTAGTTGTCCCCGTCGTGTCATACACGACTATGACTCGATATTTTTTAGATATACTATGAAAAATATATTAATAAAAAAATATAATATAAATTTTAATGTAAGTAATTTGTTGATTGTAATATGTATAAAAATTATTTTATTTTTTAAAATCAAATAAAACAAATTAAATTTAGATTATTAATATATACAATGTGATAAAATATTATGGTAAATTTTCAAATAATGAGAATAATATATACAATGCTCATAAAATGTAATGGTAAATTTTCAAATTGTGATTTGCAATAAAAGGAAATTATTTTGACCAAACTTCTCATAAGGAAGTATTTTGATTAAAAAAAGCATAGATTTATCAAAATATATAGGCCTGTGTACCTATTTATATAAAATATTTTTTATAAGGAAAGCATTTTTTTATCATTATAGTTAAATATGACATGTAAGTGACGGGGTGAAAATAATACGATGTGGCATATGACGTGTCAAAAATTACATGACATGGCTTAAGGAAAAGACGACATTTGGCAAAATCCGATGTGGCTATTTCTAGAAGCGACATGTGGACAAAGCTAAGGTGGCGCAATGTGGTGGCTCCAAACCTTATTGCTTTTATTTATATAGTAGATTGTCATTTTAGAATTTTTACGTCAGATTAAGAAATAAAATTAACTTAATTAGCATGCTTTACTTATTTAGTTAGCATATAAAATCCCTCGAATGTTTGAGAAGATTAAAGAATCTTCATAGAGTTCAATTAACTTACTTAGGGTGTTTGGGAATGCTTGAAGTGTGTGCTTATAAGTACACAAATGCTTATTTCCAGAAATAAGCAACAAAAGTGGGTATTTGTCAACTTTGCTTATCGAAAATAATTAAACTTATTTCCGATGCTTATAAGCAGAAAAAATAATTAACACCCCATGCTTTTCGGATTTAAGCAAACTTATCTCCAAAAGTATAAGCACATGGCCCCACCTCCACTTTTATTAAATGCCCCCGTATATAAACCCTAACTTCTCTCTCTCTCTCTCTCTCTCTCTCTCTCTCTCTCTCTCTCTCTCTCTCTCTCTCTAACGATGTCTCCATCCGGCGATTTCCGAGCGACTGCGACGCGACCCACCGAAGACGAGGACGAAGGGTCGGCCACCGGAGACGACGACGATGACGAGACCCACCGGAGGAGCTTCGTTCAGGCGAGGATAGAAGACGAGGACGAAGGGCCGACCACCACTATTCATTGAGATCTCGGACAAGGACAAAAATCCCGATGAGACCCAAAATTAAACTGATTCGTCTCCAAAGAATACCTTATCTGCCTCGTTAATGTCTACAAATTCGTTCAATTAACCAGGCCGGAGATGCCCAGCGGCCCAGGCCGCCATTGATGGCCAACCCATAGAGAGAATCTGGACACCTAGGTCGGTGTAACACCTAGACTTTCGCCGGGGCGCCACTCGGTGGTAGACCCTATCTGGGACTACTCAGATTAGTTTAACAACAAGTTCGCTAGGATCTTGCAACTCGGGCACGGCGAGAGACAAATAAACATCTAACTTTTTATTTTAAGTAGATGGTGGAAAACATGATAGTATTCTCGAATTCATAAACGGAAGATAACAATCGGATCAATCTGAAATTTCAAACTATCCTAAACCAGTTCTATCCAACTAGTAACAAAACAATTCAACAGATAATTCTCAATACATAATTAACCAGAACCTAACAACCTGAACCTAATGACACATCGCCATTATCCGCTCCACCAATCTGTAGAGAATCCATAACAGCTCTTGAAAAGTACCTGAAACTGTAAAAATATTCCCCGAAGGGTCAGCTACAATTCTAATTCAAGCTAGAAAGCGTGAGATGCATACAGAACGTTTGAAAAACCACATAGAACCCTAGCAATAAATTTTCACACAGAAATCAATAATTATAAATTCATATCAATTCAACACTTAACGTTAAATAGTCACACAAACACGCATACACACAGACATACAATCAGACAGACACACGGATACATACACACACACCTACAAACCACATCACAATCAACATCACATTAAAATACCACAATATCACAACAATATAATTAATACAGATAACATCAATAATAATAATAACAAGGGTTCCCCACATATATAGCCACAAAATACATTCCGTTAAACGAAACTCATGAACACGAGACCATTCAAACAAAAATCAATCAAATAAGATAGCAAGCAACATCCTGCTCAAATCCAAATGGCACCCTCCGGCCTTTCATCTATGGCGCACGGTCAGGGCGCACCGTATACACGTGTCCATTTCCTCTATTCACCCTTCTTTCCCCGGCTAAACCTCTACTAGAGCGTCTGCCAAAACAATTTAGTTTATTTTTTTAGAAGGGGGTCCCTTCCAGCCGCATGACCATGCTCGGGGGCCACTCCTTCTTCAGCTTATCCCGTGCTCCATGGCCATACCGGTGGAACCCAATGCACGCATATCGAAAAATGTTTAAAAATAATTTTTCATGATTCCCCAAAATATATACAAGCACGTAATATGAATTCATTCCAAAAATAAGGGTTGCACATTCAGTTCAATCATTTAACACATAATGGTCGTAAGCAAAGCAAGTCGACAAACGATTAACCTCGAACAACAGAAACGAACACGCAGCGAAAGAAAGATAGACTCGAACAAGTCGCAATCACAATAACAAGCACAACCATAATCACAATTCGAGCGCAATCACAATTCGAACGTAATCACAAATTCAAACACAATCGCATTCACATTCTCAATTACAATTGAAACCACACTCGTAGTTATAGTTAGAATTACAATCACAATCAAACTTAAAACCACAAACCGAATACCGAATCACAATCACAGTTATAGCTACACCAACAATTACAAATACAATTACAACTTCAACACCAGTACAAGCACAAGCACAAACACAAACACATTTACATTTACAAAGACAATTACAATTACAAGTTTTAAACGCACAATCGCAATCGCAATTACGATACAGTTACAAACACAATTTACAAATATGAGTACAACACAATTTTCAAATATAATCATAACATTCCCAAGCATAAAGAGAAAATTTTACTTTGAAAGAATTAATATGCAGAGGGACTAGCTCCCAAAAACCAATTCCACATACATGGCACTCAATCTAACAAGAATTGAATTAAGCCGAGCAAGTCGTAGAACGACTTACCTCAAACGATGGATCCTTGGAGAAGACAGAAACTAAGGGCGTGGGCAAAAGTGATTCCCTAAAAGAGATATTAATGAGACAAATCGAATTAGGTATGAACCACACCTCGCTTAACGAACACTAGTTTTACAAGTCCAATTCACTTTCCGTTAACTATACACTAATTAACTCTACTAGGGAACCCCCAAACCATACCCGAATTTATTACACAAGAACCACCTAGGAGAATTACCCCTATATACATATAAACTTATGGCCTTTTAAACACAAAACTATACAACTACTAACCTAATAATACTAGCGTACACTAACTAACATGATTAATTAAGATGCAAGTCCCCCGAACGAGACCTTAATAGGACAAAATGCGAACATCCTACCATAAATTCCTTTAAAGCTTCATTCTCAGATCAACCAAAGTTATAATAACTTAATTAACCCACTAACCTTGACCGAAAAACCATCATTATATACAATTTCAAACGTGATCAACCAAAAATAGCACCCACTTGAACCCTAACAATTACAGTAGCTTAATTATAAAACAAGGATCTAGTTAATCAACGCCCATTTACAACAATCAATCACCAAGTATTATTTAGTAACCTGGATTACAAGACTTCACATGGAAATTAAGGGTAAAAACACACCTTCACCAAATTGATTTTTTTTGAACTCACGAACTACCACCGGGTGATGACGGGATTTGCCCTCAGCACCAGTTTAAACCGGTCTCGGCGGCGAAAACGATCGCAAGGTGATAACCTGGCTCCGCGCTCTTCGAATTCCGATCGGTCATCGGCTTCAGAAGTCGTGGCGCCTGGCGGTTGGCTTCGATCACGAGTTCGGCGATAAGGATCGACCGAGCTGATCGGCGATGAAGGGTGGCTCGAGAGGCCGAATTAGGGTAGAACGCGGACGAATTCAGGGACGCCTCCAGGCCATGTCTTCTCACGATCTCTAAGGACGGTGCAAGAGGGCCTCTTGGGTGGAAAGGCGACGGCACGAGCATGATCGGCTTTGGTTCAAACCAAGCAAGATCGGCGACGAGCGATCTGCGATGGCACCAGCGGAGCCACTATTTTGCTCGGCGAGTCGAACCCGCGACAATCGGGACGAGTTTCGACATTGAAGCTTGATGAGAGCGGACGACAATCGGGGTAGGCTGGCATCCGAGAACGGCGACAACAACGTTGAAGAACCCGGCGTTCTCACTCATTCTCTCTCGCTCAGATTCCTTTGGCGCTGCACTAGAGGACACGGTTGGCGGCAAAGACAGCCGAGGCCGGGCTCGATTTGATTGCTGACAAGAATTCGTCGGTGCTTGAACACATCAAAGATTGGCGTTGTACCCAATCGAGAAGAGGCGTAGGAGAGTAAGGGGCACAGGTCTCTCCCCTGATGTGCGGCGCTAGGGTTTTCTCTTTTTTTTCTATCAAAGGAAGAGAAGAATTCCACAATAGTACTAATTTCAATTATTAATTCCAAAAATATACCCCTATCCTATCTTGTTTCCAAAATTACACCTTTTAATTTTAAAGTACCAAAGTACCCCTAATTAATAATTTTAATAGATCTCTAATTAGTACCCCTCCTCATCCAATATCCCGCCTGTGTTGTCGGCAGTACCCCTAGTCCTGCACAGTCTCCACTCCGTCTCGTCCTCGATCAACGATGAATTGAGAGATATGTTAGTAATTTAAACTTCCATTAATTAGGGTTAAGTGTAAGTTAGGATCGTACTTTTTTTCGAGAAGAAGGTTCATATTTATATATATATAGGTAATTCATCGATCGTTAAATATGAATTAGTGTAAACGATTGATTGGTGAATGAATTAATTTGGATTGATCACTGATTTAATTGCATATATAACGATTGATGACTGAATTTGTGTACGTCAGACTACATAAATTAGTGTAGTGTAGTGTAGTGCATAAATTTAATGTAGCCTACGTAAATTATTTAACCTAAAAAAATTAAAACATATACAAATTTAATGTAACAAAATCCTAAGTTTGAAACATAAATTAATGTAACATTATAAATTTATGTAATAAAAACCTAAATATTTTATGTAATGAAAGCCTACATAAAAATTATACTAACAAATTTTATATAATTAAATTTAATGTAACAAAATTATGTAACACATACTAGTTAAACTTAATGTAACAAAAAAGCTAATAAATTAATGTAACATATTTAATGTAATAAAAGCTAAATTTATGTAACATAATAACCCTACATAAACTTATACTAATAAATTTTATGTAAGAAATCTTAATAAATTTAATGTAACAATAAAACATACACAATTTTAATATAGCAAAACCCTAATTTTAATACATAAATTTAGGTAACATTTATAACTTTATGTAATAAAAACCTACCTAAAAGATGAATTTATGTAACAAAATAACCCTACATAAAATTATACTAAAAAAATAATGTAAAAAACCCTAATAATTTAATGTAACAATATTACACTAGTAATTTTTATGTAAAAAAACTTAAGAATCTACATAACAAAAGTTAACTACGATGTTAACTAAAAAATTAATGTAACCCTCACCAAAAAAACAAAAAAAAAATTAATGTAACAACAGCGTGGATGGCGGCGAAAACTCTCGATAAGTTATGGTAAAACCAGGAGTGGCTTAGTGGTGGCAAGAAGGTTGGCCGGCGGTGGCCCGACCTTGTTTCCGGTGGTGACAAGGTAGATGGCGGTGGTTTCGACGATGAATCCCGATCCGTTAAGTGTGACTAATTAATTTGCAGTTTCCGATGTCGATGAATATAGGAGATCACCGGAGGATGGACAGCGAGGAGGACGGGAAGGGAGGAGAGCGGTCGGCAATCAGTTCCTGGGAATGGAGTGGCGGTTTTCCGTAAGATGTTCCTACAATTTCACGGTGCAATATTGTAGAAGGAAAATGAAAAAATTGGGTTAAATTGGTCCTTTTTCCTTTTTGTGTAAAAGGTCAGTAGTGGAAAAATTATATAAAGAGGGTATATTATTGGAATAAATTAGTGAAATGTGGTTACTCCTCTCAAAGGAATGATGGGAGGGTTAAAAAAATAAAATAAAGGAGATGGGTATAATCCGAAGTGGTGATGGGCTTGGGCTTTTACAATTGGATCCAAAAAGGAAAGGAAAGCATTGATGGTTAAAGGCCCAAATATATAAGTAAGGGGGTCAAGGTTGGAACAACAATTAATAGGTTGGTTTTCAGTAACCCGAGTATTACAGTCGGAGACGCCCAAGTCAGAGACGCCCAGGCCGCCATTGATGGCCAACCCAGAGAGAATTCGAACGGAACGAAGGAATCGGGAGGAAAATTCTTCACCCCCGGCATATATCTTCTCTGCCTCCTCAATGTCAAATCCGTGTCCAAAATTGATCGGATTGAATTTGTCCTTCTCAATTGAATGAGAACGGAACGATGGAACAACGACGCCGAACGAAGCGAAGGGCTTGGGAGAAAGAATCCAGACCGAACGACGGGCTCGGAAGAAAGAATCCGACCGGAACAACAACGTCGACATAAGTTCATTCAACTGATAAACAACCCAAAGAAGGAACCAGAGAGAGAATCAAGATGGACGAGTCACTGCCGGCATATATCTTCACTGCCTCGTTCAAAGTCACAAATTGAAGAAGTAAAAAAAGGGTTTAAATATTTTATTAAAAAATGATTTTCTAAGGGTATTTTGGTCATTTCCTTAATTATCTTTTAAAAATCAGCAAACGCTCCAACCGAACACCACTTGCTTATCTCAGAAACAAGCATCGACTTATCAGCATCGGAACTTATCAGCACAATCGACTTATCAGTAACTTATCAGCACAATCGAGTTATCAGTAACTTATCAGCAAAGTTTACCCGAACGCACCTTAATGTTTTTTTAACACTTTCAACCCATAAAAATGATTTTTCAACACCAAATTCAACATAAAATGACAATGATTAATCAACGGGAGGGAGTACTAATTTATCTCTTGACCTACTACTCTTTTACAATCTCAATTCAAATCACAAGATTAATATCTCATCAATTTACTCTTTCAACCAAATAAAAATCTCATCAATTTACTCCATCTTAGAATGTGTAAGCTGGTGACTCAAGCCTTCAAGCCTTCCTAATAAATTTCATTGATAAGGATGATGTCCATTTATTTCTTAGGAAACCAAATTTGAGAATTTATTGCTTCGATCACATGCCCTTAACAAACTCCCTCCTAAGTCCTAACTCCTAACCAATATATATATCCATGCCATCCGATCTAACAACATGCTCACTTAAACAATGCCCAATGCACAATGCACAATGCAATCCTCTCAAGTAACGCCAATCTTTCCCTTCTTACTTCTCCCTTTCCTTGTCCTCCTCATCTCCAAATGCCTTTCACAACACTCCACCACCAAGAAAAACCGGCCACCTTCACCTCCAAGGCTACCGTTGATCGGAAACCTCCATCAACTAGGCATGAACCCATATCGCTCTCTTCAAGCCTTATCGAAAACATATGGAGATCTAATCTTGCTCCACCTCGGAACCAAGCCAACTATCTTTGTCTCATCAGCACAAATTGCTTCCCAAATCTTGAAAACCCATGATGCTATCTTTGCAAGTAGGCCCAAATTGAAGTACTTTAGGAGGCTATTGGGTAATGGAAACGACATCGTTTCGTCGCCTTATGGAGAGAATTGGAGGAAGATGAAGAGCATTTGTGTGCATGAGCTTCTTAGCAAGAAGAAAGTTGAGTCATATAGAAAGGTGAGAGAAGAAGAGGTGGGTTTATTGGTGAAGGAGATTGAGAGATTAAGGTTAGTGAATTTGAGTGACATGTTTAGGTCACTTAGCAATGATTTGATTTGTAGGGTTGCTTTTGGGAGAAAGTATAGAGAAGATGATGAAATTGGTGTTGATTTTCCCAAATTGTTGAGTGAATTTGTGGAGCATTTAGGGCGTCCTTATGTTGGAGATTTTGTGAGTTGGCTAGGGTGGATTGATAGGATTAATGGAGTTAATGATAAGGTGAACAAGATTGCTAGCACTTTTGACCATTTTATAGAAAGAATACTTCAAGAACGTGTAGGAGAAAGAAATGGAGGTGAAGGAGAAAATTGTAACACACAAAATGTGAAGGACTTTGTGGATGTTTTACTAGAAGTTCAGAGACGTGATCCATGCAAAAATCAGATCTTAGAGAAAGCAAGCATCAAAGGTATCATATTGGTAAGTACATTCTTGATTTTCTCAATTTTGAGAAATATGAATTGTTATAAGGTTCAATAGCTTTTCCATCTCATTCTCTAAAATAAAGTTGGAGAAGATAAATAGATTGTGCTTGTTTAAATTTGCATAAAAATTAGATCCTTTACGTATTTTCTAAATATAGAATAAAATGTTATTTATAATATATTATTTTTGTTGTTGTATTAAATACGAAAATTTTTAAAATGGAGAAGTTTTTGGTGTTTGAACATAAAATTCTTTAGAAATTTTATTTTTTTTTATTTATTTAAAAAATATGTTGGAGATGTCTTAAAGACAAACAACAATTGAATTTGTGAGATCGACCACGTTAAATGTTCAATAATTCCATGGAAATTAATTTCAAAAAAATAATGTTCAATGGAAATTGAACTTGAGGGAGTGGTGGAGATGGGGGTGTGTTTGTGGGACCATGCTCATGATGAGGGCGAATTAAATTAGGCCTTGTTTGGCATAGGTTTGTAGAGGTTTTTACAATTTAAAACCTTCTTGAATAAGTGTTTGACACAATAAAGTTTTTTACTAGATGGAGGTTTAAGGGGGTTTTTAATAAGGTTTGAAAACACAAAATTGAAATCTTGGTATAGATATGTTTTAGGAGATTGTAAAAAAAAAAAATTAACACAATATTTTAATTAATAGTATTTTTTTGGTAGTTTTGACATAAAACTTTCCAAAGAACCTTGGAATACCAAACACAAAATAAGGTTTTATGAGGTTTTTAAAAAGAAAACCTTCACATATCCAAAGATCTACACCTACCCAAAAATCTTCTAAAAAACCTCCCCTCCTCAAAAATTTTATTTTACCGAATAGACTTCCGAAATTGGAAGAAGAAGAAGTGAACTAACTTCCAACTAGCTACCTACCAAAAATCAAAAATACTAAATACAGTAAATGTTACTACCAACACCCTTGTTCTCCATTGGCCCACACATAATTCAAATAAAATCTTTTATTTAATAAAACCCATCATAATATATCATCGTATATAAAATGTTTACATCCGATCTCTTTTTACATACAATCATATACTCCCTCCGTATAAGTCTACTTGTTTTTTTAGAGTTGGACACATATATTAAGAAAATTTTAAATTAGACAAAAATACCCTTAATTAAATGTTTACTTTATACATTGAAATAAAAATGGAGATAATTTAAATCACTTTTTCATTAAATGTAAAGGTTAAAGTGGGAAAGTTAGATCTAAAATATGTAAAAGGACAAGTTCTTTTGAACAAGATTATAAGTCTAAAAGAACAAATAGACTTATACGGAGGGAGTATAAACTATTTTAGATTGATTTGATATCATGAAGGTATTGTAAAGGATGCTAGTTGAGCGAGCACAACACATTTGTCTAATATATTTGCCCTAATTTACAACACATGTAGGAATCGATTCTAATATAGACATTTTGTACATGTATATATGTAGGACGTTTTTGCTGTCGCAACCGAAGCAACTTACATAGCATTAGAATGGATGATGTCCGAACTCATAAAAAACCCTAAAGTCATGGAAGAATTACACAAGGAAATTACACGGATCGTAGGAAACAAAAACACGATAACCGAGGATGACTTACCAAAAATGGACTACTTAAAAGCCGTCTTTAAGGAAACTCTTCGACTACACACTCCAGGGCCGTTCTTGGTCCCCCATGAATCAACCCATGACGCCAAAATCAACGGCTACCACATTTCCGCAAGCACACAAGTCGTGGTCAACGCTTGGTCAATTTGTAGGGATCCGAGGTATTGGGAAGAACCCGAGAGATTTTGTCCGGAGAGGTTTTTGGATTCTCCTATTAATTTTAAAGGGCATGATTTTGAGTTCATTCCATTCGGGTCGGGTAGGAGAATGTGCCCGGGAATGGGGTTTGCTACGACAATGGTTGAGCTTGTGATAGCGAATCTCGTGCACAAGTTTGATTGGTCATTGCCCGGTGGGGAAGATAGGGTGTGTTTGGATATAAAGGAAGCATCGGGTCTAGTAATGCATAAGAAGAATCCTCTTCTTGTTGTTGCATATCCAACAACATATTGAGATACCATACAAAATTTAAATTTATCGTAATGAATTGGATTTTTATAGACACTTTCTAGGAGAAGGTCTCAAGTATGTAGGTGGGTGTATTTTCTTACGAGTAGTTACATATGTCCGATATAGACCAGTCAATTGGGTTTGAGAGTCTAATTTATACATTTCATAAAAGTAGTATATATGAGTATCTTTACAACATATAAAGTTGTCCCTCTTCTATTAATAAATGCTTAACATTTACTTTTATTTATATTGCATTTTAGATTTAGTTAAATATTGTGTAATCAATTTTAACAACATTAAAGAAAGATGTATAAATTTTAACTTAATATTGTTTAATTAATTTTAACAATATTGAAAGAAATTAATATCATCGTCGTCGTCGTCATCATCATCATCATCAATGTAGAGCCCTGGGATAACAAAACACACACATATCTACGTGTTTAACGGTTAGTCATTTGGTTGTTTCACTTGTTGTTGTGTTGACTGAAACGATATTCTTTATTGCCTTGTTGCTCTGTTTGACTATATTCTGTTGAAAGGAGAATTAGCCGTGCTTGTTGAATTGAATAACCTTGTTTTGATGATTTAGTGTTGTTTTGGTTGTTGCTTTTATGAAATCATGTTTGGAGTTTTAAAGTTGAGAAATAACAGCTCGAGGACGAATGGGGTCTTAGAAGAAGTATCTGTAAAACCTCAAACTAATTGTAGCATTCCTGTATCGTGTTGTTTTTCCTAAGTTTCGGGACGAAACTTTCTTTAAGGGGGTAGTAATGTAATACCCGGGTTATCGACAATCCGATAACAAATTTCCGCCCCAAATTACCTTTCTAATTCCTCTTGTGGGCCAAGGCCCAATGGTTTTCTTTTCTCTCTCCCGTCCTATTCTTTCTAGATGAACTCGAAATTGGGCCTAAAAGCTCAATTGGCGGGCAAGAATGGGAGGCCCATTTTATGGGATTCTTTCTTTTCCCATTTAATTCTTCCCTTCCCCACTTTTTGCGGGGCTAACCCTAAAAACTCGCTCTTGTGGGGCGCCTCATCAGAGAATCAAGTTTTCGCCCTCATCCACCGGCGTCGTGGCTTCTGTGGGTAAGCCTCGTCGACTTTTGGCTTCTCGTCCTTCCTCGGCAGCAGGAGCCGATGGAAGCTCACCTCCGAGTGTCGCCGTTCTGACTTGGTCGAAGAATCGAGCCCGCCAAGACCGCTACCTCACAGCGGTCGTCGATTGCACCACCTAGGAGGAGTTTCGCACGATCTGCTACAACACCACCTCCGATCATCGTTGCTTCGATCCCGTTGGGCAAGTAAGCAAACAAGATCTACTGTCGTCGACGTTCGCGCTTGCGTTGGTGTTGCATCTCCGATTAGGCGGCCCGATCTGTATTACTTTCCGCCGTTCCTGTTCGTCGCCATCGGGTCCTGTCGTTCTTAGGGTGTCAAGCCCCAAAACAAGGGATTCTGAGTCTGTCTTGAGGTCGGAAACGTGCTGCACAAAACTCACCGGACACACCAGTGGCTAGTTGTTCTGCTGGGGGATGTCCATCTCCCTTCCCAAGCCAGTAATCGGATTTGCATTCAGGTCTGTCACTTTTGTTCCCTAGGGTCTAGTTTTGTGTTAGGTTTTGTGTTCAGATTCAATCTGAATTTTCCCTCTTGTACCCGGTTTGTTCTTGACAGTTCACTTGAGGGCTAGTGGGGCACCCAGATCTCGCCACATCTACGATCCTGCACTCGAATGTGTCAAATTGTTTTAGACAAAGGTTGATTCCGTTCCTTTAATTGAAGGTGTAATTAATTGTTGTTTGAATTTCCTTGTTCCAGTGGGTTAATTCGGCCCTTAGACAAAGTGTAATTGTGACTGGTAAATCAATTTGTTTTCTTGTAAGTTGATGAGCTGTTGTTGTAATTAATGTTTTATATACATAAATATTTAAGTAGGTTGTTATGTTACTATATATAAATATACATATAGGTATCCATATGTACATAAATATATGTGCTCGTTCAGAGTACACGTACAAGTTAGTAGTTAACTACATAGATATAGGTGATCGCTTATCTTATTTTTATCTAAGTATATATGCACGATAATTAGTAGTTGGGAACTAGTCTGGTTAAATGTTTGATATGACTTCATATAATAGTTAGAAGTATTTGTTTAGATTAGGGAGTTAGTGTAGTTAATTGGTGTGAATACATGTTTTAACACTAGTGAGCTTTAGATAGTGACGAGTTATCGAGTTGTATTTTGTTGGAGACCGTCAGAGTACTAAGTGTACCATTAATATGTTTAGGAGATCGCTAATACTCGGGTTCTTAGCTTTCCGTATTCGTCAAGGAATCCGCCATTCAAGGTAAGTCGTTCTACGACTTGCTCGGCTTAATTCAATTCTTGTTAGATTGAGTGTTATGTATGTGGAATTGGTTTTTGGGAACTAGTCCCTCTGCATATTAATTCCTTTAAAGCAAAATTTTCTCTCTATGCTTGTGAATGTTGTAATTATATTTGAAAATTGTGTTGTACTCATATTTGTAAATTGTGTTTGTAACTGTATTGTAATTGCGATTGCGATTGTGCGCTTGAAACTTGTAATTGTAATTGTCTTTGTAAATGTAAATGTGTTTGTGTTTGTGCTTGTACTGGTGTTGAAGTTGTAATTATATTTGTAATTGTTGGTGTAGCTATAATTGTGATTGTGATTCGGTTTGTGGTTTTAAGTTTGATTGTGATTGTAATTCTGACTGTAACTATGAGTGTGGTTGCAATTGTAATTGAGAATGTGAAAGCAATTGTGTTTGAATTTGTGATTTCGTTCGAATTGTGGTTGCGCTCGAATTGTGATTGTGGTTGTGCTTGTTATTGTGATTGCGACTTGTTCGAGTCTATCTTTCTTTCGCTGCGTGTTTGTTTCTGTTGTTCGAGGTTAATCGTTTGTCGACTTGCTTTGCTTACGACCATTATGTGTTAAATGATTGAACTGAATGTGCAAAGCTTATTTTGGAATGAATTCATATTACGTGCTTGTATATATTTTGGGGAATTATGAAAAATTATTTTTAAACATTTTTCGATATGCGTGCATTGGGTTCCACCGGTATGGCCATGGAGCACGGGATAAGCTGAAGAAGGAGTGGCCCCCGAGCATGGTCATGCGGCTGGAAGGGACCCCCTTCTAAAAATAAACTAAATTGTTTTGGCAGACGCTCTAGTAGAGGTTTAGCCGGGGAAAGAAGGGTGGATGAAGGAAATGGGCACGTGTATATGGTACGCGCCCTGACCGTGCGCCATGGATGAGAGGCCGGAGGGTGTCATCTGGATTTGAGGAGGATTGTTTTGATTGCTATATTATTCGATGGATTTTGTTGAATGGTCTTGTGTTAATGGGTTTTGTTTAACGTAATATATTTTGTGGTTATATATGTTGGGAAGATCTTTATGAATATTATTGTTATCCTTGTTACTATTATTGATGCTATTTGTATTAATTTTACTATTGCAGTATTGTTGTATTTTAATGTGATGTGGTTTGTATGTGTGTATGTGTGTATGTGTGTATTCGTGTCTGTCTGATTGTGTGTCTGTGTGTATGGGTGTCTGTGTGACTATTTAACGTTAAGTGTTGAATTGGTATGAATTGATAATTATTGATTTCTGTGAGAAAACCGATTGCTAGGGTTCTGTGTGGTTTTTCAAACGTTCTATATGCATCTCACGCTTTCTAGCTTGAATTAGAATTGTAGCTGACCCTTCGGGGAATATTTTTACAGTTTCAGGTACTCTCCAAGAATTGTGATGAATTCTCTACAAAAGTAGTACATATGAGTATTGGGTTTGAGTATTCTAGTCTAATTTATACATTTTATAAAAGTAGTACATATGAGTATTTTTACCACATATAAAGTTGTCCCTCTTCTATTAATAAATGCTTAACATTTAGTTTTATTTATATTGTTTTTTAGATTTAGTTAAATATCGTGTAATTAATTCTAACAAAAAAGATGTATAAATTTTAACTTAATATTGTTTAATTAATTTTAACAATATTGAAAGAAAATAATATCATCATCAACATCATCATCATCATCATCATCATCAATGTATTAAAATGCATACGGTCTATCAACTTACAGTTATATGTGAAAAGGTATCTCAATAGTAATTTGGGAATTTTTATCATTTCATAATAATTTTAAAATCCTAATGCAAATTATATATGCATAATGTGATTTAGCGTGCTAAAAGAAAGTAAATTAGTATAGAATTGGACATATAACAATATATTATTCCCGTCCAACGGACGGGGTCAGCTCTCTAGTATGACTAAAAAACAATTAATTTAAAAGAGAGTGATCGAGTATTTTTTTTAGTTAAAGTTAAGGATGTATTTGGCACGCAGAAAATGTATTAACCATTTTGATATCTTATAATGCACTAAAAACAAAAAGGTGAATGTGTTCGGCCATTTTATTATAAAATTTCTTTTTCCCTTATACATACTTCTACTACACACTACTTTTATACATAATCGATAAGTGTTCTAAAAAATGCTAGGCGGACCCTAGACGAAGGGAGACCATCTAACGCCTAGGCGAACTAAACAGACTGCTAAACAGACTAGACGGTCTCTTACATGGGTTGGAAGATTAGGCGGACTAGTACCTTCCATTACCTAGATAAAAGTAGACGGAATTTTTAAAACAGTGTACATAACTAATTAAAAATTTATCTTGTATGTGTTTTATGTTTGTTGTACACCTAATACATAATCACGGAAAATTTCTGGTAGAAACAAAAATCTCTTCTTTTTTTTTTTTTTGAAAGAGGTAATAATTCGGAGTACCAAACAAGAATGGTAGTCCGAGAGGCCGTTAAAAAAAAGCAGCCGTGAACGACTAAGAGGGTCAATAAAAAGACACCAAAGACAAGCAGAAACGACTACAGATAGTACAAATTCTCGAAAAGGAGAGCAAAGGAGATCGAAATCGGGGTGAGTAAAGCACTAAAAAAAGCGCCGCAGGCAACAGATCAACCCATTCTGGGGTGAGCGAAATGGACAGCTGACGTTCCCTCCACCGGAATGAAAGATCTTCAGAAGTCTCGAAGCACCAAGTGACCTCGCCTTCTATAACTCGATCCGATACATGTCGACCACCGCTCCAGTTCTTCGAAAAAAGTACCTACATTAAGTACGAGCCACTCTGCAAAAGAAATTTCAATCTTGCACCGCACGTAAAAATACTTGCAGCACAAGAAGGTCACACTTGCAAGGCAAATAAGCCAAACTTGCAAAGCAAGAAAAGCTAACTTGCCGCACAAGTAAAGTCAAACCTTGCACCGCAAAAAAATTCGACCTTGCGATTCAAGTAAGTATTTCTAATAAAAAAATTCTTTAAACTTGGTAAATTGATTTTTAATTAAAAAGATTGTAAACTTGGGCTTCATGTATGAACACCATCCGTCCATCCATTCAATTAAATTATTATTATTGCTTCCGCTATTAAGCGTACAACATTCATTATAATATTATTATTGTTTTTTTTTTTTTCATTTTCTCCAAAATTTGCAGAAGTTGGGTACAACAGTGTTGTTCACAATAGGAGCGGCGTTCTCCCGACCGAAGTGGAGGAATGAGCTGGTGAACGACGGTTTAAGGCAGGGGTTAATCGATTAGTCAATAAACCACCGAGCGGTGGAAAAGCGGGGCGACGATTTGAGCAGCGGATCAAGAGGGTCGGCGAAATCGGGCTGATCCTAATCCAGATCTAGCCTAGAACATGCTATAGATATGGAAATAAATCAAAAATGAAATTCAAGCCTCTCAAAATCAGATCTAAACCATCTCAGAACAAAGGTGAGAGATTCAAATCCAAATAGACAAAGACAAGATTTGCTCTAGCAAATAGATGCTCATTGATTTTGGTGGGTTCTCCCCTTTTTGATTTGGCTTTCTCAGCCTATGAGTTATTCTTAATCAGATTTGATTTGACTTTCTCAGTCTGTAAGTAAAACCAGATCTAGAAGAAGATGCCTTCTCCTCAAACCCATGGAAGAACAAGAAGAATGATTTGCCAGCCAGATTCAAATAATTAGAAAATTTTTTTGATGTAGAACATGATAAAAGTTGGGTTTTTTGTTCCTTTCTCTCTTTAGTCTTTGGTTGACATGCTACACACTTTCGGCTATAGATAGAATCTTAACAAAAATCTCTTTTGACTACATGAGTACTCCTTTTCTTATTTAGGGTTTGTTTGTTGTAAACTTAAAGAGTTCTATAATTGAATTTGAGGGAGTGAAACACGTGGCGAGAAGACTTCATGTAACTTGAAAACGAAGTGTACCAACCAAGATTACAACAACATATAAATTGTTGAAAGCAGGCGTGTCGGTTGGACAAGTATAACCACACGATCCTCCTAACACGATAAGTATATATTTATGTAATTATTTTTAATTAATAAGATTAATATCAGAAAAAATATGGTAAAAATATGGTAAATGATAAATATTATCGAACAAAATATTTTGACTAAAACGATATGTATTTTTAAATGGAGGGAGTAAATTAAAGTGATATATAACTGCCACATGATATGACATAGTGTAAGAGGTATGAAGAGATGTTGGGAGGTTCAAGGTTGATTCTTGCATCTAAACCTTTATTTGGGTGAAAAATCAAGTATCACTATTTTCCTTACTACTAGATCGAAACGGTCGATGCAAGACGATTCACTTGACATGTACACTTTACCGACTAATTCACATACTCGAAATTTACCACCAAAAATATAAGGGTTCATCATCGCTAAAAAAATGTGCTATATAACTATAAGCTATCCTCGAAATTTACCAAAAAAAATATAAGGGTTCATCATCACTAAAAAAATGTGCTATATAACTATAAGCTATCCTTAAAATTCCTTTTTTTCCCCCATAAATCAGCGTACATTTTGTGTCGGTTGGACAAGTGAATGTGGCAGCGTATACACTATATAGTTGCACGTTGTGACCTATTGAACCCTTATTGAGTCACTTATTCCAACATTTTTTAAGAGTGTAATGCACGCGCGATGATGTGTTATATTATGTTGCCACAATGGCGATGATTTAGTCTATTTATATGTTATTAAAAAAAATTCCACTTTTTTTAAATTATATTCTTAATAATTACCTCCTTTTTTCATGATTTTTCTTTACATGGTTTTAGTCAAACAAGAAAAGTTGGAGAGTTACTAAGTTAATGGGTAAATTAGGCAAATATAATAATTCTTAATATATGTGCAGAGTCCTAAAAAGACATATTGTAACAAATGGAAAAAGTAAGAATATCATTTGTAGCTAGGGAATGGGATATCTAGATCCGTCATATTTTTAGGGAAGCTAATTTGCAGACTTTCTTACTTTTTTTGTCTTTTCTTTTAACTTAGGTCTTTATATATTGCTTAACCCTAATGTACCCTCCTGCGGGTGTTGTTTCTTTATTGTCTACTAATGTTGGGGTCGGGTTGTCTCACTTGATTACTATTTAGCCATTTTCTACTTTTAATAAAATGGGCTAAAAATAAAGATTACTATTTAAAAATGGAAGATTATTGTCTCTACTTTGACAAAAAATAAAGATATAATGTATTTTTATATTTTTTATATCATAATAATATTATCAATGTAACTATATATATAGCGTTTGTGACCTGGTGTGTAATCATATGATTCACGGAAAAATATATGTATGAAAATTTTATTTTATTATCATGACGAATTTGTTTTAGTATTTTACATTATTTTAATTTACAAAAAAAAATTATATTTAAAATTTATTGTATTTTTAATTATTAAATAACAAATTTAGTAAAAAAAATTATAAACCCGGTACCGCATTCAACGTGGTTACAAGTAATATAATCATGAAAAAAAAGTGGAGTTCGATTTTGCATTACTGCCAACAACTCGAACTTAGGGTTTTTGCTTTAATTCTTGTTCTTTTCGTTTTGTCTTGTAAATTGTCCAATACATTTGCCCTAATTTACAACACATATATCAATCCATGTGAAACTTTGGTGAGCAAACACGAAATCCGGACACAAACACAAGTTCCACAACAATCCACAGATTGATGTATTCAAATTAGCAAAACAAATCAAAAGAGCAACCAGCTCTCAAGAGCGTATAGAACAATCAGGAACAATTCACCATGCTTGGAAAATAAGAAAGAAAGATATATAAGGGCCGGTTCAAACATGAACTGGAAACATCCCTTTTCTTATTACAAAAAAAAACAGAACCAAGCCGGCCAAAATATCTGGCAAACTCTCCCTCCTAAATATGAAGATCTCCCTCAACTTCAGATGATGCAAATCCCACGCCTGTTCTTCTTCAAGGCTGCGACTTGACCATCTTGTGAGTCGATCGTCTCCATATCTTCCCCTGAAGTTGGAGCCTCACAAAGACCCAACTTGTTGGACAGGAAGTCATGCTGGTGAGAATTAAGTGCCTTAGTCATGAGGTTGGCAAGCTGCAGGCCAGTAGGAATATAAGTCGTTTCCAGGAACCTAGACTGAACTCTCTCCCTAATGAAATGACAATCTAGGTCCACATGCTTCGTTCTCTCGTGGTAATACGGATTAGCCGCTAGCTGCTGGGCTGGTCTATTGTCACAAAACAGCCTCACTGGCAAATTCACCTCAATACGCAGATCATAAAACAAGTAGCTAGACCAAATCAACTTTGCAGTGGTTGAAGCCATGCTTTTGTACTCTACTTCAGCAGATGACCTTGACACTATCGTATGCTTCTTGGTCTTCCAAGACACTAATGAATGACCTAAGAAAACACAGTAACCTGAAAGGGGCCTCCTTGTCGTGAGGCAGGATCCCCAGTCTACATCATTAAAACCAGTCAATTTGAGTGATTCCTGTACTAGATAGAACAACCCAAGCTTGGATGTCCCATTTAAGTACCTCAACACATGAGTGACATCATGCCAGTGTGGGATACGAGGTTGTGAAACAAACTGACTTAAGTGTTGTACACTATAAGAAATGTTTGGCCTGGTTAGAAACAAGTAAAGCAATTTTCAAACTATGCTCCTGTATCTTTCTGAATCTAAGTACAACTCACGCTCATTTTGACTCAACTTGAGTCTAGTGGGTAAAGGTTTCTTGACTGTCTTACTATTCTCCATGTGACAACTTGCCAAGATATCTTTGATTTACTTTTGATGGCTGATAATGACCCTTGTCTCGTCTCTGTATAACTCCATTCCTAAGAAATATCTTGCAAGGCCCAAGTCTTTGATAGTGAATTGCAAGTATAGAGCCTTCTTCACTAACTTGATTTCCTCTATGTCATTCCCAGATATCAAAATATCATCCACATATACCAACATTGCAGTGAAAGACCTTCCATCACCCTTCACGAAGAGTGAATAATCAGCATGTGACTGAACATATTCCAAAGATGTGAGAAAGTCTGTCAACTCTACATTCCACTGGCGAGATGCTTGTTTGAGCCCATATAATGATCTCTCCAACTTGTAGACCTTCCTGGGAGTTCCCTTCTCATAGCCTTCTGGAATCTCCATAAAAATTTCTTCCTCAAGATGCCCATGCAGAAAAGCATTATTTACGTCCAACTGATGCAAATTCCATCCTTTTGCAGCAGCAATAGCAATCAACATTCTAAATGTTGGAACTTTAGCCACTGGTGAGAAAGTATGCTTGTAATCCTTTCCCAACTTTTGGCTAAAACCCTTTACCACTAACCTCGCCTTGTATCTTTCCACCTCTCCATTAGGCTTATATTTGACTTTGTAGACCCATTTCGACTTAATTGCATCCTTTCCTAGTGGTAATTCTGTTAGACACCATGTACCATTGTTCTCCAAGGCCTCCAACTCTTGTGCAATGGCAATGGTCCACTTTGAATCTCTTTGAGCTTCTCTGAATGACTGAGGCTCCCTTATTGTCATTACATTTGCTAATGAAGCAAAGTATTCCTTCTTCACACTATTGATAGCATAGTCATTATGCCACACTGGTGCATTTATGATTCTTTTTTATCTTCTCAAGTTCTGTATAGGAATGATAGGTGAAGAAGCATGATTACTTGGATGCTGATCTTGCAAACCTCTTAGTCCTGAATTTTCTATTAAGTCTATCTCTGGTGATTCCTCTTCTATCATCTATCTTATGCTTGATGATGGATCGCCACCATCATTCTCATACTGGATGTCATCATCCATCATCTGTTGGTGCAAAACAACACCCTGGCCACTCAACTCCTTACCTCGTTCATCTCCTTTGCTCAGGAAAGGAAATACTCCTTCATGAAATACTACATCCTTACTTAAGAAAACTTCCTTTCTCCAAATCATACAATTTGTATCCCTTAGCATTAGGTGGATAACCTATAAAAACACACCTTCTTCCTCTTGGCTCCATTTTATCAGTGGGCTTGGGTGCCATATAAGCGTAGCACAAACACCCAAACACCTTCATGTTCTCATAACTTGGTGCTTTTGAATATAGCACCTCATAAGGAGATTTCCACCTTAACACTGAAGATGGCATTTTATTAATCATGTAAGTTGCTCCTAGAACACATTCTCCCCAGAATTCTGATGGTAGCCCAACCTGAATTCTCAAAGCCCTTGCCGTGTTAAGAAGATGTCTATGCTTCCTCTCTACAACCCCATTCTGCTCTGGTCTGTGTATCATGGTTCTTTGATGCATAATTCCAAAATTGGCCAACATTCTCTGACATTCACCACTCACAAATTCACCTCCATTATCTAACCTGATTGCCTTGGGCGTGACTCCAAACTGAGTCTGCACAATCCAAGACCTCACAAGCTTATTGTTTCCTGTGCAACAAATATGTCCAAGTGGCCCTACTGTGATAATCAACTATCGTGAGGAAATAAGTTTCCCCATTCAGTGCCCCTTTATAGGGCCCCCACACATCAACATGGACTAGATCAAATAATTTTTCAGTATATGTAAAGCTAGGAGGAGAATTCAATTTGAGAAACTTGGACAAAGCACAAGCATCACAAATTATATCATTATAGCAAAAATCCTTGCATAAGGGTATATGCCTCATCTTAGAAAAAGAGATATGTCCTAATCTTCTGTGTAAAAGATTACAATCATTCTTTCCAACTGTAACACAACTATAATGGTTCTCATGTCTTAAAACTAAATTATTTATACTAGACTTCAAAACTTCTTTGCTTCCTTGCTTTCCTCTAATTCGAAACAGTCCTCCTAATCCATGTCCCAAAGCCACACATCTCTTACTCGTATGGTCCTGCAACATACAATATTCCTTATGAAAATGTGCATCAATGATCCCTGAAGAAACTATCTTACTGACTGAAAGCAAATTGTATCTAAAATCTGGCACATAAAGAACATCCTTTAAAATCAGATTTTCATTCAGCTTAACATCACCAACCGTCTGTACTGACTTAGAGCTCCCATCATGCAACACAATATGAACAGGACAAGTGACATTTCTCGGGTTGCACAACAACTCATAAAAGGATGTCATGTGGTCAGAAGCACCATTGTCCACTATCCAATCCTCACTAGTATTTTGAATAGCATTTAAAACTGAAACTGATATACCTGCAAAGTGGAAGTTTGGATTGAAACCTCTCACTTCATAGCTAGTTGACGTTGTCTTGCCCTTGTTGCTTCCTGGTCCTCCCCTCATTTCAACTGTCATTGCCTTTTTAGTCTTGAAAGCTTTCATGACCTCTTGACACGCGCATTTTAGGCTTGACACTGCTTGAGTCAACAGTTGTTCCATCCCACTCCTTTGTTCCCCAACATTACCATGATCAAGTGGGGTGTCGTTGTTTTGACCTTCAACTTCAACATTAGCCGCCATCCTAGTGCCCTTCCTAACTTTCTTTCCTTTGTACCAATCCGGGTACCCAATCAATGCAATTGCTCTTGATGTGACCTTCCTCCTTGCAATGGTAGCACACCTTCTTGTCAAAACCATTGGACTTCCTATAACCCCTTTTCTCTCCTCTGTAGGAGCCTCCTCTACCTCCATCAGATGAGCTTCCACCAGCCTCTTTGTTCCAGCCCTTCCCACTTCCACCTTGTCCTGCCATGAAGGCTACCCCTTCCACACCAACATTATTAACCATTTGCTTCTGAGTCTCAACTTGAAGCACCAGCTTGTAAACTTGGTTAATATTAGGAAGAGGATCCATGGCAACGATTTGGATTTTAACCCCTTTGTACTCACTGTTCAACTTTATCAAGAATTCCATAACTTTCAACTAATTATCCTGATCAAATACTCTAGCAGCCAAGTTACATTTACAACTCTCAACAGCTCCACATGAGCAAACAAGCATGTTTGTCAAATCAGATAACTCATCCCAACAGACCTTCAGTTTACAATAAAACTGAGTTACAGAAGCATTACCTTGGGTAATCTGTGCTAAATCTTGCCTCATCTTGAAAATCATTGACCCACTACTTTGCTTGTACCGATCACAAATATCTATCCACAAATCCCTCGTAGATCTGGTGTAGACAAAACCGCTTGAAATCTCCGATGTCATGGAGTTTAGAAGCCAGCATGCGACCATGGAGTCGCATCTCTTCCAGCGTTCGTAATCCATAGACCCAACTGGTGGCTTTGCCTCGCTTCCACTAATGAAGTCGTACTTCATTTTCGCCATCAAGGCTCGTTCAATTTGTCGGCTTCAGGAGAGGAAGTTCCTCCCATCAAAAGCCATTGTCGTCAGCTCCATTCCCGGGAAATCTGAGTTGGTGAGCAAGAGGGGATCCAACATGTTCATGACTTGCACGGCTGCACCATATCCTTCTCAACTGGTTGTTTCGTCATTATTGACTCTGAAAACCGATCGTCTCAAGTAATCAGCAAAGAGCGGCCGCGATTTCGCTCAAGAACAGAAAACCCTAAAAAAAATTCAAATGCGCAAGTCACCAAAGGTTCAGAAGCTCTGATACCATGTGAAACTTTGGTGAGCAAACACGAAATCCAAACACAAACACAAGTTCGTCAACAATCCGCAAATTGATGTATTCAAATTGGCAAAACCATTCAAAAGAGCAACCAACTCTCAAGAGCGTATAGAACAATCGGGAACAATTCAGAATGCTTGGAAAATAAGAAAGAAAGATATATAAGGGTCGGTTCACACATGAACCAAAAACATCCCTTTTCTTATTACAAAAAAAAAAACAGAACCAAACCGGTCAAAATATCTGACCAACTCTCCCTCCTAAATATGAAGATCTCCCTCAGATGATGCAAATCCCACGCCTGTTCTTCTTCAAGGCTCCGACTTGACCATCTTCTGAGTCGATCGTCTCCATAATCCATTCCAATATAGACTCATTTTGTACATGTATGTATGTAGGACGTTTTTGCAGCTGCAATTAAAGCAACCTAATAGCGCATTAGAATGGATGATGTCCGAACTCATAAAGAACTCTAGAGTCATGGAAGAATTACACAAGCAAATTTCACGTGTTGTAGGAACCGAAAACATGATAACCGAGGATCACTTACCAAAAATGCACTACTTAAAAGTCGTCTTTAAGGAAACTCTCCAACTACAGAATCTAGGGACGTTCTTAGTCCCCCATGAATCCACCCATGATGCCAAAATCAACGGCTACCACATTTCTGCAGGCACACAAGTCGTGGTCAACGTTGGGTCAATTTGTAGGAATTCAAGGTATTGGGAGGAACCCGAGAGATTTTGTCCAGAGAGGTTTTTGGATTCTCCTATAAACTTCAAAGGACATGATTTCGGGTTCATTCCATTCGGGTCAGGTTGGAGAATGTGCCCATGAATGGGGTTTGCTACGATGATGGTTGAGCTTGTGATAGCGAATCTTCTACACAAGTTCGATTGGTTGTTGCCCGGTGGAGAAGATAGGGTGTCTTTAGATATAGAAGAAGCACCGGGTCTAGTTATGCATAAGAAGAATCCTCTTCTTGTTGTTGCATATGCAATAATATAATAAGCTACCATGCAAATTTTAAATATATTGCAATGAATTGAATTTTTATAGACGCTTTATAGGAGAAGGTCTCAAGTATGTATGTGATTCTATTTTTCTTACTAGCAATTATATATGTCCGATGTAGACCAGTCAATTGGGTATGGGAGTTAGGTTGATTCATTTTCATTAAGTGCAATAAATTGTTGTTCTTAACCTAAAAATTGTTGGATCATTCTTTAGTTCTCATTTTTAAACGTTTGACGTACTTCACAATCACATCTGAATGTGAAACAACTTGAATCTCCAAATTGATGTCTTATGGAATCAGTTTTTTATATAGCACCATTTAATACAATATCTTAAATTAATTAATGTAATTAAATGGTTCAATCCAAACCCACTCTAATATTCATCGAACATAAGTAATTAAGAACTCATATTAAAGTTTGTATTTTGCCCAAATTGAAAATTATGATTTCATTGGCGTGGACTTGGCCCGTTCCACGTATCTGCAAGCCGATGGGCTTTGGCCCAATAACAGCCGTAAACTGTCTGTTCTCCACATATGGCGCAAGAAGCAACCGTTTTTTAAACCGTCAAGCCTCCAACGGTTATTAGAGATCTCAACAAACTTCCCAACCGTTCCATTTCCCGCCAAAGAACGCCTATAAATATTCCAGCAGTGCTCTCGCTAAACTTGTGGAGCACAGATCAATAATATCACATTACACTTTCGTATACACTTTAAACGTGTTTACATACTCAGTTTGTGATACTTGGTCAATCAATTGAACTTCAATGGCTCGCAATGTGTACGGTTATGGGATCGCCTTGGCGGTGTACTTGTTCGTCGTGTTGGCCCTTATTGTCTACCTTCCGAGGATGATGGGGCCCGTGGGTCCCCCGAGTGTGGCCCAATTGATGGTGATTCCGGCCGTTCTCGTTGTCCTTCTAATGGTGCTCCGCATTAAGACATCTAACAAGGATAAGACATTATAGTCGCCGAATGTCTTTTGTTGGGATGTAATTCGCTTATAAGTTAATGTTGTAAGGGTGGAGTATGCACCCTCTATTTACTCAGAATTATGAAATAATAATGAAGTAAAATTTCTTACTATGTGTACTCAGAATTATGCATTTATGTGTTCTATGCATTGCTATTTCGCTTCGAGATTTTATAATTTGGTTGATGGATACGTGTAGTACTATTTGTCACATACCGCATACATTTGTATATATTTAAAAAAACGTTAATAAAATCATTTGTTACTATAAGTAAGGCATTCTAGATGAAAATATTACTCCCTCCGTTTCACGATACCTTGGGAGATTCAACAAAAAAAAAATTGGAATATGTGTAATGTGGTGATCGAGGGTTCAAATGGGAAAAAAATTTACAAGGACATCTTTTTGAAACAAAAAATAGTATTAAGAATAAGTGTGAAACGGAGAAAGTATAATTTATAAATTAAAGCTCTTATTTACGCAATTGGTTGAGAAAATGATATTTTACCGTTTTAATATGTGAAATTTTGCCGCCCGACCTGTGATCTGATTGACCAAGTCTATTTTATAACCATTTTAAAAAATACAACCATTACCTTTTCCAAAAATGCACACAAATTAATTTAAGTATTCAAATGGGTTTTTAACCCAATGGGTTCGGAAAGAGCGCGGTTTAGAAGTAAGTTGAATTTCATTGTTTACTATTCATAATTAGTTATTTTGCTTGTTAAGGGCCCGTTTGAATGTTCAACTTAATACATTATTTTGCATTAAATATTGTATTTCATAAGGCTATCTTCGCGTAAGGGACGGCGCCGAAGGTAACCCAATTACATACATGGAGTGCATAATATTAAACTTTACATAATTAACTTTTTTATACACGATGTTGATATATAGGCAGTAGCTTTCTAATTTTAAGTCATCTAGAACTATATATATAACAAATCTCATTACTATGAATTTGATAACGGTTTACTTATGATTATGATAAAATTTCTCACCCCTGATTATCTGAAATATTATTTTATGCAATGATTTGATCATTGTATATTAGCATATGATATATGCATTGCAATTACTAGAATGCGTAATGAACTTGCTCAATCGAAGAAGCACACATAACTCATAATTAAGAAGTTTAATTATAGTACTTCATTTATTTAATAATTCTGAGTAAACAGAGTGAATATTCCACTCTTACAACATCAATCCGTAAACGAATACCGTTACTACATATTTTTCTTGAGCGAAGTAGTTCTATAGTGGAGCACAAGTACAAGGACAACGAGAATGACAGGGATCACCATCACTTGCGCCATACTCGGAGGACCCATCACCCTCGTAAGGACAAAGATAAGACCCGACACCACGAACAAGTACACCACAAACAGGAACCCATACCCGTACTCGTTGCGAGCCATTGAAGTTCGATCGATCAAAATCTCACAAAATGAGTACGTAGACACGATTGAAGTGTGTACGAAATTGTGTGTGTGATATTGATCTGTGCTCCACGGATTTTGGGTGATCACGGGTGATGTATTTATAGATGTTTCTTAGAGGGAAATGGTACGGTTGGCGGGTTTTGTAACGGTTTGTTAACCGATGGAGGTTGGCGGGTTTTTTTTAAGAAAACGGTTATTTCTTGCGCCATGTGGTCTGTTGATGGGTTAAAGCCCGTTGGGTTGCAGATATGTTTAATGGGCCGAATCCATGCCATTTCAAGCCCAGTTTTATAGTTGGGTTGTCGTATGGACGAATATTATTTTGGAAAATGTAAATATGGAGATTCATCTTTCAAGTTGTTTCACATTCGGATCTGAAACCAAAACATTAAAAAATGTGAGCTAATGTTGGAGTTACAGAGAAAAAGAAAAGAAAGCTAATGATATAATGTTGGAGTTCCCCTATGTCATAAAGAGGATTCATGGAATGATCGAAGACCAAGTATTTCATGTTCGAGGTTATGTTGAGAAGGATCGAAAAACAACACCGACTCGGTGGATCCACTATCCTCCCGAGCCTCATCGTCATAGTAGTTATAATAGTGGAAGTTATTTACTCGGCGGATCGAATTAAGCTCCTCAACCAATCCAGTCTTATCGTCATAGCATATACTCACTAGTAGTTATCCGCAACGCAATCCAAGTCAAGATCGTAATTTTTTTTCTAGATTTCAATAATGTATATTTTTCGTGTTTTATTTCAATGTACTTTAGTATTGAATCAACTTATTTCAACTTTGTCTATTTATGAATTATGTCGATTCTACTCTAATGAGCTCTGACCCCCGGGGCGAAAAAAACCTCTGCACCGGATACAATCGAGGCCCCAACTTCGTTCTAAAAATCCCTTTTAGGCCTCGATCGTCTAGGCCCTGCTAAGATGCTGGATGCCAGCCTCTAGCCTCCGAATCGCCTAGACACCCGTCTAAGACCACCTAGATAACTGTTCAGACCGTTTAGGCTCTAGACAGTCCTCACCGTCCATGGTCCGTCTAGCAATTCTTAAAACATTGCCCCCAGTTAAAAAAAAAGTAGCTAGCGCGCAGTGATGCATGTTTGGTTGACTGGTTCAGACGCATTAATTTTACCATATTGGTTTGGTTCACCTCAGCCACTCCATATATATAATACTATATATATATATGCAATATGTCTACATGTAGGTGTAGAGGTAGTTGTGGAGTTATATAATAATAAATTATTACTGATCAGCATCTGCTGGCCTATAAAACTAAGCACAATATTGCTGGGTCGGTAGTTTACACGGTAGAGCAGAATGGTAGGCGGGCGAGGAGAGGAAGAGATGCTGTCGACAGAGATCGTAAAGCGGCAAGGGTCCGGGTCGGGCTTGGGGGAGGTGTTCTCGGTTCGGGTCCGGAGGCGGCTTCCGGATCTGGTCCAGTCGGTGAACCTCAAGTACGTGAAGCTCGGGTACCACTACCTGATCAACCACGGCGTCTACCTGGCCACCATTCCCTTGCTCGTCCTGCTGCTCAGCGCCGAGATCGGCAGCCTCAGCCGCGACCAGCTCTGGCGCAGGCTCTGGGACGCCGACCTCGCCACCCTCCTCGCCTCCTTCGGCGTCTTAGTCTTCACCCTCTCCGTCTATTTCATGTCCCGCCCTCGCCCTATTTACCTCCTCGACTTCGCCTGCTTCAAGCCCGATGACCACCTCAAGGTATTAATTTCTCTATATCTTAATTCAATTAAGATCTGCTGGCTAGTTAAGATGATAATATATTTCAATGACAGGTAAGCAAAGACGAGCTGATCGAGATGGCTAGAGAATCGGGGAAGTTCGACGAGGAGAGCCTAAGCTTCCAAAAGAGGATACTGGATGCATCGGGGATCGGGGACGAGACATACGTGCCGAAATCGATCACGTCGAAAGGCAACATCGCGACCATGAAAGAAGGGCGGGAGGAGGCGGCGATGGTGATATTCGGAGCACTCGACGAGCTCTTCGAGAAGACGAAGATCCGGCCCAAGGACGTCGGGGTGCTGGTGGTGAACTGCAGCATCTTCAACCCGACCCCGTCGCTCTCAGCCATGATCATAAACCACTACAAGATGAGAGGCAACATCCTGAGCTTCAACCTGGGCGGGATGGGGTGCAGCGCGGGCGTGATCGCCCTCGACCTGGCCCGGGACATGCTCCAGGCCAACCCCAACAACTTCGCCGTCGTGGTGAGCACGGAGATGGTCGGCTACAACTGGTACCCGGGGCGCGACCGCTCCATGCTCCTCCCCAACTGCTTCTTCCGGATGGGCTGCTCCGCGGTCCTCCTCTCCAACCGGCGCCGCGACTACAGGCGCGCCAAGTACAGGCTCGACCACATCGTCCGGACCCACAAGGGCGCCGACGACCGCAGCTTCCGGTGCATCTACCAGGAGGAGGACGCCCAGAGGCTCAAGGGGCTCAAGGTCAGCAGGGACCTCATCGAGATCGGCGGGGAGGCAATCAAGACGAACATCACCACCCTCGGCCCGCTCGTGCTCCCCGTCTCCGAGCAGCTCCTCTTCTTCATGGCGCTGTTCGGGAGGAAGCCGCGGGCGCAGGAGCCGCAGCGGAAGCCTTACATCCCCGACTTCAAGCTCGCGTTCGAGCACTTCTGCTTGCACGCGCCCAGCAAGGCCGTGCTGGACCAGATCCAGGCGAACCTCGAGCTCAGCGACGCCAACATGGAGCCCTCCCGCGCCACGCTCCACCGCTTCGGGAACACTTCCAGCAGCAGCATCTGGTACCAGCTCGCCTACTTGGAGGCCAAGGGCGGCGTTCGGCGCGGCCACCGCATCTGGCAGCTCGCCTTCGGGTCGGGGTTCAAGTGTAACTCCGCCGTTTGGAAGTCGCTTCGCCATATCCGCACTCCCTCCGGCAATAATCCGTGGCTCACCTAGCAATCTCCCTACCTTGTTACTTAATTAATTACTTGCATTGATTCATCCGGATTTTGATTGTTTAAGTTGTAAGGATTGTTTAATCATATATAATTACTTACATATGCATCCCCAATAGTTCTATCCACTTGCGATTTAATTGGTCAAATCAAATGGACTTTGATTTTTAAGTTTTAAGGATTCTGTTACCTCATTAATTAACAAGCAATTTTACATAACTACATGGGAGGCCAATTTCTTTTAATTTAATATGTTAATATTCCAAATTCTTATAAGATATATACACAATGGTTTTTAATGATCAATAATCTAAATTAAAATACAATTTTTAATGATTCTCACATGATGCATTGAGGAGAATGCATGGTCAACTACCTAATCCCATTTCAAATAGGAGAGTGGATTAGTTGACCCAAAATACAAATTAACATGACTCATCATATCACAATATATGTGCCACGTAAGCCTATATAACATTGAACAAGAGGATATCCAACACGCAAGTTAAATAGAGTTTTATCCTAAAATTAATTAGAAATGAGAAAAGTAATCAAAAGACTTATATTCTGGGTATTTATTCACTAAATTTTGATGTGAGAAATATTATTTCTACATAAATTAAACTGATAGTGAAATGATGATAAATTAATGATTCCCAGGAGCTCTTCAATTTGGATACCTTTATTACAAAAGAGAATAGAAACATGCCACCTTTATTTTACTAGATGAGAGAATAGGTTGAATGAGGAAATTTGTTAATATGGATTATGGAGGCTAGTAGATGAGGGGGTCCCACTTTACCTTGCTTGGATCATCCACATTAATTATAGGCAGTTGAGAGCTCCCAACTACACAAGTTCAAGTTGTGCTGCCCCAACTTTAAGTATCCCCCAACCTAAATTTATTCACCTCACCTCTCCAACTACCTTATTTATTGCCATCTTCAATCTCAACCACGCGTTTATAGCTACCATGGTAATCAATTCACCCATGGCCGAATTCCTGAAAATTTATTGACAATAATTGTTCATACAAGTTGATCCATTATGCAGTTAATCAATTTCATACAATGACGAGTAACGCTGTACACTGGTAAATTAACACTATACTCTCTTCCCTCCGTATAACTCTATTTGTCCTTTTAGAATTAGAAACATATATTAAGAAAATTTTGCATTAGACAAAAATGCCCTTAACTAAATGTTTACTTTATGCATTGAAAATGAAAATAGAACAAATTTAGTTCACTTTATCATTAAATGTAAGGGTTAAAATGGGAAAATTGGGTCCAAAATATATAAAAAGACAAGTTCTTTTGAGCAAGATTATTAAGTCTAAAAAGACAAGTAGACTTATACGAAGGGAGTACCGTCCTAATATATTTGATTGGTAATATAAATAAAAAATCAAAGGCCTAAAAATCACTCATTGAATGAAAATTTTTTGGGCAGTTTTTTTTTTCCAAAAAATGCACTTATTTTTTTTAACAAGAGACTTACCTTTAGTATTGTAAATTCCAAGTCCGTGAACTACCCTGTAATTATGGCAGTCTCGTATTTTTGAGGGACCCTGACTCGAACTCTGGCCTACTTACATAAATGTAAGGCCTTAACCACTACAATAAACTAATTTTACTTAATTTTTATACTGTTATTTTAAATATATTATAAAAAGGATTAAATAGGGTCATGTACAGTAGCACTCTTTACATCCCTCATCTACGGCCCTGCCTGTAATTGTATTGCATGCACGTACTTATTATTTTGCATGCATGTTCTATTTTGAAAATTCACAAATGTAAATTCAGCACAAAGGTTATATACCCATATAGGATAGTGTTTATGCATGTGTAGGCAGAGATGTTATGTTTTTAGAAGAAAAAAAACATGTACATCATGTTAATGAATCATGCAATTTTTAAAAATAACAAGTGATGTATATTGAATACAAATATATACACTTTTAAAATAAAAGGTGATGCATTATTAATAGGTCAATGCTTATACATTTTTAGGCAAAAGTATATACACTTTTATAAAATAACCAGCAGTGCATTTTAAGAACAAAGTTGATCCATTTTATGTTAATATACATGCACATTGATGCAAAATTTATGCACATATAGTTTAAAACTTCAAATATCATACACATTTCAATTAAAACTCCACGCACATGTGGCACAACATATTTGCATAATTAGGTCAATATTTATGCACACATAGACAACAAAGTTATACAATTTAAAAGTCACGTATACACGAGTTCAAAAAAATCATACGTTGATACGCAAATTTATTAATTAGTTATAATTATTTATTTTAGAATATGTTGTTTCCTTTTAATTAGAGATTTTATTTTATTCTCTGATAAGAGTATCTTTTCAATATTATAACAATTAGGGTTTTCTTATTTAGATATCAGGGTTGTTATAAATACCCTTAAGTTGTTAGGCTGATATGAATCAATCAATCAATAAACCAGTTAATTAATTTATCTTTGCTCTAAATTTATCGTTCTTCAACCCCGTGACAACCAACCCCGTTTATCCCGAGTCGGAATCCACACCGGATTAGGCTCAACCCCCTTGACCAACAAGGGTTCAATACGCGATCCACACCGGGTCCCAAGAACGTGGTTTGTCCCGCTCTCCACGAACTCATCCAAAACCTGTCATTAGAGATCCATAAAACTCGCCAGGCGCTAGCGGTTCACCGTCATCAGACAGATCAACTTTATTCTCGCCTGGGAATTCCTCTCGCAGATGCGACCACAACGCCGACAAACCCTGGCCCGTCAGATCTAGAGTTGAAGCTCCGTCAGATCGATATGGAAGCTGAGGATCGTCGTCGTCAGATACATCAGATTTTTGATCGATTGGAACGCCAGTCCGCAGTTGTGAAAGAGCCGCCACAAAACCCTGCCCCGACAACCAACAAAGTCGAGCCCGAGCCCCCGACAACAGATCCCGCGCTCGCGGAAACTGAGCCCGCGCCCGCGGAAACCGAGCCCGCAGCCAGCATCCCCGCGATCGAGGCCAGACCCCCGGCGCCTGCGGCCATCCCCTCGACGCCCGTGGCCACCTTCCCGGCACCCGCGGCTTGTTCCATCGCGACCGTTGATGCACGGCCTCGCCAAAACCCCCTCCCAAAATTTAGGGTTGTGGCCCTGGGTGCGTATCCGGCAATCTATGCGCGCAGAAAGCGCCTGGATTTATAACATGGCAATCCGAGAACGTAAATTTGAGATGTTGTATCTATATAAACCCCTTATTGGCCCTCTCATTTTCGTTTTAAGTTGTATCATTCCTTTCTTTTTCTCCCCTTCTTATTTCCTTAAAATGTGGTAGCCGTTGATTTTGGCATCGTGGGTGGATTCATGTGGGACTAAGAACGGCCTGGAGTGTGTAGCCGGAGAGTTTCCTTTAAGACGTCTTTTAAGTAGTCCATGTTTAACTTGGTTCCTTGTTTTTTTTATGGCATCCAAATACTAAAATTTGCATTCGATTTTTGCTAAAATGCACTCAAATAAACTTGCTCATGACATGTTGCTTGCTCATGACATGAAGGAAAGACAAAAATACAAGATTAGGATTTCATATGTAGTCCGAGTGAGATTATTTGATTTTTAATCTATAAGCACAATTGCCCATTTTCAATATGGCCCAATATGAGGGTAGAAGGATCTCTTTCTTTTTTTTAATCAATATTAGGGTTTTCGTGCAACATCTTAAACACTATTCTCTTAATTAAAATTCAGATTATTTATCACATGCCACTTTTAAAAATAATTGCTAAATAAAAACATCTTATAAAATAGACTTCACTAGGTTGTGCCACCAATGATCATTTTTGTTAATCAACTTATTCATTTGAAAATTCACTTTTTAAATAAAAGGGTTTAATCAAAATAGAACTTTAAAGATGAAATGATCATGATATAAAACTGCTTTATTTAAATAATTAAAAAATTAACGTGTATAAAATAAAGAGAAAATTGGAGGAATGATACCCTTTTTAATGTTTTGATAGTTAACTATACCCCACTAATAACTTTTTAAGTAAGTGTACCCTATAATTTTAAAAGGTCTAAACTATCCTTAATTAGTACCCTTTTATTTTAAAAGAGAGATAATGATAATAAGCCTAAGTCACCCGTCAAAAATTCAGTCCACTCTTCTCGATCTGTATTGCCTTCAAATTCTATGTCAAATTGAGTCATTATTATCATCTCACGTATAAATTGGATTGCTTGAGAGATATTTGACATTTGATGGAACCAACACATATAATATACAAGATACTAATAAAAGACGCATACAAATATAAGTACAAGACACCTAAAAATAAATATGTACAACAAACATATATTTGTATAATACACGTACAAGACATTTACAAGAGACATGCAAGACACCTACAAGTCTACAAAACACGTATAAGTCACCTACAAGACATGTACAAGACACATACAATATACGTACAAGACACTTACAAGAGACATACAAGACACTTACAAGAGACGTACACACTTACAAGAGACATACAAGACACTTACAACACACGTACACACTTACAAGAGACATACAAGACACTTACAAGAGATATACAAGACACTTACAACACACGTACACACTTACAAGAGACATGCAAGACACTTACAAGAGATATACAAGACACCTACAAGAGATATACAAGACACCTACAACACACATACAAGATACATACAAGACATATACAAGACACATACAAGAGATACTTATTAGAGTATTAGACACATACAATATACATACAACCCAAAACTTTTTAGCCTATTTTTTCAGACGAGCCCAAATGTCATGGAACCATAATCACATATAGTGGGTTACAACTTATTGATTTCTGATTAGGATGAACAATTCTTGTAAAGCGATATGCCTCAAATAGAGCTAGATTAGACACATGGTTCATGTCTATTTAGAAGGTGTATTATGTGGATCTGTTTCCTTAATTAAATTGGAGTAAATCTTAAGATGTAAGTCATGAAATTTTGTCTCTGTTGAGAATTTATGGTTTGATAATAGAGAGAACATGTGAGAATAGACTTATAAGGGGTAAATCAGTCTTATAAAATACTAGGGGATCATTTAATTAATAAAATTAGATGGGGGTACATTTAGTTAATCTCACTATAAAAAGGGTACACAAACCCAATTCCCTCTAAAATAAATAAGGGTATTCAATATTCTAGTCCCTATTAGAATTTTTTTTCCTAAGAATTAAATTCTGTTAGACTCGGCCCATTAACATATCTGCAGCCCAATGGGCTTTAACCCAATAACAAACCTCATGGCGCCAGAAATAACCGTTTTTTAAAAAACAACCGCCAACCTGCATCGGTTAACAAACCGTTATAAACCGTCAACCACGCCATTGCCCTCTAAGAAACATCTATAAATACATCACCCGTGATCATCCAAAATTCGTGTAGCACAGATCAATATCACGCACACAATTTCGTACACACTTTAATCGTGTCTACGTACTCATTTTGTGAGATTTTGATCAAATCAATCGATCGAACTTCAATGGATCGCAACGAGTACGGGTATGTATTCCTCTTTGTGGTGTACTTGTTCATCGTGTCGGGTCTTATCTTCGTCCTTACGAGGGTGATGGGTCCTCCGAGTATGGCGCAAGTGATGGTGATCCCGATCATTCTCGTTGTCCTTGTACTCGTGCTCCATTATAGAACTACTTCACTCAAGAAAAATATGTAATAACCGTATTTGTTTACGGATTAATTTTATGTTGTAAGAGTGGAGTATTCACTCTATTTACTCAGAAATATGGAATAATGAAGCAATATAGACTTCTTACTTATATTGAGATATGTGTTTTGTTCTTCGAATGGGCATGTTCGTTACATATTTCCTTAATTACTAAATTGCGATGCATTATATCGATTCAAATCGGTGAAATGTTACTAATGATGATGCTAACCGTTGCATAAAATAACAAATTACAAAAGTTGAATTTCTGATTATGTCATAGGTTTGTTGTGAATAATATATTGATATCATTCTTTTATAGATATACTTAATGATCGAAAAAACAATATTAGGTAAGTTTGTTCAAGAAAATGATTCAAATATTCTACCAAAAAAAGAAAATGATTCAAATATTAATATAATTTGTGATTTAAAAAAATAGAATTGAAGGGGTTACTACTAATTTCAGTTTTTCTTTTGGCTTTGAAGTATATTATCGATTTATTCTCAAAATGTATATTATTGAGTTTATGAGTTTTTAATTGTAAAATATTTTTATTTTTCTAAAGTCATTAATATAATTGATTTCAAATATATTAGATTTTATTAACTAAGTTTTTGATACCACAAAAATATTAATTGAAACAAAAAATTAGATTTTTATTTTTAAAAATACAGTTTTTCTTTGAAATTTGGAAACTAAAATTCTATTTTAAAATGCATAAACCCTTTTAAAAATAATTAAAATTAAATTAAATACAAAATAATTACTATCTTTTAATGATTGGAATCTTAACCTATGCCTTAAGGGCATATGTTAGAAATATTGTTAAAAATACTTGAGAAAAAAAACTTGATAATTGTAGAAAGCAAGAGAATGAAGTGTGCTTAATTTATTATTTGGTGTCTATAATTAATGAAATGTTGAACTTTTCTCTAATTATTCAACAGGTCATACAATAAAGTGAGGAGGGAAGAAGTTTCTTTAGTGGTGGAAAAAATTGGAGGCTTTGTGAACAAGGAGGTGAACTTGAGCGAGGTTTGCATGGAGTTGACAAACGACGTCGTTTGCAGGGTAGCATTCGGGAAGAAGTACGGTGAAAAGTCTGAGTTTAAGAGGCTTTTAAGGGAGTTTGTGGAGTTGTTGGGCGGGTTTTACGTTGGGGATTTTATACCCTGGTTGGGTTTGATTAACCAGTTTACTGGGTTAAATGCGCGAGTAGATAAGATTATAGAAAAGTTCGACCGGTTCTTGAAGGGCGTGGTGAAAGAACATGAGGATCGGATGGTAAAATATGGGAGAGAGTAGAGACGAACCTGCAAAGGATTTTGTGGATGTGTTGCTTGAGGTTCAGAGAGATAGGGGTATTGGGTTTACCTTGGAAAGAGACTCCATCAAAGCAATCATCTTGGTAAATTTTTTGGTTATGTTCAACAATTATCGAGATTTCAATTTTGCATGATTATAAAGAGCTAAATTTCAACAAAAACCATCCAATTACTGTTTTTATTTTTGATAAAAACTGCACATAAATATAATTACAAAGAGTTTATAAGTACTTATTTCGGATTGCAAAAGTACGAAGAAGCTAGCTACCTATTTTTTAAAGAGAAATTCATTGTATAAAATTAGTTCTAGAATGTTTGTTTGACTTTAATTATATAGTTCGTTCTATGGACTTTTTGGTAGTATAATTGTATTATCACTCTAGGTAAAATGTCAAAACCACCACTAATTTAAACATACTCCGTATTAATTTTTGTTTCGACCAAAAAAAACATATTAATTTTTGTAAAATTAAAAAAAAATTATTTCCATAAAATCACACATTAAATATACTTGCACAAAACAAAATCAGATGTGAAACCAAAACTTGAGTAAACCCCACTATGAGCTACACCATAAAAAGTAATAAAAGGCATGAATTTCCTCATTCAATGCAACTATATTTGAATTAATGGTAATTAATTAGGTGCAGGATACTTTTGCAGCAGGAACAGATACGAGTTATATCGTACTAGAATGGACTATATCTGAGCTCTTATGCCATCCAAAATCCCACAGATACGAGTTATATCGTACTAGAATGGGCTATATCTGAGCTCTTACGCCATCCAAAATCCCTTAAAACCCTCCAAACCGAAGTTCGTCAAATTATCGGATCATCCTCATCTCCCGCCATAACCGACACCGATCTAGACAAAATAAAGTACCTAAAAGCCACAATCAAAGAAACCATGAGGCTATCAATATGTGTTTCGATTTTAATTTTTTTTTCCCATTCACATCTAATCCTTCCCTATCCATTTTTATTATCAAATTAATATATATTTTTGACATTTTCAAGATTGTTGTTAAGCCTTGACATCCAGCAAAATTTGTACATGAAGAAAGTGGGAAGTTTGATACTATGAATTTGTTACATTGTTCGATCTGTGAGATCATGAGTGGAAGCTGACACCACTTTGTAATGAACAAAGGGAATCCTTTAAAACATTTTATCACAAGGAATGCAACTTCAATTAATTGATTAAATACCAAAACTCCTCAGCAACTTCCATTTTCAGGCATTCGATCGCTACCTATTTATAAACTCATTACTGTAGGGTTATGTTATTCATAACACATCAAAAATAATAAAAATACCTCAAATTTACGTTATTTGCTAATTAGTCCCCACTCTATATTTACCTTATTTGCAAGTGAATACATCTTTCCTAATTTACTCTCTCCTCTCTGTCTCTTACGATACTACTGCACAACACATCTGTAACTATTGAAGCCTTCAATTGGAGAAGTTTTCTGAACTAGTTCAAATTATTTATTAATTAGCATTTATCCTTAATTAGTTTTTAACCTGAAATTCAAAAGATAACTCTAACCAATTGATTATAATTGGTTTTAGGATTTTATATGTTCATTAAGTAATTTATGTGAATCTGAAAGAAATGGTTGATTGAACTTACATTAGAAGATAAAATTGATGATATAGTGTATTTAATTGCATGAATTTGTATAGATTTGGATGGAAATCGAGTTGGGAATAAATTTAAGGGTCGGGTAGTTCGGCGATGGGAGAAGGTCGGTCGGCGGTGGCTCACCGCGAATAGGTTGTCGGTGGTGGCTTGCGACAGGCAGGTCGACGATGGCTTATGGTAGCCGGCAGAGGTGGCGGGACGGGCTGGTTGTTGGTGGTCGACGGTGATTTCTTGTGAGATAGAAGGGGAGGATGGAATGCAGGAGGAAGGAGATAGAATTATAGGAAGGATTAATTTATAAATTATGTAAATATTGAGTTTTATTATTAGATTAGGTGAGTTATGAATAGCAGTTATGTTACTGTATAATGACTTATTTGGTTGAATTTTTTTTTTTTGGTAGAAGGAGAGGCGGTACTCTCCGTCCCCTCAAGGGGGAATTTTATTAATAACGGAAAAAAGGGCTAAATAGTCATCAAACGGGGGATAGCCCGACCCCTTACATCATCAAGCAACAATAAATAAATCCCCTCAGGCGGGGCACTAAATACATGAATGCCAACATGATAATTAAAAGCTAAACTAGCAAGGCGATCGGCTACCGAATTCGCCTCGCGGTACACATGACGGAATTGGACAACCCAATCCCTACTAATAAAGCCTTGGCATTGAACAACCAGGCTAAATAACAGATGACTCTTATTTATTCTAGAATGTAAGAGACGAATAACAACCTGTGAATCAGCTTCGACGATTACCTTCCGAAAACCTTCATTCCAAGCAACCTTGAGCCCATTTAGGATACCCCATAGCTCCGCCATCGGGACTGAGCAAGCACCAATGTTATGCACAAACCCGCCCCGCCAATTACCATTTGCATCTCTCAACACACCACCAGCAGCTGCCATGCCTCCGTCTCTAACAGCCCCGTCCGTATTAACTTTTATCCACTCTTCTTCAGGCCTGAACCAAGAAATACTCTGCCAACTTCTAGTAGAACTTTGACCAGGAGAAGAACACTTACCAGCGGCATGAAACGCCTCTTTGACTCTATCAATTATGAAAGCGGTTTTATTCGGCTTTGCCTCGATGTTGTTAAAAACTCTATCATTTCTCCACTTCCAAGCCCACCAAATCACCATGGCGAAAATAGCATTCCAATCAATACTATCAACCTTCCTTGAATCCAAAATATTTTTCCTAATCCATCTTGGAAAGCTATCCTGAAAAAAATAAATATCAAAATTAGAGACATTTAAGTCAATCCAAATGCATTTGACAACAGGACAGTCCCTAAAAATATGCTCATAGGACTCTTCCACTCTAGTACAAACACTGCAATTTCCATTGTTGGTGATGTGCCTCCTTCTTCTTTCACCATTGGTCAACACTCCACCCACACTAGCCATCCAAATAAAATGCCGAATTCTTTCAGGGACCACAATCTTCCAAACTTTGCTGAAGTAATTACCATCAACCCCCATTCTATTGTAATTTCCTTTTATCAAATTGTAACCTGACTGCACCGTGTAGTTACCATCAGTAGACCAACACCAACTTAGCTCATCTTCAGGCCTGTCTAAATCCGAGAGCACCATAACAGAAGCCAGCTGTAACAGAACCTTCGAAGGCAGCAGAGGAGTGAGCACTTCCCAGTCCCAACCAACGTTTTCAACCCAGAATTCACGAACTACTTTATGCTTTTGCTCATAGCTGATTGTTCCCGAAGCCATATCCACTAGTGGGCTGTCTAAAATCCACTTATCCGTCCAAAAGCGAATAGAATTCCCGTCCCGAAGAAGCCACTTTGAACCACTTATCACAACTTCCGAGATACCCGTTTTGATACATTTCCAGATATGGGATGCATTAGCTGAACGTCCCAAAGCAGTGTTGACATTTTTGTGTTTTAGAACCGATGTCCAAAGTTCACCCTCTTCCATAACAAAGCGCCATCCCAATTTCCCGACTAAGGCGACATTCAACTCCCTCATCGTTCTAACTCCAAGACCCCCTTGATTTTTCGGTTTAATGACTTCATCCCAAGCCACCTTATGTAATTTCCTCTTCTCTCTTGAACTGCCCCATATAAAACCACGGTTGATCTTATCAATCTTCTTACACATATCAGCCGGAATAAGAGCGGATTGCATGGTGTAAACCGGAAGCGACGTCAAGACAGATTTAACCAAGGTAACTCGACCCGCAAAGCTCAGCGAATTAGTCTTCCAGCCTGCCAATTTAGAGTTAAACTTGTCAAGAACATGGGAGAAAGTATTTTTATTGATTTGGTTATGCAAGATTGGCATCCCGAGATACTTTCCCAAATCACTCGTAACTGATATACCACTGATCTCTTCAAGACGACGAGCTAACGGCTGCCACACATTTTTTGAAACAAAAATCTTGGACTTGGCCACACTAACTTTTTGTCCCGATGCTTTACAAAAAACATCCAAACATCTCATAATCACCCTCAATTGTTCCACCGAAGCTTCCGCAAAAAGCATAATATCGTCGGCGAAAAAAATATGAGAAAGAAACGGACCATTATGCGTCAGTTTTATCGGCTTCCAATCTCCCTTGTCAACTGCATCAATGATCAAGTGACTAAGACGCTCTACACAAAGCAGAAAAATATACGGAGAAATCGGGTCACCTTGGCGTACACCCCGAGACATATCAAATTGAGACGAGACCTCTCCATTCCACAAAACTTGCATCTTCGGAGTAGAGACGCACGTCATAACCCAACAAATCCATTGCTCCGGGAGCCCAACAACCCTCAAAGTAGCCTCAATGAACTCCCAACTCAAACGATCATAAGCTTTTTCGAGGTCTAATTTAATAATCATCCATCCTGTAACACCCTGTTTTCTTCTCATAGAATGTACAACCTCCTGAGCTATGACAATATTATCCGTTATCATCCTGCCGGGAAGAAAGCTCCCTTGGGTGGGCCCAATGATCTCAGACATGAGAGGCTGAATTCTGTTCACTAAGATTTTGGTAATCGTCTTATATAAGACGTTACATAAACTAATGGGCCTAAATTGCCCAATTTGCTCTGGTTTACCCACCTTGGCTAGAAGCACAATGAGAGTGTCATTAACCCCCTCCGGGAGCACCGTCGACCTGAAAAACTCCTTAACAAAGCTAATAACAGAACTCCCCACAGTCTCCCAACACTTTTGGAAAAAACCGGGCTGAAAGCCGTCCAAACCCCGGGACTTAAACGCGCCCATGCTCTTGATAGCGCCCCAAATCTCCTCCGAAGACACCGGTCTCACTAAAGCACTATAACAATCCTCACCCATCAAGGGAAAACCGCAGCTCAACCCCTGTATAAAGGAACAATCTAAGCCCTCTTCCTTATACAAGTTACGAAAGAAGTCAACCGCCAAATTCTCCATCTCCTCTTTGTTATCAATCCATCTGCCCTCTACATCTCTCAACCCTTCAATTCGATTCCTTTTCCTCCTTATAAGCGTGGAAGTATGAAAGAACGAAGTGTTTCGATCACCACAATTTAACCAAAGCTCTCTAGACTTTTGAAACCACAAAACCTCTTCTTGCTCAAGGACAAGCTCAAGTTCCGCTCTCACCTCAGTTTCTATATCCAAGATCCTAGTAGAATTGTTCCAAACCAAGCTACGTTGCAGCGCATCTAACTTATCCAGTAAAGCCTGCTTCCGTTGGTAGATGTTCCTGAAAACTCGTCTATTCCACTTTAACAACTCATCCTTAAGAACCAACAAAGCACTAGGAGTGTCGATCTCATCACACCAACTCGACTTAACTTTGTCAAGGAACGTTTCATGGGATAACCACGCCGCTTCGAATCTAAAAGGCCGTCTTTTTTTATTCGAAACAACGATGGGATTAAGCTCAAGGAGAATAGGACAATGGTCTGAAGAAAACTTCGGCAGATGGCGAACCCGAGCGTTTGGCCAAAAAACACGACCTTCCACATTCAGCAAGATTCTATCAAGTCTTTTATGAACAATGGAGTTGTCCGACAATCTACGGCTCCACGTGAAGTTTTGGCCCGTGAACCCCAAATCAATCAAATTCAACTTGTTACTCCAGTCAATAAACGTCATAGAGTCTGAATGAAGCCCACCAGTACCTCCCATTCTTTCGTGATTAAATTTAATACAGTTAAAATCGCCACCTATAATCACTGGCCCGGAAATCCTCTGAGCAGAAGCGCCCAACTCTTCCCAAAACAACTTCCTGCGGGAAGCAGACGGCGGACCATAGACAAAAAACAGATGGCTAACTTTACCCTGATCAGAAACCGTAACATGAATGAAAGAACCTTTCATCTCCACAATGCCGATATTAACTCTACTATTATTCCAGAGCAACCAAATACCCCCAGCAAAACCAATGGCTTCGACCCTTCGGCAGTTCGTAAAGTCGACTCTCGTCATCCTATCACAAACAGCCTGTGCCCTATCACCTGGAATTCTCGTCTCAAATAACGCAAGAATGTCTGAAAACCAAACAGCCTGTGCCCTATCACCTTATTCGGTTGAAATTAACAAACCATGATTATAATTCTTAAGAATATTGCTATGATTGTTATATGCGAAAGGTTAATTAATTGTAATACAAAATAGTAAGTCCCTGAAAACCAAGTTCTTGAAAGAACACTGGAATTATTTCCTTACGTAGATACTTTAATTTTTGCCGGCTACAGTCATAAGTCATTAAGTATATGTGATATATAAAAGGCTGATATCAATATGTTATTGACATTTGACGACAAATCTATGACATAATCAGAAATTCAACTTTTGTAATTTGTTATTTTATGCAACGGTTAGCATCATCATTAGTAACATTTCACCGATTTGAATCGATATAATGCATCGCAATTTAGTAATTAAGGAAATATGTAACGAACATGCCCATTCGAAGAACAAAACACATATCTCAATATAAGTAAGAAGTCTATATTGCTTCATTATTCCATATTTCTGAGTAAATAGAGCGAATACTCCACTCTTACAACATCAATCCGTAAACGAATTAATACAGTTACTACATATTTTTCTTGAGTGAAGTAGTTCTATAATGGAGCACGAGTACAAGGACAACGAGAATGATCGGGATCACCATCACTTGCGCCATACTCGGAGGACCCATCACCCTCGTGAGGACGAAGATAAGAGCCGACACTACGAACAAGTACACCACAAAGAGGAATCCATACCCGTACTCGTTGCGAGCCATTGAAGTTTGATCGATCGATTGATCAAAATCTCACAAAATGGGTGCGTAGACACGATTAAAGTGTGTACGAAATTGTATGTGTGATATTGATCTGTGCTCCACAAGTTTTGAATGATCATGGGTGGTGTATTTATAGATGTTTCTTGGTGAGAAAATTGTGCGGTTGGGAAGTTTTTTGCGGTTTCTAATAGCCGTTGGAGGTTTGCGGTTTAAAAAACGGTTATTTTTGGCGCCCTGTGGAGAGCAAATAGTTCACGGCCCATTGGGTTGTAGATATGTGTAATGGGCTGAGTCCACGCCGTTTTAAGCCCAGTTTTAAAGTTGGGTTGTCAAACGACGTATATCATTTTGGAAGATGTCAATATGGAGAGATTCAAGTTGTTTCACATTCGGATATGAAACCAAACATTATAAAATTGTGAACTAATAATGTTGGGAGTTATAGAGAAAAAGAAAAAGGAAGTTTTGATTCTTTTAATTAAAAGCTAATGATATAACGTGGAAGTTTTGATTTTCCCTTAACAATGCAAGCTCCTTTTATTAGGTTGGATTGGACTGAGCTGATTTGTGTGTTTATCTTGCTAAATTCATAGGTTGCGCGTACCATTAGATAAAACCCCATTTAAAAAAATAATCATTTCAATTACGGTACTACCCTGAAATGATTCATATTAAGGTCCACTTGGTCCTGTTTGCGTAGCCCAAAACGTTAGCGTTTAGTTTTTAAAATCATTTAAAATACTAGTATGGTATTTGACATAATCAGTGGTAGAGGTGTAATTAGTGTTTAGAAGCTTCGATTTTAAAAGCTACTCCAGAAAGCTTTTTAAGATTTGAACTAGCGTTTGAGTTTTTTATTCCATATATACGCTTAACTAAAAAGGAAAATTATATTTTCTTTAATAAATTATATGTCTCATTTTGTCATTTTATAAGTATAAGCTAAATAAAAAATTATCTAAACTAAACACACATTAACATTTTATTTTTTTGAACTGTTCATTTTAACCGCTACAATTAATATTACAGATATAATACAGCTATACACTACCACTAATTTTGACAAACATGGCCTAATTAGTTGCAAACTATAAAAACGATTCAAAAACAAATCTAGCCCACTTAGTGACAAATTTTTGGCTGAAACCTATGAACCAGTGAACCATTCAAACCGCACCAAAAACCTTGCAACCATAGAGTGGTTTCGTGTTCTTTTTTCGATATGGCAATTGACCAAAAAATTTGGACCGAGTCTCAAATCTATACTGTAATACCGATTCCGTCACCAGAACGCAAAACCTTCGTAGCCCACGCCATCGCTAAGAATTCCCCCTTTCCTACAATCGCTCCTCTGCTGGGATCAGAGTTGGCGATCTGCAACCTTTTCCCTCCCGTCATCAGAATAGGCGATTGATAAAAACCAGTTTAAGGCAGAGAATCGAGCAATTTGACTACTCCCATCGCTACAGCTTATCAGGTTTGCTTCTAATTTACCCTTTTTTCTTAATCTGGGTTGAATTTTACTTATTAAGGTCCTGTACTCATCAATCGATATGTGATAATTTTTTTGTTTATACAATTTGCCTCTGAATTTTTGTTGAATTCGATTAGTAGAAAAGCATGGATGTTTATGGATGTTGATAAATTAGGGTTGTTGCATTTTCAGTCAATGTTTCAGTTGGCTTTGGATTGCCCCAAGGTTCCAAAGAAAACTAAAAGAAGTCAGATACTTATAGTAGCAAAGCTATTTTAGACAGGAAATGTTTTCCTTTGAAATGAGATTGTTCAAAAGATGAATTTGTTGAGTGTCTGGCTTGCTAAGGATTGTACATTCGTATAACTCTGTTAACCATCAATCCAGTGTCTTGTTTCTGGATCTCCATTAGCATTTGCTTGTAGTTAAAATATGATACTGAATTTATTTTTTCTTCATACCAGTGTTCTTTGTGGTTTTATAGGGCAGTCTTCACAATGGTGCTAACTAATGGATTCACCACTACTTCAAGACAGCAACCCCTTTTCTCATTTGGAGTTATTGCTGATGTTCAATATGCTGATATCCCCAATGGTCGGTCTTTTCATGGAGTTCCGAGATACTATAGACACAGCATGCTTGTGTTGCAAAGAGCAGTCCAGAAATGGAACAGTCTTGAAAATCTCAGCTTTGCAATTAACTTTGGAGACATTGTGGACGGGCTTTGCCCCAAAGACCAATCTCTCAACACTGTAAAAAAGGTTGTTTCTGAGTTTGAGAAATTCAATGGCCCTGTTTACCACATGATTGGTAATCATTGCCTCTATAATCTTCCCCGTAAAGATCTACTTCCGTTGCTGAAAATGCCCGGTCATGAAAAAGGCTGTGCTTACTATGATTTTACACCAACTCCTGATTATAGATTTGTGGTTCTTGATGGCTATGATGTTAGTGCTTTGGGCTGGCCACAAGATCACCCGCACACGACCTTGGCTTTGAATCTTCTCAATGAAAAGAATCCTAATCTAGAGAAGAACAGTCCAAATGGGCTAATTGGCGTTGAGAGAAGGTTTGTTAAATTCAATGGAGGTGTTGGGAAAGAGCAACTGGAATGGTTGGATATTGTTCTTCGGGATGCAACCCGGTTGAATCAGAAAGTAGTGATCTGTTGTCATCTTGCTTTGGATCCCATTGCCGCCTCAGACGAAGCGGTTCTGTGGAATTATGATGAGGTTATGAGTGTGATACACAAGTATAAGTGTGTTAAAGCTTGCTTGGCTGGTCATGAACACATGGGCGGCTACAGAGTCGATTCATGTGGGGTCCACCACCGAGTCTTTGAAGCAGCTCTTGAGTGCCCTCCTGGATTTGATGCTTTTGGATACATTAATGTTTATGAGGACAGGCTATCGCTTATTGGCTCCGGTGCAGTGGGAAGTACTGAGATGGTGTTTGACTCCTGAGGAAGCAATTACATATCCAAGTTAGTCATTCTTGCATAATTCATGTAAACTACATTTATATTTTTACAAATGTTATTGATTGTAGATGACAATAAAAGTCCAACATATTGTAAAGTGAGGCATTTCAAACACGGATTAAAAACTTTGCAATGTTTACTTGTTCCACTTACTTCCTGCAAGGCTTTCTTGAATCTTAAGATTGTATTTCTGATAGAAAGATACAATTTCCAAACTATTGTAGAAATTAATTACTTCAGATGTAATAGTAAACTTGGGGGCTATTTGGTACATTCTTTCATTGAGTTTGGTAAATGCAAGAGAACTGTTTTTTTTTTTCAAAGAGAGCAGGTTATTGTTTTTGGTTAATATTGCCAAATTCCTTACTCTAGGTCACTCTGTAATCTATGACTCGGTTATATTCATTTGCAGTTTTCATTCCTATTCCCTTAGATTGATTCTGTAACTTTATATGCTCTTTAAATAGACTAACTAATATCTCCAATTAACCTAACATGTATCATAGATAAAGCATATAATGCTAATGACTAATAATCATGCTTCAGCTTACAACTGTTAGTAATGCAAAGAATTTTTGGATGGCAGATTTGTTCGAACACCTCTGACAAATTTTGTAGTTCTAGAAATGGGCCATTGGTGGGTTTTGGGACATTAAAGGTTGAAAAAAGTGTTCAACCTTAACTTCAAAAGTTTGAGGTTAAGAAAAGTGAGTTTTAAATTGTGTATTGATTTGTCAAGATACCCTTTGATTCCTTTGATTTGTCAAAAGTTTTAGGTTAAGAAAAGTGAGTTTCAAATTGTCATATTTTTACAAGTTTATTGATTTGTCAAGATACCCTTTGATTCCTTTTCCTAAGCTACTCACCAAAGGCCCTTTTTCTAACAACAGGTTTATTGATTTGTCATATTTTGACTATGTGTAATTTCTTTCCCACGTTTCTGCTACATAAGGCATAAAAGCCAAGTTAATCGTCAATTGGATGTGGACTCAAAGAGACAAATCAGACCGTACAAAATGTTGAATCTGAGTATGTTCTCTTTTTGAGATTCTATTCATTCAAAGCCTCAATTTCATCATCTCTAATCTGAAGTGTTACAAGGTTGGAATTTCTGGTTCAGCTGAAAATTCCTGTAATAATACATATGGTTTCTGTATTTGTACTATGATATCTTTGGTGAGTTAATTGGGTCTCTATTCTCTAATAACTTCTTTTGACCATAATTGGGTTGTATACTTCTAAGACTTGCTTTCTTGACAGAAAATGAATGTTTGATAATGTAGTAGCACCATAAAATTAGCAAACAGCTTTCTTTTTATACTGCTTTTTGATGAAAAATTTGAGAAACACAACTTTGCCCCTTTAATTAGCCCTCTCTCAATCTTTAGGAAAGCATTGTTTTGGTATAAGAACCAACCATCCAGTTGATCCGTTCACTTCTGAACAATTTTTATTACTCAGATGAACCCTAATGAACAGCAAGTAAATAAAAATAACATCTTTCTTACAGCAGTAAACTTTTATCAAATAACATCCAGCATAGTACTCCAACTACACTAAGTAGCCCTCTTAGCCTTCTTCTTCTCCATATAGAAGAAGTAAGCCAACGAAAGCACTGAAAAAGCCGAAAACACACCCGAGGCCACATCAATGGCCATGCTACGTCCCGTGATCCCCTCAACAGTAAAAAGATTACTAGTCTTGGCATCATTTGTGGTCTGCCCATAAGCCACCTCTTTCTCTTCGGAGTCATAGGCATAGACCCGAACAAAATAGGTGGCTCCGGGAATGTCCTTACGAAGAATGAACGTGTCTGTGGTGTTTGAAGCCGGGTAAGACTGTTTGAACATGTCATATGGACATGTCTTGTCCTTTGCTATGTTGTCTAGAACGGTTTTCCTCCATGGCCGGTCTACTTGGCTTATGGGCGCGTAGCAGAGCTTGACCTTTATTGTCTTGTAGGTTGAGTCTTGTGTCCCGGCTTTGAGCCCCCATGTTGCTGTGATTTTGTCCACTCCTGCTTCTAAAACTGCACCATGGGAACAAAGGTTAGCATCATGTAATCTTGCCAAAATTCAGCTTTTTAATGTTTTACTATTTTTTTTTTTGATTATGAAGCTTGTAATAAATATTAGTGTTAGAAGTTGCTATAAGGGTTCGTTTGGATCAAATTTATTGGAAAAGTCTATATACATAGGAAATGTCTCTAATGTGAGTCCGCAAAGGATCTGAACATAGTAAAATAGGAAATTCTATCGAAATTTCTCCATTATGGATGCTTTGATGTGTTTATAAGCCTCTTACAATGAGCCAAAAAGCTGTGTTACTCTTAAAATTCATGATGAATTAGTGAGTTGTGATTAGGGAATGTTTGTTCATCCATGATAGGGAATTAACATCTTGATTTTCTTGGTCAAGAAGACGGAATTGAAACCATGGAAGGTTTTATGATGATAAACTTGCTAAATGCATTCTTTTGAATACTCAAATCTTAAAGCTTTACCTTGTCCTTGTTTTGGAGAAGCTGTGACCACCAGGGTGTTCTTGAGCTCGGAAAAATGGCGGCCCTTCTCCTCTGCATAGCAAGCTGAAGCCATGGCGGAAATCACAAAGGCAACCAGAACAAACCCATTTCTAATTGCCATTGGATTTCTCCTCCTTGTTTTTTTTTTAATAAAGAGGCTTTAGAGAGGTATGTTTGAAGCTATTGATAAAAATCTCTTATGTGACTGTGTGATGAGGCTAGAGGAAAAGGATATACATTCCTATTTATAGTGATCTTCTAAGGCTAATTTGTCTTGTCCCTCTTTTTCATTTTTCTTATTTTTTGGAGATAATCAAGCTTTTGTCTCTTGCAGCCGTAGTTGTGAAAAAAAAATATTGGTGTTTTGTTTGAATTTTGGTATAAAATAAGGTATGAATTTAAAAATGCAAACAAAGGCAAAGTCAAAGCCATAACTTTTGAGGATGCAGAAAAGATTATAAACCTTTTGCAGGAATTTAAGTAGTGATTATGATTGTGGGTTTGATTTGTACATGATGAAAGTCATGCAATTTGTTGGTTTGAACCTTGGATTTGGCTCTAAATTCTGATGAAAGGGTGAGGTGATTTTTAATTTTGTTGAAATATTTTGCAGGCTTTCAATATCTGGTGATGTGGGTGTGTCTGAATTTTGAAGTTGGGTGTGTTTTTGACCATTTCTTGGTGTTGAGAAAAAAAAAATCTGCAGCCTTCAGGGCGGTTTGGCAATGAAAAATGCGTATTAATTAAGAATTTATAAAGTTATTGTTAAATTTATATGTTGGTGGACATCAAATTATCATATACTATATGTTAATTAAAATTATCTTACTCCATATTAATTTATTTCTTTGTTATATTGACATCTTGTTGTCTTGTTCATTTTTCAACTCTTACAGTCTTACATAAGAAGTAAAATTCTACTTTTCAAGGTGATACCAAATTTAAACAATATTCCATCTATTAAATTAAAATGCAAAAAAAATTATTTTGACAACTATATATAATAAAAGTTTATATATATATATTTACTAGTTTATTTTTCATAAATAGTTAATTAAGGGTTATAAAAAAATCAAGTATCCCAAATTACCATCCTTAATTATAGTATTACACAAATACTTTGCATTCTAATTCTAATTACTCCATACTTACAAACTCATGTATATTTAAAAATTCAATAAACATAAAAGAAAATTTACACTTGTCTAACGGAGGGTTAAACCTTATAGTGAGAAGTAAAATTGTACTGTAATTTTCAAGGTGAGATGGCTGAAGCCAATAATAAAGTTTGAGTCAAGAAAGGATGTGATACATTAATTTCCTGCTGTCTATGATCTGTTGATTTAGAAACTTAATTTAGATCTGCACATAGTTTTAATGGCTCTCCATGATGCCTTTTTATAGAGTCAACTTGAGCTCTCCATGATGGTAAAGATTATAAAACCACAATTAAGGTTTTAAGATCACAAATCCTTTTGCCAAACTTTTGGGAAGAACCCCCACACACGAAGTTTAATTTTCAATTAAGTTATCATTGTCCCCAAATTTCATTAAAACCTCTCATTTTCCCACTAATTAACATGGATTGATGGGTGATTGGTTCTTCTACCATTATGAGTCAAGAAATCTGATAGAGAAATCTACAAAAATCTTAAGAAGTCAATATAACCAGATTGTTTAAAATATACAATAATAACAATATTGACCCACTAAAGTTCCGTTACAACGGAATTAGGGAGGCTAAGAAGGGGATATCCCATACTTAACGCAAGGAGGCTTGCCCTAAAGACCCGAAGGATGAGACCAAACAACCCAAAAAACAAGCAGAACGACTACAAAAGAACACAAAACATCAGAACAAAAGAGCCAAAAAACGACAAAAATGCAAAGACCCGGTGAAACCCACTGCCCTAACGCTTAACTGTCCACCACCTTAATCTTCTCTCTCCAACTATGCTTACACTATACCAACCCTGTTGAAATCCCCAAAAGGTCCATATCTTGCTTTATATTGTCCTTCCATCACTTTTTCGGATGTCCCCTACCTTTACGAAAGTTCCCAAACATCAATCTCTCGTACTTACGGACCGACTTCCCGGAACTCCGTCTCCGAACCATCTAAGCCTCAATTGCCACAACTTGTCTCCTACACTACTTACCCACCACCTTACTTCTGATCTCATCCAATACTTCAATCTGATATGCCACACACCCATCTAACATCCGCTTCTCCACTAGTAATTTAGATTATTCAATCAACAATACGAAATAACCTGGAACATATCCAAAGTTAAAATCTGAAAATAAGATTAAAAAAAGAAAGAATACTAGTAATAAAATAATGAAATCATGTTCTTCACATTTCCTTTTAAAAAATTTACGTGGGTGAGTAATCACAAAGAGTTGTACACTTTTAAAAAATTTACGTGGGTGAGTAATCACAAAGAGTTGTACACATAAAACAAGTAGCTAGAGCATGAACAAAGAATGTAATATTGGTAGGGTTGTTAATTATTTACGGGTGACTAATTCATCCGTTTAATCCACCTGAAATAAACGGACAAAAATCTAAATAAAACGGGTGGCGGTCGGTTCGAGTGACCGGTGAAACGGGTATGAGTTAGGTAAGGGTCAGATTTTATCACCTAATAACCCGATCCATCAACCGACCCGGCCGTCAACCGATCCATCACCCATTTCACCAAAATTACCCGTATAACTCATTTCAGCCCATAATTCTAATATATGTGTGGGCCTTTGAAGTCACTCGTATAACTCATTTCGGGCCTTTGATAAATGAGCTCATTTATTTCCTAAATAACCCATTTATTTTCCTTCGTTCTACTTTCTAAGTAATCTAACCCTAGTATATATTTTACATGATAAAGATATTGTCGTCGCTCACCACCTCTCCAAATAAAGATATTTAAGTTTATGTACGAAAATTTATTTATAAATATAAAATACATCAGTTATATACGGTTATACGGGTGAACAGGTCACCTATATAATCAACGAGTGACAAGTTATTTAGATAACGGGTAGAATATTTCACAGGTGACGAGTGGATTGGGTAAGACGTTTTAACTTGTAGGTCGAGTGGTGAAAGTGCTCCATCCACCCATAATCCCACCATTGACGGTCCTAAATATTGGGAGGTTCAAGAACATAATCAAAAGTCATTAATTAAAGGAGTCGTGTTTTCTTTTTTTTTGGTTGAAGGAGTTGCACCATTTGATCAACTGTTTTGATTTATCGAAGCCGTATTCTATAATTCATAGTAATATTCATATACATTTTTTTTAAATTAAAACTATAACATATGAACGTGTTATATAATAAAAATCGATTATAATTGGATATCAATATCTCTATTCTCTTATGTGGATCCAGATCCTATTTGCATTCGTACTTATCTGTCTACGTCCTTCCTACCTCCAAAAAAATACTCCATGATAAAACGTTATCTAAGTATCATGTCGACATGTTCTTGTGATATGTACGTTTAGTACAGCTTGAAAATTGATGTACGGCCTTATTAGTTTATGCTTAGCATTTGACTTCAAAATGTTTAGCATTAATCTATTATTTTAGATTGTGTAATCAAAATTAGCCTACTTGCTGAAATTAATTACATCACTAATACATTGACTTTAGCTAAATGAGCGGCCCAATTTATATACCATATAGTAATATATATGATAACCTTTCATATCAAACAAATGCAAGAATTAATATTTTGTCTCTTCTTGATCGAATGTCTAATCAATAATTCTCTCACATTTTAAAACATCATCTAAGTCTTCGATCACATGCAACTCTTGAATCATCCAAAGGGACTCCACAATATAACGTACATATATGATGTTGAGAATTTTGCATCTCCCACCATTTTGTCATTTTGAAACTCATAAATTCAGATGGGCCAAAACATAATTTAAATTCAGCCAAAACATAATTTGAATTGTGCCATGGAAATATCAAATATAGGTTATGTAGCTTTGCCTTCCAGGCTATAAGGTATTCATGAAGCTGATCTTGAGCCGCCATTCAAATATGAATATCTGATTTAGGGATGAAAATGGGGCAAGCAAATTAATTATGATAGATAACCTCATACTATCACCCAATCATGAGATAAGTGTGTTATTCGACCCATTCATTATTTATGAAACTCGTTATCCGTCCATCATTCGTCGTATTTTCGGGTGGATTAATTGGGTAAAATAAAAAGGTGTTTTATTTCATTATTTTTAAGATCTAATCGTACAAAGAACATATAAAAATTATATTATACCTTAAAATATACTCGTGAATTACACCAAACTACAAAACAAGCACAACGATAAACCATTATCCAAAATTCGGCCTATTAATTAAAGTATAATAAATAGTTTTAGTTGCTTAAATATACTCTATACAAATTAAATTTAAAAACTTAGAATAAAATAAAGAATATACTCAAGTATGTGTATATATTATAATTAAATAAATGAATAAAACAAGTTGGGTTGTGATGTGGGGTGGTGGTTTGGACGAGCAATCACCCCCATTTACCTCACCCATCATTTAATTCATCCGGCATGCATTTGTTATCTATCTTAGATTGAATTTTTATCCATTTATTCAAATTTGGGATTCAGATAGATCGGACATAGATGATTTTCATCCCTAGTTCGACTACAATGGCGAACACCCATCAAGACCACTAAATGTAAATTGAAAATAAGAAACCCAAATAGATATATTCACCCTTTTTTGGGTCAGATAATATATTTTACCCTTAATTGGAGTTAGAATAATAAAACTATTCAGTCGTAAACTATACTCAACCCTATTAAATCAACCTCAAACTTAAAAACTTAAAATTTTCTATTATTAAAGAATCGAGTACTATATTTATTTGATCACTAAGATCACCTTTCAGCCGATCGATAAGCTAGCTAACACATATATCTAACCTATTGATAAGGCTACTCCAAAGTCCAAACCACAATATGTTCATTTTCAAGTATATTTTTTTTGTTCGTTTGACCTTGTTATCTTAACATATAAAAAATGCTTTCTCATAATTCATAAAATAATCAATTTGTCAATATGAAATAGAATATTCCATCTCTGATGTACACATTGCTCGGAAAGTCCATATACTTTGGTTCATGATAATGATTAATATAAACCTACTCCAATAATCCACGTTACAAGTATACTTGCTTACACATAAACCAATACAAATGAATTTTTAAATCTAAGTACCTTATATCACAAGCTAAATTAGTTGACTTTTTTATGCATAAACTTGTTGACTTTAATTAATAGCACATGTGATAATCTATAACGTAATATGAAAATATTTTTTGCAATTTGCATCAATTTTATGCAAAACCTCGAAATATATTTATATCAAATTGATTTAAGGCCCAATTTTCCTTGACCCAATAGTTAGAAGGCCCATTTAGGCCTACGGCCCATGATAGCTAGACAGATTGCTCTTTTGGAAAATTCGACGATAGTTCAAGGGCATTTTAGTCTGAATATTTGTGAGCAAAAACCCCAATACGATGGCAATTGTAACTCTAGGGTTTTGTGATTTCCGGTCTGCGGGAGCACATTTCTCGCGAATAGGAAGGACTGAAAATGCAATCTTTCATCGGAGCTGCTCGATCGGCTCGTAGGCAATGCTTGGCCACCGCGAAGATGTCTGTTACCGGCGGTTTGAGGCTGAATTCTCCGGCACCGGAATCTGTCGGAGCGAGAAGTGGCTCCGCTTGTTCTACGCTTCGCATGTTTGCGTCTTCTCTTCATTCGATGGCAGCCGTAAGTATTCGATGAAAAATCCTTCTCTCAGTCTACAATTTGTGCTTTTTTTTGTCTTGATGTAAATGGAGTCTTTGCATTGGTCTCCAATTGTTACGCATGTAAGAAATCATTTGTAAATTGAGTGCTCTTCTGTCGAAGTTTGTGTGACGAAAGTTAATTTCGTAGTGGTTTTAGCTATTCTCTTCTGTGAGTTTTCAAGTATCTATGCAGAGCCATCATAAAATGGAAATTTAATATGCAAGCATATAGAAATCTGTGTGTATACAGTTTGATGGTTTGATCAGAATATAAATGTTCATCACATGGTATGGATTGATCCGGTGATTTAATGATAGAAAGTTTTCTGTTGAGCTAAGCTACTATTTTTTTTTTCAACTTCCTCACATAAGCAATGTACATTCTTCCGTTTCTTAGTGACTTTCATTCTTAATTGGATTGAAGTTATTAAAGTGGTCTTAGAAGGTGTAAAAGTTTGCTCGAGTGACTAGCAAAATTTGTTGGGGAAAAGGGAGCTCGCTATGCTTGTCTTGGACAAAATATAGTTGTAGAGAAGAATAGAAGGGATGAGAGTAGGAGACGTGCAAAATCTTTCCAAGCTCATATCTTTCAGAGATTGAAGTGATTTCAATAATCATTACCTCAATTCTTTCTTCCCTTTAGGTGGAATCAAAGGATGTAATCCTGTCCTGTTGTCTTCTTCAGGTTATGTCCTTTGCTACTTTAGTAACTTACATTTCTCTGCTTCCTTCTTTCTCACCCTTGTAAAATGGGGTAGTCTCTCATAACATTTGACATATCCAGTGTGTCGATATGAAGATACAGTTTCCCTTATAAGCCTTTCTGCCTTTCTGTTTTAGCCTCTTGCTAAAATGACTTGTAATGCTGGTGGTATGAGCTGTTTTTTTTATGGAGTCCTTTTTATTTTTCATGCACATAATCTTTCTAATGTTTTGTTTTCATTTGTCTCATTTTTGGGGAGATGTGACAACATTATAACAGTTTCATTATATTTGTTTGGTATTTCAGGAAAGAAACAGTGTCTCCCTCTGCCTACAAGATTGTGACAATCGATTGCCATTTTACAAAAATGCTAGGGCAGGTGATGTTCAACATGTTGCTTCCTTCATACATTCCAGCAAGAGGTCAATGTCGACTGACGTAAATCCTGTGTCCACGGACTCTGAAGATGCATCTGATCCTGCAGTAGCCATAGCTCCGCGAATAAAATTCAAAAGGCTCGATAAAACTGCCAGAAATATTATGCAGGCATGATTTATTCTACGGTCTTTCTACTTCTATACCGAAAGAAAGCACGAAACTGATACATCTAAGAAACATTTTAACAGATTCTGGACAGAGAAGCTGTAGCAAATGTGAAGTCCGAAAGAGAAGTTCCAGACATAAAGCCTGGTTATATCATCCAAATGAAAGTGGTATGTACTTGCCTTCTCATGTTACATTTGCCATTAATGGAGTTCCAAAAGTCATTGTTGTATTGTCTTACTAATAGGAATCCCCTGAGAACAAGCGCCGTGTGACAACAATAAAAGGCATTGTCATAGCAAGAAGAAATGCTGGGTTAAATTCAACTTTTAGGTTGAGGCGGTTAGTTGCTGGAATTGGGGTTGAATCTCTATTCCCACTGTAAGTGATCTTGATAATTGATAATCCTATCTCTTCAATATCAAAATTATGTTCTGTCTGATGACTCTGATGAGATATTAAATTTGTCAATATAAATCCCTTGAAGCTGTCTTTGTGAGTTTTTACATGTAGAAATGTGCTATCCGGGATTGTTTGGCACTATCCATTATAGTCACATTTATAGTTATAAATACTTATTTTCAAAAAGCATGTTTGGTATAACAAGGATTTAAAAAAAATGTCCTTTCTAACCAAAATTCTTGAAACACCACACAAATTCCAAAGTGTTAGAACTAGAATCATTGACAAACGATAAATTAAATTTGATGTGATCCATGTTTTGTAAAATGAAATATTTACAATAAAGATTGTGCTTTCAGTTCAGCCTTTTCAATGATTACTTCTGTATGATGATGATGTTAGGTACTCGCCCAACATCAAAGAGGTAAAAGTTCTTGACAAGAAGAAGGTGAGACGAGCCAAGCTTTACTATCTCCGTGACAGGATGAATCCACTCAAGAAGTAGTAGTGAGCTTTATGCAGCAAGGTGGAGGCCAAACCCACATTACGCTATCCGATCAAGATATCTATAGAGCTGAACTCATTGGTAAAAGGCTCATGCTACATTCTTTTTACCGCTCTTTCCTTTCAAAAATCAATCATGATAGGTGAGTTGAAAAAAAATGCCCTTTCACCTTCCATTGTACAAACTTATGGTTGTGATATGATGCTTCTGAAACTTGTTTTGTTATTAGCATGAATAATGTTCATGTCTTTTCTCCATGAATTCCTGTTTTGTTTGATTTCTCAGCCTGAATCAGGTGAGTTGGTTTGGCATTAATAACTATAGGGTGAGGGTTTCATAATGCTTCATTTGTTGAGTTCGGCCATAACTCATAACTAGAGTAGGTCAGAGATAGATCTATTATTCATCAATTATTAATTGGAGGGCAACGTATGATTGATATTATAAGGCTTCTAAATCAAACATTATCACCTAACCTTGAAAGTCTATCAAGAGTTCAAAACACATCCATCCATCTGATGGATGTATGCCCCAAAATTAGCCAATTTGAAGCAAATAGATTCGATTATTCGAACCTCAATGCTTCATTGTCATTGATTGATAGTTTATATTTGACACCTTTAAGAACTATACTTGTGACCTTTTTAACCTGCAACCTTTCATATTCGACTCTTGTCTTGCTCCACTAAATAAGGTTAATATTTGACGCCTTTAAGCACTATATTTGTGACCTTTTTGAGTTAGTTGGGAAATAGTTCTTGACCCCCCACTAATTTTTTTTATAATATTGGTCGGATTAATGTGTGGGCAACAAGTGTTTGACTTCTTCATTAATTGAATTATTTTCAATAAATTGTTTAAATATTGCGAAGAAAAAATAGAATGCTGAAAATGTCTTTTTATTCTATAATCCGTAATTATTTGCATACAAAAAAGCATTAAGAACTGTACTCATCGTCTAGTCCCACCCTGATGAAAAAAAAGCATACGAGGTTATTGAAAGGACAAAATTATCAAAACTATAAATTGCTTAAAGACCAAGGCTTGTAAACTTAAGGGTTTTAAGGCTTATGTTAAAGTGCCATAATATACGTTTGAACAGTACCATAACTCCATAAGATTCTTTGGAAAATAAAAATCATTGTCCATATATAATCTGTTACGTTTTAAGTTTCAGAACAAAAGTATTCAAAATTGAAGGGAATTTATTGGGATAATTTTACCATCTATATGACTATATCATTGATTACTTTAGATACAATATATATGGGAAAAATTATTCAAAATAATGCTAATTTTAATCTATTGACCACTTGGAAGCTTACAGTTTCATGTTCTTTTTCACTCGATGGGGGTTCTTTTATAATATGAACTTTAAAATTGACTGAATATAGTGCCAACTTTTATCATATTAATAAAAAATAATACTAACTTTTATTGTGTTAATTAAAAATAATATGAGGTGTTTTTGGCGAAAATTTTAGCAAAATATGTGATGTGACCATCGAAATATGCTAGTTGGCAATTAACAATACCAAATGTGTTGATATCACAAGGTGAAATGATAAGTTATATGATGCAAATCGATAATATTTATATGTGAAATGATAATTTATATGATGACAGTTAGTAGTAATCATATCAAAGTCTTAGTCATCAATACTTTTTAATGTTTAGTCAGCAAATTCTAATGGACACGTCAGATGTTTTGTCAAAATCTCCACCGAAGATGTCTTTGCACTATTTTTGGTTAATTGATGAAAGTTGATATATTTTTATCAATTTAAAAGTTTGTATTATTTGAATTAATAGGTAAATGTTGATATTATTTTGAGTAATCTTTCCTATATAGAGATTATATATGTCCTAGTGAGACATGTATCTACTGGTAGGATGGTTCTAGGATTAGGACACGTGTCCTACACAAGATATTTAGCCTACACTTGATATTTGTCTGGCTTTATTAGTGTTATTTGTCTAAAATTGGGACACTATGTATAAAACGAGACAAATATCATGTTTAGGCTAACTATCTTGTGTAGGACACGTGTCCCAATTCTGAAATCATCCTAGCATTAGACACATGTCTCATCCCATAGCATACACTCACTCTCTCTCTCTCTCTCTCTCTCTCTCTCTCTCTCTAGTCGAAGCATACACTCCCTCTCTCTATATATTATATCTAGAACAATCAATGAAATCAAAGGTAAAATTATCTCTCAATTATTTCCCCTTCAATTTATCCCTTTTAATAGACCCATGGACAATGTTCTAAAAAACGCTAGGCGGACGTTGGGCGGATAAGGACCGGCTAGTGCCTAGACGGTCTGAACGGTAGCCTAGGCGGTCTGGACGGCTAGGCAGTCTAGGACCTTCCAACGCCTAGGCGGGGCCTAGACGGGGCCTAAAAATGATTTTTAGAACAGTGTCCATGGACCTTGTCCGGTTATTTCCCCTTCAATTTATCCCTTTCAATAGACACATGTCCATGGACCTTGTCTGGTTTTTGAGTGATTGAGATTACGAGTTGAAATACTATTTCTAAGGTTAAAGTTCAGAAAATATGAACAACAATGTTAGAAATGGACATAATATCTGTGTAGGGTTTAGATGTTATGAGCGGAATTGCAGAAAACTATTATTATTATTACTTGATCAATAAGTATTCTCTTAAACCTTTCCGATCTCCAACTTTCCATGTGCGAATTCCGATGCAAAATAGTCTCAATTTGGCAAATTAAAACAAAATCTTTCTTTCTGATCTCCAACTTTGTCCACTTTTCCAAGTTTCAAGCTGAGCGGCGGTCTCAATTGATGCTAGCGATGACTGCCAGACGCAAAATCGACGAATACCACACTCATTTCGCAGACATGATGCTACGTACTGTAATCCGGAGAAAAATCAAAATGTTGTCTTTTACTGAAAATTTCATCCAAGAAGTACTCGCAGGCGAGCATGATCGACAAAATAGGAGCCAATTGCTTTGCAAACTTGACATTGTTGGCGTTATTTTAGATATGCTCAAGAAAATTCGTGAAGAACAACTGGATCTTTAAAGTTTTGCCAAACAAATCGATGCCATAAGGGAGAGGCAAAGTAAGTTTTGTTACTCTCTCTCCCGACCCAACGTTCCTAAACAATACCAAAACCCCCAAATTGAGAACCCTATTTTGAGAATCTATACTCTAATCCGAATAAAACTCATCCTTGTTCTTGCACAAATTTCGTGCAATGATGTCTACAAATCTCAAATGGCTCCTTTGTGGTGGTCTTTGCCCCGAATTCACGGGCTTAACCATGTCAATGAAGGTATAGTTTCGCCCTACCAATCGAGTTGTGAAGAAGGTGTGGCCTCCCGATTGATGGGGCTTGTCCCATCTGTCCAGCGGTGGCGACGTTGGCAACGCTTGGACCTTGTTTTCACGAATCTTTTTGCGAGTTGGAGATTAGAGTGGGGGATAATAGGCTATCGTGCAATCCGATTCCTCGAGGGAGAAGAGGGTTTTTCATAGGGGTCTCCCGAGGCTATGTTGTGTCTACTCTTTTAAGTTCAAGGCTAGTTTTTGTTACTTGGTTAAGTTTACTAAGGAATTATATGACCTAGATAGTTGCCTTATACATGTCTTATGGTGTAAGGATTGGAGTCGTTGTATAGAAGTGATAATGGATTATGAAAATTGGAACCTACTGTTTATGAATGATATATGGAAGTGGCTTATACATGGTGATGAGGAGTTCAAGTACATGAACCTTATATCCATTGAACTGAAGGGAAGCAAATCAAGCAAAGTAATAGGCAACAAAAAAAGTCAACACACAACAAGGCACATTAAGATACAGACTGAATTTTCTATGCTAGTAGTAGCTATCAAAGACATTCATCAATTATGTATTCTTTGTTATAAGGAATGTTATATAGAAATTGATATACACAGGTTGAATGATAGAGATGACTTATTGAAAACAATACGGGTAAGTGACTTATGCATTCTGTTGTTGTGCATGTTTAGGCTCTCTTATAGGAATAAGACAGAGCTACAAAGATGGAACCCAAGGTGGAAGACAAAAAGTATTGCACAAAATCATAATATGGTGCACTGTGAGTACTATATTTATCATTATAGAATATGCAAGAGATACAGTGAACATCAAGAGAAGATGGTGTATTTGAGTAATTGGTCTATAGTAACGAAAAGGAATTCTTATTATGAACACTTGTGGAAGATATTTAGCATTAAACCTCTATGGTGGTTTGATCTCATGCACAATTTCTGGTGTGGTACCATGTTGATGCATACAAGTCAGATTATTATATTATTGAATTTAGCACATTTCTCTTACTTGTTCATATACATCAGGAAGATGAAACAGGAATATGACAATGTGCAACTGATAGTTGACATGTCTGTTATGTTTAGAGGGTCAAATTGTAATTATAGCCAAAGGAAATGTACCAAATGTATGAGTATAGTGGATGTAATCTTTAAAACAGTAATATCACAAACAAAAATTACCTACGGAAAATATGAAATGGTTGTTAGATTTCCAATAAATGAATGGAAATTAAGGGCTTGGAAATATATTCTAGTTTATCTGAGTATTAATGAATTGCGACATGTGACTATGGAATATTTCTGGTATTTATTTGAACCCACTCTTTGGGGTAGATTTATTTATAACAAATCTTATGAAGATAGTTCTATGGAAATGTAGAGGAATGGGTCGAAAATCCTTATGGTTGGAGGTTGATTCATTTTGCAAAATCGAAAGGGTACAAATCATGGCTATTGTTGAAACCAAAACAGAAAAAGAACCAAGCGATCAAACATGGAGAAGAGCAGGTTTGGCAAATTTGTATGGTCCCCAGCCTGTGGCAAGACAGGTGGCATCGAGGTAATGTGGAAGGAACATCAACTCATAAATGAAGAGGTAACTGTCCTAGCCCATGAACCAAGATACATTATCTTAAAATAGCATCATATAATAACCAAATATAATATAGCAATTTGCTTAGCATATGCTCCTCCAAATGAAAGACTAAAAGATGAGTTCTAGAGAAACATAACAAGCATGTTACAAGATCTGAATTTACCTATTATATTTTTAGGACATCTAAACGAAATATAGGATCCGGGTGAAAAGAAAGGGGGGTCCTACCCTACTCACCAAAGGTTTAGAAGACTAATAAAATTTAAAAATGATTGTGAACTCGTGGATATCCCTACAATAGGAAACTTATTCACATGGAGGAAAAATAAAATGGAGATTGAATATACCTATGAAAAACTTGATCGAGCTCTTGTGAGTAATAGGGTGCTTCAATGGTTCCCTAACATTAAGGCAAAATACTATGCCTTTACAACCTCTGATCACTTTATGGTTGCAGTGGACCTCACTAGTGAGGAGATCACTAAAGGAATACCCTTTAAAATGAAGAAAATGTGGATGTAAACAAAGGATTTTAGGAATATAGTAATAAAAGCTTCGAGATTGGATGTTCCAGAATCCAATATGTTTAAACTAGTAAGGAAAACTCAATTGTTGAAGAAAAATGCAAAAATTTGGAAAGACACACCTTTGGGAATACCGTTGAGAAACTAAAAGAAATAAAAGATAAAGTGTTGAACCTTCAAAGACAAATAATAATCTCTCCACAACCAGGTATAGTACAAAAGCAAATCCGAATTATTAAACAAAAAGAATGTATATTGAATTATCACAAAACTTATTATAAGCAAAGAGCAAAGACAAAGCACATTAAGCTATCAGATGCAAATACGGGATACTTTCATAAGATTGCAAGCGGTAAAAGAATACGGAAAAATATATATTAAAGAAATAAGAACTAATGATGGCACACAAATTAATGGATTAAAGAATATTAAAAAGGATTTTAAGCTTAGATATACAAAGGAACCGACCAACCAATCATTAACCCAAGAATACCTTAATTTAATATCCAAAGAAATAATTGAGGAAGATAATGCCAACCTGACAAAGCAAGTAACCAATGAAGAAATCAAAGAAATTGTGATGCAATTAGGGTTAAACAACTCTCCAAGACTAGATGGGATGACAACGGAATTCTATAAAAAAAATACTGAGATATTGTGAGTCCGTTAGTTATTAAGGCGGTTAAAAGTTTTTTCCATTCAAGAAAGATGCTCAAATAAATTAATCATACGTTTATATCTTTAATTTCGAAAGATGAAAATGCAAACTCAACAAATCACTATAGACCAATAAGCTTATGTGCAACTATATATAAAATAATTTCTAAAATAATCACAGAAAAGTTAAAGAAAATAATAGGCAAAATCATTCATCCACTTCAGGGTGCTTTAGTGAACGATCAGTTAATCCAAACTAATGTACTTATTGGACATGAAATCTTCCATTCTTTTAGGCAAAAGACGGTTGGATAACAGTTAAACTTGATATGTAAAAGGCATACGATTGAGTGGACTGGGATTTTCTTATTGTAGTCCTAGAAAAGTTTGGTTTTGATAACAAATTTATTGGATGGATTCGAGAGTGTGTTTGTACAATATCATTTTCGATTCTTGTTAATAACGGATCGACGGAACCGTTTGTGCCAAAACGAGGATTGCGCCAAGGTGATCCGTTGTCTCCCTTTCTGTTTGTTATTGGAGCGGAAATATTAGCCAGAAAATTAGAATCCATAAGTAACATTGATAGAAAAACCATTGGATTCCCTATTGGCCGAGGTGGAACAAGGATTCCTTTTTTATCCTTTGCAGATGATATTATTATCTTTGCTAAAGGAAATCAAGGATCACGTGCGAAAATTAAAGAAGTTATAGAAGAATATTGTATCATATCAGGACAAAAGGTAGGCTATCTGATGAGGTATTTTTCAGTCGTTTACCTATCAAAGAATCCTAACTTAACCAATCTGAGTAGAATGGTAAGCAAGGGTCGATCCCACAGTGACTCGTGTATGAATGTTATTACTTAAGTGCCAAGTAACTAATATGGTTTTTTTTGGAATGATTAATCTAAACTATTATGCAAGAATAAAACTAACTTATGAATGCAAAAATTGATTATGAATATATATGAGAGAAATATGTTCAACTAGTTAAATCCATCATAGATATGCTTATTGATCATTGATTCTCCTGATTCTCAATTCCCTTGAATAATCTATTGTAGATTATATTCCTACTAAGGATTATGACCCGAACTTCATAAATAGTTGAAAGAACTAACAGTCTAAACAACCCTAATCATTTAACAACCTAAAACAACGTCTAGATTCAATTAAACGACAGCTTTACGAATCAAGTTATCAATAGAAACAAACACTTAGAACAAACAGACATCTAAGTTATTTGTGGATTTATTCCCTTCTGCAATTGAATAGCCCGAACGGGTCCAAACAATTATAGATGCTACTTTATCTAATCAACCCCGAACGGGCATTAATCAGATTAGTTGTAAATTAACCTAGAAACTCTATTAGGTGATCAATCTAACAAAACCCCGGAATAATTCTGATTCAATTAAAGCACAAGGAATAAAACCTATTCAAGTTGATGAGAATCAATCAAACCTCACAATATTATGCAATCTATGATTTCAATAACTAGTCAAACACAAAGGAATTAGCAATGCATAATTAAATTAAAATCAAACTTACAAGAGGTTCAAAGATTGCTCCTTTGAGAAAACTCTCTCCAAAGAAAACCCTAGCCTCCAAAGTTGATCAAAAGTTCTCTCAAAATAAACTAACATAAAGTATTTATATGTCTCTAAAAATAACCCTCATAAGATATATTAAACACAATACTCGGATAAAATACAAGCCCATAAGTTAAAATATCAAAGCCCAAAACTAAGACTCGGCCCAAACATGCGTCCGTTGAAAGCTCCAGATTGCGCGGGATCGGCATGCATTGCGCGGCCGCACAATCTCCTCCCCGCGCAATTGCTTCTCAGATGGCATTGCGCGGCGTTGCTACGCGGCTTTGATCCCGCGCTTTTGTTCTTCTTCTTGGCTCGATCTTCCTAGTCTTGGCTCTTCATCCTAGTGCCTCCTAGCTCCCTTAGCCTCATCCATCTCGTCCATCACCACCATATTCCATCTGCACTCGCCCCGCTGTTGCTCTTAAACCTAAAAACCTGTAAAACCGAGCAAACCAGCGCATAACACCCGACAACACAAAAACCTAAAAACTACCTAAAAACTAACCAAAATCTAACCAAAACATATATAAAACATGCATCTAAACTACTCCTATATGCGAGCTATCAAATTCCCCCATGCTTAACCCTTGCTTGTCCTCAAGCAAGACATAAATCCAATCACACCATAGAAATGCAATCTTACATCCATCTCAAGTCAAACAAACATTTCTCATGTAATTAAAAACTCAACCAAGACTTCTCAGCATGCATTATGACTAGCAAAAAGTAAAGACCATTCATTCATTCTAGACCTCACCAAGGAAATTGTGTTTTGCACTCAACACTCAAGTGTATAAAGGGTATGTGTTTCACTCAAAATCAACCATGAAAACTAGACTACCATATGCTTGCATCAGAGTTCTAAATCTCCACCGCTGGGGATCAAATACATAACAAAAATCATGAGGTCTTTTTCCGGCTTGTAATGGGACTAAGGTAAAGAGAAATTTGGAAGAGATAATATTTGGCACGTGGTGCTAAATCCGGGATAAAGAACTAATCCTAAACCCAAGTCAACACTTTCTTCTCAACTTCCTCCAACTTCTTTCTACCAACTACATTACATTTACATTTAAACACTTTGCTTCTTTTTTTTTCTTTTCTTTTGCCTCTTTTCAACTCTTTTTTACTTTGCTAATGAAGACTAATAACATTTAAGCACTTTTTCTTTTTCTTATTTTGCAACAAACTTCATCTTCATTTTTTTTCACTTTGAACACAAGAGTTTCTTTCCTCTTTTTCTCCTACTTTTTCTCCAACTCCCCCATACTTATACATAACTCACACAATACAACCAAAACCTAAAGTCCTAAATCCCGGATTATGGGTCAAGCTTATTCGGCTATGGATCATTTTGTGGAGCAAATAAAAATAGGCTTAAGGCTCAAATAAGTGGGGTGTCAAAAACATGGATCTTGTAGGGTAGGAAGGGAAATAATAGGCTATAAAGAAACATTGCCTCAATCATTTTAATGTCATGCATTCAATCATATAAAGCAGCCTTGAAAAAGAGTATTAACACAAGTTCTAGAGCTAGATAATCATGGTGATACACTCAAGAATGTAAAGAACAAATATATCATGAAAGGCCAAAAATCAAATCTCACAAGGCTAATTGTTTTGTCTAGAACTTCAGAATGAATCTAAAACTCAAGCTAAATACATGCTCCATCCTATAATCAAGTCATTTAATCAATGATCATGCTCATATCATATCCACTTCAGTATATCATGCAAATCATGGGTTAGAACTTATACTTAACTTAGAAACACAAGAGGTATCAAACAATGGGGAAATAAGAACCTAAATGCAATATTTTTGTATTTTTTTTCGACGTTTTCTATTTTTTTTCTTTTTTCAGAATTTTAATCAATGCATGCAAAAATTTAAATATGATCTAATCTAATGCAAACTATATGCAATGCAAACAAGTAATTCCCTTCCCCCATGCTTAAAACATATTTTGTCCCCAAAGTATAGTAAAAAGATAAGGAAAGAGAAAAACTCACAAAGAAACTAGCTATCCGGGTAATGCGGCGGGAAATCCGACGGTGGTGGTGAAGGCTTCTTCGGGTTATCAATCTTCAAACCTAGGATATCTAACACACACACACACACAAAACTACCTAATTAGCAAAAGCTTATAACTAAAAAACAAAACTACTCTAAACCTTGGGTTGCCTCCCAAGAAGCGCTTATTTAACGTCATTAGCTTGACCCTTAGCATGAATTGACAAGATTAGACATTGTCAATGACCTTAATAACCTGTCAAAGCCTTGTGCACACATCTCAGAAAAGCATAAGTAACACAATGATAAATCAATTAAACATAATATAACTTTCAAAGACCGTTTTAATTTATCAAACATGTGTGCCCAATTTTCATGAGGTGGCATTTGTTCAAAGAAATTCAGCACAAGTGGTGGCTTTAGAAAATACTTACAGTATGAATCAAAGCACTTGTCAGCAATACCACTTATATCCAAGATGAACTCCATATATTCTCCATCTTCCACCTTATGTTGTAGACTTGGCTCCTCATCTTGGAATTGCATAAGCTCTTGATGTGAGAAGGTGGGAAAACTGAAGCATGGGATGTCAAGGCCTAACATCGGGTGCACCATGACAATGGGAACCTTAACAGGTATATCATGTTGATTTTCTCCCTCATGGTTGTCTACTTCATCAGCAAAGAAGTCATGTTGGTCGACAAAAGAGTCTTCTTCCAAAACCGTAAAACCCTCAAGCAATTTACTCCACGTGAGTGAAGATGACTCAGGCTCCCTAGGCTCTGTAAGAATCTCTATGCCAGCACAAACTTCCTTTGGCTCTGTGATGATCCACTCAACTTGCCTTATAGGTGTGACTTCGTATTGGACATCAAATTCATCCTCATAACCCACATCAAGTGTCTTATATTTCTCCTCAACTTGAATTTGGGTGTTTGACTCATGATCATTTAACTCCAATGTGATTCCACCACCATTTCCACACAACTCAAAAGGACATGAGATTTTGGAATGAAAACTTGAAGAACATGACTCACAGTGCTCCATGATTATAGCATCCGCCCGTTTTGAGATATCCCTGATTATATCCTCAAGAGACTTATCAACCGGCTGGGGTGGTTGAGAAGATGACTCAACTAGAAAGCTTTGGTGACTCATGAAACAGAAGAAATCCCAGCATTCCTCAGGTCCCATAAAGAAAAGCCTCTCATTGCTCATGTAGTCAGTCAATCCCCTTGTCTCAAGATTCATACCATGGATAACTCCCATGTTTACCTCTCTATCACTGTACTGTAATCCCCAAGCACCAAGTTCAAACACATGTTCTTGAAATCTTGAAAAATAATGATGGAAGTGTTCATCCTGCAGCTGTCTACAATCGAACAAAGCCATAGATTAGTAGAACGGGTGCTATGAACCGTAAGATAGGTTCACAACACCAAGAATAGCACAAAAGTAAAAACACAAATAGTGACGAGTCCCCCGGCAACGGCGCCAAATTTGATGAGGTATTTTTCAGTCGTTTACCTATCAAAGACATCTAAGTTATCCATATTCCCTTCTGCACTCATCGCGGTCCCTTAGCCTATCTTACAGTTAAGATATATTAAACACCCGTTCTATTTACGAATAGCCCAAACATAAATTAGCTTTTCAAACCTCTAAAAATGTTAATAACCAACAAAAACAACAAATCCAGCAAGCATTGGGTATGACTGTGATGATTGACATTGAAAAATATTTAGGATGCCCTATTATAAATGGGAAAGTAAATAAGGAGACGTTTAAGGACACAATTGGAAAAGCACAACATCAGTTAACAAAATGGAAGGTGAACAATCTTTCTCAAGAGGTAAGAACAATTTTAATCAAAGCAAACTTGACAGTTAAACCAAATTATATTATGCAAAGTTTAATGCTACCAAATAAAATTCATGAAAAAATGGATAGAATTAATAGGGGATTTTTTGGAATAAAGATCAACAGTATAAACCACTTATAGCATGGGATAGAATATGCAAGCCAAAGTCTTTAGGAGGACTAGGCATAAGAAAAACAGAACATATGAACAAAGCACTACAAATGAAACTTCTTTGGAAGATTCTTGCGGAATCAGGTAATATATGGGTTAGAATAGTAAGAGAGAAATATATGAGGAATGATGACTTATTCACCTATAGAGTTAAATAAAATACATCATGACAATGGAAACGCCTAATGAACTTACGCAAGGAGTTCGAAAAAGGACTTATATGGCAAGTTGGAAATGGCCAAAGAAATAAATTTTAGGAGGATAATTGGGCGTTGGATCAACCCCTCAAAGGTCTGGCCTTGCAAACATTTGTCCAGAATGGAACCTCGAGGGTCTCTGACTACTTTATGGATGATGGAAAATGGAATACACAAAAACTCAAAGCAGTTCTTCCAGATGAAGTTGTTAACATTATTCAAGATATAGTGATTCCGGAACACAATATTCCGGACAGATTATGTTGGGCTCCAAGTAAGAATGACTAGTTTTCTACCTTTTCAGCCATGAAATTGATAACACAAGGAAAAAAAGAAGCAAATATCAGCTTTAGTGGATTTGATATGGTAATTAGACACTATACCTAAAGTTAAGAACTTTATTTGGAAAATCAGCGCAAATGGATTGCCAACCAAATAGAGATTGAGAGAAAAACATGTTTCAACGTCGGGTGGATGTGCAATTGTACAGTTGAAAACACCTCACATTTATTGATAAAATGTCCTTACACACTAAGAAAACGATACGAGATTATGACCCACGAAATAAAATAGCAAAAACCTTCCTCACAAATTTATTTCAAATCTTGGGGAGAAAGAAATTCACTGAATTAGCTGTCACATGGTGGAGTATTTGGCATCAGAGAAATAAGTTAACGTTCTAGCATACAAACGACATTATATCGGATTTACCCTCATACGTAAGAACGCAACTAGATCAATGGAAAAAAAATCAAAATATGGAATGAAGACGTAGACAAAAGAAAAATGACAAATAGAAGACCGAAAACACAGAAATCAAAACAAATGCCATGGAAAAAATCACAGGTTGGATTTGTTAAATGTAATCTTGATGGATCAAAAATGAATAATGGATCAGCTTCAAGAGGGGCTATCCTAAGGGACTACAATGGCAATATGATTGACATAATATCAACCAAGTTTGGCAACATTTCGGTTATTAAGGCAGAAGCTCAAGCTTTGAGGGATGAGATCAATTTGGCACGAAAATGGAAATGCAAGAATATAGAAATAGAAAGGGACAATTTGCAGGTCATAAAAGCTGCTTGGGGGTTCGAAATTATTCGTGGGAAATTGAAATGATAATGCCTGGTGTTCTGGTTTCGCTCCAAGCGTTCCAGAACATCAAAATCTTCCATGTTAACAGGGGGTCTAATGCTGTGGATGATACTATTGCTAGACTAAGCCACGGTTTCTCTCTTAATGATATTCAAAATCACCCAGAACTTAAAGTTCTCATCCGTCAAGATGCCCTCCCTAGCGGAGTGGCTCCTAATCCTTACCTAATAAAAAAAATAAGTATTCTCTCAACATATTGTGTATCTAGGCCGAAAATCCTTAGACCCATATATTATGGCCTTTTGGGCCAAAAATTGCTTTCTATCTAGCCCAATTACTCTATTGTGTATGACCTTATAGGACCAGAATAATGGACCATATCCAATTTGTTCCATAAGTCATTGTTGATTTATTGGCCAAAAAGACATTTTAACATTTAAAATGAACCCCTTGATACAGATTGGTATTTTAAAAAACTCCAGAGATATTAAGGTATTTTTAGTGACCTTCGACAAACATTTAGACATTTTTGCTCATAAAAACATATCTAGATTTGAAATTGCTATTCTTATTATTAATCTATTAATCCAAACCCAAACCCAACAAATAAAAATCAATCCTAAACCGTAACCTTTCTTCCTCCAATTGACCACTACTCGCCATCGGGTTGGTGTTGGAATTCTGCTCAGAAATGGGGAACCACCACTGGCCAATTAGCTTAAATTTTTCAAACACTTTCCCAACAAGAGCAAGAATAACCACCGGCCGGTTTAGGATTGATTTTTATTTGTTTGGTTTGGGTTTAGATTAAGAGAAAAATAATAATAATAATAATAATAATAATAATAATAATAATAATAATAGCCATTTAAAATCTAAATCGGATTGAATATAGTTGAACCTAAATTTTTATGAGAAAAAAGGTCTAGATATTTGTTGGGGTTAGTAAAAATAACCTAATTTCTTTGGAGTTTTTAAAATATCAATTCATCTCGAGGGGTTCATTTTAAATATCAAAATATTTTTTTGGCCTTTGATTTTTAACAAAATACTAAGACTACTTATATTATACAAATTATAAATCTCCCTTATAAATCATATTAAATCATTATTAATTGTTATTTTGGTTGAAAACAAAAATTCTTTCAATTTAATATCAACATACGATTTTTTTAAATGAGACTATTTAATCGGCATAATAAAAGTTCGCAAAAAAAAAAGTTTCCAATGCTTTATAACTCTTTTTTTTTGTTTGTTTGGTCAAGAACTCAACCTTCCGCTATAACTATTATTTTTATGTAAACAACAACATTGACCTCAAGTACATTAGTTTTAGTTGCTTTAAGCTAGCTTTATCAAGATTTATTATATAAGTGACAATACGTTACATTTTTATATAATGTAATTTAAATAAATTATATTATATATTCATGAATTTTTGACTAATAAACCAAAACTTATCAACTCACATAATGATGCCCATATAACTTAAGATGATAAGTTTAAATCTTATATTATTTCTTTTACGTTTTCTAATCCTTTTCTTTTGTGCATTTTCTTGATAAGGTAAAATTTAGGTAGACCTCAAGGACAATTCTAGTTCAAAAAATAATTTTTTAAACTTCTTCTCTTGGATTTGATATGAAGATTTTGGGTTGGAGTTGGAACAAGTATTGATCAAGGACCCAATGGTCAATTGTGAAATTATTAGATTCGAACCTCAATGCTTAATTAATTCCTATTAATTGATAGTTTGATATAGAACCCAATAATCTAAACAATTAAATGTGTCTAGGTCCCAATGTGCACAACAAGTTACTCATTTAGGAAATATTTGGAAAATCATTTTGGCGAAAAAATATTTGACAACTTTAAACATTAATGCATTGTGGTCTGGCCTTTTTGAGTTAGTTCTTCACAGCCCCACAAAAAAAAATTAAAGTGGTCACATAAATGTTTGGTCATTAAGTGCTTGAAATCTTCATCAATCGAATTATTTTTACAACAATTTGCAAAATACTGTAAAAGAAAAAATATGTAAAAGGAAAAATAAAATGCTAAAAAGATCTTTAATTATAGTACTATTCTAAGGTTGGTCATGGGTCGTGTATAGGTGGATGGAGCACTTCCATCACCTAACCCGTGAATAAAAATGGTTCATCCGACCCACCCGTCACTCATAAACCTTTCACCTATATCCGACCCACATATTACCCGCAGGTGAGTCGGGTGACCCACCACCTGCGAATTATTAAAATATAATTATAATTTATTAATTCTAGAATTAATATAAAGTAAAGCTAAATAATGATAAGAATATTTAACATATAATATTATAAAAAATATAAGTTCGACAATATCAATTCCATTAATCATTTAAAATTATGAGTGCAAAATATTTCTTCAAGAAAAAAATGTGAATATTTATTTATATGTTGTGAAATCTTTCTTCGAAAGCTAATTTAGGTTAAATTTATAAAGGTGGTAAAGGGGTAATTGAGTGATGGATGATGGATCAGGTGATGATGGGTAGGGTGAATTGGATATAAAATTTCACCCATATCTAACATGTCACCTACTTACACTGTTCTAAAAATCCCTTCTAGACCTCGTCTAGGCCCCGCCTAGGCGTTGGAAGGTCCTAGCCCGCCTAGCCGCTTAGGCACTCGTCTAGGACCACCTAGGCCACCTTTCAGGCCGTCTCGATCCTAAGCAGTCCCTCTCCGCCCAGCGTCCGCCTAGCTTTTTTTAGAACATTGCCTACTTATATTCAATTTTTCACCCGTATAATTGTGTCGGTGAAGCGGGTGAAGTAGTCTCCATTGGATAATGTTCAACCCTAACTAGCTATTTCTTTTAGCACATACAAAAAAATTCACAATGACATGAATTAAGTTGGTTAAACTTTAAGGTTGGTTAAAACACTTGATGCTAAATATCTTAGGGTCTGTTCGACAAGTTCAATTTTAGGAGCATATCGTGCCAATTGAGAACAATAAGCTCCAATTCACGTATTCAACAATACTAAGATTATAGAAATTTATTAGACTTATCTCGAGTTCAAAAAATAATTAGCATCATCAATTTTATTGGACTTATAGAACATACCCCATAATAATACATTAATTCCCCTTTCTCATACAATTTCCAGGCTCTTTCTCTCTCAATGAACTCCATTGTTATGTTGAAGAGTTAGCGACAACCTCTACAACGCCTTGAAATCAATAGCGGCAACCAGAAACTTATAGACAATGGCGACCTCCACCACGCTCAAGAACAAGCCTCTGTCATGTGTTGTTTGAAGTGATCCAATTTCAACAACTATTCTCAGCATCAACACCGACCCATAAGCTTATGCACCAATAAGTACATTGTTGTTGAACAGACCCTTAGTATAATAGTACTAGAAATCAAAGAGATATCCTTTCTCATAAATGTGCTTTAAAAGAAATTTGAATCATGTGAAATTGAGATAATTATTGTTAACATTCACAATTTTAATCTTTTTTGGACATCTAAGTTTTTGCAGTTTTTTAAAGGTTTTTCGTGTAACCGCAATCTCGACCTCTTTAATCATACACCTCTAGATGTAAAATTACACGAAAATATAAATTTCGGGTTCTCATTCAAAAAGATAATCTAAATTAATTTTCTAATATATTTTGAGGTTAACCTAATTCTTAGCTGGTAAAAAATTAACAAAATTTCATATTTCTTAAAAGCTAAGTTAAGGCTTATTAGTTGTTAGAAAGTACCAGAACATTACTATTGAAAATAACATTAATAAAACTCTATAGTTCCTATCATTAGATTTTTATAATGTGATTGAGATTACAATTACAATGTTAGTTAGACAAGGACATAATATATGTTATAATCAACATGTGACTTTTTTGGAACTAAACCATTCATAAAGTATGTTAAAAGTTTTTTTTTCCAACACTACAACTTTTTTGTTTTCTTATTAATATCTGCAAAGTGATTAACTCAAACTTCCACTATAACTACATATGTATAGCAACAACATTGACCAAAAAATGTAAACAACAGCATGAACAAAGTTGTAATTGGTGTTTTAAGCTTCTTTAATTTGGCTTTATCAAGATTTATTAGTTCAATGACAACTATGTTACATTTACATTTATTCTATCATTTTATTAGCTTTTTTTTTTTACATTATAGTCTTAAAAAATGGGTGTACAATAAAAAAACAATATGATGCGGATGAGCCCATTTGACACATAAGATGTCCCTTGTTTTATACATTACCAAATAATGCATTTTTCACACTAAAAGCAACTTTTTCACCTTTTTGCGGTGGTTGTCAGCTTTGCCTTTCTTTTTGCACAAAATGTCTATGTTATTTGTTAGGCCGGTTTGTCAGACCTACCATTTAATGTAATTGAAGCAACTTTACACTGCATTTATTTATATAAAACACGTTCATATAATTCATTTTATTAGTCCATCAATATCATCGATATCTAAGATATGAGATATCGGATATCGGTATCGATATGGTCATATGGATATCAAGATATCAGTATGAGTGATATATAGATATCGAATATGGGTATGGATATGAGTGATATCTTTGATATACCAATTTCATGGGGTATATGAAAACAACACTCTAATATCACTTTGATATCAGAAGGATGATATCGATATACTCTTATACTAAACAACAGATATCAGTTTGATATCGATATCAGCATATATCAAACACCAGATATGGGTATCAGTCATATTCATACCCATATCTGATATCCTGATATGAATACCAAAAAGTTTTTAAGGGCCCTTAGTAGTAGGGGGGAACTTATACTAAAAAGTTTTTAAACAAAAAACTGATGAACTCGTTCAACTATACTAAATTGAAAAATTACTGCTACATTATCAAATGTTCTTAGAAAAATCACTTTTGAGCAAGTAAAATCAGACAATAGAAGTACATTATCAAATGTTCAATATTGGTATTGTATAAATGGTAAATAATTTCTTAAAGATGTAGCTTACTAAAAATGACAATTTTTACATTAAAAGTAGACCATTCAAAACTTAATGAGCCCGTATTAAACTATTAATTAAGTTTTTTTGGGTTAAATTCTAACTTGAAACTTATCGACTTGAAATACGAACTCCTAGGATTAATCCGACTCATTGTTATATAAAAAAATATTATTTATTTTAAATATTATAATATATTTAATTATTAAAATAGATAAAATAATAATTTAATATTAAATAATATTATTTTTAATTATTAAACTTTTGTAATGAATTAAAATTCTTAACTACTAGTTAGATTGACCAAAACCGGAAACCATCCGACCCAAATGATTCAAATCCGGCTGACTCGAAAAGTAAACAAGGCCTAATAAAAGTTTAAGAATTTAAGCTATCTTAAGGATTAATTAATTCTAATTAAGGAATGAACTGAAGTGAAGCCAGTGTGAGCTGAGCAGAGCAAAATCCATGGGCTCTTTCTGATTTGATTGCAGAGACTGACAAGAAAAAAAAAAGTAAAAGAAAGAAAGGAGAGAAGTAGAGGGTGGCCAGAGAGCTGATGGATGACTTTGATGGGTAATAATTTCCGCCACGTGTCAGTGGCCCATTGCGTTTTGGGCTGTTTTGTCCTCTTATAAAAAAAGCTTTCTTTAATAGCCTCCACAATCTCCACCACAACACCCACATCACCATTAACACACACAGCTGACACAGACCCACCAAAAGCAAAGGCCTTTGAGAGAAAAAGGGGCAAAAGAGGAGAAACCCAGAAACAAAACCCCCCAAAACTAAAAACCCATTTCTTCTTTCTTCTTCTTCTTCTTCTTGTTGATCGCCGGAGAAGATCTTCGCCGGTGACATTTGCTGGTTCTGTGGTGGAGGGAAGAGGGGTAAGCTCGGAAATGGATGTGGATTACTGGACTTCAAGGATTCTCTCTGATAAGCACCTTTCTGCTTCCCATTTCAACACTGGTAATTTCTCTATCGTCAAGTTATTTTTGATGGATGTGGACTAAGAATATGTTTGACACCTGTGTTTGGAATGGCTGGGAATCGGAATGAAGAATGATTCTGTGTACTGATTCTAGTTTATTATAAACAAAAACAAAAGTTGTAATCAAACACTCCTAAAAGTAATTAAGGTTGTGACTTTTGAGGGTTTGGGATTGAAAGTGGGGATTTTGTTGTGTTGTTAGCTTCCTATTGGAGTGCTTTGGTATTGGGTTTACAATCTAGAAGTTACCAAATAAAAAATTGTGATTTTGGTGTGGATGAAGTGATGTTTAACTGTACTATTATTATTTGGCATTGAATTTGATCAGTGATCATGTCATTTTCCACCTAAAAAAGAGACCCATGTGATTTATTGGTTACCATTCCTTCTCATCTGTAGAGGATAATTCATTGGAAATGGAAAGGGAAAGGAAGTGGGAAAATGAAAAAGAAAAGGTTAAAAGACTAGTGCTTGGTTTGTTGAAAAAACATACATCCCTGTATATTCTGATGTTTTCATTCACAAAAGCCAAGAGATTGAAGTGTCCCAATGCCTAATTCTTCTTCTGCCTCCTTCACTTATTAACTGGTGTGACTATTAAAGCTATTTTGTCTTTTCCAATTTGAGCAGAAAATCACTTGATACTGGATGATTCAGATGCAAATGAAGAAGATTCAAGAACTTACATCACTTGTCCATTCTGCTATTTTGAAATCGATCTCTCTGTGCTCGGTGCTCATCTTGAAGAAGAACATTGCTTTGATGATAAGAATGCGGTACATCTTTTCTTGTTGCTTATCTTGTCATTAGCTTTCTAATTGTTCAGTTTATAGGAGGTACATAACCCAGTAAAATTTTAACAAGGGTTTAAGCCTGTAACATTAGGCTGAAATCTCAAACTGAGCCATGGTATATTGTTTTAGTCCTCAAAGAGTTCATCACAATCAAATATTGATGAACTTTTCTCTTTTTCCCCTGATTTTAGTAGTTTTCCTAATTTCACTTTTGTCCAATGACTATGTGTACAAAAAAAACCATATTTTACTTATTAATCAAATGGTTCACTAGCAACTTCTCATGTCTCATCCTAAGTGTCACTTCTCACCAAATATTCGCCCGTATCTCCTAAGGATTTTATGATAGGCCATGTTGGTGAGAAACACAGAATATTGTGGTTGTAAAAGTTAACAACTTATCTGTCTTGTGTTATTTTTGTGTTGCAATTCTCTTATTGGATCCTAATTTGAGTGCACAAGTGCTGTTTCTGTTTTCTTGCTAGGTATGTCCTGTGTGTGCACTGAATTTGGGCAGGGACATTGTGGGACATTTCAGGGTCCATCATGCAAATTCATTGAAGGTAACCAAACTTTGTGAATCATCACATGGACATTTTTCAGCCTCTCTGAATTAATTGAAGAATTCATGCTTTCTTATATCCTTAACTAAACTAACTCTAATGCTTCAGAACCGGAGGAAATCTCAGAAGTCGACCTTCTGGAATCCCAATGTACGAGAGCTAAGCTCATTTTACGGCTTTTCAAGAACAGGAAACAACATTGATGATGTTTCACCGGATCCGGTTTTTGCCCCATTTCTGTCTAAGACACCATACTCAGAGGTCAAAACTGATAGTCTACAAGATACTTGTGGCAGTGAAACCTCAACTAGCCTCAAAACAGAAAGGTATTTGCAAATCTATTACTTCTGCTTTACCTACTTTGATTTAGAATTGTGTTCAACTTCATATAGTATGACTGTATGAGTTACAGAGTTTGAATGAACTGATCTTACTTCATTCTTTATGGGTTGGATTTGATACTTGTTTCAAGTATGCATCCCATTCAAAAATTGTAAAATGTCGGAGATTCTAAATTTTAATCTCAACCGTTGATCTTTGCTAATTCAGTACACATGACTCTCTTTTTTTGGGTACTAGTAGGCTATCACATCTTTAGGCATCAACCAACTCTTGTTTCTGTTTCATTCTTTCGTAAGCTTCTCTCACAGTTTACTTTCAAAATTATGTTGTCATCATGTATGAAGGTGATTAGCTTTCAGAAAAGGAGATTAATAAAAACAATGTAAGTTGATTAATGATTGTATGGTTTGTCAACTTCATTCTATATGGGTTGGATTTGATGCTTATTTCAAGTATGCATCCCATTCAAAAAATGTAAGATGTGAGAGACTGGAAATTTTAATCTCAACCGTTGATCTTTGATTATTTAGTACAAATGACTATCTTTTTTTTTTGGGTACTGTTGATGTTATTGTCAAGTAGGCTATCACATCTTTAGGCATCAACCAACTCTTGTTTCTGTTTCATTTTTTCCTAACCTTATCTTTACTTTCAAAACTAACATGTCTTCATCATGTATAAAGATGATTAGCTTTCAGAAGGGAGATTAATACAATAAAGTAAGTTGATTAATGATTGTATTGTTTTAAAATGCAGTTCCAAGGTAATTGCTCCAAGCGAAGGCCAGGAAAAAGACTACGAAGAGAGGACCCAACGCGCTGAATTCCTTCAGGAGTTGATCTTTTCAACCATTTTCTAGTGCTCTAAAGGGTCCCTTGGTATAGTATTGAGCTATGGATTGATGCAGACGTAGAATTATTCGTTTCAAGAAGATGAATTGATTGTGGCCAGATATGCCTTATGTGTCTTATCCAAATCATTTTCAGTCTTACTAGTTGGATCATCTTTTGTATAACCTTTATATATAATAGATATGTAACAGAAAAGAAGGCACTTTTGGGTTGGAACAATGACCTTCATACCTTATATGTTGAGACCTGGACAAAGCTATTGAAAATTACATGTTCAGGTTTAGAATCGTATTGTAATATTTTAAGCAGTAGAAATCTTCACAAAATCTCATACCTTGTCTTTCAACAAGATTTTCATTCCTCTTTCAATCTGAAATCTGCTCCCTCAACTACACTGACTTAATAGATGACATTCAAATGGAACTGATGTGTTAAAAATACAGCCAAAGAACAATTTTGCCATTTGCCAATGATAAATCCACTCAGATCAACAAGAATGGTATTATACCTTGTGGTATCAAGAAGCCTAACATAATTTCAATAAGTTTGGCATAAAAACAACTTTTAATGTCAAAAATGCGTCCTAGAGACATTGAATCTGAACGGAATAGAACAAAATAGCATCATCAGTATGAATTTCAAGATGAACTTGTATTGGTTTAGATTGTATACAGCCATACAGGTAATGCAGTTTGAACAGATCACCATCTGTGGGACAGGGAGACGGATTCCACAAGACCGGCCATGGCCAAGAGACTTACAATAGCTGCACAAGCAAATGTGAAGGCGCCTTTTCTTTCACTGATCAAAACCCTTATGATGTAACTCCCAATTTCTGCAGTAATCTTCTTGCCTTCCCTCACAAGAACGCGTCTTCTGTTTCCAACGAATGTGAGCAACACCAAAACTGTTATCCATGCCACCACCACCGCCCTTGCAACCACCACAGCCACCACCAGCACCACTATAGCTGCCAGCAAGTAGAAGGCGGATGAAGACCCGGAAAAGCTCATCTGGTGTGATTTTAGAGAATAAAAAGAAACTCTGGTTTGGGAAGAAGGAAAAGGATGAAATTTGCTTATTGGGTTTGGAAGCCTTGAAGGGAATTTGAGGAATAGAGAGGAAGAGGGACAGGAAGCAAGAATGTCATATGGCACATGGAGGCAGCTTGGCATGACAAGAGAATCAGAAAATAGTGGTCAATTGAACATATTAAACTAGATTTTACAAGCTTTTTTAGGTAGCAATGCTTCATAATCTGAGCAATCATCTTAACTATGAACGTGTATCATAATGGAAAGGGAATTAATATTCATAAAGAATTTTTAGTCGAAAAAAGGTGACATACCTTGTTTGCATATTCTACTGTGATTTGGTATTATTCAATAAACAATCTCTGCCAAATCATTAAGAATATTTGGTTATTACACTTGTATATATATAGTAAAGTATATATAGTAATGCAACTTCGTAGTTGTTAACCTTCTGCAATTGCGAGAAGGCATTGTACACTTCTATTACACTGGTAGTTTCCAAACAGATCTGACTACATGAATGACAGTACAATGCAGAGTTTGTGATGAGATCCAGTCAAAGCAAGCATAATTCAAGCCTTTATTTTCCTAAATGAATTATGAGCAAAAGAAAACAAGAACAAACTTGGGCATCCCCAGAAAACAAAACATGTCCTAACTCAAACTTCAGCTTTGGATCAAAGAAAATGCAAGCAATTTTTGAAAACTATGCAATACACAACACAGAGAGTTCAGGAATGTGTAGAAGGTCTAATTTTCAATTACACAATAATGAGAACAATCTTTCATATTGTCATTCACTCATTCAAGAACCAAAAACCAAAATAAGAATAGACAGCTTCAAAAGACTATTACTAACTCATATATATATAAATCCAGTTCAATTGGGTTCAACAATGGATGAGAAACAAAGCAAAGTTGCATCACAAACCACAATGACAGAGATTCCACACAATGTATAGAAACCAATTCAATTACACAATTAAATAAAGCATCAACATTCCACACTTGTACATGGAATAAAACCCAACAAAAGGAAGTAAATTCAAGGGCCTTTTTCCTGCTCTATCACACTCTCTAGACATTATAATCATCCGTGAAGAACCCAAAAAACCATACTAGAGGAAAAACAAAAGCACTAAACTACTCAACAATCTTGTTAATGACACCAGCTCCAACAGTTTTTCCTCCTTCCCTAATAGCAAACCTCATCCCTTGCTCACAAGCCACAGGCACAATAAGCTCCACCACCATCTTCACTCTATCACCCGGCATCACCATTTTCGACTCCTCATCTTTGTCATTCATAATCTGAGTCACCTTCCCCGTCACATCCGTCGTCCTCATGTAAAACTGAGGCCTGTATCCTGCAAAGAAAGGGGAGTGCCTTCCTCCCTCTTCCTTCTTCAAAACATAAACCACAGCCTCAAACTTAGTGTGAGGAGTAATTGTGCCTGGCTTAGCTAAAACCATGCCTCTCTGGATATCAATCTTCTGAATTCCTCTCAGCAACAAGCCTACATTGTCACCAGCCATGGCATCATCTAGAATCTTCTGGAACATTTCAACTCCAGTGACAGTGGTTTGCCTAGTCTCTCTTAGCCCTACAAGGTCAACCACATCTCCAACCTTGATTAGCCCTCTCTCAATTCTTCCGGTGGCCACTGTTCCTCGACCGGTGATCGAAAACACGTCCTCAATTGCAAGCAAGAAGGGCAAATCAGTCTGGCGTTGTGGAATTGGGATGTAGTCGTCGACGGAATCCATTAGCTGGAAGATTTTATCAACCCACTGATTATCGCCTCTCTTGATGCTAGGGTTTGCCATTAGGGCTTCCAATGCAAGCAATGCGGAGCCGGAGACGATTGGGACTTCGTCGCCAGGAAATTCGTAGGAGGAGAGGAGCTCCCGGACCTCCAATTCGACCAATTCGAGGAGCTCTTCGTCGTCGACCTGGTCTTGCTTGTTGAGGAACACGACGACGTTGGGGACGCCGACTTGCTTAGCGAGAAGGATGTGCTCCTTGGTCTGAGGCATGGGGCCGTCGGCTCCGGAGACAACGAGGATTGCGCCGTCCATCTGAGCAGCTCCGGTGATCATGTTCTTGACGTAATCGGCGTGACCAGGGCAATCCACGTGCGCGTAGTGGCGATTCTCCGTCTCGTACTCCACGGTGGCGGTGTTGATTGTGATTCCCCGAGCCCGCTCCTCCGGCGCCGCGTCGATCTCGTCGTACTTCTTGGGGGCGGAGCCGCCGAGGGAGGCTAGCGCCATGGTCAGCGCCGCCGTCAACGTGGTCTTTCCGTGGTCAACGTGCCCAATTGTGCCGATGTTCACGTGCGGCTTCTTCCGCTCGAACTTCCCCCTGGCGGCGCGCACCGTCAGGCGGCTGTTGCGGTGGGAAATGGCGGTGGATAAGGAGGGGGCGAATGATGGGGTGAAGGAGGAGGAGAAAGTTAGGGTCTTTCTGGTGGTGTGTTTGGAGTTGAAGGCGACATTGGAGGGGAGAACGGAGTTTACAGTGACGGCGGCGGCGGGGGGTTGCACGTGGTGGTGTCTGAGGGTCGGGGCGGTGGATGTGGAGGCAGAGAACGCCATTGGAGGAGCTTCAAGGAGAAGGGAAATGGTAATCAATGGAGGATTGGATGAGGAAATGAAATCGGCCTCAATTTGTGGTTCTATCCATTCGGATTTTGGGATGGTTCAACACTAGGGTTGTGAGCAAGTTGCAACAAAGGGAATGTGAACCCATGCATTCAGATAATGCCACGTGGCAGATAATTCTAGATCCTTGTTGTGGCCGTTAAAATGCTAAAATAAAAAATTTGGGCCCAGATAGAGAAGCCCACTGAATTTTAGGCTTAGCCCAATGGCATGCTTGTTGAGACTTGAGAGTCTAGAGACCCTCTTTGATCATGAAGCAAGAGAAATGGTACTCCTTGTTTGTTATTTTCTAAGGCAGAATACATCAACAGACATCCGAACTTGTAATTTTTTTCAACCAGCCCCCTATACTATGAAATGTTCAAAAAAACACCTAAACTATAAAGATTTTGTTCAACCAGACACAACTCATTTTCGTGAAATTGACGCGCGCTGATGTGTCCCTAAAATTTGCCATCTAAGCGCCACATAATCCTATTTTGTTACACATAAGTGTCAAATAAGCTCAAAATTTTTCCACACAAGCCCAAACTAGATATTTTTATTAATTTTATTTAATTTTAATAAAAAATATAAATACTCTTTTTTTATATCATCTTCCTCCTTTATTCTGAGGAAGGAATGACGATTGGAAGTTAGAATTCTTCACCGTCGGCCTATCTTTTCTACCTCTATTGAACAACTGACTCAGGAGTTCGAATTTTTCATCCCCGCCATATCTTCTTTGCCTCTTCAAAATCTACAAATTCCAAATTATTAGATCTGAACCAGAGGTCCAGAACCGAAGTGAATCAGGACGGAACGGCTGACTCGGGAGTTCAAATTCTTCATAGACGGCATATCTTCTCTGCCTATATAGAACAACGGATTTGGGAGTTCGGAATTCTTCACAACCGACATATCTTCTCTGCCTCAAAGTCTACAAATTTGAAAATCTCAGATCTGAACAAGAGAGAATCAGGACGGAATAACAAGCCCAACTCCGATCAGATCTCGTCCGCCACCATACCTTTTCTTTTCACCTCTTGAAGTTCCAATTTTTTAGCTCCAAATTTTCAATGCCCACCTGAGTTTGTAAATTTTTTTTGGTTTAGTTTTGAGGATTTTTTTTGAGATGACTTAATTTAGGTTATTGGGTACAAGAATGGGGAAGAAGCCCCTTCAGCACCAGCTCCCTTCGAAGTCTACAAATTTGGGTACAAGAATGTGATTTTTTTTTTTGTGTTTAGTTTTGAGGATTTTTTGAGATTGACTGAATTTGGGTACAAGAATGGGGTACAAGAATGGGAAAGAGGAAGGAAGAAGATAGACGAAAAAAAGGAAAAAAGAAATGGAGAAAGTAATGAAATGAAAAAAGAAATAAAAAAGAAAAGGAAAATTATTAAAAAATGCCATTTAAGTGAACATCACTTGCAATAAGGTCGATTGGTGTGCACGCACCATGCCACATCAGCGTGGAGTGTTTAATAGAACAGATTTAGTCAAGTTTAAGTGTTTCTTTGAAATTTTCATAGTAAGGAGGGCTGGTTGAAAAAAAGTTACAAGTTCAAGTGTCTATTGATGTATTTTGCCTATTTTCTAATGTGACATACTGATGCTACATAGTCCCGAGCTCGTTCCGTATAGTCCGAGGTACCTAGACCATGACGTCCTTCTTGGTTAAAGATTTACTTTTTATTTTTATAAACATTTACTATTTATTAGTAGTTGTTTTACTTGGTACACCTTTTTATTATTAGTAGTTGTTTTTATTAGTTTTTGGGCTATTTCGGATGTGGGACTCGTTTGCACACTATACTCAGTCCGCCCCCCTTATTAGCTTTCGGGTTCTAGTGTCGTCTCTTCTATATAAAGGGCATTCGACTCTTATTTTCAATTTACGTCAAATTTAATCAAAATGTGGTTTCAAATTATGGGTAACACACACAACCGAATGTCTTGAGGAGATTGTAGTTGGGTTGTTTGTTGTAGAGGACTTGGTATGGAGAGCGGTGTTGGAGCAACGGAGTAATGGTCCAATTTGAGAGATGGACCGTAGTGTGAAAAAAGCATTTTCCCAATGTTGAAAAGGGAGAGAGACATGGGCTTAATAGAGACAAGCATTTCTCTTGAACAATTCTATGATGGCCTTCCACACCAGCTTTGTAATGGAGTATGAGGGCAAGAAATATGGTGAATGATGTCATGTTGTTTGAGAAAGGAAGAGAGAGCTATGAATTCACCACCTCCATCAGTTTGAATTTTTTTTTAATGGAGACATTAAATTGATTTTGAATCATTTTATGGAAGGAAGTAAAGGTGGAGAAAACTTGTGATTTTTTGAGACAAGAAGAAAATCCAACAAAATTTAGAGTGATCATCCACAAACTGAAGGAAATATTTATTGCTATATAATGACGGGGTAGAAGTCGATCCCCAAACATCAACATACACAATTGCAAAACTAGATGCACTAGACTCATGACTAGAAAGGAATGGTAAATAATGACTTTTGCCTAATTCGCGAGACTCACAAACACTTGGTAAAGTTTTATTTGAAACGGGTAATTGAAAGGTCGAGTCAAACACTTTAAGCTAGTAGAATTGGGATGGCCAAAATGGTTGTGCCAAACTTCAAGGCTGGTATGAGTAGCATGGTAGGCAGTCGATGGTGTGGTGGAGGGAGAGAGACGGTAAAATCTACCTTCAATCGTTCTCATCAAGATAATTTGACCCTACAAATCCTTTAACAAACCATTAGAATGCAACTCAATCGTAAGAGATGTGTACTTGGTGTTTTTGCATGTTTAAACGTTCTCTTAATCTTTTTTTATTAAAAATATCATGCACCATTATTTTAGAGGTTATATTAATTTATAATGGTGTTTATATTATGTCTCAAAACTAATGTTTTTATTATTTAATTACAATTAAATAATTAATTATCTATAACCCAAGGTAGGAAAAATTATCTTGGATATATTTTAATTGTTTAGGAAGTTTAAGATTTGTAAACGGTTTATGCACTATTTTAAATGAAAATTTCCAAGCATAAAATTTTAACTTATACCTAAGGACATATGTTAAAAAGACCGAAATTATAATTTATTTTTTGGTGGAAGGAGAAGTGGCACTCTCCGGCCTTTCAAGGAGGTATTTAATTAATAAGAAAAATGGTTAAGTAGTCAACAAACGGGGAATAGCCCGACCCCTAACCGCATATATTATCGATTGATGTAGGTTGAATATTTAGAATTGATATTATAATAAATTTGGTTTGCAAAAGATGTGTAAAATCTCATCTATAACGATGTACTATGACGACCCTCATCTAGATGATGACCCATCTAATCTTTTCTTTTATCAAAAGAAAAGTTTGGTTTGAATTACTTGTGATTGAGACAACTTACTCATTTGTTGTCAATTGTCATTCGACTATACATGTTACTCATGGTTTAAAGGTTCTCCGAAAAGACTGAAAGTAGTTACTCATCTACATCAGCTTAATTCTATTTGTAGAAAATCAAAGGTGATACTACATACAATTGGAAGAGAAATTTTCCGCATGAAAAAGTTGAAAGATAATGTATATAAGCATTAGGGTTACTCTTTATATTGTCAACTGATTATAAGATGGAATTTCATGTACTTATGTGCTAGGCCAACCTCCAAGGCCAACCTCCCGCCGCCTTCACCACGTGGCCTTCTGGTCATCGGAAACCTCCACCAATTGACGGCACGGCCCCACCACGGCCTCTTCGAGCTCTCCCGCCGATACGGCGACACCATGCTCCTCCACCTTGGGGTCATGCGCGTGCTTGTAGTCTCCTCTGCCAGCTCAGCGCGCCACGTCATGAAGACACATGACGTGGCGTTTGCTAGCCGTCCCAGCTGGGGCGTCTTCCGGCGCATCTTATATGGCGGTAGAGACGTCGCCTCCGCTCCCTATGGCGAGTATTGGCGGCAGATAAGGAGCGTCACCGTGCTCCAACTTCTCAGCAACTCCAGGGTCAGGTACTACCGTACTAGATCTCTCTAAAAAAATTCAATTGTTTATATAATATTTAATTTAATTTTTTTATAAGTTAATAGAGGGGGCTGAATTGTTACTTTTTTGTTTTGTAGTATTTTTCCCACAATTATCAAATATGTTATAACTTTGTATCAATTTATTTGTAAATATATTACGCACTAATCTTTTAAAAACAAATAAGAAAGTCCTTAAATTTATTCACCTATCTTTTTTATTTAATTAATTACCATAGGAAAAATATATAAAAAAAGTACTAATCATCTTTGAAGAATTTTCATACACTTTTATTGGAAGGTTAAAATTAAAAAATTATGTAAAAATGATAATCAATTCTTAACACCAATCATTATTATATACTAAAACAAATCTTAAAATAATATATAAAATAGCCCACATTAAACTACACTATCCATTTTTTTAAAATTAATCAGATTGTTTAAATTTTAATTAGAATATTTGTTATTAGTTATAGTTATATATTAAATCAAATAATTAATATATTAGGTTTATTTTTGGATATAATATTTTTTAGATAAGATACATATAGATTTTTTTTTAAATATCCTTATTTATATCAATTTTTAATAATTAATTTTAAAAATGATAGTGTTTTTAGATGAAATACATATATTTTTTTAAATTAATATCCTTGTCAATATCAATTTAATCAAATTTTAAAAATATAAAAAATCTCGTGTAGAATATAGGGACTAAAACAGTAAAACTAGTTAAACCTAAAATCAAAATCAATTTCTAGTAATTCATTTTACAAACTCTGTTTCGTATTTCGTGTGAAAAAATACCGAAGTTGCTGCCTGGGGAAGCGACTTTGGTTGTTTCCAAATTATTTTAAGGAATCTGCAAAGTCGCTACGACGAGCAACGACTTTAGCTTATAAAATCGCTATTACGTATAGCGACTTTAATCTGAGCCAACATACTATTGTAGGAAAATAAAGTTCAAAATAGCCTACATCCGAAAAAAAATCCTACTTTTTCGTACGTGCAAAATAAATTATTTGTTGTTTATATATAATAATGAATTGTTATAAGTTTTCTCTAATTCTTGAACAGGTCATAAAATAAAGTGAGAACCGAAGAAGTTTCTTTGGCAATGGAAAAAATTGGAGGTTTTGTGAACAAGGAGGTGAACTTGAGCGAGGTGTGCATGGAGTTGACAAACGACGTCATTTGCAGGGTAGCGTTTGGGAAGAAGTACGGTGAAAAGTCTGAGTTCAGGAGACTTTTGATGGAGTTTGAAGAGCTTTTGGGCCGGTTCTACGTTGGGGATTTTATACCCTGGTTGGGTTGGACTAACCGGGTTAGCGGCATAGATGCGCGAGTGGATAAGCTCATAGAAGGGTTCGACCGGTTCTTAGAGAGGGTGGTGAAAGAACACGAGGATCGGGTTGTAAATATGGGAGAGATTGGGGACGAATTTGCAAAAGATTTTGTGGATGTGTTGCTTGAGTCTCAACGAGATGAGGCTATTGAGTTTACCTTGGAAAGAGACTCTATCAAAGCAATCATCTTGGTAAATCACATGTTAATTAATAATATACTTAGCTTGCATAAAAAGACATGTTAGATTAAAAACTTTCGGAAAAAAATCCCACTGAATCATAAAACTAAATATAACTGGATTTACGTCTGATAGGTTAATATAGCGTGCGAAGTCTACACGTACATTCGTGCACATATGTGTGTTACGCCCAACACACAAGTCCATAAGATTTCATTTTAAAATTAATTGACAATAAAAGTAATTCATGAATTTATATGATAGGTAAGTTTTGTCATAAATCCTGATGTGGGATAAACTATCTCAACAAATTAAGTAACCGATTAATAAAAAGATAGTGAGACTCAGATAAATGAAAAACCATCCAAATTGTATTTGGATCAATAACGTGTATGTTCTTTATTTGGTGCAGGATGCATTTGTTGCAGGAACAGACACGAGTTACACCGTATTGGAATGGGCCATGTCTGAGCTCGTACGCCATCCGATTTCTATGAAAATCCTCCAAGCTGAGGTTCGCCAAATCATGGAATCGTCCTCGTCTCCCTCCATAACCGACAACGATCTAGACAAGATGAAGTACCTAAAAGCCACAATCAAAGAAACCATGAGGCTTCACCCTCCAATACCTCTCTTGCTCCCACGTGAGACGACTCAAGAAGTCGAGCTCAACGGCTACACTATCCCCGCGGGAACCCAAGTCATAACAAATGTATGGGCCATCCAAAGAGACCCGGCTCATTGGGCTTGGCCCAATGAGTTTCAACCCGATAGGTTTTTGGACTCCACTGTGGATTTTAAAGGACATGATTTTCAGTTGATTCCTTTTGGGGCAGGGAGAAGAGGTTGTCCTGGGATATCATTTGCGATTACGAGTATTGAGCTTATGCTTGCGAATTTGGTGTGGAAGTTTGATTGGAGTTTGCCTAGAGGTGTGGAAGCCGAGTCTTTAGATATGGAGGAAACAATATCTCTTACCCTGCATAGGCAAAATCCTCTTATTGGTGTTCCTTCTCTACCTAGGGCTATATAATATACAATCTTGTTCTAATAAACTCTATACATGAATTCTAAAAACCTATAACAATTGGTAAACCCTACATAAAATAATAAAAGTATAATAATGTTAAAGATTGTTCAAACTCTAAAACATCCTTCCGAATGAGAGTTAAAATTTCTTGACGAGTCATGATTTATTTCAAAGTGAGTAAGTTGCCTAATGATGTAATCTTATCTGACACCTTATTAGGTTCACAAAGAATGTGTTTATTCTGCACTACTTTGAAAGATAATAAAAGCATCAAGGAATATAGGTGCCAACATGAGCACCAAGATGACCAAATCTTCGATGCTTAAAAGAATCGGGAAGTCTTTGAAGACCCATGAGGGCTTGATGTGAGGGGTCGGCTAACACTTTATTGGACCGAAAAAGATAGAGCTATCTTATGCGATAACACTTGTGAATTTATATATCCTTCACAAAAAAAATCATTCGAGCAAAATTCAATAGGATGATGATTATTGGTTGTGATTTATTTATAGAAATTAAATTTTTAATCAAAGGAGTTACAAAGACAATTTTTCTGTTTGAGAGGCGGAAATTGAGATAGTTTGGCATAGCCAAGGTTAGTAATTGGGAGAAAATTTTCAATTGCCACAATGATATTTGAAGGAATATAGGTGCCAACATTAATAATAGACGTACATGTATTTAATGGTATATGAAACAATGCATCATTGTCCATATACTAATCGTTTTCATTGGATTGTCGATTTTGCATATTGTTCATTGAATGGATGAAGGCTTGCTCATCCCAAAATGGCATCACTTGTTGATTTGCATATATTGCCAACATGTTTTTTTTTTTAAAAAGGTTAGTTGTATTAAAAGGGAGAAGGATTTACAATAGTTGCAAGTGGCAAGTTCAAAAGGCCTACAAGTGACCCCAACTGTTATACCAAATACAAGGAACAAAAATCAAATGCCTATTATACTTCTCCATGAGTTAAGGCTCCATTTCTCTTGGACCAATCATAGAATATTGGATATGTTGAGCACACTCTTCACGGGAGATGGCTAGATTCTCATAGATAAGCTTGTTCCTAGCATGCCAAGTAGAGTAGACGAATGTTGTGAGTGCGTTGCACCTAAATTTGTGAAGGAAGGAGCGCTTGTTGGTGCTGTTAGCGAGCCACATGAGCCAATCGGTAAGGAAATTGATAGGAGTGGTGATGCATAGCCATCGGAGGATGATGTCAAGCACAAAATTAGTAAAGGAACATTCGAGCCATAGGTGATCTTCATATTCAGCAGAGGCATTACAAAATTTGCAAGAGTTGTCATTAATGATTCCCCATATGTGAAGCTTGGAAAGGGTTGGCAAGCGCTTGTGACATACGATCCATGTAATGAAGTTGTGCCTAGCCGTGTGCAACCCGCCCCATATGCTGTCGCTCCACGTTAAAATAGGAGCTATGGAACGCAACATACTTTAGACCTAAGCAATGGAGTATTTGTCGGTGGAAGTCTTCATGTCAGTAGTAACTGTCGGTTGATCTCGGAGGGAGAGAAGCTCATCACGGATGCCAAGGGTCGATTTCCACGTCCAATTGTCATTCTCCTTGGCCGTTGTAGACCATGTCGTCGATCGTCAGAGAGGATAGTTAGTAGTCCATGAGCCCCAAAGGCTTTGGATTCCAGTATCAAGCTCATAAATAGATCGGCCAACACAAGCTTTGTTCCAAGCGAGGAGCTCTTTGAATCCTAGTCCCCCTTCATTCTTCGGCTTAGTGATAGCATCCCAAGCAATAAGATTCTGTCAACCATATTCCTTGCAAGTCCAAAGAAAATTCTTGGAAATATATTCAATTTTGTCTAAAACAGAGGTGGGGAATATAAACACTTTACACCAGTAAGTTTGGATGTTGAAAAGAACTAAAGAGATGAGTTGGAGGCGACCGTCATAAGAGAGGCATTTCGCCACCTAAGATTGCACCCGTTTAGTGATGGAGCTGATAAGTGGTTAAAGTCAATAACAAAGGGCTTCTTTGATCCCATTGGCAGGCCCAAATATTTCATGGGAAAGGGAGCTCGTGTGAAAGTTTAGGAGGTTGGAGATGGAGGTTTGGGTAGAAGTGGGGAACGCCCCCAAAGTAGACATAGGATTTGGTTTGGTTAATTTGCATCCCGAAATTTTTTCCAAAGAGATCAAGAGCATATTTTATGATTTGGGAAGATTCCACGCCGCCTCTTGATAGATTGCATTTAGGTATAGTTTAGGATGCATAAACATGTTTGTTTTGCATGGTTTTTAGCTTATTTTTTAGGTTCTAGTGTTTTTGGGTAGTTGGTTTTTTTTGCTCGATTTTGCGGGCTATTAGGTGATTAAGCAAGATAGGATGTGATCCAGCTGACTGTTGTCCATCGAATACGCCTTTCGGCCTGATCTCATGCCCTGACTCACCCTCCTTTATGGTGGTGCATTAGAGGATCAAGATGGAAATTAGAGATGTTCCAAGTAAAGATTTCAAGAGCCAAAGCCAAAAGAAACAAAGTAAAGACAAGAACGTGGTTCAATAGGAGGGTGCGGGCATGAAAGTGAAGGTGCGCGACCGCGCATGTCTGGAGGGAGCCCACGCCATGACCTTTTACACGGACGAGTTGGGCCTGCGCAGTTGGGCTTCGAGATGGGCTTTTTTGGTATAATTTCTTACGTGTTTGATGTATTTTTGGGATATTTTGATCTTAAGTGGTCTTGGGGTATTTAAAACCTTGTGTTTGACTTTTCTTTCATAACTTTGGATTTACAACTTTGGAGACTAGGGTTTTCTATAGAGGTTTCTCAAGAGCTCTTTGAACCAAATTTGTAAGTTTTCTTTAAATAAAATTATGCATTACTTATTTCCTTTGTGTTTGCCTAGTTAATTGAAGTTGTGATTTGCATGAGTTGTGAGATTTGATTGATTACCAATAACCTTGACTAGATTGATTTCTCTATGCTTAATTGAATCTAAACTAGGGTTTTGTTAGATTAGCTACCTAATTGAATTTCTACTTATAACTAAATCTTGCTAATTACCGGTCGGTGTTAATTTGATCAAGAGTAGAACTTTAATCAACTTAGAACAGGTTGGACTAGTTGGTTAAAGAAGAGAATTCAATCAATTACTCTAGATGTTTGGTTGCTCTAAATAATTGTTTCTATTAACACTTGAATCATAAAGTTGTTGTCAAGTTGAATCTAGGAGGTCTCTTAGATTACTTGGTGATTAGGGTTCTTAGATCCGGTCGGACTATGAACTAAAGCTGAAGTTTGGATTATAAATCCATAATAGATTAGTTAAGGTGTAAAGGGAATTAAGAGAATCAATGATCAACAAAGCAATGTCATGATGGATTTAATTAGTTGAACATGTTTGTCTCATATTGTTATAAATATCTTTGCATTCATATTTAGTTTTAATTTGCGTCTTAGAATTAGAATATTCAATCATAAAAATCCCCCATATTTTTGTTACTTCGCATGTAAGTAAGAACATAAATACAACAGTCTTTGTGGGATCGACCATTACTTACCATTTTACTCAATTTGGTTAAGTTAAGTTCTTTGGTAGGTAAGCGACTGAAAAATAATTCATCACCTTTTGTGAAGAAAATGAGGTCATCAGCAAAGCTCAAAGGGCAAAGCTAAAGTACCAGTTATGAAACCTTGTTTCTCTACACTTTTATTGTGTACAATTTGACATTTAATTTTCGTATTGCTATTAATGAAGACTAGTTTATATCGAGGAGGAACTATAGTAATATATCAAGTACTATAATTACAATTTTTACGTTTTTTTTAAAATTTGTAAGAGCATTGTAAAACAGCTACTATTTGCACAATACATGTCTTTTTATCTATTTGCACACTTATTAGGAGGCTATCAAAAATACTATTATACCCTTACTTATTACTTCACTTTTAAACTTTATTGAAAACCGCTACTAACAACCTAATAATAATTACAAGGGTAAATATGTAAAGTAAAGACCAAAATAAATAAAAAAGACATATATTGTGAAACACAAATTGAAGGCTAAAAGACAAGTATTGCGAAACAGAAGGAGTAGGAGGTTATAATGTTATTAAAATGATGACAATTTTTATGACGAAGAATCCACCTTCGTTAACAAATCCCGAGCACGTGGCCCATCCAACAAAGACCATATATCAAATATCTCAAACATTTATCACATATGGCATATTATCATATATTATCAATCTATGGTATTATAGAATTGGCGATCAGATGGGGGATTAATATACAATGTTATGTGCGAGCAATTTCAAGCCATTGGATTATGTATTTTTAATAGTCAGGATTAAAACACGCGTTTAAATTTTATAAACGGAGGGGTATTTTCGTCTATTTACCCGTTAAATTAAAACACATGCTACAATGTCATCTTCTTCCTCTGAAACGTGGAGATCAATTTCATTCAATATTTTCGATCGAATCTTCACCGTAATTGTTGTCTCTTTCTTCTTCTTATATATTCGATTTTTTTTTGTTGCTTCTAACCCCAATTTATGTTCTCTCTTCATGGATTTTGGTGTGGATCTCCTTTGAGACAGATTCAAGTTCACATTTGAGGTCATTTCAAATTTAGGAGCTTGGTGCTTTGATTTAGATGTTTTTGTGTTCTTGGGACTGATGTTTGTTGATTTTTAATCAAACCTATGAAGATTTGTTTATGTATTGCATTGAAATCTCAAGTTTTTGATTAAAACAAAGGCTAATGGTCAATTCTCTATCAATCGCCCACCATATGTTTGATGAAATGCCCAAATATTCAACTTAAAGTTTAGAGCTTTTTTTTACCAATTGCTCTTATTCTTTTATTTAATTTTATATCAATTTGGTTTGTTTCCATGTTTATATTTAAAAAGCTCGTGACTTTTGTCATCATATCTTAGTTGGTTAGTGTTCCGAATCCATGAACGGTACGGACAAAAAAATTGAATCTAGCATGCAAAAACCGGTGAATAAATGAACCTAGCTCACAAAACCATGAACCGAATGAAAAAGTACCATGAACCAAAAGATATGAAAGAAAATAATAACTAGCATGAACTAGCTAAACGACATGAACCATAGGATGAAATTTGATGAACCTAAGGTTATTCAAACATGAACCAAGAACAATTGTTATTAACAAAAAGGCTTGGAAGTTGGAACACAATTTATGAACCATAAGAAGAAATATTATGAACCTAGTTTACAAAACCATGAACCGAAAGAAAAAGTACCATGAACCAAAAGACATGAAAGAAAATAATAACTAGCATAAACTAGCTAAACGACATGAACCATAAGATGAAATTTGATTAACCTAAGGTTATTCAAACATGAACCAAAAGAATAATTGTTATTAACAAAAAGACATGGAACAAAATTTATGAACCATAAGAAGAAATATTATGAACCTAGCTTACAAAACCATGAACCGAAAGAAAAAGTATCATGAACCAAAAGACATGAAAGAAAATAATAACTAGCATGAACTAAACGACATGAATCATAAGATGAAATTTGATAAACCTAAGGTTATTCAAACATGAACCAAAAGAACAATTGTTATTAACAAAAAGGCATGGAACAAAATTTGTGAACCATAAAAAGAAACATTTTGAACCTTACCTTAAAAAGACATAAACCAAAAGAATAAATGATATGAACAAAAAAGATAGGACAATACCAAGAATTAGCCTATGTGGGATTTGAACTCACATTAATGTACACACGCACATTGCTCTACCATTTGAGCTAATAGGCTACCAAATAAGTTTTCAAATTATGTTAAAAGGCTACCAAATAACTTCAACATACAAAATAAACGTAGTATAAAGCATGAACTGTAAGAAAACTGATGATGAACCTTGATGTAATAAGTTATGAACCAACAAAAACGCCAATGAATAATCGCCTACAAAATAGGAGCACCCCAAAAAATTTCTCAAGTAACTAACCATACAGCTTAGTCAAACGACATGAAAATCAATTACAAGCAGCTTACAAACTTTAATAAGTGTAAAAACCAGTTTAAAAAAATCTTTTGAAAGCTCAACACCTTCAAGCACTTACTAAGTGAGCACTAATTAATTGCACAAGTTGCTCACACACACAAAATTAGTGTTCGTCATTTTTGAAGAGCCAAATAGCCCAAATCGTTCGAGTTCATTCAAGAATCCCCTATTCAAGTCAATCAACTCAACAAAGCTCATTACTAATCATTAATTTCAAAGAAATCCATAGATCTACAACATAAATAATAGCCATATCAAATTAGGTCTAAAAAAATTCATCTTGAAATCGATATTGCAGATCTATGCCATAGCCCAATCAGAAACGAAATAGAGTGAGCTAGAGGGGTGAGATTTCGAGCTTGTAGTAGGGATTTTGCAGTGGATCTAGAGATTGAAGATGAGTCTCATTATTTCCCAAAAACAATACGTGTGTTTTGGAGTAATATGTGGGAGGGGTATTTGTGTCTTGTCATTGATATTTTAGACAAATTACATTCTGTGCCATAAAAAATGAACCGTTCCATTTCATTTCATTTAACCTGAACCGTCTTATTTTAATCATAACCGTCCATTTTTTCTAATCTAATGGAGCACAATTGCTCGTAGTTTACATTGTAACACTAAAAAACATCCGAGCGTGACTCTGGTATTATATTACTTATATTATTATTCACGAGGAAGTGGGTCACTTTATTTTGTTTTTTGGCCGAATCTAATGTAGGTCACAAAGATAAGCTAATGTAGAGATAAGAAAACCCTTGAACAAAAATCCCAAGCAACGAAATTTCCCTCGTTTTCCAAAGCTTAATGCAAAAAGCCCAACGCTCCCACACACTCCTTTGACCGCTTCCTCCCAACTCCCGCTGGATCAGAACGCTCGAACGCCTCTCCCCTTTTCAAAACCCAAACCCACCCTTCTTCGCTTTTCGCACTTCAATTGCTCTCCTCTTTGTGCAGGTGGGTGGGTTTCGCGTATAGAAAGGGAAGAAGAAATCAGTAGCCATTGATGCCCTACAAACTCCTTTTTTGGCCGTATTACTTGCAATCCTCACTGCTTATCCGCCAAAAAAGAGGTTTTCTCATCTGGGTTTTCGCTTAAACCTAGTGAAAAGGTCAGTGTTGTCCTGGGCCCCCTTACGATTTTGGTTGATTCCTGATTTTCACCGCCTGAATTTTGTTGATTGTGGTTTTTTTTGTTATGCATGTGATCGAATTTGGGGGTTTTGTGCTTGTTATCTGGTAGGGGATTTAGGTATTATGGGAGATTGGTATTTGTTAGTGGCTTTAGGGGTGTACTTCTTGCTGTTTGATTTGATTTAGGGTTGTATTAAGTGAAAATTTTGAAGCTTTTACTTGTGTGTGTAGGTATGTCTTAGAACAGCAATTAGTAGCTTCATTTAGATGAATGTTACATAGTCAGAGCAATCAGTAGCTTCATTTAGATGATTGTTACATGGTTAGAATTGGTGATTCTAATTTCTGAGTATTGTCATAACTTTTTGAGTAGGAATGGAATCCCATGAAAATGGAGAGAGGAACTCAAAAGGGGCGACTAGATCATGGAGCACCACCATTTCTGGTCAATCAGTTTCAACCAGTGGCAGTGTGGGCTCCCCATCCAGCCGGAGTGAAGCTGGCTTGGTAACACCAGCAGGCGAGAAAACTTTTAATAAGTTAAGCCATCTTGAGATTCATGGCGAAGATAGTTCTTCTCAAGGACCCTCTGGCCCTTCTGTGTGAGCTTACTCCTTCATCCAGATAACAACTATTAACTAGTATTGTGCTGTGATGTTTGATGTGTTTAGTTGTTCTTCTTATTATATTTCTCTTGCATTTGAATTTTTAAGGTGCCTATATAGAAGTCGGTACGTGAGACTTAGGCTGTAGTAGGCTCACTTTTCTTCTTGGAGCATTTAATTGTCTCAGGATTTGCAAATAAGTACAATATATAGTGACTTCTGAATACTAACGTATCGTTTATTTTGGGTTAGTGGCACAAAGAAGAAAAGAGTTCAACGTGCAACTGGAGGTGATAAAAGTGGCCGAGGGCTACGCCAGTTTAGTATGAAAGGTAACAACCAGATCTTCATTTGCTGTTATTTTGCCCTTATCAGGTTATCTGTGTTACTTGTCATATTGGTATTCTTCATAATGGTATTTATAGCTTTTGCAACCATTGGTCCTTGCTTTCCATGTATATTGTTACTTATTTATTGTTATTCCTTCTTTTTTGTCTAGTGTGTGAGAAGGTGGAAAGCAAAGGAACAACCACATACAATGAGGTCTGTTGGTTAATTATGATGACTTGCATTTCATTTAGCTTATGTATTTTGGCTTAATGTGACTGATTGTGATTTGTGAAATCCATGATAGACCTCTTTATTTCTGTTCTTATGTATTACAAACTTCAGAAGCATAAACTCTTTATAAGAGTAGCATAGGCAACCTTCGCTCAAAATTAATGCTCTTTAAGTTCCAGCTGTTCAATATCAAAGAACACAGGCTATTATAATTTCATGAAAATAGCTACTTTTGTAATTGTTTATTAATTATTAGTTTATTACATCATTGTATGACATGGAAGGATAGAGAATAGTAATTTATTGCTGAATGATTTCATGGCTGAATTGAGAAGCTCTTAGCATACAGTATAAAATATTCTATTTTAACAAGTGTGATAAGATTTCAAAATTTTTATACAATGTTTGATGTCAAGTTTAATTCTTTATCTAATATTTATATGCATTCTTGAACCTTTTTGGGATCTTACTCTTGCAAATGCAATGTTCTCTTGTCGCGGCCTTTGTTCTCAGATATTGAGTGGCTTGCATTTTCTAGCTTCATTGGAGATCTACTTGTTGTTTTGGGGAATTAAGTTGAAAGTAACTTTCTTTTCAGGTTGCAGATGAACTAGTGGCTGAATTTGCAGATCCTAGCAACAGTCCTACATCACCAGATCAGGCAAGTGAAATCTATTCTTTAGGAGGCCGAGTATATATGTATTTTATATTTTTCTTCTGGTATTGAACTAAAATCTTATTTGTAATTGATTCCTTGCTATAGCTACAGTATGAGGAGAAGAATATAAGACGTAGAGTGTACGATGCCCTAAATGTTCTGATGGCAATGGACATTATATCCAAAGATAAGAAGGAGATTCATTGGAAAGGTCTACCTCGGACTAGTTTAAATGATATTGAAGAGTTAAAGGTATGTTTCTTTCAGTTTGTGCACCATGTCAGATTGTCGGTTTTCTTCTAAATGCTCAGTATCTGCAAGAAAATGATTTGCTAAGCTGATTATCTCTAACAATGATGATTCAGGCAGAGCGGATACGATTGAGAAGTAGGACAGAAAAAAGAGCTACATACCTGCAGGAATTGGAGGAACAGGTAGTTGTTGCCTTGCTTTTTCACTTTTTTTTCTTTAAAGTTTATTGAGGACACCTATTAATGTTATCCTATTTGGTTTATGGTTGAAGTTTGTTGGATATCAACGCCTTGTACAGCGGAATAAACAATTATGTTCCTCTGGAAATGCTCCAAGTGGTGGTGTGGCCTTGCCTTTTATTCTTGTTCAGGTAATGCTGGATTATTTTTCAGTTTGTTTGTTAAAAAGGGTTTCAAGATACATGAAGGAGCATCTATGAGTATATATCCTTAGGACAAGCAAACTATAGGAAAGTGCAAGGTTCAACATGGTTATGATCTTTTGCTGTCTAGGTAGGTGTAATTTTGTAAATTGTGGAGGGCGTAAACATGTGGTTGATTCAGAAGGATTCATCTTGATATACCTGTGACGAATATTTCTGCAACTTTTATAGGCTTTCCTGTTGTGGTCACTAATTCTATTTTATTCCGAAACTTGAACGACAGACGAGGCCAAATGCTACAGTTGAGGTTGAGATATCAGAAGACATGCAGCTTGTGCATTTTGATTTCAGCAGGTGAGTTGAAAGTTCATTCGTGTGCAGAAATGTGCTTTGCATATTTAACTAATTTGCAAACCCACTGTTTTACTTGAGAACATTCCAAATATGATTACTATCTAGAAGTGTAGAATAGGAGTTATTTAATTTATTTTTTGCATGAAGTTGAGTTTGGGGCGCATCTTCATGCTCTTTGGCTTTTATGCACTGCCTTTGAGATGGATTTAGTCTATATATCAATTTTGGTGCATTCTAACTAAATTCAGTTATTATTGTCATATAGCTGAATTTCAGCTTTTCTTAAGTCTATCGGGCATACCCCCTTTCCCTTGGGCAGGGGTACCCCCATCTTGACCCCCAAGATTTCGTTGTAGTGGAGCCTCACTGGGTCAATGATGATGATCGTGCATGAAGTTGAGTTCCCTTGCTCAAAAGTGAAAACCAAGAAAATAAAGTGCTTGTTTGGATGCATAATACATGCATTATAGTGCATGTATTTCTATATAATATAAAGCCAAAATTAAGTGATGTTTGGTAAGCCCAAAATGACTCAATGATACATTGATCCAAAAAAATGTATTTGGGTCACAAGACTTGATGCATATTAAATCATATACTGCATTCTGAATTTTAATGCCCAATAAGGCAATAATGCTCAAGTTCTTCATACTAATATCCTAATTGAATCGACACAAACAGTCTATGAACAAGTTTTAATGTTGTTGCTTGCTTCTGCAGCACCCCGTTTGAGCTGCACGACGACAACTACGTTCTCAAGCAATTGTGGTCCCATGAAGGACAACAAAGCACTGACGTGGCACAAAATGTCAACCCTCCTTCAACAGGTGGTGGTCAAATCCAAGCTCAAACGCCTCAGCCATGGCAAACAAAACCAATGGTTAGGCCACCCACATCATCTTCTCCTCCTGGAATACTTAAAACAAGACCAAAAGCATGAATATTGACTATGAAAAATTTGTCTGGATTTGTGTTGCCTAGAGTGATTAATGTCCCTCAGGATGTGTACATTATGTGAAGTATCTCTGAGATTGGTTTAGAATGCGAAGCGCCATTGTTGCTCTAACAATACTCTAAATAGCATTTTACATGACTTTGTCTAATGACTCTTGAGTTCGTCTAAGCTCTAACATTATCTCTGAGATTTAGGGTTGTTTGCTCACTCGTTCATCCTTATGAGAAGATTGTGAATGGCTAAAATTTGATGCTTGAGAAAAAAAAAAAAAAAAAGGTGTAAATTTGTTGGACAGACATGCCAAATGTCTAAGAACTTATGATGACATCGAAACTCACCTCATTTAAACTTCTCGTCATAAACAGGTAAACCGTAAACACTGAATTTCATCCCTGTATAATGCAAAATGTTGTTTTCTTGGTCTTGTTCAAATATCCCTAAAAAGTGGCGCTGGTTGGTTTGGGAAATACTTTTTACTTGAGAAATTGCAATTTGTGATTCATCATCAGGTATTGCATTTAGGGCTTGTTTAGCTGGCCTTTAAATTTGCAGTGTGTTCGAGTAGTATGCGTTTGGTTAGAAATAAAGCAAAAGAAAATCACAAGAAACCCTTTTTACATTAAAAAAAGCTAAACCCTCTAATTTTAACTTCCAAATTTACTCAACCAAATATATATTTTTCAAATCCCCGAAATTGAAGTAATTACAAAACAAGACCCAGTTTGAAAATTTGTAATATCAAGAACGAGCATGTTTGTTATGCATATAGCACAAAACCACCCTACTTATAAGCGATCTAAACACAAATGATGAGACAAATGATGGGTACCTCATTGGCAAACAAGAACAAGTGCATATTAGCACATTTGAGAGGAGTGAATTCTAACAAGTTGTTATTTGGAGTCGGATTTGTAAATAAATTCTAACAAGTTGGACGTCCAAACTGAAGAGGCTTCAATGCATGTGAAAGCTAAATATAAAGAAGACCATATTCATAATATTCATATATAAAAACTGAAGAAAAGGAATATCCATAGCCACAAGGCACCAACAAGCAAAATACAGTCTTCAGTCACATACTGGTTAACTATGTCTTCTAACAATAAAAACCATAAACTCATAGCTAGCCATAGGAGCACAGCATCACAAGACCAGATACCATAAATGGTGAGCAAGTCTCGCAATCCCGGGCATTATTTATATAGTCCAAGCATATATCTTATATAGATGTCTTCATATAAGGCCTTCAGATAGATAGATAGATAAACCACTGCAAATTACACGTTCTCACGAGTAATAAGGTCCATGACAGCATGCTTCAGACTCCCATTATTCTTTGCCAGCACTCTCTTGTTCGCCTCTCTGTCCGCAAACCCCTGCAAAGAACGGCAAATCCAAAACAGTTTCAGCAAAAGAAGAGTGACAACGCGAATAAAACCATGAATATGAATGCTTTCAAAGTTAATACCATTCCTTGGAGTTCTTCAAGAAGAAGGTCCCACTCAGAAACATTGCAGAGCTCATCCAGAGACTCCTCAATGTTGTAGTCATTCTTCCTCAGCACCTCCTTGTTCAGATCCACCTGTTTGAACCCCATCTCTTCAAGCTCCTTTAAGAGAGCCCCCTCAACATCAGTCTTCGATTCAGTCTGCTGAGGAGTTTCCGCCTGAGATGTGGCGGGCTCAACAGGAGCAACAACAGCAGGACGAGTCAATGCAGGAATGGAATTAGAGAGAGTGGGTTCAATGGTGGGATAAGGGTATGTAATGGAAGATGATAGATCTTGAGGTCCTGGTATTGTATTATAGAGCGCGGGTTCAATTGTGGGATACAGAAATGGAACCGCAGAAGAGAGCTCTTGCTTTGCAGGAATGGCTTCACTAACAGTGGGAGTGATGGGGAGTTGTGGTGCAGATGATGAGCTGGCAGAAAGAGCAATTGGGTCATACAGCAAATCATCAGGTAAACTTGCCAGCTTGTTTTGCTGCTCAGCATCAGACAATGGGTTTTGAATCTTGGTTGTGGTGTTCATAGGAGATGGCTCGTCTTCCACATTGACCAGAGGTTCGACACCAATGTCTAAAGATTGAGGGAGGTTGTTCTCTCCAACACCTTCTGGGGGTAAGTTCAAGTTCAAGCTATTGTTCACATTAGATGTCTCTTCACTTAATGAAGCATCAACCTGTTTTACAAAGAGAATTAGATTGAGGGAGATTTATTATCATGGAAAATCATCAAAATCCTAGTTAAATAAAATTTAAATTCATGGTATAGGATATAAAAGCCGTTTTTTTAAATTTTTATGGGTCCTAAATTTAATAGGAAACAGAAGTAAAACCTGTATGAGAACCCAAATACGCTGTCCAAACTTCTGTCCAGAAGGCAATGCCATTTTCCAATATGAGATGTATCGACCAGGTGATTCAGGAGCAATGAAATCAACAGCAACATCAACTTCATTTTCTGGATGAAAGCCAGCAACAGGAACCTAGTTTTTGTTTTGGGCCAAGAAAACTTTTAAGTAAGATTACAATAGAACATACTAAAAGTGAGCATAATATGGTGCAAAAAGAAGTGTTACCAAGTACCTCCATTTCAACAGAATCAGTAGGGCTAAACTTGTCTCCACCAATCCAGACAAGCTGTGTTCCATGAGTCCATGGAAGATCTCCATTGTTGCGCATCCGCCATATCTTAGTAAAAGGAGTCTTTGGGGCCATAATTGTTCCATCCATAACATTGACATCCAATATGAAGCGGCTGTCAAACTTTGGACGAAATTGCTTCATCACATGTTTCCCAAAAGACGGTGGTGGAGGGTGGGCCCAAGGCCGTGATTTCATCTATAATGATAATGCAAGGTGTAAGCAAGTACATTATAGATTTTAACTAAAATCACAATGCAAAGTGTAAGCAAGTACATCATAAATCCAAGAAAAGGGAAAATGATAATACAATACTTACCATTGGGCTGCACTGTAGGGACCAGGGGTGCCGATATGGGGCCGGAAAATCTATCCTTATATAATCAGCATCCTTACCCATTTGCTTAAAGCAGATGTGGCATAAATCATAGTCCTCTTTCCTGCAAGAATATGTAAGGATTAATCACATGCCATGAAAGCATCACAATTCACACGTCCAACAGATAAATTTTCCATCAATATCTTACACTTTAGATTTAAAACGAGGTCCGGTTATAGGAAGGACTCCACAGCCATCACAGCGAACACCCCTGTGAAATATAGCACTTTCTGTAGGGCCAAAGCTATCGGATTTTCGGAAACCCTTGGATAGTGGCACCACAGGAGGTGGGATGGGAATTCCACTAAATGGACATTCATAGGGACTTTTCATGTTCTTATCTTCATTTTTGTTGGCAAAAGGGTTCTCAATTTTTGTAGTTCCTTTACCAGAAGAACTTCCCTCTTCATGTTTGCCCACAGGAGTGTAAGCAGAATCCCTGAGTTTCCTCTTCAAGTGATCTTTGATCTCCTTCTTTTTCATTTTCTTGCCACACCTGGATGCTAATAAGTACCGTATAGCATCCCATTGGGCATCAGCGCCCTGCATCATCTGATTAAGCCACATAAAAGTGTTAGCAGGTTCATCTACAAATTTCATCACATAAGTAATTTATTCACAGAAATGAGATACTCATGCAGCTATATTACGCTTTACCCTGTGGTCCACTGAAGCTGAAGCATCTTTCCCTGTCCATGGCTTGTTCTGACCTTCAACAGATGCCTTGCCAGCATCTACATCAGCAGGGGCCGATTGAGGAGCATGGTGTGCATTTAAGAGTGAATGGCCTACTTTAGTGAAGCTGTCAATAAGATCAGCAAGTACGGGAGAAGCAGACGCCGCCTTAGAGGCCACTTCAGTAGAGAGCTTTGATAGAGGCTCACGAAATGGCTCTGGTACCGACTTCAGAAGATCAGGCATATTTGGATTCAGATTACGTCCCTGAGAAGGAACAGGTGTGGATGTACCACTTGACGTGACAGAGCCCGCTTTTCCAGTATTTAACTCAACAGTTATTCTCACTGGATTTAGACCTTGTTTGACCACATCATGTAGGTCTTCGTCATCAACCAGTGCAACCATATCCATATCCTCATCTACATAAGTAAGCTTCAGATCAGCATCAGCAGTGAAATTGAAGAGAGTGCGGATTTTGGCTCTCAGACCCTCGACGTTAAGCTCCATTTGCTGGTTTTCATTGACAGCGGCATTGAAACGCCTGAGAGTATCTCCATATTTCACCTGAACCAAGAAAGCCAATTAATTAAGAACATGAGTACACAAAAGCTAAATAGCATAGGGTATCATTTGGCATCAAAGCTCCTATGATTGAAAATGAGACAACTATAAGAACTGTGTACCAGGATACACTTCTCCCAGCTAATTGCAAAATGAAAATCAATAGATCATTATGCTCCGCACATAATATGAAGAAACTTCTGACAGAGTTTTGAAAATACAGTAATAGCCAAATCTAGCAATTTTCACTTCAGCGTGTGATCATACACTTAGAAAGCAACCAAAATATGCCGCATAAGCTTCAACATTTCCGACACAGGGTGTTCTTTCTACCCAAGAGAAAAACAACATATATTCCAACATTAATCTCAATTTTTGTCTTACGATCAATTATTAAGCATATAATAAGCTGGACCAGATAAAAAAAATCAACAATATAAAACTTACTCAATGAAATTATATGAAAATCTCAACTTTAACTATAAAGGTTTTATGCCCTTTGCAACTGGCTATTCACTTGTTAGGCTAAGCTCACTCTTTTGACAAATATCTCAACCCAAACCGCAAATTAGTGTGTACAATCAAATCAATCACTATTAAACACAATACAAGAGCAGATCCCCCGGCAAAAAGAGACTTTCTTTCACCGATTACATCGTAACTAGAAAAATCCGGAGCGAAAATCCCTTGATCGCATAAACAATAAAGCTAATCATACACGCTCAATATACAATCAACAGAACGTACAACAACAAAGAGATGAAGAGAGCACCAACGAGTACATGCAACCCGTACTCCCAAATCCAAGGGCTCAAAAGAAACCAGCCATCAAAAGTAACAACAATCCATCCAGGAAAACCAAAATTAAAGAGCAAGAGGCGAAAAATCGTACCTTGACAACAACTGAGGAGGACGCCATGAGGAAGCAGAATCAGAATCTAAGCGTAACAGTGAGCCGCTTAGGAAGAATCAGATAAACCCTAACGTAATTCCGAAATTTTAGACACAATCGGAGAAGATAACAACAGGATTGTAGTGGTAAATTTTTGTTTTTTCACAGAGATTTTGGAAGGAGACTACGTGCCCGTAATCCGCAAGACCCTAACCGACTGAAATCTGTGCGTGAGGAAGAAGACGGATGGGAGATGATAATAATATTATGTCTATGGACTTGACATTTATAGCCATTGAGAATTGGGGATGTGTACCGGCTTTTCGTATCTTGTTGCCAAAGAAAATCTACAAGCTTAAGGAACCCAAAAAATCCAAAAATATTAATTACTTGGGCCAGAAAAGTCTAGATGGGGTGATGGATGACTTATTCTATGTAATATAATATTATTTTCAGACGAGTTTAGATATAACTTTTCTTATAATATATACCTTTTGCTATATTATAATTGAGCTTTCATATTGTCATTAATTATTTGTTTAGGGTTGATTTTCGTGGATTTTTTAATTAGAAAAGTTCATCTAGTGAAGCAAATCAGGTTATCGTATTTTTAATCGATGGCTTGATCTAGCTTTTATTGATGTCTTTGGATAAATGTAAATTCATCAAGCTGACATTTCTCGTAATTGTCATTTTCTTCACCGAAGCTCCAAGTCAAGAAGATGACGTTTTCGCCCTCAAGGATACACTAATTAGCTTGACAAAATTCTAATGTCAATGTCACTTTTTTGTGAGGAGGGTTTCGTGGGTGTTGTTGAAGACTTGGCTTATTAAAGTTGATCAATATATGTTCATCCTAACTTTTTGGATTTGATCAATGTATCGCTAGTTTCATCCAACAAATGGTGGCACACAGAAGTAAAGCGAACAACAGCAATTTTCAAGGCATGCAATTTTGACAAGTATAACAAGAAAAAACAGGATATATCAAAAGCTAGGCAAACTTATTCATGTTCACTTGCACCACCTCTAAGGACTAGAACAAGCACAATCAAACCCCAACAAAGTTTCCGCAATTGCTAGTACACAAGTGCCCAAAAAACGCACCAATCCGTCTCATGCTGTACAAAATGCCTTTCTAGTTTCTCCACAGAGGACAAAATGCCAGCAGATATGGGAGAGAATCCTTTTCTCCACAGTTGAAACTGTAAACTTGAATATACTTTGAAAATGACATGATCTTCAAGCCAATGCAAGTAAGAAGAAGAAGCAACAAACAAACTACAGCTGCTGATTAAGCCATGGATCTCTAGGAGATCCATCTGGGGCAACCAAATAAGCAGAAACCGAAGAAACCTTTCCTTTCAACCACGACGTGCTACGAGTGAGTCCACGCAGCATCCAGCTACTGCTCTGAGTTTCCTCTTTCACCGCTTGCACGCTTTTCGCTTCCTCCTCCACAAGCATATCAATCCACCTCTGAACCATGAAGACCTTAATAGCCTCAACTCCTTGGCCCACAACCTCGGCCGGGGGTATCACGATAGGGTTTTGCTCCAAATTGAGCTTAATTAGGCTATCTAACCTACCGAAAGAGTCGGGGAGTTGATGGATCTGGTTGTTGCTTATGTCCAGCTCTTTAAGGTTTATCAGCTCGCCTAATGTTTCGGGGAGTTCTTGTAAGTCGCTGAAGTTGCCACTGAGGTTGAGTGTTTCGAGGTTTGTTAGGTTGCCAATTGAGAGAGGGAGGCCTCTGAGCTCGTTGAAGTGGACGTCTAGCTGTTGGAGGGATTTCATGCCTCCAACAGATGTGGGGAGGCCTTGAAGCTTGTTGTATTGGACTGAGAGCCTTCTGAGGTTTATCATTTCGTCGCCAAGATGTGTTGGCAAGTAGGCAAGGTTGTTGAAACTTGCATCCAACTCCTCCAGGGATCTAGAAAAATTATTGATCGTTATTCACAAAATATTAGAACCCTAAAACTGAAAATAAACAAATTTGAAGGATCCCCAAGTGTAATAATCCATTTCATTCTTCAGGTCAGATCAATATAGCTAACTCCTAAAACTAAATAAAAAGTAATTCGGATTATAGAGAGCATAATGGAGAGAATGGGGGAAATGGGAAAGTGGGGAAGTGCATAAAACCTAGGAAGTGAGACTGGAAATTAAAGAAACTACAGCTATAAAATGAAGAAATGAGAATAATTAAAACAAGTAAAATAGATAATATGGGTTTGTATCACAAAGATGTCATGGAAAGTGAGTAATGCTAACTGATGTAAAGGTTACCTGCAGTGGCAAATGCTATCAGGTAGGGAATTTAGCTTGTTCCCAGAGACATTTAGAATCTTCAAGTTAGTTAATAGCCCAATGGAATCAGGCAATGATTCCAAGAGATTGGAAGACAGATTTAGCTCCTCAAGACTTCCTAGGCCAGCAATAGAGTCTGGTACCACCTGCTTGTCCCAAAGGCATCAAGATTTAAAAGATTACATGGAAGAACTGACTTATAAGGAATGCACAGAAATGCTAGTGCTAGTACAAGGATCATATATACAATGATAAATTTAGAAATATGTATGTAGACAATTATAACCTTTAAACAGCAAGATACCCATCTAACGTGCTTTCATGACTTTCACTAGACAGCTCAACATAAATCTAGGAGAGGCAAACCAGACCAAAATTGTAGTTCGTGAAACCTCCAATGCAACATGAATGTTCACATTGGTTTTATAGAGAACTTACATTTCTGCTTCACATTTTGAGTCACTTAATCATTAGTAATTTGACCCAAACACAATGATGTGAAGCCACATTATCAAGACAGATAAAAATAGAAGCAAGAGATGAATATAAAAAGGACATCATCTCAAGTTATTTGATATATATTTGTCGGTTTGAGAGAGAATCTTCAGTTCTTCACTAAAAAAGATATGGTATATTACAAAATTATAGCTAATCTATTTGCTGAGGTATAAATATAAAACCATACAAGAGGTAACCAAGCAAGTAAATATGATACATAATACATGCTATTAACAAAATATTACAGTGATTAACAGAAGAAAGACAAGTTCAGTGAATGATGCAATCGTTTGTTGACAGATGCTGAAAAAAGAATGTGATTCATGCACCAAAATGTGAAAATTAGTGTGCCGCGTTAATTTTTTATGGAAAGCGCTTAATAAGGTTTCATTACATGGCTGTCACAATATCATAAACAAGTGACTCACAGAAGAAGTACATGAAGCCACAATTGAAGGTTCATCCCACATCAAGTAAAAATGGAGCTCACAGAGTGTACTAAAATAAATATCTTGATCATGCCATTATGCATGGAAATAAATTTTCCCCAAGAACATATATAATGAGCAAGAAAAAGAAAGAAAAAGAATTGGGAACATAAAAGATGATTGTATGACTGGATAAAGAGGCTCATTCATAAGCAAACGGATCAATTTGTACTAGTAATAAACTCTCCAACTCACATCACAACCAAATCTTGAACCTGATTGCAACATAGAAACTTACTTTCTCCATAGTTGCAATTAAAACTACAATCATATAACTGATGCCAATGCACCAACGATTAATAACCAACTGATTGCAGCATAGCATATCTAGTGACTAGTCTACATCCAGAACCATTTCAACAAGTAAAGACTAAAGAAATCTGATAAGTTAACAATTGACTAAAGTTAGGCCATAAAATGTAGATCACAAAGAAACGCAAAATCTATAAAGAAACTTTCAAGATTAGGACCGTTCCAGTACAAATTCTTGCCTCGAAAAAAAGTAGTTCAAGATTAGCACCTACTTGAACTGAATGTTTTTCCATATCAAGCACAAGCACAAACAGCAATGATCAGAATCGAAAGCATCCCAATCTTTTTCCAAAAAAAACGGATCAAGATCGTAAAATACACAAAGCAGAAGCAAAGTCAAAGAATCGAACCTGCAGCAAGTTGTTCGACAGATTGAGCACAACAAGACCCCGAACCTTCCCAAACGCTTCAGGAAGAAACCTCAATCTCCTCCCTGACAAATCCACACGGTTAATTTCCCCACCGGCTGCATCCTGCTGCAAAATTCCAATAACATCCTCATTGACCTCCTCGCTCGGCCCCTCATCCGCGCTGCCTTCATCCACTGCCACCCCCTTTCCCGCCCTATCCACCGCCCTGGTTGCCGCCTCATCGTAAATCCTCATCAGCCTGCTCTCCGCATCCTTCAGCAGCTTCGCATACTCCGAATGCATCTCCTCCAACTGTATAATCGCCTTGTACATCGCCTTCTCCTTCTCCGCCGCTTCCGTCCTCTCCTTCCTCCTATCCATGAGGTGCGAGTCCCAATCGTCGAGAGACACCTCAGGCGGTCGCCGCGACAGCGACATCTCCTCAAGCTGCAGCGCGAGCTTGGAGTCGACCTCCTTCATCTTCTCCTTCGCTTTGTCGACGGTCTCGTGGTCGGGACGATCGCCGAGCGCCTCGAGCACCGACCGCGTCTGCGAGATCTCCGTCACCGCCTTGGCCATCTCCGCGATCACCTTCGGGTCCTTCAGATACGGCATCTGCTCCACCAGCGGGTCAACGAAGGGGACTTCATCGGACTCCGACGGCGGTGGCTGCTCGATGTCGAAATCGGATTCCGGTTGGTCATTTTTGGATCTGAGCGAGGTTATACGCGAGAGTACGAAGTTCAGAACCGGATAGGTTGTTGGATTCGGATCCATTTCGCAGATCAAGCAGATTGAATGAAGGAAGATTGGGAGAGAGTGACTGAGAGCTGGTAAACTGGTAACTGAAAAGGTAAGAAGCTAGGGTTGGACAGTGGATTTTGATAACGATGACGATGAGAGCAATATTGCGACGGAATAATGCCAATCGCCGTTGTTTATTTTATTTCAATAACAAAAAAAATAAGGAAAAAAAATTGTATTTAAGGACCCTTAACTTACTCTTATTGTATTTTATTACCCTTGATATTTTTTTCTACAAAAAATCACCCCATATTTAAAACAATTTAACATTTAACCACCTCTGACATGAAATATTATTGTTCCTCTTCCTCCAAGCACCTATTTGCATTATTGTAAGCGACATCAACTAAACACCTTACTTGCAACTCTGTCCGCACCATGTCTTCCAACGAAGCGACGTCGTTAGAAGTCGTATGGCCACCATCAACCTCTCAGGAAGTCCCTCGGAGCTCGCAAAATGGGACTCTTTGGAACTTGGAAGGGGTTTTGAATCATCTACTGAGAAGAGATTGTGGTTTCCGAGGTTGACGTTTTCGACGTAGAACAGATGATGTCGTTTTCCTCGAAAGCAACGGTCGGAGAAGACGGAGAAGGATGATAGAGTGTCGGCGGAATTTCCTCACGAGGGAGGCGGGATTCTGTGATTTGCATGACTAACTACTAAATGACTTTGTATGTCAAAAGGTGGTTAAATATCAGTAAATATAAATAAAGGATGATTTTTCGTAGAAAAATATAAAAGGTGATTAAATGTAATAAGTATAAAATAAGAGGAGGTTAAATTCAATTTTCCGGTAAAGAAAAAAGGATAAGGTGGAACGATAAATAAGGAATATAAAAAGATGTTAATAGAAAAACAAAATATTCAGCCTTTGAGGTGTCTGGAAAGTCAGAAATCACGATTCACGTATACCACTATACCAGACGTGATGCTCTTGTTCTATTTCTTATTTGCATAGGTGGCATCATTATTAATACAACAAGGATGGAAGGGATTAATTTTGGTCTTAATTTTATGAAGATTGTGATTCAACTGTTTACACCCTAAGTCAATTTTACCTCAAAAGAAAGTTATGATCAAGACTGATATTATACTTATATGATGATACCCATACTTATACGAAGATCGATGTGTATTGGGCCCAGTGACTTAATTGGATCGGGCTTCTTATTTTATGCGATAAGCCCGTTCAGAAATATGGAATTAGCCGGCTAATGTCAATTTCGGTTGGAGTGATATTCATAAGAAACCATTATTAGTTGGAGGCTCGTAATAATTAATCCTTCTTGTAAATGTCATAAATTCATAATTAATCCTTCTTGGTTTGTTGGGAAGCCCAAAAGCCATACTCCTTCCTAAACAAAATATTTGTCGTTTTAGAACATTTTACACTTAAGTAGCAATAAATACAGGGCATAATTGTAAAGTAGATGACAAAAATTTTAAATGACAAACATCTTGTAACAAAAAAATAAGGTTAAAATGACAAATATTATGTAACGGAGGAGGGAGTATGTTCTTTGGTAGACCAACAAATATGTTTCCAAAGTTCCAAATATACGAATACTTACGTAATATTATTCCTAAGACCTTGTACTATACCTGGTCTAGTTCCATTGGAATTGGGAAACCTGAAGACCGGTACGGAATCAAGACGGTACCGGTTTCACCATCCAAAATGCCAGAGTTCTCGACTGGACCATTTTATGTTGTTATTGTTGGTTCTGGAACCGAAATTGGAAGGAACCGGCCTCGAAATATGTCGGAAGGAACCGGACCCAGCTCCGATTATAATTCTAGTTTCAGGTTTCGAAGGAACCGGACCCAACTCTACCTTGTACAACCTTGATATTTGTTCCTCGCTTCCCTGATCTTTTCATCAACGAAACATTCTCCAATTCAACATTCAAATTTAAAAAACCAAAAGATGGACAAAAAACTATCTAGCATTAAAGTATTAGCCCCGGTTACAAACATCTATAGCACAAAAGATCAAAGGTTTCATACAAGAGCGTGGATGTGCATGCTATTCTATCATTCAGATTGTGGTTGCTGTGAAGAACTGCATTGTTTCAAAGAATGTACATATACAATATACATATGGTAGATATGAAAGTGAACATATGTAATTCTTCAGATATAAAAAATCCATGACAATTAAATTCAGCATATGATTTACAAATATCGGTATCGGATATGAGATATCATTCATATCTCATATTTCATATCTCTCATATCTTTTTTTTTTGGTATATCAACTATCATATATTTGGCCTTGTTTTGATATCAAGATATGGCCCGATATCCATATATATACTGTCTTACCAAACACAAGATATGACCCGATGCCGATATCTAAATCCATATACCTCATACCAAACACAAGATATGACCCGATATCGATATCTGATATCAATATATCAATACCAAACGGGCCCTAAGACCTCTGGCCTGTTTTCGACAAAAAAAAAACCATATGATTTACAAACAGTTATGGATATGCATATTTGCATTGAAATCGGCATTATACTGCAACATAATATGGAGTACATTGTAATGCGCAATTTAAATGGGTTTTAATTAAACCACTAACAATAAATATTTAGCATGTATATTGTCAATCATCCCTTATTGTATTTTATGTTTCAAAATATCTGAAATCATTTCCATCAAGCATAACTAATAGTCTAAATAATACTAAAGTTTTTTTTTTGGTCGAAAAATACTAAAATTTAATGTACTTGCCATAATTTATGCCTATAAGTTTATATTGGACATTTGAGTATTTAAAAGACAAAGAGAAGTCATTTTATTACCATATAAAACTGTCTATTAATAATGATTTTTCTATAAGGGTATATTATAACAAGTTAATTTCAAAAGATTTTTTAAATATTTTATTAATTAAGATATCAATATACTATAACTAAAGTCGAATCCTTCTATCCTACGTGTCGTTCATTTAAGTATGCCACATAGGAAAATTTATTTGACGAATTACTCTTACCCTTCACATTTGTAGATTACTAGCAAGTGGCCCCGTGCGCTGCACGGGGGCGTGTTTCCCTGGGAGTGCAGTAAGTGCTTCATGGTGGGTGTAATCACACTTGCAACAACTTTGAATCATCAAAACTGTATGGTTATTGTACACTTATACATGTTTCTTAGAATAATAAACACATTAAAATACAGAATAACCAAATTAGCCAAAATGTCTGGATGCATAACATGTGAAACCTAAGCTTCTATTACCCAACAAAGTCCTAACTCCTAGAGGTAAATGAACTGCGTACATTCACTTGCCTCTAAAGACAATTATGTTAACTTTGAATCATCAAAACTGTATGGTTATTGTACACTTATACATGTTTCTTAGAATAATAAACACATTAAAATACAGAATAACCAAATTAGCCAAAATGTCTGGATGCATAACATGTGAAACCTAAGCTTCTATTACCCAACAAAGTCCTAACTCCTAGAGGTAAATGAACTGCGTACATTCACTTGCCTCTAAAGACAATTATGTTAATAACAAAGGTCTCCTTGTGGCTGCATCATTGCGTTAGACATCAGTCAACAAAGGTAAGTTAGAGACTCTTCTAGTGTCGTACTGTCGTGTCTCCCTTGGCAATTGCCAAGTCATCAAGCAATAGCTTCATTCATTAGTGTTGTTGCTTGTCTGTGGGAAATCTCTTGGTATCCCTGCATAATCAACACTTCTCCTATAGGCACAAAAACATGAAATCATATAGTGTAGATGTCTCATTATAGATAGGCAGCAGCAGAACCAATATAAGCAAATCAAGTCATGCAAATAGATTTCTTGACACAATTAAAATTTGGACTTGATAAAATAAGCCTTTGCAATATGCACACAAGATGCAACAGACCATGCTTAATCTAAAGTAAAAAGATTTTGTCCATAGTTATTTATATGGATGTCAATTCTTAAAAAGGATTTAATCCATAGTTATTTATATGAATTGACTTCAAAAGGCAAATGGCAGGATATTATGAGACTCTTTTTTGAGTTTTAAATAAAAAGGCAAGATCTCAAAAAGAGAACATAAAATATAAAGATAGCTTCAATAATTGATTACTGGTTTTGCAAGATCTCAAAAAGAGAACATAAAATATAAAGATAGCTTCAATAATTGATTACTGGTTTTATCTTCATTGTGAGTAAAACCTTTCATGCTTTTGCAAACTTGATTTCAGCTCTCTTCATTGAAAAACAAAAGCTGGAGTTTCAGTTATACCAACAATAAAGAAATGCTGATATTACAAAATATAGTGCATTAGGGGAGTTCTTGGATAAAAATTGTAATTTAATATAGCACAATTGAAGAAAGCCAAGATACCTGATTTGTGGATTTGCACAACATAGCAATTTATATGGTTGTAGTCCTCTTGTCTCCAGCTAAAAGTCAGAAGTTTGTTCCAACCTTTCTTAGCATCTCAATTATTTCAGACATGCTATGCTGAAACTGAAAAATTGGGTAAAATTCAATGGGGTTAGGGATTCAATTGTTTCAGGCAAGATAATTTATATTACACCAATAAAAGGCACACAAAAGGCTCTACTAATAAAAGATTGAAATCGATATAAGGTAAATTTTGTCAGTTGTAAAAGTAGAAGGTTTGTTAGGTTATGTGTTTGACTAAGATCTCTACCTATGGATAGTCAACAACTTGTGTAGGACTACTGATCTTTGAAGCAAGCAATACCTCTTCAGTGCAATTTAAATTTTCTATGTCATCTAAAAGATTCCTTAACAAGTTCATGGCAGCTGAATCCTTGCCTTGACCATGAAGACAAAGGGCCATTGTAAGACTTCTCTCTTTCCTCTGTATGATCTCAGGAGACAACTCTTTCATAATTACAACACACAATTACAACTATTCTATTGAAGTTTAAAACCTGTGATTAAGAACGCATGTATAATTTAAGTAAAACACAAATTAAAAAGAGAAAATAAAATAAAGAAAGAATCTTAAAAAAGTGGATTCGAGTGATTAAATATAAGACGCTGAAAAGTTTATGATTTTATCTCACGAAAGGTGACAACAAATAATTACACAACAGAACATGAACTGCTTCACATTGCAGCGTGTAATTTGTAAGCAGCATAATGAAAACCATGGAAAAGCTAATATGGAATCACAAATTAGAAGGGAAATTGGTAATGTAAAGCATAAATCAGTCATGGTAAAATTAAGTAAATGTAATAAGAACATGATCTCTCAAGGATGTAATAAGTGCCACATCTAGGTAAATATAAAACCAGAAAAAATCAAGGCTAACATCAGTGATCCCAAGCAAAGAATTTTTTAGTTTTGGTTCATTTCTGATCATTTTAAAGTTTTGGCTATGCATCCCCAAACTTATCTTAGTCAAATTTAGACAATTTTTGGAATGCAAGAAAGACACCATAATTCTTACTTGAAACATCAGTATACAATTTTAATCATTTCTCAAGATCAACTGAAGCATATACTTATTGCTCTTTCTTTCAAAATCCTATCTACTCACCAGAACATCCATAAAGATTAAATTTTTATACATTTGAATAGTAAGCATAATTATTGTGGAATCTCATGATCCTGCAAAGATCAAACTTACCAGTCCCAACATACAGAGCACACAATGCATAAAAATCCAAAGGCTGACCCTGCAAAGAAAAAAAAACATGTTTATAATTTGGACAACTAAATCAGAGAAGAATTTTGTGCATGAAACCGAGGTATCGACGGATTGATGGACTTCATTTTAAGAGTAATAGAATAAATACATGTGACAATGTAACATATTAGATAAATATGTACTTAATAAGTTTTTTAATAAAATTGGAGAATATATGTTAAAAGGGCAGATTAAAATTATTCAGGAACCTCAATTTTTTTGTACTGTGTGTTTATCAAATGTCTCCACGCCAGATAGGTGGCACTATGAATTTGAACACTCGGTTTTATAGCCTACTTGAAAGCAATTACTGATTTAGAGCTTTAATTATCCCCCATTGTACATAATTAATGGCTGACAGTGTTGGGCTTAGTAAATTACGGGAATTGCTTCTTTTGTGAGGGTCATATATACTGAAGTTGTTTCGATGAATATACTCAGACCTCAAACAAAACAGTAACTAACCAACTTCATTGATTCAGATTATAAATTTCAACTAAGTATTTCTAATCTTGATTGAACAAAACTATTCCCAGCATCATGAGCCTATCCACCTATGCATCAGAAACAAACAATTGTATCAATCAGTATCATACATGACTAATAACTATCACTTGGATTTACCATCTCAAAGTTTGGAAATAAAGTCATTAGAAAATGTTGATATAAAAAAAAGCAACAAGGAAGATAAATAGAACTTGTCAACTAAGAGAATGTGTAGGCATACTCTTGCTATATTAGGACTTACCCATAAACCTGCCAATTCTAGAACATTTGTTTATAGAAAACTCACTTCTTTCCCTCATGAAAAATTGGGCCAAACAAATAAAAAGCTTGCATACAATTCAGAAAAGGTGATTAATTTACCACCCATAAACCTTGTTCCCAAAGCTCCATGGATTAGAGCATTCCAATATGCTTAATTGATAGTGAATTATCTAATTCAAAGAACACTAATTAAGAGTACCATTTGCAATCTGGAAAGGAATAGTTTATATAACACTTCATCATTGTTTGTTTAAATAGGCCCATAGAAAAAAAAAAAGTTGAATATCCCAACTCATTTGATCTAAGACATAATGAGTATGTGCTATGGAAAAAAAAATTAATACAATGTTGGAGAAAAGGAAAGGGAGTAGCTATTTTGAATTACCCACAAAAACAAGGGCTATTGTACCAGAGATTGTGCTTCAAATCCCCAACATAGAACACGAATCAATCACCCAAAGAAACTGAGATTAAGGAGAAATTGAAAGCCCTAACCTTCGTGATTTGTCGACCATTACCAGAAACGCAATCCCGCCCCCTCTACAGAGCCATTTCTTCTTCAACCAATTCGTATACGCCTCCATCCCAGACCTCTCGCTGACAACCAACCTTCTCCAATCGGCAAGGAAAAGAATACGAAAGGCAACTGAAAAAAGCAAACAAAATATCACCTAATTATAACAGCATAGAGCCTGAAGGCCAAATCTAATCCTGAAACATTGGAAAAAAAATATCCATAAACTGGAAACCCTAAATGGACCTAAATTTAATTGAACGCAAAAGGGGAGCCTAGATTCAGAAAACAAAAACCATGAACACATAGGGATAAGAAGTGACGTTGGCAGGTGGGGGCGCGGGGGCGGTCACCCCCACCAGCGGCCGGGAATTTCCAGCCAGGCGCCAACGCCAAAAAACAAATGAAAATCTGGATCTTTCTCAATTAAGATATAAGAACCACGGTTGACCTAAATACAATAGGAAACGAAATTCAATTGAGAACAACAAGTTCAAACCGATCTTGGAGACGAATTTGTAGACTGACGAGGCAGAGAAGAAATGCCAGCGGCGAAGAGAATTCGAATTCTTTCTCCCGAGGTCGTCGTTCCGTCCTGATCTCTTTCTGTTGTTTATCAGTTCAATGAACCTGGTAAATGGCAGTTCTGTAAATATATTCAAATGGCATGGTTTTTGTGGATATGCACTGTTTTTTACAATTTTATCAAGTTAATTTATTTACAATTATTCCACATATAAAATTTCCGTAATCATGTTTGATATCTTGATAAAATTTAACTATTTGAAATTAACTTAACACTAAAATAAAATAGTGATAATATTTTAGAATATCTTTTAAAAAATAATTCATTCACAATTTTTTTGCATATATAAAATTGTCTTAGTCATGTCTAATATTTTAAAAAGATTAGCATTTAAAATTGGTTTAACACTATAAAAAAACTAAATTAATATTTTAGAATAATTTTTAAAAAAATTTCAAATAATTTTTTCTTAATTTCTTGTACACTACAAAAATACTTTTAAAATTTAACTTATTGTCGTGCATGACATGACAGGTTTAAATGTTTTATTAATTAAGATATATATAATTATTTACATAATTTAATAATTTGATTTAGGGTTTTCGTTTTCAAATTAATTTGCTTATAATATACTTTTTTCGACACAATATAGCAAAATTGTGTTAATAAAATAAATAAATTTTTTTTTTTAAATTATAAGTGTTTCTATAAACCATACTTAAGTTATATAGGGTTTGATTAAGAAAAATGAATTCATAGAAATATTTATAACCGCTTAATTTCACAACTAAAATTTCCAATTTATTAACTTGTGAAATTACAAACATATCCTTTCTTCTAGTTTAAGTTGTTAGTGTAAGATTGTGCCGTCTTGCCAAATATATAACCACTTTCCGCTTACGCAAGACTAGTTTGGAACAACAATTTCAACGAGTACGAATTCAAACAAACAAACAAAAACCTAAATTTTAGTTTGGTTGTATAGTTTCCGCTTACGCAAGATTGCGCAAGACTAGTTTGGTTGTATAATTTCGCGGGTATAATATAGAAGGTTCGAAGATTGAAGAACTATGAACAATTAGTCATGAAAACAAACAAAAATTAACATAAAACCTAAATTGTTCCTAATTCTTCGATCTTTCTTCCTACTCTATCATAAAACCTAAATTTTTAAAAAAAACCCGGCAATTTACCGATAATTTTTATTGTATTTCTTCCTCCTCCATCACTTCCTTGAAGAAAGATTCTGGTCTTGAGATCTTCTGGTCTTAATTATATTATGACTTATCTTCTGGTCTTGAGTTCTTCTGGTCTTAATTATATTATGACTTGTGGATCCAATTTTGCTATCTAGCTATTGACTCTAGCTGTTGAAACCCGAAACCAGTCGGTTTATACCGCGCTATTGTCTCACTCGGAGATCAAGGATATCGAATCTAGTTATAAGAAAAAAATCCTAACCCAGAGAGGTTTTTCGATCCTTTAATTCGTATTGCCACCTTACTATTTTGGGATGCGTTGCAATTTACCCATGGGATAAAAATGCATGACATTACGTGGATTTGCACAAACACAAGCATGTTGTTTGGCCATCTTGCATTTCCGATTCTTGTATTGGGTCAAGATACCCTTTAATTCATATTTTGTACTTGGACCAATTTTAGGCTTATTGGGCCCAATCCATGGGATAATCTGCTCATTAACAAAAGCATACTCATACATTTATATATTCATGCAATTAAAATCTTTTGATAGGTCTTTTGCCTGAGATTAATTATATAGCACTTATAGAATATGCGTGGAAACCCACGAGCATGCAATTCAAAGCCATCTTGCGAGTTGCGCCTATATATCGCTTTTAAACGCGTATAGCCCACATTACGTTATTTTGCGGTTATTTTGCACACCATTATACGCAACATCGAACCCGTCAAACCCTTTTTAAGCTAAGAAAAATCCACAATAGACTTAGCTTCAATTATTTATTTCAAAAATATGCCCTCATCATATATTATTTTAAAAATTACACCTTTTTATTTTAAAATGCTTAACTATCCCTAATTAATAGACCCCTCATTAGTAGACCCCTCATCCAATCTCCCAAGATGAGCAAAACCTCTACTGATCAAGTCCGGCCTCGCATAGAAGCGCCGCCCTTGATCATCTCTCATGCCCATCCTTGGCGTCTTCTACTACCTCGGCCTGCACTGTCTTCACGCCATCTCATCCTCGATCAATCAAGAGTTAGAGCATGTGCTATGAAGGGGATTATCAATCCCCTCTTCCTTTTTTTACCCATTTTTTATTCAAAATGAGGATCCTCTTGGATGTGGGTTGGGAGAGAGGATCCTCTCTTGCAAGAGAAATGGGGAGAAATCCTCTATGGGTAGAGGAATGTGCACATTGGCTTTTGTGCATTCCTCTCCATATTCACCAATCAAAATTTGACATGTGTCTCTTATCTATCAACTACATTCATTTATTTTCATTACAATTTAGCATTAACAAATTACAAATAAAAATAATTTGAAGATGATATTTTAAAAAAATAAAAATAAAAAAAATAATTCTTGCAATTTTTTTTGTCTATAAATTGAACCTAATATTGCATATCTTTTTCATCTATCAACTACCATCATTTATTTTATTACAATTAAGCATTAATAAATTACAAAACAATAATATTAAAAATATGACATTTAGAAAAAAATTCCTACAACTTTTTTTGTCTATAAATTGAACCTAATATTGCATACATTTTGCATCTCATCCTATCTTGCTATCTTCCTCCCTCATCCTCCCCATGGATAATCATGATCCAACTAACCCAAACTTGCAAAATAATTCAAAATCCCAATTTCCTACTCCCTCTTTTGATCCAAATCTTCTTGATAATCCTCAAATTCAAGCTATGCTACATATGTTTACTAACCAATCAAGACCAATTAATCAAAATTGCTTCCAAGCTCCACCACAAATCCATACGACTCTAAAGAAGATTTATGGCTAGAAGGGAGGAGGTTAGAAATAAAGAAATGCATACGACTCTAAAGAACGACTTGGTCGATCACATTTGGGAGAAGTTTAAGGATTTGGCATCGGATTCGGATTGTGATTAAATTTTTATGACAATAATGTTGTTATTTATGCTTAATGTTTTCATTTTACATCTTATTTTATGTTGTTGTTTGTATTATCTTAATGTTAATCAAGATTTAATTATTAGTAGTAATCAATTTATATTGTTATAAGTAATATATATTTTTATTGAATGTTAAATTATTTTTATTGAATGTTAAATTAATTTATTAATTAATTAAAATCATAAGGAGTGAATAAATCATAAATTGATAATATGAATATGTGATAAGATATATGTATAAAAAATTAGAAGAGAGGAGAAGAAATGATTCTCATTGTTGTGGGTAAATATAGAGAAAGAGGAAAAGGAAGAGGAAAGAGTGGGGTAAAATATAGGGTAGGTGATGTGTCAAAAGGAGGTAAGGAGAGAGAAAGTGAAGAGGGGATTGATAATCTCCTTCATAGCACATGCTCTTATATTAGTAATTTTAAACTTCCATTAATTAAGGTTTAGTGTAAATTAGGTTCGTACTTTTACATAGGTTATTCATCAATAGTTTTTTTTTCTCTTCCGAAAGTGGGCTAAGCCCTTTTATTCATAGAAAACAACTTAAATAGTACTAGAAACAATGTCCATTTCCACAAGCCTAATTAACTCAGGGGGAGTCTCATCAATCATGTGCAGCTCTTCTTCAAGATCATTACTCTTCTTTGTCAACCAGTCTGCCACCGGGTTGTCCATCCTACTGATGTGTGAGACTCTAATGAGCAAATGATGTTCGAAGACCAGCTTCCTGCATTTGTGGATCAGATTCATCTCAGCGTTCGCGGTCACCGAAGGCACGGTTGCTTGCATCATCTTTACTACTTCAGTACTATCGAGTTCCACCAACAACCGTTCAATTCCCATATCCTTAGTGTAACACCCCGGTGGTTTATAAGAAATTGAGGTGCTACCCATGTCAACAAGAGCTCTTCCTTTTCTGAGTTCGAGTGAGGACAAAGAACTCAGAAGTTAAGCGTGCAAGGGCGAGAGTAGTACCAGGATGGGTGACCTCCTGGGAAGTTCTCGGGTTGACATGGGATAGCGCTTCTTTGGCCTCGGGCCTTACAAATGGTATCAGAGCCGACTCTAGGTTACGAGTGCACTTGGCCCGGAGGGCGGTGACTCGACCTAGAGGGCGGTGCTTGGGCCTTGACGAGGACGTCAAGAGTTTAAGTGGGGGAGATTGTAACACCCCGGTGGTTTATAAGAAATTGAGGTGCTACTCATGTCAACAAGAGCTCTTCCTTTTCTGAGTTCGAGTGAGGACAAAGAACTCAGAAGTTAAGCGTGCAAGGGCGAGAGTAGTACCAGGATGGGTGACCTCCTGGGAAGTTCTCGGGTTGACATGGGATAGCGCTTCTTTGGCCTCGGGCCTTACACTTTACCCCTCCCTCTCCAAGAATTTCATTATTGATGCTTCTTTTTCTACAATTTGAGGGTTGTATTATAATTTTTGCTTAGTAGTGAATGAAATTATGATATGATAATGTAAAAATGAAAGACTTATATAGTGAGAAAGGAAGTGGAATAAAAAAGGTTAGATTTTTAATTTGATCTTATCTTTTTTTTTTGGAATACCAAAGGTTGATCTTATCTTCTTTTATATTTATATTTATTTGTGATACTAATTATTATAATTGAATGACTTTAAATTCATATTGTAATGCCAAAGGTTGTGTGTAATACCAAAAGTTGCTACACGAATGATGTAATATCAAATGTTAATGCTACTTCTGTTATTTTTGTGTGTAATATCAAATATTGTAAGAATTAGTATTTTAAGTTAAGATGATTTATTAGATTTATATTTGCGTTTCATTATTTCTTTAATAATTTTGAATAAAACAATATCTTAATATTAAAATATAATTTATATAATATCATTTGATAAAACAAAATTTTATTTGAGAAATGAAAAAATTCTTATCTGTTTATTTACATATGACGATTATTAATTAAGTAATAAATAAACAGAATAAAAATTCTTATTTATATTTTTTTTCTTATAGTTGTACTATTTATTGCAAAATGTAACATTTCAAATAGAATGTAAAAAACTTATTTTTCTTGATAATGTAATTATTAAAATACCTAAACATAATAATAATTGTACATTGATTGAAAAAATACAACTTTACATATATAAAGGAAAAGGATTTAGATAATTATATGAAATTTAAGTAGAAGATATATGTACATAAGTTTATACATAATTATTATTAAATTAAAATTAAATATAGGTTATTAGGCCAATTAAATGGGTCATTAATTACCCAAAATTTTTGTATTTTATAGTATATATAGATTAGTTGTTAAGTACTCCGTAGAAGATATGCTAAAGATCTTAAAATATAATTTTTAATAAAAGTTGTAGATTACATTCTATTTTAAGGATCTTATTCATCGCCCCTGGGGTGACGAATAGCAAAACCCTTTTAATAAAGGGGTGATTGGTGCAACGTGTTGACATAAATTTCTACTGTTTTATTTATTATCTAGTACTAGTATGTATTCACGTACCTTGTACGGATTTTGCTTAAACAAAATATTAATAATAGTATTTTCCAAATACATGAATTATCTAGGAACAAGTAATCATGATTTTAAGGCGCAAATTAAATTTTAATTTGTATATAACTAAGATAAACTTAAAGGCTTTTTAGAATCTAGAACTCTTTTTTATAGAACTTTTCTAGAATTTAGAACTTTTTATTATTATTAATATTAAAATTGAATAATACTGAAAAAATAAATTAAATCAAGTTATCTTAAATAAATTATGTGACGAAGACTTCATTTTAACATAATGAATAATAAAGTACACAAGTTGTGCCTTGAAATTTCCGTCTCTTTTCCTTCAACTCAAGCCACATTCTTCTTGCGGTTTCACAATGAATCACACTACTTGAAATCTCTTTGGAAATGGATCCAAAAGAAGCCATGTCTTGACTAAAACATTACATCTCTCCCATTGTGACGCCTCCGTCGGTTTGTCTAGAGGTTTCGTTAGAGTTCCATATCTATGAAACCCTTCTTGTTTTTGATTGTGAGAGCCATGGTCATGAATTGTTGCCATGTAGTGTAGTTATCCTCCATCAAGTGCACCGAAACTAGAATAGTGCCCGGTTCATGTAACACCCCGTCTTTCGACGAGGCGCTACTAGGGAATAGACCTTACCAGGTACTATTATTTAGGTTGACAACTACACTGTAGGACCTTACAACTCGGGCACGACGAGAAAAACGTAATAAAACATCCAACCTTTATTTAATGAAAACTTAGAAAACGTAATAATGCATGAATCCCCAAAATCATAAATATTCAAATACGTCACTACGCCTACTGAAACTGAACTTATCCGAACAAAATAATAATAACCAAAGCATAGTACTAGCTCTGTCTAACAAATATTAAAATCAACATCCAACTAATATAAATAAATTAATATAGCCAATCCCACTATGACACGCGCTCTTTACCGCTCCGGCCCGCCATCTTGCCTCGGTTCCTGCACGGCTCCCTGATTCATACCTAGAACTGAAAAATATTCCCCGAAGGGTCAGCGTCTAATCTACCAAGCTAGAAAGAATACGGAAATTGTAGACGTTTTGAAATCAGTTATCTAAAGTCAGCATACAAATCCACAACCGCAATCATAACTCTAAAGGCCAATACCTAAATTAGTTATATCAGTCACACAAGTCACATACGCATTTACGATCACAATCACACATCAATGCAATTCTTCCTTTGTCCACAATCCGTCTTCCAAGGCGCTCATCACCGCGCCGAGTGTAGAGGCAGGCCCTCTCACTCCACTTCCCAATCTCCCTTCTAACTCCGGGCTAAGCCTCCACTGGAGCGCTTGCCAAAAACACACAGAAAATAATTTTCGTTTGAAGGGGTAGGATTTTCCCAGTCCCACGGGTCAAAGTAGCCAACTCTTCCTCAACACCAGCTACAATGGGCCGTGTCGGAAACGGTACCAACACAGAGAAAACGTACCAAAAGAATTTCCGATAAAACACATTTAAAATCATTAACGCACACAACACACAAGGAGTTCAAAACAATTTAAAAGGTATTCGGGACTAGTTCCCAAAACCCGTCCTACAATATCGATACGCAGTCTAACAAGGGAGAAAAGAACCGAGCAAGTCGAAAAACGACTTACCTTAAACGGAGGATTTCCTGGTCACTACGGATAGCTAGAACTCGAACGAGAGAGATATCCTAAACAAATCAACAAGTATAATTAAATAAACCCATAGCTCGTTCTTTACAAGACTAGCTAACTGGTAACAACAATTAACTACTAGCCTGACTTAGTCTCACACGAAATAAAACACCAACCCAAAAATAATTCAATTGATAGCAAACTTAGATCCTCCCAATTATACACTTAATCAACCCCGCAATTAATTCCCACTAGCTAGATTGAAGACCCACTCACTAAAAGGATTTTCACAATCTAAGCTTCACCATTAACCGAATTAAGAATTCCACTCCTAAACCCGTTTGAGGGAACAATTCACACTTGACTGCATTCTAAAATTACGACCATTAAAATTTACTAATTAATCCTACAACTAAGTACTAACACCACCCCACCTGTAAAACAACTGAACTAGATCGCCCTCACACGTACACCTGAAAACAGATAGGCGAGCACCCGATGGACAACCCCTCTATCCCCTGTTCCGACCCGCCTCAACACAACACATTCCCGCAATCTTTTTCGGCCATGAGGCCATCTCGGTGACTCACCCCCCACCCCCCCCCCCACCCCCACCCCCACCCCCACGACAGCACAAGACCAGAAGCAAAGAAACAAGACAGAACAGGGCTGACGGTAAACAACCGGTGAAGCGACGACGGACTTACCGGTGATGCCGTCTGGAACAAGTATTCATTGAGAGATTGTTCGTCAACACGATCGGAACCGTCACGCACGCCGGACCGAAGCAACGTTCAAAGGGTATATGATCTCGGTGGTGGCGGTTATGTTCAACCAAGGTCGGACCTGCTCGTGGTCTAAACAGGCGGCGGACGAGGCGGTATTTGAACGGAGGACGTTTGCTCAGGGAATTCCGAAAGATTAGAACGACAACTCTCGGCCTCTAACGAAATTGGGTATTATATATTACCCCCTTAAAGAAAGTTTCGTCCCGAAACTTTTATATGAAGGAAAAGATATTCGAGGTTTTATACGAAAGAAAAAAAAAAGAAAAAAGAAAAAAATAATATTCGAGGTTCTCTCATTTCAGAGGAATCCAAGCTCATTCAATGTACGGAGGAATCCAAGCTCATTCATAAGGGTTGCTACGTTGTTATTGACAATGTACGGAGGAATCCAAGCTCATTCAATAATGAAGGAGGGGTTGTTGGGAAACTCGCAAAATGTGCCGACGAATTGAAGGCTTGGAACAAGCTTTTGGGAATATTTTGCTGAAGTTAAAGGAGGTTAGAGAGGCTTTACGGGAGCTCCAAAAGAAGGAAATGAGGGGTGAATGGTTCAGCCGAAGAAGAGCTTTAGAAGAGGAAGAGAGAAATCTAGAGAGAAATCTAATGGCTAATGAAGAGATTCTTTGGCTTCAAAGGGCAAAGGCTAGTGAGCAAGATTTTGTCTCCTCTTCACCCTTTAGGTGATTATATTTTTGTACTCCTCTTTACAAATAAAGCTTTTTGGATTTTATACTATAAATACGGTATCTCACTTGGAGATTAAACACGCCAAACTTTAATAAGCAAGATAGTTTTTGAGTTAGAGATGTTTTTCTACCGTTTTATTATTGCACATTCCCTTTCTATATATATGTTTGTCCACCTACTTACTTACAAGATTGTGATCAATGTGGGATGAATTATGATTTCCCCATGTTGGTGACGTGGCACCAAATGAATGAACTCGCAAGCTCTTGAATTTATTTATTACATGGTTTTGCTTTCATAGCAAACCGATTCATCATTTGGGCCTAGCGCATAAACATAGCTTGTTGGGCTATTTCCAAACATGGGCTTTAGATCTTTCCTAATATAATTCCATGCACATAAGTATGTGCATACTTATGTGTACATACCCACATGGAAATACCAGCCTATCAAAGATAGCACGAGATGGGTGAAAATGCACAAGGAGTGTAAGAATGTGTGTGAGCAACGGAAGTTGGATATCCAAGGTATTTGTGACATCCGGGAGGTTGAGATACATGAAAGGTAACTTGGGTTACCGGTTACCCACCATGGTAGGAAGATCTAAGAAGGTAATTTTTGGGCAAATCAAGGAAAGAATGTAGAAGAAGCTGAAATCTTGGAAAGCAAAGACCCTATCAAGAGCCGGGAAGGAAGTTGTAGGATTTCAGAGTAGGAAGATCAAAATTAACACAAGAGAAAAGAGCACAAACAAGATCAAAATGGATAAAACCCTTTCTGGGCAAATATGGAGTTGATTACAGAAAGAGGAAGAGGAGGACTCTCTCTCAACCCATACACTCACACAAAATATCACTCTCTTAACTGTAAAAGGAGAAAAGCAAAATTTATTTATATGAAAACTAAGGCTAAAGCTGAGGTGCCGTGTGGTCCCCTTGCACAATGAGATAGTGCCACAATAACAAATCCCACGCCTTGTAATTTTGGGCTCCGACTTGCCAAGTGGTCCAAGCTCACATTATTCCACAGAAGTTTTAATCAAATCAGCAATTCAATCCATTCCTCTTTATGCCATGTCATGCTTTAAAATTCCAGCTGAAACTTGTCATGAAATGGAGCAGATTATGTGTAGTTTCCTTTGGGGAGATTTGTCTTCCAAAAAGAAATTACATTGGATGAGTTGGTCTAGAATGTACCATGCTAAGAGCCTAAGAGTAAGGGAGGACTTGGATTCCGGGATTTAAAAAGTTTCAACTTAGCTCTCCTAGCAAAGCAAGGTTAGTGCTTACTACAAAATTCGGGGTCCTTGTACATGGCGAAGTATTTTATAGGCGAAGTTGGGGTATAATCCTAGCTATACATGGCGAAGTATTTTATAGGCAAGAAAAGTGTTAGAGGAAGGCATCTATTAGCAAGTTGGTAATGGAAACAACATTAATATCTGGAAGGACAGATGGCTACCTCAACCTACATCTTTTAGAGTGGCTGGAAATTTTTTTGGTGCAGATGAAAATATGAGAGTAGCTGATCTTATTGATTGGACATCAGCCAGTTGGGACGAGAATCTGATCAGTATGTGCACCCTGTGATATCGACATTATTCTTTCTCAACACCTTATTGATCCAAGAAATTAATGATCAACTGGTTTGGTTCTTTTCAAATTCTTCCTTGTAAGGACAACCTTTTCAAGAGGAAAATTGTCCAAGACCCTCTTTGTGTTGTTTGTGGTTTACCTGAGTCGACAATGCATTCCCTTCATGGATGCATTTTGCCAAGACTCATTTGGGAGATTTGCCCGGATTTTGGTGATCTTGGTGATGGCGTTGTATCTGTGATGGCATGGGCTGAGAATATTCTTAATTTGTTAGGTGCTGAACAATTTGCATGCTGGGCAAATCTGTTAGATGGTATCTGGAGGGCTAGAAAGAAGCTGTTATTTGAAGGTACAAGGTGCACCCTGCTGAAGTTGTGGAATCAAGCATGATCTTGCATAAGGAATTTACTGAAGCAAACAAACAATCGGATGGCTGTTCAGCACAAACCAGAGAAGGCACAATGCAACAATTGGAGAAAACCGTATCATGGATGGGCGAAGCTAAATTGCGACGCAACAGTTAAAAGCCAAGTCTGTGGAATTGGCTTTGTTTGTCGCCTGTCTTCGGGAGTGGTGTGTATTGCTGGTGCCCAAAAGATTCAGAATGGAACACTGGTTGACATGGCGGAAACTGAAGCAATTTTAAAAGGGATGGAAATTGCAATTTCAATGGGTCTTTGGTCTTTCTCATATCATAGTCGAATCTGATTGTCTCTCGATTATAAACAAGCTGGAACGGGGAGAGCTCCCAAGATGCGTGTTGGGGTCGTTACTTGCAATGGTTTTAGAAGCTGGTGCTTGTTTAAGTAGTTGTAAATTTCAGTTTGTATATATACTCATACGGAAAACGCAAAGCAAAATCTAATGCAATCGCCATGGAATCTTTAATTTACAAAGAACAAATGAACAATTTACAAACGTAAAAATACTGTATTGTATATATACTCATAACTCTTCCTGACTAATTGTTCCTTCTTTCCGGATCTTCGAACCTGTGTACTAGTGAAATTCTGCAACCGCCATGGATGGACCGAAAAATATACCGGACTTCTTGCAATTGCAGATTCTTTGTATTGGATCTGAATTCTGAAATTGATGACCTATTGCCTGTAATTTGAGTGGAGAACCCACTGCTTACACCGTGCTTGTACGTGACAAGGTTGACAAGGTTGAAATTGATGGCCATTCGGACTCCAATCAAATCTGTACGGAACTCGGATCTTCGAATTTTCGGATCTGAAGTCGGAAGAGAATGGAATCTGCGACCGAGGCGAGATAGACTGCGGACAAAGATTCTGAGCCGGCGAACGGAAATAGCGGCGATGATCGGCGTCGTCGGACTTCGTCGGAGAGAAATCGGCGTAGGACAAGAAATCGGCGTAGGATGAAGACGGCGATGAGTTGTTGCTCTTCGTCTTCGGAGGCGACAGGATCGCTTTGATCTTCAATTCTTTTCCGGAAAAGAACGAAGCGCGATCGTACTCGTCGATTACGCTTGCAAGATCCTCGTCCGATTTGACGGAGACCAAAACGTCCATCTCCTCGCCAGGCAACTGGCATCTTAACGCCACGGAGTATCCGCACATCTCCGACAGTTTCTCAATCAACTCTGTTTGCACAAAAATTGTCCAATTCAGAAACCGAATCCACCAATTGAGAGTAGTAAGGAAGGAGGCAACTATTAAACCGAAAATTTTGATATGAGAAAGTCCTCACCGGAAAAGGAGACGGGGCGAGGAACGGCGACCACTCTGGTGTGGCCGCCAACGTAGCGGAGGACTCCATCCGAGCGGCGAGGAAGAATTATTCCGCCATAACTACACACGAACTTCATAGTCTTGAATCCTTTGATCAAGATTGAGAGCAATTGGTTGAAGATTTTTGTTGTCCAAACCAAGTCTTACAGAAGCGAAAAGCGGTAATATATATAGAGAATCTCGCAAGGCGAACAATCTCACACTAACCGACAACTAGAAGGAAGGAGTGCGTATCAGATACGCGTGCCTCACTCGTTGTATCGGGTGAAGTGGGCCCGCTCCTTAGATTCGGATTGTTTCGGATACTCCGTTTGATGCTGTTGTGGGCCTGTGGGCATATTTGGGCCTTGTCTTGAAATCCGGACTGATGATAAAATTCAATGATTTTGTTTTCATATGATTTTTTTATACATATCTATCAATCAATAACTATATATTAAAGCTATATCTTTTCGAGTCACCATAACAATTCTAGTCTCACCTCATAAAAAAAAATAATATTAATTTCTATTATTATAATTTTTTTAACTATTTAAATTTATATCAAACCTCAAACAAATATCTATTGAGTATAATAATATCTTTTGAAAGTTTCCTTATACAACTATTTAAAATTAAAGATAACATTTTATATATTTTAAAATAAATATAAATCTTTTATCATATATCTTTTGACAAATTTATTTATAGATATATATATATATTGATTTTGTTTTAAAATAAAAAAGTAATGATAGATATTTACAATGTTTAAAATTAATAAAAATAGATAATAAATATTTAATAGATATATTAAAATATTTTATAATCTCTAAATTTACGTACATAGAAAGTAATAAAATATGAATAATATAATATTTAATCTTATCTAATCTTTACTTTATCGAACCACAAAATGAATTTGGTCTCATCTTGAATTAAACTAATTAAATTTTAAATATGTAATAGAATAAAATTATCTTTATCTATCAAACGTTAAATCTAATCATTTATATTGATTAAAAAAATTATACATTCTACGAGCAATAAATTACTTATATTAAATTTTATATTATATATTTATTTATTAATATTCTATATATAATATTTATAAAATATCACATCGTAGTCGTACATGGTACGACGGGTACAACTAGTTGTCATTAATAGTCTATGCAATCCACGTATACATTGTGGCCTTATCATCAAAATTGACGAGTACAAGGAGATGAATAGGATTGTCGAATGCATGACACAAATCTAGCAACGTGCAAAACCAAGCTTTGGCAATCCATTGGTGGTAGAAGATGAGGCCAGCTTGGATTGGCCACGTGTTGCTGATGTGGCACAATTTGTTAACAATGACGAAGATGAGTCATTGTTATGAAGTGCTTGTGTTGATCAAAGGTGAGTTTGGGCCATGTCTTGTTGAAACCGATCCTAGTTGATGGATTTGATGGGAGCCAACCATGTGAAAAGCCAGTATCACCATGTCATGGTTCTTGACTAATTTTATAGGCCCTAGATAACAATTCATTGCAGTTTTTGTGCGCATTCGGGTCAACCCAATGATTTAAGAACATCATTTTTTGCATGATTATTACATAAATATTGTAAATAACATTTTTAAGAATAAGATAATATTCTTATTCATTTTAATAAAAAATATATTATTATAATTAACTTAAATATTTATAATATTGTTTTATTTTTAAATCATTATACCCATATCATATTTAAATAATATATTATAACTTTTATTAAAAAAAGTCCCCGGGCAGGGCCCGGATCATCAACTAGTAACATGTCTTATGTGTTTAATATTTCAAAAATGAATACCTTAGGTTTTTTTACCAGTAAAAATTTATTTCAATAATCATTATCCCCTAATATATGAATTTTATTCTCTAAACAGTATTTATAAATAAGCCGTGATTGGTTTTTGAGATTTTATATCATATGTAATTTTTAAAGTTTTTGTATGATTCTAAAAATAAAATAATTAATGTATGTGAGTTTAAAATTTTTTCTTTTATGTATCATTATATTTAAAAAAAACATGGTCATATATAATTATATTAAAATTTTATTTATTTTTTTATTATCATAATTAAAGCGGTGATTAAAAAAATTAATAAACAACACATGTCACTATTAGATTGGACCTACCAAACCACCTTTTTTTTTAAAAAAAATAATCTTTTATTTTTGAATATGATAAATTCTCATTCATGTTTTTAGAATATAGTATAGAAAATACCATTATTAAACAATCTTTTATTTCTAGATATGATAGATAGAAAGATCATTAGGATATTTTTTATGCTATCATACAAATTCTAGAATATTTATTTTATTTTAGATAAAATCTTTTTTATATAAGATATCTTAATTAAATAGTTATCTTTGTATCCGTATATTACTAGAAATATCCTTGCCAATTTGGTTATTATAATCCAATCATAAAAAAATTATATTTCAATATTTAAGTTATTATTTTTTTCAAATAATAAATATATTTAAACATATTTTATTATTATTTCAAGAAAAACATGTACAAAGTACGAGAATACATCATAACTATAACCTAAAGCAGAGGTTAAAAAAATTATTAAACAACACATGTCACTTTTATATTGGACAAGATCACCCCTTTTTTTAAAATAATCTTTTATCTTTGGATATGATAAATTCTTATCCAATTTTTTAGAATATAGGATACAAAATCCCATTATTAGACAATCTTTTATATTTGGATTTGATAAATAGGAAGATCATTAGGATATTATTTTATGCTATCATACAAATTCTAGAATATTTATTTTATGGGAAACCAATGTATAAATATTTTATTTATATCTTAAAAAATAAATTATTTATATTGATTTATTGATTTGTTAAAAAAAAACTTATTCACATAATTTATTTAAGATAACTTGATTTAATTTATTTTTTTAAGTATTATTCAATTTTAATATTACTAATAATAAAAAGTTCTAAATTCTAGAAAACCTAAAAAGAAAATTTTAATAAAAAAATTTATTTAAGATAACTTGATTTATTATTAAATTTTAGTATATTACTAATAAAAAAGTGGTCTAGATTCTAAAAAGCCTTTAAGTTTATCTTAGTTATATACAAATTAAAATTTAATTTGCGCCTTAAAATTATGATTATTTGTTCCTAGATAATTCATGTATTTGGAAAATACTAATATTAATATTTTGTTCAAGCAGAACACGTACAAGGTACGGGATTACATACTAGTACTAAATCTATGTATATATATAAAAGACGCAAGGAATAAAGCCACCACGTTGCGCCACCTAGGATTTTCCTACGTGTCGTTCTCACGTTAAGCCACCTAAGACTTCGCCATGTAGGATTTTTTATTTTAGAAATTTATATATGTTGATATTATTGTAGGATAATATAGAAATAGGATAATTAATCCAGGAGATATTCTATCTAAAATAAAGATGTTATCTATTATATATTAGGAATTAGGATAGATTTAAAAGATTTTATCTAAAATTAAAATAAACTATTGAACATTAGATATTATATATTAAGATAGATATATTAATTTAGTTTTTCAATTAAATTTCTATCTATTTATATGAAAACAATTAAATTCGAATTTTCATTTAAAATTAAAGAAAATTATTCATCTTTATCTTTTTATCTATTTATGTAAAAGATTTATCATAAATAAAAATTTGATAAAAATAGAACTTTCAATCTAGATAATTACTTGTTTAAATTGACTTTTGATAATAATAAAAATTACATTATCTTTTCCTTAATTTTATTTTTGAATTATTCATGTAAATATAAATGATTTTCTTATCATTAGAAAAATTCATTCTTTATTAATATTTTTTTTATCATTTCTTATTAAGTATATTTTTAATTTTTATTCAAATTTTTGTAAAGAATTGAATTTGATAAAAAAAATTACAATAATTTAGATTATTTTTCCTTTTTATATTTTTGTAAAATATTTTTAAAATTAAATGATTTCAATTCAAATAATTTTTATTTATATTTTTGCATAAATAAATTATAATTAAGCCATCAAAATTATAGTAGGCTCACCTTAATAATTTTGGCCTCGTTTCACATGTCACCAATTGTCAAATTTTATATAATTTTTTATAAGAAATAAGTTTTTTATATTAAATTAAAATCAAATTTATTAACTAAATTAAATATTAAATTTATGTAGTCGTGCATGGCACGACGGGTATAACTAGTAATAACTAAAGCAGTAGAAATTTATGCCAACACGTTGCACCAATAACCCCTTTATTAAAATAATAATCTTAAACAATTAATTACGTTGTTGATTGAGAAACTATCAGAGATGTGCGGCTACTTCATGGCGTTACGGTTGCAGTTGCCTGGCGAGGTGATTGACGTGTTGTTCTCCGTTAAATCGGACGAGGATATTGCTAGTGTAATCGACGAGTACGATCGCGCTTCGTTGTTTGGCGGAAAAGAATTGAAGATCAAAGCGATCCTGTCGTCTCCGAAGACGAAAAGCAACAACTCATCATCTTCGGAGGCGAGAGAATCGCTTTGATCTTTAATTCTTTCGGCAATCAAAAAAGCGCAGTCGCACACAATTACACTTGCAAGATCCTCGTTCGATTTGGCGGATACATGTCTGAGGAGAGCAATTAATTAGTTGAAAGAATTGTTGTTTTAAACCAAGTCTTAGGGAAGAGGAAAGCGGTAATATATATAGAATTTCACACTAACCGACAACTAGAAGGAAGGGAGGTTTGTAATTACACAAACGGAGTGCGTATCAAATACGCACTAAAATTCTATATATGTTCCCACATCTTAAAGGCGGGTGAAGTGGGCCCGATGCTGTTGTGGGCCCATGACCATATATGGGGCCTTATCTTGAAATCCGAACTGATGATAAAATTCAATGCTTTTATTTCCATATGAATTTTTTGATACATATTGTCATTAATTGTTTATGCAATCCACGTATACATTATGTGGCCTAATTAGAAGTGACTACTAAAAGGAGATGAATAGGATTAATTGTTGAATATAGGGGTGTCCAAATCCGGTTAACCGAGATTTCGGTCAACTGAAGTTCGGTTAATCATGATTTCGGTTAGTTAAAATCATGAACCGTAATCGAACCGTGAATCTCGGTTAACCGTAGTTTGGTTAACCAATTTTTCGGCTCGGTTTTCTCGGTTAACCGATAACCGTTTATGTAATTTTACCTTAAATAATGAAAACTAAAATAATAAAATTTGAATAAAAAATGATCAAGCAAGACTTTTATTTTAAATATGTACTTATACCTTATAAAGTTGGTTGTTGTAGACAAATATCGAGAGTATATACAATATTGTGTGAAATCAAATATTATATAATATTTTTATCATATCAAATTTAATAAGCAAGTATTGAAAAATATTATGTAGTCCGGTTCCCATGTGCAAATTTCTTAGTGTGAGAACTAAGAACAAATTATGAACGTTGGATGAGAATTATGGACGAATGAGATTAGACTAGGCAAAATAAAAAATAAAGACTGATTCATTTATTAATGGCACGAAATGTAATATTTAAAAAATACCATTGTACTGTCAAATATACCCTTCATCCTCTCCCCAAAACCCTGCCCTTTCCCACAACCAAGAGAGAGAATCAAAGCTTGCGACGATTTAGGAGACGATTGGCGATCCGTTCGTGCTTGCTCCTTTCGGCGACCGTTCCTGCTTGCTCCCTGCAGCGATTTCGATCTGGTTTGCTTTCTCGTCTCCGACGATGCCTGCGAGCTCGGAAGACACCGCCCCCGCCGCTCCTACGAGCTCCTCTTCCGATTAGGGTTTTAATTTTCATTCTGCTTGAACTGGATTTTTGTTGAATAAACTTGAACTTGAATTAGATTTTCATTCCGCTTGAACTGGATTTGTGTTGAACTGGATTTGAAAACGCTTGAACCATATGGACTCTCTGTCATTTTTTTTTTGGAGTTTACAATCGAGCCGTATGACTGACAGCCCTAAGATTTGGAACTGATTCTGAGTTCGTAAAGCTTGTACAGTCAGCCTAAGCTGGCGTTCTCTAATTGTAATCTGATTTGAGTTGTTTTGCAATTGGATTCGGGTTGTAGGACGTGGGTTCGATCGGTTGTTGATGAGTTTGAGGATTAATTAGTAACCGAGAGCAGGCTGGTCAAAATCTATAAATTTGTCTGTGACGGCAGATTTAAATCCGATTTTATAGTTGTGATTTTATTAAGTAGGAGGTTGTTGATATGTGTGTTTTGCATTTGCATTTTCTATTGTGTAGCAGCAAAGCACCAGAAAGAGAGATAAAAAAAAATCTCCTCACCAAAAAAAGAGAGATAAGAAAGGAGTAGTGTATAATATAGTTCATGATATTGTTTAATAAGGTTCATGCTATTATATAATATAGTTCATGTTATGGTACAATACAGTTCATGCTATTGAATAATAAGGTATTATTAGACTTGCACCTTGTTATTTGGTCAAAAGAGCACTCGATGTTGATATTATTGTGTTTGTTCAGGTACACTACAACGAAAACAAAATGAAGAAGAAATCCAAGAGAGAGAAATTCGAAGCAAGAATGCTCAAGACAAAAGGTTAATGAAGTAGTTTTTTGCAAGTTCATAGTATTTATCATTAAGCTTGATGTGTGGTTCATAAAACATGTCGTAGTGGTTCATCTTTACAAACGATAGGGTTCATTTTTCAGTATTGCATGTCTCATGTACAAATATAGGCCAAAAGGCTCACTCGTTTTATTCTTTTGTATATAATGTAAGATGTGCTTATTAGTCTATGGTTCATGTTCTTATACTATTAGATTCATAATTTTTGCCAATAAGGTTCATAAGATTTAGTAAAAAAATACTTCTAATGTATGTTGTAATTTGAAGTTTCATATTACAGTTTATGCTCTTATATTGGTAGGTTCATGAAAATTCACACTTAGGTTCATGAAAATTCATTTAACATTACCTTTTATATTATTTGTGTTATATTTTGTATTTTTACGAATGTATGAACTTGTAAATTATTCTATTTATGTGTATGACAGCGACAACTTCGAAAGGCTTGAAAAGAAGAAAACAAGTTAGCCCACTAACCGGTAGCTTGGAGTTTGAAGGATGTGAAAGTGAAGAAGAAGCACATGAAGTTCCGATGATACAGATTCCGATGATGCAAATTATGAGAAGACAATCAGTGAAACCAGAGCTTGGTTCATGCTTGTTGAAGAATAGGTTAATACAATTGTGTAGTATATACTCCACGCATTCCAATGTATTAAAGTTTGAATAAGTCATTCAAAGTTCGGTTCATGCAATTTAAGGCTCTAGTTCATGCTACTAAATAGTATGGTTCATAGTACATTTTAGTTTGGTTCATGCGTTGTTAAATGCACATGTTATTTTAATTTATACTTGTAGGTTGATTGAATACTAACTATGATATTAAATTATATTTGTGTACGTGTTATTTTAATTTATACTTGAGATTATAATATTATCAGTTGAGTCTGTACGAGAACCGTCATGTCGAATATCAAAACCACGAATAAAGGCATACTGCGTGTAAAAGGAGATGCAAAATCAATGTGATAAAATATTGGTCTTTGTGTTGTTTATGTGTGGACAATTGAGAATGAAATAAGAACAATCTTGTTATAAGTGAAGAGTAGACATCGCTAGCTTCATCAGGATCATCCAATGGAACCCCATCAACACTAACATCATTATCAAGGCTCTTCAATGAAACTCCATCAATACTAATATTATTATTATCCGAATGAGACAAGTTAGTGTGACCGGAACTTGATGAACAACCTACAATAAAAAAAAGGAAAAAATTAAGCTAATTTAGAAGTAACACGAAACACATAACTAGCAATAAAAAATGTAAGAAATACCGTTTTCTTTTGTTTCACAAATAATGTCATTATGGTTCATAATATTACACTATAAGGTTCATTGAAAAGCACAATGCGGTTCATGAAAAATAACAACAATATATCGACAGTGTAAGATTATCCTCGTCTGCGTGTAAAACATCACCTAATCTTCAATTATGTTGAATAAAACGACATTACCAAATAGCCATTGAATTTTAGGTCCTCTTGTGTGTCGCTCTTAACAACATTGGATTTTATCCAGCCAACATTGGATTCAATAACATATTCAACCAATTAAGAATGGTATTGTTTTGAGTTTACTGGTTTAGAAAGTTCTCTACTTATCTTGGACATATTCTATAAATTTGTGGCTGAGATGGAGGTAACGTAAGCCAGCTCAACATAGTCAAATATTCATGTCCCCAAGACGAACAAAAAGACGCCATAGACATTAATTATACATCAACAAATTCCCTTATCACTTCTTTTTTCTTTACTTTTAAATAATGACATAAGAGTGAAAGAGAGGTAAAACTAATAGTCATTGATTTAAGCAGCCTATGAATGTGCAACAAATAACTAATAGCCATCAAACATTCAAGCAATCAAGCAAAATTTTAGGTTTTTATGGGGATAAAAGGTTTAGGCATTTTATCAAACACTTGGTGAGTAATCAAACAAGTTTGAATAAATCAAACACTTTTTCTACCCAAATCCTTCAAATTGAAATGCAAAAAACATACACAAATCTTTATTTTGCAATCTCTATCAATTCTAATGTTAATAAAAAGGGGGGAAAAGAAGTGATCTAGTAAAAATGTGCAAAATACCGTTTTTCATTTGGTTCACAAATATTGTCATTGTGGTTCATAATATTAAACAGGAAGGTTCACTGAAAATAACAATGCGGTTCATATAAAATAAGAATACGTATTGTAAGTGAAGCGATCTAGTAAAGGTCACAAGGATACTAATTGTTGATTCAAAACAATGTCTTACTAGTCAATGTGGATAACTAGGCATAGACATATACACGAAAGCATCATATCCAACAAAGTATACTAAGCACTTAGCAATATGAGATTAAAATAATATGCAAGCATTCATTTTATTCATAAGGGGGAGTTTGAACTCTAAGACATCATCAATACATGAAAAGGTCTTACAAGTTGTCCACATCATCTTCATATCCACTAATTAGAACAATAAAAGCAATATTCCAAGACATTTTAGTAAAACATGCTCATTGAGACATTTTATCAAACACTTTGTGGGCAATCAAATAAGCAAACAAATTTAAATTCTAGTTTCTATAAAATTTTGTTTCCAATCCTAGAACCAAGAGTACAACATATTTTCTCCATGATCTCAAGCAACAAAGAACCTTAAACAATAACAAATTTAGGGATTATTTGAGAGCAACAAATCATCCACCAAGCTAAGCTCTTCTTAAACACTCTTCACAATCACTTACCTAAATTCATTGTTCCTTCAATTTGGAGTAAGAGTTTGTATCGATCGAAGGGGGGATCGAGATCGAAAGGGAGATCGAGAGCACAAGCTCGATCTAGAGTAATCTCGTACGTCGTGGTTGTCGGCTGAAATCACGTAGGAGAGGATTGGCTTATACAAACTCGATCTCGTAAGTTTAGGGGGCTGAAAGTTTAATTAAAAATAAAGCATAGTTAAATGACAACAATACCCTTCTAACTTTAAAAAATAGAGGAGTGTGAGTATTGATAGCAACCCATCTGGACCCTTAATCTCACAAAATCAACGGATGAGAGTTGTTCTCATTTCTTAGGATAAAAATTGTTCTCATTTGATCCCCAGTCTTGTTATAATTGGAAAAGGGAAGACTTAAAGTGGATCAACACCTTAAAATTTATAGAGTTTAACCACTAAATAAAGCAAAAATAACTAATTTTTGAATAAACTATTAATATTTTTCGGTTAACCATTATATGTAAAGCTGTGAACTAAAATCGAACCGATAAACCGAAAATATTTTCGATTCGACTAACCAAACCAAAATTTCAAAAAAGAGTCGGTTTAGTTAACCTAAAAAATAATCGATTTTCCGATTTTTCAGTTTTTTTCTGGACACCCCTAATCGATATTTCGATCCTAGCTAGTTGATGGATTTGATGGGAGCCAACCATGTGAAATTGTATCGTCACTCTTGTTTATATTAAGATGTGGCAGGTGGGACTCCGGAGGCAAAAGCCACTATCAACATGTCATGGTTCTTGACTAATTTTATGGACCCTAGAGTTAACAATTCGAGGCTCCTAGTGAGACATGTATGACGAGGTGGGACCACTGTATATATCCAATCTGAAAGTATTGTTATATTGGTCAACCGGACTTGTAAGTGGCCTAACATACAAGTTCAACGACGTTCTAATATAAAATTATATGACAATGGGTAGAATAACTCATTAAATTATATAGTGTAGTAGGCAATTTTAGTTCTAAATTTTAGATGTGGGAACATATTCTCAAGATGTCCTCACAAGTGAACCGGCTTGGTTCAATTAACATTTGGAATTAAAATAATTAATTTTTTAAGAAATTAAAATAGAATTTCTCTCTTCCGGCCTTCTCCTCCACAAGTGATTAGGAGGCTCGAGGTCCTCCATCCTAGCATCAACAAGAATGAGGCCATGGAGGCTTGGATCAGCCGCCAACGAAGTGGATGAAACTCTCAAAAACGAGTGAGCAATATAATTTGCGACTGAGTTGACCTCCCTAAACACGTGGGTGAAGCTCCAAGACTATAAAGATGGCTGAGCTCAAACAGGTTGTCAGTCAAGACGATCTCAATTTCCCATAGGCAGCGGCTAACGCCATTGATATCGACGTTAGTTAGACATTGGTTGTCATCTTCAATCTCGACACAGGAACAACCACAACAAACTACTTTTTGAATACCTCCATGAAAGACAAGAGCATCGACCATAAGTGTAGAATAAAAACCTGCAAAAACACCATTTAAAGTAATAATACTACCTTGGTTTCTAAGAATAAATCCGAACGAACGACAAGCTTCTTAGAACCTTCCGTTTTGTACATGATCTCACCAAAAGCAGTACCCGATACTTGAGTGAGAATCACTGATATCATTTAAAACGAGTTTACATTCATCCATTACAAAATCTTAGTAATTGAGTCAAAAGTACTTAAATAATAACAGTTCGAATACTGGTAACCGAATCAATTAAACTTTTTTCACATATGGCCGGAAAGTTGCGTGTGCAACTTGTTAAGAAATTAAAAGACTAAGACAAATAATAATCAAAAGTTACACCTATAGGAACATTTGTCAATGGATGCTTTGAGCTACTAACAAAATGCCAAATTGGGATTTGAAAGTTGTAAATTCAATGAACACCATATCATCTTTCAACTCACAAAAATTGTCGACGACAAGTACACATTTTATCACCGCCCATTTTATAAATAAAAAATATGTTCAGTCATATATTCGGTGATAAAATGATTCAAGTAAGATGGTGATAAGATAATTTAAGCAAATTTTTTCGGGTCTCTCTAGTCAAGCGGTTAAGACTTCATATATATTTGTATTATGAGGTTTTCGTTTCGATTTCTGCGAACACTATTTAAGATCAAAAAAGAAAATATAAGGCGGTTTTTTATAGCCCATAGGGTCATTTTAACGCGTAGATAAAATCTAAACGGAACTTGGATAGGATTATTTTTGGTTGCACACTGATTTGCCATAGCTTCGTCTTGGCTACTACGTCTGTAGAGATGAATGTATAAGCTTGTAATTCCTTTTGTTTGGACATTTAGAACTTATAATGTATAAACGAGTGTATGTGTGTGTATTGCTGAATTGGGCTTATTCTCGCTGGAGGCTGTATTGGGCCAAACGGCCCAATACAATGCGCACCCGAGATAGCCCTTATCTGGCGATCCATGCTCATTAGCTTGTACGAAGTCGTTGAGGTTCTAGGGTTGGAGCGTGCCATATAAAAGCACCTCTTCTCCCATTGTGCCTCTTGTTGGATGATTCGAGAGAGTTCACTAGGGTTCTTCTCCGAGAGCACATACTCGGCCTTGTAGCCTGAGCTAGTCTCCGGTGACCCGAGCTCCCTCAGAAATCCAAACAAGGAAGAGAGAAAGAGAGAGCACCAAGGAGACCTTTGTGGTTGTTCGACTTGTTCGAGTTGTGCTTCTCTCACTTTGATTCTCTCTTTCCAATTGCTTGCTTGTTCTTCATTTCTCTTTGCCCTCTGTAGTTCCACTTGGATTTCTGGCATTTCGATTGAGGCTCAAAGCCGAATACACACTTGCTTGTTTGTTTGTCTTTGAACTTCGTTTGTATTTGAATGCTTGATTTCTATATTTGTATTCCGCATATCAACGTCCAGTTTGACTCGAGTCATGCACTTAGTTTTGACGAGAAATCTTTCAAAGAGATTTTTTTATATCTATAAAGTACTTTAATTCTAGATTTTATGAATGTGAAGCGGGTCGTTTACTACCGAAGCCAATTTTCTTTGATTTGAATTTGATTTTTAGATAGTGGATTCAATGCATGTGACCAATATTTCGTTTTATAAAACAATACTACACGTGAAATTTTGAAACAATGCTGGATGCTTGTTTAGAACATATATCTTTCATATTCTAAAGTACTTATACACGGAGTAGATTATAATATATATGGCCAATATGGATCGAAGAATTTATTCCAGAATTTAATGAGCATCCTCTAAACTAAATTATCACGTCCTCGTTTAAAAATTACAAAAAAATTAATTAAATTAAATCAAATTAGAACTTATTTATAATTTAAGATAAGGTGTGTTTTTTGCTAAAAATAAAGATAAGGGGCTGATTTAGTTTTAAATATTACAGTTCATGAAATCATTGATTAAGGTGTTTTATGTACCTATTTTCATGGAGAAATATTCAAATCCTTAACTAGTACAAATATTGGGTCATTAATGGTTTATGCAATCCACGTATTATACATGTTGTGGCCTTATCAGAAGTGACAAGTACAAGGCAATGAATAAGATTGTCGAATGTATGGCACAAAATCCAGCAACGCGCAAGACCAAGCTTTTGGCAACCCATTGGTGTGGTAGAAGATGAGGCCTTAACATGGATTGGCCACGTGTTGCTGACGTGGCACAATCTGTTGACAGTGACAAAGATGAGTCATCTTGTATGATTGGATCTCATTGAATGAAATGGCAGCCTTTCTCAAAAAAAAAAAAAAAAAAAAAAAGTTGATGGATTTGATGTGAGCCAAGTAGCCAACCATATGAAAATTGTATTGTCACTCTGTTTATATTAAGACGTGGCAGATGGGACTTGGCATATAGGTGGTATCCATAGGAATTAATTTATCAGACTACCGAACAATACTATAAAAATCCGTATTGAACATCTTCCTTTTAATCAATTTTTTTAAAAACGCTAGCGGACGTTGGGTGTATAGGGACCGTCTAGTCTTTAGACGGCCTAAACGATAGCCTAGGCAGTCCTAGACGAGTGCCTGGGCGGTTTGGACGGTTAGACGGGCTAGGACCTTCCAGCGTAAGCGGGGTCTAGAAGGAATTTTTAGAACAATGTTTGTAATTATAAAGCTTTTAACTTTTTGTTATGTACATGAGTCTTCGAACCTTTTAATTTACTTTATGGACTCTATTTTTATGGAAGCTCCCGACGAAATGTATGGAGAGATGGGCCATAAAATATACATTTTTCAGATCGGATTTAGAACGACACTGACTGGTTGATATGCTAGCAATTAGCAACTTAACCTCATATTTGTTAATTTGACGTTTATAATCTCCCAAAAGTGGTAAATGTATTGAGGAAAGGAGAGTCTTACACAAAGTTAAGTTCCAAACTAGATAACACGCTTAAAACCAATAATACAACTGAACCTATGAACTCTGGATTACCTAGCAAGCTCCTAATCAAGTCCATCCACACTTGTTAGGAGAAAACTAAAGTAAGGGAGAGGAACAAAACTGCCCAGAAAACAAAAAAGAAACTACCCAAAGAAAGCACCAAACTAGACTAACTAAAGTCTTAACTATCTTTTTTCTCAATTTTGATTTCAATATGCGTGTTGTTGAATGCACACTTTCATGAATATGTAACTTAAAACATGAATATATAACGTACTCTATAAACATGATAAAGAGATGGAAGATTAGATAAGTTTCGTAAATACAGTAATATAAAAATATGAATGTGCAACTCTATAAACATGAATATGCAACTCAAAAGCGTGAATACGATCATTCAAAAGCATGCATATGCAACTCAAAATTCTGAATACAAATTATTCACACGGTCTTACTAGCCTTGCTACTGTGCATGAATCAGTGTCTTGAACCTGAATCTAGACTGACTAAACCTTGAACAACCGATTCCAGACCAGGACGATTCAGAGTTTGACCAATTTTGACCCGATGGCCAGTTCAGTTCGTTTTAGTATTTTCGAACCTTTGAAATTGTCGCTTCCAGCTTTCCATTTGAACCCTTGGTTCACCAATTACCCAATTCCTAAACCGTATGGGTAGGAATCGGCGTTCCTAGTTTTGACCCAAACTGGTCCGGTTGACAATTCGAGTGAACCGTCTTCATCACTAGTATGATACCTCGCATTCTTCATCTTATTAGATACTTGGGTTTCATTACTATCACTAGAAAAATGACTGGTTCACATCGATCTCTCTCTTCTAACAATCCACAATTATCAATAATTTTAGCATTTCAAATTTGTTAAAGTCCGATGGTTCAATGTGACATAGGAATTTACACGTTTTCAAAACGTCGTTTTGTGTTTTCATTTCGACTCTCATGGACAATCCTTAAAAAACCAAAAAAAAAAAAAAAAAGTAAACTTACATGTTTGGTTTGGCCCATGATGTGAGTGAAATGGGCTGGGCCGTCTTGTTTTTGTATCTTAAAGAGAAATCTCTCATATTACCTATTGATAATAAGGTGACGCCTTCTTCATGTTCTCTCCATTGTTCTTCTTTATTTATAATGCCACCACTTTGACGTGCTTTGCTTTGATCAAAATGGTATAAATAAATAAGATTATAGATTCAAATCCCATATAAAACAAGATTTATATGGACGGAAATTGTCCTTTTATCATATGTTGATCTAATCAAGCCTAATTATAGAGTCGAGTGATCCATTTTTAGATATTTAATCTGCCACTTGTTGGAGACCGGTATAGACAATGGAGTATATGAGTTTCACTATTGAATTAATTTGTCTCCATGTATGGATAAGCTTACGTTGTCCTGTCCATGTGGTCATTTGGCATAATAGAGCGAAATAAGATTAATCTAATTAATCATATTTTATGCATTTTTTTCCCTTTTCCTAGATTAGGGGCCTTCTACACATTAAAAGAACGTTCTAGAACATCTTTACAGATCTACTGGTTAATGCAATCATTAATGACTGGCGTTGTTCGCGGTAGATTTAGGTTTGACACCATCTGTTTTCTGACCCGTTTTCAGAGTTGGAACATCGCGCACGTCTTCAGGGAATGCAACTCTATGGTGAACTTCATTGTTGGATCGTTTAGCCGTGTTTCTTCTATCCTGCCCAGAGTTGATTCGGGTTTCTTTTTCCTCTCTACTTTCAAGGATCAACTCTTACTAATATAGCATTCTTCGTATTTTGCAACATGTTTAATGTTGATAGTAAGCACACTTCAGACTTCAATCGAAAAAAAACTGAGAAATCTGTACATCTGCATAACTTAGAAAAGAGTAATGGCATATTTTCACCTAAATGGCATGATATGAGACATTTGATAAATAAAACTGAGAAATCTGTACATATCATGAAAGAGTAAATGGAAAATTTTCAACTAATGAGTTGATTGGCTCATGCCAACAAAAAATATTCTTCTAAATAAACATTAAGCAATCAACATTTATCTTTTTTTTTTAAATCTCTATTGGGTTTAAATGAACAAAGTTGTTCTACGTCCGAACCGATCACTGAAGAAGTTCTTAATGAGGAGATCCTGCTAATTTGATCATTTTTTTCATACACACTGTCAAGGAATTTTAAACCCGAAACTCTGAACAATACTTAAAAAACTAATACCACATTCCTCTATATTAACGGGTGATTATTTATAATCAATGTTATCTTACCTCAGTCTAAAGTCTAAACACTACACTTGTAACTACATATAAAAGTATATTATAATTATGCATCATTTATCAATTAATGTATATATTGTATACAAGGTTGTTGTCATATAATATCGAGACAAAAGATAAGTATAAAGTATATAAGTAGGGATGTTTATCATCTCCCTGGGCTTTGGGATATCAAAATCTGTGTACTTTGCAAACCTACTTTTGTTAAATAAGGTACATGATAAATTGATAATTAATTGAAGTGGTGGTAGGTAATTAAGTATTTAAGTGTATGAAGCTAACTACCAAGTCATGTTGATATCAATCCAGCTTGGCATCCATCTCATTAACAACAAAAATGATTATTTTTTTTTTGAAAGGACAAAAATGATTAGTTAATCTTGCAACTTTCCTTTTTTTTTTTTTTTTTTTTGTTGGGCTGGGCCCTCGCCCAGTTCGACACTTTGTGCCTACGTCTGGACCAGAGTGTGGTTGGACTGTTGCTCCTCCCAAGCCTCTCTGCTGCATCCACACCGCCAGAGAGTCTCGAACTCGAGACCTCTGGACAAATGCTTAAGCGACCTAGCACCAATTACCACTAGACCAAGAGGTATTTGGTTGCAACTTTCCTTTAGTGTAATCTAATCTCAATAATAATTCCATTTGTTTAGATATGTGATGCCGCTTTAAGATCTAATTGGATGAAAGTGTGCTTCCCATATTGGTTTTATGATTTTTCTTGATAGCGAAAGGATTATAGAAGAAGTTAGTGAGGTGTTTATAAAGATAAGGATTTTTTTGTCACAAACTATTTTTTAAAAGAGATACTGTATTTTTTAATAAACTATATTTTTTAATATTTAAAGCAAAAACAACTTTTATAATGTAATTTGTTCAATTAAACCAAATATTTCTATTAGTTAAGAATCATAGCCCAACCCAATAGCTAAGGTAAGTAACACTAGCTTTTATAAAAGCCGGCTATCAATAAAATTAAGGCATTCGTTTAACCAAAAAAAAATAAAATTAAGGCATTCATCCATGCGTGTACAATGAAAATGGTCCCTTTACTACCACTTAATTAGGAGTACTTGCATTAATTACTCTATAAATCCATAAATCCTATGTTCATGTACAAATAGGCACCTTTAATGTTTTAACCCAAAAAAAGGCACCTTTAATTACTAGCTACCACTTAATTAGGACTTGCTATAAATCCTATATTCCTATACAAATAGCCTCAAGTTTTATAGTTTTGTGCATGAACATCGATCACAATTCAAGGTTTAACTCAACTATCCTCTAAAGTTGAAGAAATTAACATGTGAAATTGACTAGTAATTGATCGAAAACTAAGGGTTTGCATTCGTAAACTTAAGAATGCTAATTATGCTACTATTACTAAGACACTAATTAACCTTAAGAACTAAGGAGTATTGTTTTGTTGGGGAATTAATCCTGCAATACCGATCTTTTTGAACCTCTAGAGCTCGTATTAAATATAAATGATATGTACCCTCTACTTGTATTGATTTATTTCACTATGTTCATTCACGTTCAAAAAATCAGTTCAACGTTGTAGAGATCAGATTTGGGTAAATTTATGTATGTCTTTCATTAAGAAAAGGCTTACAATATACTCCAACAATTACATGACTTGTGGTACAAGTTTAAATCTATATCTAGTATGGAAAGATAGATATTTCTTACTATACAATATCTAGAATATCTTATATCTAATACTCTTAAATTGCGATTTTGTTCCCGTAGAATTTGTGAAAAATTATATCGTGAAGTTACTATAACTCTATAGAAAATTAATGAACTCGTTGAAAAAAAGTTTAAAAATAAAAAATATGTTAATATGGAGAAGAGAAAAAAAAACAATCTCAACCGTTAAGTTTTCATTTAACAGTTTAGATTTTTTTCCATTAAAAAAAAAGTTTAGATTTCTTCAACTCTATCGATAGAGTTTTTTTTTTTTCAATTCCACTGGAACTAAATTCCTCAACCTGAAGCATGTAAATCAAGAATATCTAACTTGGGAAGAAGATAATGAAATTGTTGTTTGCCAAACCCTTAGTAAACAAATAGCCAATTGATCAACATACCGAATATAAGAGGTCGAAATACTACCATTTGAAGCAAATCTCGAACAAAATGGCAGTCAATCTCGATATGCTTAGTTCTCTCATGGAAAACTAGATTGACAACAATGTGGAGAGTTGTCTGACTGTTATAAATAAGCTAGCCTCATAGGCGCTTGGTGGTAGAATCGCAAAGATAATAAAAATGCCTTCATCCAAAAAAGCTCACAGCAGGCAACGACCATCAAACGATAATCGGCTTCAGCGAAAGAGCGGGAATCTCTTGGTTGCTTCTTGATCTTCCAAGAGATAGAAGAAGAGCCTAGAAGAACATAATAGCCAGCTAGAGAACGACGAATAAGTGGATAAGCGACCTAGTTTGAATCACAATAAGCAGTTAGCTACAAGGAACTTTCGCAAAAGAAGCACACCTCGTCCGGGATGGCCTTTGATGTAATGAAGGATGTGCAAAGCAGACTGCCAGTGGATCTACTTGGGACATTGCATAAATTATGGCAAAATATGCACAAGATACCTCAGATTGGGTCGTGTGATGGTTAGGTAGATGAGACAACCCATTAGAAGCCTATAACGATTAGGGTAAGATAAATTAGGACCAGTTGCAAAGGCCAAGCTAAGATTACATGGAAGCGGGAATTCGGCCGATTTGGCACCCAAAAGGCCGACTTCGGACAAGATCTCTAGAGTATATTTCCTTTGATTGATATAGATATCTTCACAACCTTGAGCAACTTCAATTCCTAAGAAATACTTAAGAGTACCAAGATCTTTCATGTGGAAACAAGAATGCAAGTATTTCTTGAACCACAAAGTATCATTTGGGACATTGCACACAATAATCAAATCGTCGACATATACTAGAACATGCATGATAATATCATGTCGAATATAGGAGAACAGAGAGCAGTCATCATAAGATTGCCTGAAGCCAAAATGAGTAAGATCGGAAGTAAGCTTAGTAAACCAATTTCTAGAAGCCTAACGAAGCCCATAAAGTGACTTTAAGAGTCGACATACTTTACCTGATGGAATCACATAGCCTGGTGGAAGAGTCATAAATACTTCTTCATCAAGATCACCATGTAAGAAGGCGTTGTGAGTTACATCCATTTGATGGAATTTCTAACCCTGAATAGAAGCAACAAACAAACATAAGTCATTGGCAACTAGGGAAAATGTTTCATTGAAGTCAATGCCTTCAACCTTTTCGATTTCAAGCACGACAAAGCGGGCCTTGTATCTAGGGGGGGGGATCACGGGTCGGGTCGGGTCGACCCGCAACAAAAAGACTTTTGACCCGCGACCCGCTTGATCCATTTGACTAAGTCAATCGGATCAAAAATAATTTTTTACCTAAAAAATTAGTTTTTTAACCTAAAAACATGTATTTTTTAAAAAAATCCACGTGGTTTGCGGGTCGACCCGTAAATCCAACAATTTTAAATAAAATAGTTTATACGTTAATAAAATTATAAAAATATTTATTTTTTAAAAAATATTGCGGGTCACGGGTCAACCCACAACCCAATTCGCACGGGTCACGGGTCGACCCACAACCCGTAAATTGCGGGTCGAATAAATTCAGGTCGCAGGCGATCCGACCCGTTGAACACCCTTGTATCGTTCAACGGAAAAGGTCTAATTTGTATTTGATGCGAAAAAAATCATTTTTCTTCATCTATTTTTTTTCCCGAAACTATAAAAAGATAAAAGATATGCCAACTCACCGAACGGCGTAGTAGTATTAATAGTGGACATCAAACATTCACCACTTCCAATTTCAGACGTCACATACACAGCTTAAGGGCGCTTCGTTGCTTTCTAGCGGGAGGGGAGATCGATTTTCGATTTTTCAAAACTTGCTAAATAATGGCCACAACGCAAGAATCGAAGCTTTCTCCCGCTGCCGATGCTTCCAATTGTTGTTCCGACGCTCCCGCCGCCGTTCAGGCGCCGTCTCGCCCTATTGTGACGCTGGCTGAGAATGCCGATTCTCTCGCCGTTTCTTCCGCCAAAGGTTTAATTCGGTTTTTGTTCTGTTTCGCTTTGATCTCTGATCATGGAGTGTGGAGGCTGTTTTAGGCATCGTAATGGCTTAAAAAGTTTGTAACTTTGAATTTCATGTCGCCATAAAAGGAAGTCATCATATGGTTTAAGACTTGAAGAACGATTTTGCTTATTTTTCAACATTATTGTCTTAATCATGTTGTGATTCAAATTTTTGTGCAATAATTATGGTTCTGGACGTAATTTCACCTCCTGTGTGCTTTTCTTCAAGCAATAGGTATTTATTTTTCTTTTTGTGATCATTTAGCCATTCATCATCTAGGATCTTATAAAAAGCTTTACCTCAAGTAAAGTTTCTTTCATTGATCTGAATTATCTGAGAGTGTTCTGCATATGGAAAGGGCATTTTCATGTGCTGGTCCCCAATTTTGAGCCCTGTAGTTGTTGTTCTTTTACTTTTAATCTAATTGATTGTTGAGGATTAACAACTGTCTAATTACTATCTACTCTGGATGTATTATTTGAAATTTGTGATATTTTATGAACTTTAATTCAAGTCAAATCCCTGACTTGGCAATGTTTTCCCTTTTCAGCATCTTGCCCTATGAATGTGGTTTCCATTTCCTTGTTGATGTCATAATCATTGCTTTCTATATAGCATGATGTTATTTTATCTCATCAATTTCTGTCACCATGTCATGGCTGATTGAGACATTTTATTTGTAAATATTACCAGTTGTTCAGATCATGTCCGGAGCTCAGGTCCGTCATCCCTTGGACCCTTTGTCTCCTGCTGAAATTTCTGTTGCTGTGGCAACTGTCAGGGCAGCTGGTGCTACTCCCGAGGTATGATCAACGGCTATTGGCGGTTGGAGATTTCTTGTTGGTTTTACTTTCGGTTATGTTGCTAATCCTATCCGCTCTCAGGTTAGAGATGGAATGCGGTTTATTGAAGTGTCCTTGGTGGAGCCAGAGAAGCACGTGGTTGCACTCGCGGATGCTTATTTCTTCCCTCCTTTCCAGCCATCACTGATTACAAGAACCAAAGGCGGCTCTATAATCCCGAGCAAGTTGCCTCCAAGACAAGCCAAGCTCACTGTCTACAATAGGAAATCAAATGAGACCAGCATATGGGTTGTTGAGCTGTCTGAAGTACATGCTGTTACCCGTGGTGGACACCATAGAGGGAAACTTATCTCCTCGCGGTTTGTTCCTGATGTTCAGCCGGCCATGGTAGGTTTATTTAGTTTGGTTTCATCACTTGTGTATCGCTTTTGCTCTGTGTGCACAATTTTGCTCATATTGCTATTTTTGGTTGTTCGGTATGTAGATTGACATAATAATGCATCATAGGTTCAATGTTGGAATCATATAACAATTAATGTGATTCATTTGTCAGATTGCTTCAGGTTCCTTTCTGGATTGAAGAATTATATATTATTGTTTGATGATGAATTTTAAGGGAAATATATTGATGTCCTTTTATATTACATATTTCTTAATCAATCATGAAACAAGATATCAAATTAATTTTGTTTCTATTAGTGAAAGTTACTACTTTTAAGATGTCATTGATATAACTATTATAGTATTATGAATGCTTCTAAGAGCAATCTTAGCTGGACTGCCAAAATCAAGCTCTTTGTGGATCTTCCTGCCAAAACGATTTATATTTCTTGTCATGTACCGGAAGCTTCTCTTAGGTGTCATATGTTTTGTGTCATCTGTTTAATAGCTTCTTTGCTGACAACTTGTTCATTGGAATAAATCTCAATCATATAACTGTCAATGGCTTCTACATTCTTACTCTGTTGCTGAATGCTTACCGCCAACATATAATATCCTCTCCTATATGAAATCTTATCTTCCACTGAGTCAAGCTTTTCCATTTTCTTCTTGCAACTCTGTGATACCTTCTCTATAATTTTATATGAAAGTCTGTATATTTTTTAGTAGGTTGATTGGGTTTATTAGTGACTAATTGACTTTCTATACACAGGATGCTGTTGAATATGCAGAATGCGAGGCTGTAGTGAAAGATTATCCTCCATTTCGAGAGGCTATGAAGAAGAGGGGCGTTGATGATATGGATCTCGTGATGGTTGATCCCTGGTATGCTAGAATTGACTCTTTTTTCCACGACTTTCTGTTTAATTAGTTTGTTATTTCAATAGTTTGTTACTGTTTGATGACTAAACTTGCTTATTTGTACAGGTGTGTGGGTTATTATACTGAAGCTGATGCACCAAACAGAAGGCTGGCAAAGCCACTTATCTTTTGTAGAGTCGAAAGTGACTGCCCCATGGAAAATGGTTATGCACGGCCAGTGGAAGGAATCTATGTTCTTGTTGATATGCAAAATATGGTAGTGCTTGAGTTTGAAGACCGTAAGTTTGTTCCCCTTCCTCCAACTGATCCATTGAGGAACTTTACCCGAGGAGAGACGAGAGGAGGTGTTGATAGAAGTGACGTCAAACCACTATACATTGTTCAGCCTGAAGGCCCAAGTTTTCGAGTTGATGGTTACTTCGTTCAGTGGCAGAAGGTTCCTTACTTGATCATCTTATTATTTACTGTCTTGTTTCTGACTGAGGTACAAAACTAATATTGTTGATTTGTTATTTTTTTTATCTGTAGTGGAACTTTCGTATTGGTTATACTCCCAAGGAGGGCTTGGTTATATACTCTGTATCTTATGTGGATGGAAATAGAGGACGAAGATCCATAGCTCATAGATTGAGTTTTGTTGAGATGGTTGTCCCTTATGGGGATCCAAATGATCCACATTATAGAAAAAATGCCTTTGATGCTGGGGAAGATGGCTTGGGGAAAAATGCTCATTCTCTAAAGAAGGTATGATGTTATATCATATGCATTTTGTTTCACTAAGCGTGCAATTCATGAAATATCTTAAAAAACTTGATCATTGCAGGGATGTGATTGCTTGGGCTATATCAAATACTTTGATGCTCACTTCACAAATTTCACTGGTGGTGTAGAGACAATTGAGAATTGTGTGTGCTTGCACGAAGAGGATCATGGTATCCTGTGGAAGCACCAAGATTGGCGATCAGGTTTATCAGAGGTCCGAAGGTCTAGACGGTTGACAGTTTCCTTTATATGCACGGTAGCTAATTACGAGTATGGATTTTACTGGCACTTCTATCAGGTGAGCGCTTTTTTTTTTATGGCATCTTAATTTAATTCTCTTTCACAGGATAGTGTTTTTGTCCAGATGTGCTCGATTTTATAGCCTTTTTAGTTTTGTGACAAGATTTTCCTTTTATACAGGATGGAAGAATTGAAGCTGATGTTAAGCTTACTGGAATTCTCAGTATGGGAGCACTACTACCTGGGGAATCTCGAAAGTACGGCACAACAATTGCACCTGGACTGTATGCGCCAGTTCATCAACACTTCTTTGTTGCTCGTATGGACATGGCCATCGACTGTAAGCCAGGGGAAGCTTTGAATCAGGTGCATTGTCTAGTATATATATGATAAACTCCTCTGCTTCCTGAACTAGAATTGTACAATATTGTCTTCATTGCATTTCCAAATGTGTTATTTGTTTGTTACTTTCAGTATGGCTTATGGCTTCATTGCATTTCCAAATTGTGATCAAACCAATGTTTTTCTTTGCTACCTAACTCGACATCTACTAAATTTTTTGTATGGACTTTTCTGATGTAGGTTGTTGAACTGAATGTTAAAGTTGAGAAGACTGGCAATGAAAACGTTCACGACAACGCCTTTTATGCTGAGGAGACATTGCTCAAATCCGAGTTGCAAGCAACACGTGACTGCAATCCTTTATCTGCTCGACACTGGATTGTAAGACATCCTATATATGAAGTTCAATTCTTAGTCTCGTGAGAAAACACAGCCTTAGTGTACCTACTGATTATAAGAGGAGATAATCTTATCTAGTATGTTAATGTTTATTTGTTTGCTGTGAAATCTAGGTAAGGAACACAAGAACTGTTAACAGGACAGGACATCTTACAGGATACAAGCTGGTTCCTGGTTCGAATTGTTTGCCATTGGCTGGTCCCAACGCCAAGTTCTTGAGACGAGCGCCTTTCTTGAAGCACAATCTGTGGGTCACCCAATACGCGCGCGACGAAACCTTCCCTGGAGGAGAGTTTCCCAATCAGAATCCACGTGTAGGCGACGGTTTAGCAACGTGGGTTCAGAATGATCGGCCTCTAGAAGAAGCTGACATTGTGCTTTGGTTAGCTCATCCCTTCCTCTCGTTTCTAAATTTCTTTACTTTTTGTAAAAAAACTGACAAGCTGATATAGTCAATCATCAATCCAACATTATTATTATAACACTTTCCGTTGTATTTTAAGAATCTAATTGCATATTTGGAAAAATTGTAGGTACGTTTTTGGAATCACCCATGTTCCTCGTTTGGAAGACTGGCCTGTTATGCCTGTGGAGCACATTGGTTTCATGCTCATGGTAATTCCCTCCAACTAAATAACTTTAAATTCTCTATTAGCATCCTACAATATCTTTTAGGGCTTGTTCACTATTGATACCAAAGATATGAAATATCGAATATTGGTATCGGTATAAAGATCAAGGTATGGTGGGTAAGTGTGGGTGATATCCTTGGAGGCGCATCCTCATGCTCATTGGCTATATCAAATTTGGTGTAGTTTAAATTAAGTTATTATTGACACATAATTGAATTTCAGTTTTACTTGGGTCTATTGGGCATATACTCCTACATGTTCAGGATATGAGTGCCCGCATCTTGACCTCTCAGATCCTGTTTGAGCGGGACTATACTGGACGATGGTGATATCAGATTGATATCGATATCATGTGTTATTTGGGTGTATTGTGAATTCTATGATGTAGCTAACGATGATAAATATTATACAGCCACATGGGTTTTTCAACTGCTCTCCAGCTGTGGATGTTCCACCAAGTCAATGTGTCAAAGAAAACGAAGCCAAAGACAATGGTACAACAGCCAGCAAGCCCAGTCAAAACGCCTTGTTGGTGGCAAAGCTTTGAAAATTCTTCTTCTTCGATCTTCGTCTATGTTTTCTGCTTACAATAATCTCTTCTCAAAGACTGGCTAGTCTACCAAGTCTTACTTTTAGGGTAGTCTTTTTCAAACTATGATCGATTGTTTTTTTTACGTTATATCCATTGAAAATAAAATAAGATTGGGAAAAGTTTTAAGGTCCATGAATGTTGTTATATCATGTAATCGTTTTCAGCATGTAGTTTCTTGTTGGATTATTGTGTGAGATGGCAACGTTACTATAGAAATTAATAATTTTGAGATGGGTAAGCTGAAGTTTAAACATTTGGATGTTTATTATAGGGTTAGAAACTGAGAATTTGTCGAGGATGGTATTGCAACGATGGAAGAAAGGCAAGTCAACTAAGACGACGACTTTAGCAAGTCGCTTCAACACAGAAGAACCATTCAATATGTGAAATTAAAAAAAAAAAAAAACCATTTTGCAACAAAAAAATTAAAAAAAAGATTATGACGGTGCACAAAAATAATCGCTAAATAATCAAGGAGTAATTAGCAAGTATAAAAGGAAAAATGGGTAAAATACCGTGATCAAACGTAATACAACATGCTGGTTTACCCACGTGGAACTCAAAGTAAATTTGATAGCCTATGGTTGTGCAGACCGAAAGTACATAAGCGACTAGGTCTCACTTATATATATATAGCAAGGCTATGATACAAGTTTAAGTATCAAAAAACCTCTTTGTACCTTATACAAATTTAGGATACAAATTTCGATTCTGTGACTATTCCAAATGTGAAATTAAAAGCCAAAAAACCTCAAATTTCATAATCATCATCATGATTTAGTTCTCGCATCTCTAGACCAGTCTCTAGACCCGTGACTAGATCCTACGCTAAGGCACATAACACAATCTCAATCGCATCTCTAGATTAACTGCCCTTATTCAGCAAACATCATCAAACTGCCCTTATTCAGCAAACATCATCAAACATAACACAAGCATCTCTAGATAAACTGTCCTTATTAAGCAAACATCATCAAACATAACACAATCTCAATCGCATCTCTAGATTAACTGCCCTTATTCAGCAAACATCATCAAATCTGTCATGAGGTGGACCAATGAGTAAAAATGCAACGCCTAGGCGCTCGCCTAGTGCCTAGGCGTTAGGGCGATGAGTAAAACGCCTGGATCTATCCATACAATATGATATTTTCTGCCTGACAGAGTTTAACACGATCCATGCCAACAAGTGGTGCTCTTGATCGAGTCGCTACAAAGCTCAATCTTCCTTTCTTTGAGGTAGTGCTTTTCTCTGATATATGATTTTGATTTAAACGTGATCAGATTATAAAAAGGTTGGTCCTGCCTTTCTTTTTGCTTATAAAACATCACTGGTTCAGGTTCCAACTGGTTGGAAGTTCTTTGGGAATCTTATGGATGCTGGAAATTTGTCTGTTTGTGGTGAAGAAACGGATTACGAATTTTTCGATTGGATTTGTACAAGGTTCCCACGGATTACGGATTAATTTCGATTGGATTTGTACAAGGTTCCCATTACGGATTCCCCAGACGATGGTGGCTTAGGAATCCATCAAAATATGTGAAATTAAAAGCCCCAACTGTGGTGGCTTAGGAATCCAAAAACAAAATCTGTGAAATTAAAAGCCCCTAATTGGTTAGGATTGGATTTGTAAAGCCCCTAATTGGTTAGGATTGGATTTGTAATGGATTGGATTTGTAATCCTACAAATTAACGACGGTGGTGGCTTAGGAATCCAAAACCAGAAAAATAGGACGGTGGTGGCTTAGGAATCCAAAAGAAGAAAATATCAATAAAGCTCTTCAACTAAAATTAGTGTGGAAAAATCATAGCAGAATTTCAAAAAATTTAATTATGCATGAAAAATATCTCAAGAATACACAATTATTAAACTACATAAAAAAACTAATGGTAATGGCCAAATATATGGGGAATGAATTTTAAAAAGGGCTTGAGCTGGCAGACTGATCTTCAGGATCTTCGATCAAAGGCATGATAGAACATCGAGATAGACCCAAAACTAAAAGTAAACCACTTGAACATCGAGATAGACCCTAAACTAAAAGTAAACCACTTTCTTGACGAAGGAAGTAAAAAATGGACACGAGAAGAACTTACTTACTCCCTCCGTTCAGAAATACATGTCTTTTGCTTGAGATAGATTGAGATGCTCGTAGTAGACATTCTTGTGGATTGGATTAACAGTCTTTTGCTTGTGTTCGACTTTAGCACGTGTTCAAAGAAATCAATTTTGTAGCGGACCGTCTAGCTGAGCCGATGCATTCGTTTCGAACCTAGACTACTTTGAAGGTCGAGAACTAGCGATTCTCATCCATAAAAATGATTTAAGAAAATGTTTTAATCGTTATTGATGCTAATCTAACTCTTTTCTTATAAAAAAAATGAAATTAAAACATGGCACAAATGTAAACAATTCATATTAATTTCGGACGAAATTCTCAACCTTGACTTTAAAGTTTTCATTTTAGGGGTCAGAGGAGAGAGTGAGGCTTGCTTGCAATAAGGCAAGTTCCTGAAAACTTCTCCAAATTATATCATTAGAAAATTAGCACATTTGGCGGGACAGGCTTTTCTATTTGTCATGGTTGCTATATGAAATGGGCTAAAAGCTACTACTAAAATAAGTGGAAAAATGATATTTGATCTGACCGAAAATTCCAAGAACCATCCCAATTAAGAAAAAAAAATCAGGTCAAAGGAAATAAGAAGAGAATGTTAGAAAACGTTTTCGGAGTGATGAACTTTTATATATTTAATATTTCAATTACTTTATATTTTATATTTAAGAAAAGAATTAAAATAATCTTATTAACAGTTGAAAGTTCATCTTATAATATTTTTTGGGATAAGATTTATAAGAATTGGATTTTGTAATAGTATTAGAGGTGAAGATGAGTGGCCTAAATGGGTCTGTCACGATTCACATTTTAGAAATATGACAAATCTGAATGTCCGAGATAATTTAAATGTTGTAAGGAATATTAATAACGGATTTCTCAATCTCACATGGACAACTCTAAATCCCTTTTCAGAAATTTGACGATATCAAGATGTTGAAAGATGATGATTAGTTGAAACCATTTTTTTAACCTATGATGTTCTTGGATATATATGTTAAAAAAATGGAAATGATTTGTTAAATTTTATTATTTAGGATTATTTTGTTGATTTTTTTAGAATTTAAATTTTTTTTGAGAGTTTTAGTTTCTATGACTAGTATTCTCATCCTAAGGAAATAGAATAGAAAAATGATAATTGAAGTTGTGCTTGGATTTGCCAAAGTATTTTTTTACTATTTTCATCATTTTAATTTAATAAATCACATAATTTTCTTGGCCATTTCCTTGAACTTTCATGGAAAGTTAATTTTGTCTTACATCTTGTCCCTTTTATTTACCAACGGAACGCTCTCTCCGTTTTCCACTCTCTCGGGAGAAAACCGAAAATGGCCGTTGTGAGGGGTGCCGTCGCCGGCGACGACGACGAGGAGAAGTCCCTCCGCGACGAGCTCACCCTCCCAATCCTACTCATCGACAGAATCCGCAACGCCGCCGGCGAAGCCGAATCCTCCAGGCTCGAATGCTTAGAAATCGTCAATCAGTGTGAGAGCCTCTCACGAATGCTCGGCGCCGTCGTCCACCTCACCTCCACCGCGCCGCCTCAGTCGTTCTACGACCGGCCTGTCCGCGGAATCGTCACCGAGGTCTCCCGCAACCTCGACCGCACCTTAACCCTAATCCGCCGTTGCCGCTACGCAGGGTTTTTCCAGCAGGTTTTCTCCATCGTTACTTCCGCGGACTTCAAGAAAGTCTCCGGTCTTCTCGAATCTTCGATTGGAGATATGAAGTGGCTGCTTGAGATCTTCGATTGCGAAGGCAACTGGCTCACTCTCCCTCCGTTCGCGAGCAACAACGATCCTACTCTTGCCATGGTTTGGTCTTCGATCGCTTCGCTGATGACCGGGAAACAGCTCCGCGATCGGATCGATTCGGTGAACTACCTTACTTCTCTGGCGGATTCGAGTGATCGGAACAAGAAGATGATTGTGGAGGAAGGTGCGATTCCTCCGTTGCTTAAGCTGTTGAAGGACGGTGGCGGCGTTGGATCAACGGAGGCGCAAATTGCGGCGGCTAATGCGCTGTCTTCGCTGGTGGATGGTGTGGAGAGGACGAAGGCGGTCTCGGTAGGGATTCCGGTGATTGTGCAGACTCTAGGAAGCTCTCCGATGAAGGTGCAGATCGCGGTGGCGGGGCTGGTGGCGAAGATGGCGAAGGTGGATGAGAAGGCCAGGGACGATTTCGGAAAGGAGAATGTGATGAAGCCGATTGTTTCGTGTTTGATGATGGATCTGGTTCTCGATTATCCGAGACAGATTAATGGAGGTAAGGCTAGTATACATTCAATTGTTCAGATTAACAAGGAATTGTCTAAGAATACCCCATCAGATCACACTTACCAAAATGTTCAGTCTAGTTCATCGTCTTCAACTTCAGATGGTACTAGTAAAGAGAGAGAGAATGAGAGACCTGAAATTAAGCATAAGCTGAAGGTCAAGTGTTCAATGGCCTTATGGAGGCTCTGTAAGGGAAGTTTATTGAATAGTCGTAAAATTGCTGAAGGGAAAGGCTTACAATGTGTATCAAAGATCATTGAGAGTGAAAAAGAGGAGCTGCAATTCTATTGCTTGATGACAGTGATGGAGATTGCTGAAGTTGCAGAATCCAATTCAGAATTCAGAAAGATAGCATGGAAGCCGAGTTATCCGTCTGTGAAGAATATGCTGGATCAGCTTTTGAGAGTGATCAAAGAGGAAAATGATCCTAAGTTTCAAATTCCTGCAGTAAAAGCAATCGGATCTTTAGCTCGGATTTTCTCTGCTAAAGAAACCCGAGTTATAGGTCCAATTGTTACCCATCTCGGTAACAAGAGCTTAGAATTGGCCATTGAGGCAGCTATTGCGTTGGGGAAGTTTGTCTGCACTGAGAATCATAACCGTGTTGAGCACTCAAAGGCAATAATCGAGTTTAATGGGGTTAGCCTTGTGATGAAAATGTCAAAGGCCAATGATCGTGCTAAGATGCATCATGGACTTGTTTTACTATGCTATTTGTCGCTGAATGCTGGCAACAGCAAGGCATTTGAGGACGCAAGAGCTTTGGAGTATCTTGAGAGTTCATCAGCTCGATCTTTTGTGGCCTCTAATCATGGCCTGAGAGATTTGTACATTGAGGCTGTGCATCACCTTAAGGTTTATCAAGTTAGAGGTCTTGGGACTCAACCACATTTCCATAATTATTACATGGTTTGATTCTGGGTTGGAAAAGATTGTTATAATGCATTTGTATTGAGTTTGAGATATTTGTAGATTAGATAGGTAAATTTTGTTTCATGAAGATTAAATATGTGCAATATGTTATAGTTATACTGTAAAAAAAATGTCGTTGTAGCTGTAAAATTGATTACACTTGTGGAAATGTTAGTTCATACCTGGTAAATTTCTATTAGAATGGTTTTAATTTGACCTTGTAATGTTGTTTTGCTAAATCATGTTGCTTCTCTGGTTTATATGTTTTTGGGATTTGTTTTGGTGTTTTTGCCTGGTTTTTCTTTCTTTCTGCAGATTAACATAAAAAGAAAGAGAGTTGATATACAGTTTACAACAAATGTGGGAAAATTCTGTCCTCTTAAAGTTGGTAAGTTATTCTTGATTTACTTCTGATTTTCGAATGCTTTGACTACTTTTGTCTTTCATATTAGTCAATTATACAGATGTCTATTTGCAGCAGCTTAACTTCAGTAAAATTAGTATTTGATCTCTCCCTCAATTGAAACCAGTTCTAGGAAACACATGCCTGAACTTTCATCATTCAAAAGGGGGAAAAAAAGTAAAACTTCATTACAAAAAGAAGAAGAAGAAGAAATTAAAGCATCATCTTGTAGATCATTTAAAAGGATATGCAGGAGCAGTATGTTGCCTTTGCTAACAAAGTCTCTTCTTTAAGTTCTTACAGATGATTATTTGCAATGCAGTTTGAGCCTGCCTACCAAATGAATTGTAATCATAGGGATCAGTAAACATGTGCAAACACATCCTTGTAAGTTGTGTAAATTATATTTTTCTTTACTTTTTCCCTTTTTATGTTGCATTCATAGGGATGGAATCTACTCCGCATCTAATTTATATTAGAGTATTTGTTTATGGTTAAAATTCATACATTATAGGAGTCATTTATAAGATTGTAATTGTTTCAACATAGAAGTGAATGTTTTTTGGACCAAAAATAAGCGATTTTTTTTCCTGTAAATCTAATGATTTTTTATCGTAAGTTTGAAATTTATCAAAATTTCCATACTTATGAATCTCCTACCTAACGTCAGTTAAAGAGTTGCCTCTACTTCAATAAGAAGGGGTTGTCGTTCCAATTTTATTTGCGAATCACATCGCTGTCACAGGGTTGTGTGGCTTGCAAGAATGAAGATTCTGCTTACATCGATCCAAGGTTATCACAAATCATTAGCCAAATTGACCCAGATAACAAAAAAACCACACCAATTCCTATTTCCTAGAGGATATTTGTTCATTGATATCTAAAATGGAGCTAGAAACCCTTTCTTTCGCCTGGTGCATCTAGTATTTTAAGAATAAGAAAGTATTCAACAATACAAACAACCAAAATACCAATAATCATGACAACATAATTGAATTCATCCACAAGCAATTGCTTGAATGGTTAAATGCAAACATGGTCGCCTACACACTCAAATATAACAAGATCAAGTATCAAGTGGGTCAAACCCACACAAAATCTTATCAAACTCAATTTTAATGGTGCGGTTAGTTCGGATGGTGTTTCCAATGTCGGTTTTGTCCTGCATGATCACTCGGGCTCGCCACTCACGTAACTCCACCATCACCCAAAATTGTTGGGAAAAAAAACATGTTGAAACCTGTCAAGTCCCAATACTTTACACGTCCATTTGTATATTCGTGTATAAAATATCTACTTTAAAAACATGTATAACCGTCTCAAAAAATTATAAGCGAGTAATATAATGAAAAAAACCACTAGACGAAAAGAGCCTAAAACTAGTCGGCTTCATCAAGAAGGGTACATGTACAAATCATCAAAAAAGTTCACTACCAAACTTTTGATGAACCTTGACATCTATGATTCACGAACCATGATAATCTCTTAACGTAACAATCAAGGACACAACAAGGAATTATACAGCCCCAAATAAGACAATATTTGATTTTAAAAAAAAGCACATACAAGTTGAGATCGTAATCCATAAATCCAAAAATTATTGGAACCGTCGATAATAATGTAATTTATAGCGATTAAAAAATACCCCATCTGATCAAATGGCTTACATTTTATTTCGATTTTAAATTCTTTCGATTCTAGTGTTCACTAATTTCTAATAGGGTAATCCATTGTCCATTAGCCCATTAGAGCGCCTCATTTTGCATTTCCCGTCCTTTCCTTTTCCCGCTTGCTAGAAAATCTCCGACCAAAAAATGGCAAACGCCAGCGGCGCGTCCCTGGCGGCGGCCTGCTGCACGGACGACAAGAAGCGGCGCGTGACGTACTTCTACGAGCCAACGATCGGCGATTTCTACTACGGCCACCACCATCCGATGAAGCCCCACCGCATTCGAATGGCGCACAGCCTCATCGTCAACTACTCTCTCCACCGCCACATGGAGATCAACCGCCCTTTCCCCGCCGACTCCGACGACATCCGCCGCTTCCACTCCGACGACTACGTCGAGTTCCTCTCCTCCGTCTCCCCCGATTTCCTCCCTCCCGCCACCCCCGACCTCTCCTACTCCCGCCACCTCAAACGCTTCAACGTCGGCGACGATTGCCCCGTCTTCCCCGGCCTTTTCCCCTTCTGCCAGGCCTCCGCCGGAGGATCGATCGGCGCCGCCGTCAAGCTCAATCGCCAGGACTTCGATATCGCGATCAATTGGGCCGGGGGTTTGCACCACGCCAAGAAATCCGAAGCTTCTGGATTCTGCTACGTTAATGACATCGTTCTCGGCATTCTTGAGCTCCTCAAGGTCCACAGGGTGAGAGTTCGTTTCTCGATTAGGTATAAAGTATACTCAACTTGTTTAACACAATTTAGGTCTTAATTGCTGAAATTTTGTGTCAATTTCTGTCAATATTCAGCGAGTATTGTACATTGACATTGATGTTCACCATGGAGATGGTGTTGAAGAGGCCTTTTACACAACTGATCGAGTAATGACTGTTTCCTTTCACAAATTTGGGGATTTCTTCCCTGGAACTGGTCACATTAGAGATGTTGGGGTTGCTGATGGAAAGCACTATTCTTTGAATGTGCCTTTGAATGATGGTATAGACGATTTGAGCTATCGTCGGCTTTTTAGGCCGATCATTCAGAAGGTGATGGAGGTTTATCAGCCTGATGCTGTGGTTTTACAATGTGGAGCCGATTCGTTGACTGGTGATAGGCTGGGATGCTTTAACTTGTCTGTCAAAGGACATGCTGATTGCGTTCTGTTCTTAAGATCTTTCAATGTCCCTTTGATGATTCTTGGTGGTGGAGGGTACACAATCCGAAATGTGGCTCGTTGTTGGTGCTATGAGGTTTGTGTGAACGACTCGAGCTAACTTTTCTTACTGTCTAATTTATATGAACTTGCATTCATGGTTATGTAGATACTGTGTAAACTGTCATGTATTGTCCTTCCAATGATTTGTTATTAAAAATGTGGTCCATAGAATGTCTTAAAATATTTCAAAATGTATATGTTGCATATGTTGAGATAATAAATAAATTTACATTGACCAGTTTTGCTTGCATAATACTCAGTATTATTTAACAAATGTTGTCTTAGCAAAAGCTTTGGCTTTTATACAAATGCCTTTGAAATGGATATAACCCCTAAATTTTAGTAGTATATTCTAACTAAATTAAGTTATTATTGGCACATAGTTGAATTTCAGTTTTCATTGGGTCTTTCGGGCGCATCCTCCTACATAATTCAAGCTACGAGTGCCCCCATCTTGATCCCTCAGTAACTACTAAAGCGGGACTTTACTGGGCGATGATGTTGTCTTAGTAAAATCTTTTTATTAAATATGTTGAGACAATAGTATATGTTTTTGCAAATTTTTTTTTTTGAGCTGAACCAAATGGAAACATGGTTTGTTTAAGCTTTGATTGTTTGCATTTTGCAGACAGCAGTTGCAATTGGAGTAGAACTTGATAACAAGTTGCCTTACAATGAATACTATGAATATTTTGGCCCTGATTACAATCTCCATATTGATCCCTGCCACAAACGTAACCAGAACTCTCCCAAGGATTTGGAAAGAATCAGGTAACGCGATTTGATCTCCATATTAATGTTTGCATTTCTTTGTTTTAGTGGTTATTTCTAAAGCTATGTTACATTCAAATTATGTAGGAATATACTTCTAGAGCAACTATCTAGATTACCTCATGCTCCAAGTGTTCCATTCCAGACAACGCCGCCTAATACTCAGGTGCCAGAAGAGGTACTAATCTTTCTATGTTGTATCTCTTTCGACATGTATTTTTTTTGTCTATGTTTTAGTTTTCATGAAATCATCTGATCCAGGCAGAAGAGGATAAAGATAAAAGACCAAAACCTCGTATTTGGAGTGGTGAGGATTATGATTCCGATGAAGAAGAAGAAGACCATGTAAACTCTGGTTCTCGTTCTCTGAACACAAATGATCAATCTGTATCAGAGAGTGTTAGCAAGTGAGTACTTTAAATTACACTTCTTTAATTTATAAAGAATTCTCTTCTTTAATTATGTTGAATGTGAATGCAAATCTGAATTCTTGCTTCTTTTTTTTTGGATGTGTACTTGTGTAGGGATGATGAAGATAGCTGGAAAGAAGAAAGTTCGGGAGGAGGCGATATGTCGCCTTAGGAGGAGCCATTGAACATGACAGAATTATAAGTACATACACATTGTTTTGGTAAATCTATATCCTACTCCAGGGAACCAAACTGAGATGGGATTTTGGTTCGAACTTATAGAGTAACATCCATTTGTGATAGTCAAGGATGAAATTGATAGATCATAGGAATTTGTCGGAGAGTTCTTACGCTAGTTCTCTTGCTAAATCGAGTAAACTCGTTTGTTAAGGTGCTTATCAACATTTGACTTGTTATTGAGTAGTAGAGATCTTCTATCTCACTTTGTGTACCATCTTAGTGTCCCATGATTACAAATTTGACAAAGCATTAGACATGTCATGGCCGTTTGGTCGGGTCGGGTCATTTTGGGTTTGGGTTGAGTCGGGTTCGGGACGTGACGGGTCACATCTCATATCGGGTCGGCATCCAACATGTCAAGAAAATCGATTATTTACAATTATTAAAATATTATTTTATTTAAATGAATATTATTTTATATATTTTATTAATAAATATATTAAAATTTTCAAAATAAATTATATATTCTGAAAATATAACAAATCAGGTCAACAACGTATTTTCGGGTTTTAACTCAATGAGTTTCAGGTCTATCGGGTTCGATTTATTTCGGGTTTTGGGTTCAAATTTTCGGGTCTTGATCTTAAAATTTTCGGACAGTTCAGAGTGGGTTTGTGAATCAGGTCAACTTTTAACATGTGCGGAAGGTGATAGTTATGCTTGAGGATTCAAAAAATTAATTATGTAAATCTTAGTTTAAAAATAATAAATAGTTTAATGGTAATGAATTGGTCGATCAAATGGATGGAAAAACAAAATCACAAGCATGATAAAAGAGAAATAAATATGTTCATGAATTCACCATCGTTTAAAAGAGAAAAGCTATAAATATTTGCTTAGAGATCCAAAAACAAGGGAACAACAAGAGGGTCACTCATTCACCTTATCTGTCCTATTTTGTTTCAAAGTGGGTTGCTTTGCTTTCTCATTTGTACACATATATACATCATGGGTTGACAATATGTCAATATCTGTCATGTTCTTGCAATCTTGCTTAATAAAAACTCTTCCAAACAATTCTCTAGTATGCTACAATCCTCTTCCTCTTGCCTCTCATGATGGACGAATTCGCCATTTTGCGCATTGTGTCGTTTTCTTGAGTAAAATTGTTTTGTACAAAGAATGTTTACGCGTATAAGGCATCGGATAAATTCACCTTTGTTGGGTTTGTGGCTTCGGTTTGTTTGGGACGCGAAAGAGTGGCCTTATTGTTAAGACGGATGTGAGAAGAATGCAAGCCAAGGTAACTAGGACTAGTACACTAGCACCAGCAAAGACGTCGTCTTTTACAATGTAACAATCGCCCTTAAGCCATCCTTTGCCGTAAGGTTGGCCTTTGTTCATGCTTGATGTTGTGCTTATCATTATTGCCGCAACTCCATAACTCATCCTGCGAATAACATATAAAAGTGACTTGGCAACTTGTTCAAACAATTAAAATTTTTGGATCCGGTTATCGACTATAGTATCCAGAAACTCTAATAGGGGCAACATTTCTTGTTTTCGTTTCGTGTCTAGTTTCTTAGTGTGAAATTATGAAAATGACACATTTTTCTGTGTTTGTATAACGGGGCCGATTTTCGGTAAATGGAGTTTTGAGTTGTTATGACAATTTGATATGGATACCAAGTCACTTCAATTTGAGGATTCGGGTTGATTGAATTGATACATATGTGGCCCTAAATGCATACATGTCTCATTTCTGATATCTAGTCAATTTCCTGAAATATGACTACTTTTTTTAGCATGCCATTCCTTTAGATTATGAACTAGTCTTAGTTCTCGTGCTCTGCACGGGATTTTACAGAATTATTTATTTGTATATTTTAAATTTTGATTAAATTGATATAGGTAAAGATATTTTTTAAAAACTATACATATTTAGAAAAATATGACTTCACAATTACGAACAAAAATAAATATATTTACAATTACGAACAAAAAAAAATATATTTATAGATATATGTAGATAGATATGGCCAAAAATAAAAGATATTCTAGAGTTTGTACGATAGCATAATAAAATATTCTAATGATCTTCCTATTTATCATATCCAAAAATTAAAGATTGTTTAATTAAGAGATTTTCCATCTTATATTTTAAAAACATGGATAAGAATATGACTTCACAATTACGAAAAAAAAATATATTACAATTACGAACAAAAATAAATATATTTATAGACATATGTAGACACATATTTAAAATAAAAATTAATATATGTAAAGATATTTAAAATAATCAATATATTGATTGTTTTATTTAACATATAAATATAAATAACTAAAAATAATCAATTAAGATATATTAGTTAAAAAACAATTCTATCTAAAAATAAAATATGTATTCTAAAATTTGTACGATAGCATATAAAAATATTCTAATGATTTTTATATCTATCATATCCAAAAATAAAGCATTGTTTAATAATATGATTTTCTATCCTTTATTCTAAAAAATGGATAAGAATTTTCCATATCCAAAAATAAAATATTATTTTTATAAAAAAAAGTGGTGATGTGGTCCAATCTAAAAGTGACATGTGTCGTTTAATAATTTTTTTAACCTCCGCTTTAGGTTATAGTTATGAATTATTTACGTTTTGAAAGAAAAACATTTCATTATTTATGAAAGATATCCGACCTAAAAAAATCTTGATTTGTCTGGATTGAGTTTCGTATGAATCATGTTTTCCCAAATCGATTGGGTTGCCAAATTATGAGATCAAATCGGCCAAATTAATCCATATTATGGTTAAGTTTTTTCAAAAAATAGACAGCACTTAAAGACATGGCAATCAAGTGACGAGCAAGTGAGAGACATGTGATGCTTTTCCTTTGCTTTTAATTTATGATATATATATATATATATATTTTGTAAGCAAACCATTGTTAGTTTCTCTAAACTCTATACTAAAACAGTTTAATTATGAAATAAACCATTCTATTAACCGAACATTTCAAGTTCGTTAACGAGCTCTAAATCAAGCTGAAATTGGTAAAACGCATTTTCTGTAACACATCTTCTGCTAATTAATGAGTTAAATTTAAAACCTGAAAACACTTACCAGGAAATGAGGAGGAGGACGCCGGAGAAGACCGCCGGCGACTTACTCCTTCCAAATCCAGCTTTCACAGCAGAGAAGATCAATCCACAGACGATCAAATTTCCGAAGATCTGAACAATCGAAAGACAGATCAGTCCAGCAATTCCGAATCTGAACGCTTCGCTCCTCGGCAGAGAGCAGCTCCTCCCATCGAATCTCACCTCATCCTTCTACAGAACAAAACGCCAAAAAAATCGAAAAATTCAGAGCAATCTGGATCGGAATTTGAATTCAATTTGAGTTCCTGTAAGCAGATTTTTAGTTTCCGGATTCCAGCGAACCTTTGTTTTGTTGAATTCGGCGAGGATGCAGAGGATGAATGAGGCGAGGCCGAAGAAGATGAGGATGGCGATGGGGAGAAAGATGAGCGTCCGATTGGGAGTGGATTTCTCCATGGAAGATGCGAGAGAGTGAAGAGAGAGGGGGATTGAGAAGGTTGTGGTTATGGAGTTGTTTGCTTGGAGACATGGATCTTGGTTGCTTGGAAGTTTGGAGGGAGAGATGCCATTCCTAACCGCTTCATAAGAACAAGAGAGAAAAAAATGAGAAAAGAAAAGAAAAGAGAGAGAGCGTGACTTTTCATCTACTTATCTTCTTCGTTTTCTTTCTACACATCAATTTTGCACAATCTTGTTGAATTTTCAAGGCTCTAATTATGTGAACTTTGTAAGTAAATTTTTTTTTTTTGCAATTTGTAGTTGGATTGAGATGATCTTTTTTTTTTTTTACAGCACACGATTAAGTCTCAATCAACCCATTTCCTTAAAATAAAAAAGTTATTACGGTAGTGAAGTAAATAAATTAAAAAAAAAGAGTTAAGAACAAAAATAAGTTAAATCTGATTTTTCAAAGAACATAGGTTAAGCATTTACTTTAGAAAAATGTTTTATTTTTATTCATTTAGGAATTTAATTTTTTACAACGAATTTATACATTACTTTTTAAGGTTTAGTTTCTAAAATCGGGAACATGACATAGCTTAGAAAGACCGGATTTAAATTCATAGTTTATCAAAAAGACATATGAATTGTCACTTTATAAGAACTTAACAGTTTTTAAATTTATTATTTACTCGTTCTAATGTAGTTGTCATTTTATGAATCGATATAGATATTAAGATTTTACTTAATTTGATATAAGTATCCTTCTATAATTAGTTTGTTTTTTAGAGTTATTTTTTTTGTTCGGGAAGGAGAAATGTTTTTTTTAAATCTTGTTTGTTATTTTTTAAGGATAGAATTAAAAAAAGGTAAAATGATAAATATTAAAAAAAATAAAAAATATATTACAATGACTAGTTAGTAATTACTAATTCTAAACAAAAAAAAAATATGTTTAAAGTAATAAAAGTCAAAAACAAAGGATTTAGTCAAACAAAAAGTAACTTTTCATGATATCGAATAGTTCAGATCTGATATTTCAATCATTGCATTTTTTTCTTCAATTCTCATGGTGTTCCGTTATAGATTCTAACTGGAAATCAATAAACCCTCATTGGATGGACCATTAATTTGAGAAATTGTAAGCATAAGATACTTTGCCATAATTTGACAAATTGTAAGCATAAGATACTTTGTCATATAACTTTCAATTGACTAATTTGATCGACAACCTTACAATAAAAAATAATATCTACAAAGGCAGATGATAGATTGGGCATAGATTAGAGATATCCATACATGAAAAGGAATTTGAAAGAATGGAATAGAATTTTGGAAAGTGAGAAAAGGATTTATCGTCAAACTTATTTTTCAAAAAATGAAATTGATTGTTTTTTTTTTGGTCAGTAGTGAAATTGATTGTTGAGTAATCATCAGTCAACAATTGGGGCCATATTGTAGATTGAAATTGCCAATTGTTGTTTGTTTTTGGACGTCGTCACAGTTGTCTATTGTGGGTTGGGTGATGTACTATCATAGTCAGCATAATTTTCATACATTTTGGCCCAAAATAATGTCAATCAAAAGTTTTGGCAAATGAAAAAAGGGAAATTCCGCGTGGTGACCATGAAGTTTTGAAGATTCCGCATGATACACAAGGTTTTTCGGAATTCCGCATGATGACCTCGAGGTTTTACAAATTTCGTATGGTAGCCTCGAATTATTATAAAAGCTAAAAGTATTTAAAATTTATCCCTATTTTCTTACTTAATTGCATAAAATCACCTTTACTTTAATTTTTTTATAAAAACTACCTAATTTTATTACTTTTAGAAAAAAATAATTAAAATTTACAAATAAATAATGTCACTACATATTATTATTTAAAAAAATCACACCTTTTTTTTTTAAAATCAACCTTTTAGAATTTCTATCACCATTATATATTATCAAAAGCCCATGCAATTTTATAAAAAAATCAACCTTTTCAAACATGGCTAGGACTTAAATCTGATTTTTTTATTATAAATAGGATATTCGTAAATACATCTTTTTTAGAAAAATGAGATTGTCTTTTAGATTTAAAATACCACAATAATACTTAGAAGAAATAAATTTACACTCAAAAGTAAATTCATGAATATAAAAAGAAAAATTAAGAAAAATTAAGAAAAAATAAAATATTATATAAAAATAATTTTATAAATATTTAATTGTAAATTTGATTTTATAAACTATTTTGCATATAATTAGATAAAGAGGAATTCAATAGAAGAGAAATTAAATAGTATGTATGAAAATTAAACAAATTAGATAAATAGGAATTTGATAGAAAAAAAATAATTTTTATAAATCTTCAATATTAAATTGGATGAGATAAATAATGAATATAAAAATGGTGATAGAAATTCTAAACGGTTGATTTAAAGTCATTGTTTATTTGTAAATTTTAAATTTTTAATTTTTTTTTTCTAAAAGTAATAAAATTTAGTTGTTTTTATAAAAAAAATAAAGTAAAGGGCGGTGATTTTATGCAATTAAGTAAGAAAATAGGGCTAAATTTTGAATACTTTTAGCTTTTATAATAATTGGAGGCTACTACACGGAATTTGCAAAACCTCGAGGTCACCATGTGGAATTTCGAAAAACCTTGTGTACCACGCGGAATTTGTAAAACTTTAGGGTCACCACGCGGAATTTCCCATGAAAAAAAGATACAAAAACTTGATAATTAAATAACAATCAGTAGTGTATTAGAGTTTTGGTGAATCATATATACCGGAAATTATGTAAGAGTTAGCCATACATAATTCAATCCATCCGCGGTCCGCCATCCATCCATCCATCACCCAATTTCAGATCGGATTTTATCCGCATATTCAAATCGGATATGCAGGTAGATCGAACATCCATGAATAATTTTCATCCCTAGAACCAGTGACAAATATATCGGTTCAGTGAAGGTAAATTGAAGACAAAGTTAAAGTAGCACCTAAAGTAAGTCGACTCGTAATAATTAATTGTCCCATTAACTATAAAAAATAAGTAAACTATGTTTTTTTCAATTCTCCTATCTCACAAGTCTCCACTATTTAATTGAGGCCTGATTCAACATTGCACAGAACTCTCTTTCTCTCTTACATCTTTCCAGCCATGAACATGGAAGCTTCCCCAAACAAGCTTCCACTAGTCTTGCTTCTGTTACTCTTATTGGGCGAGTTTGGATCATCATCCGCTGTTCATCTTGGTAATACAACTCAAAATACATGGCTTTCTTATTGATCAATATTTTGGTTGAAACTACTTAGATCATTAAGTTGAGTAATTTTTTTGTTGGGTTATTAATTTCGGCGAAACTTGAAAAGAAACAATGTGATTTGCAATGGCGCAAGCTCCTCAGCATGAACAATGGCAAAGAAGAATCTTACAGAGTGGATCGAATCAAAGATCCATGGTTGCCTGCACCTACAAGAAACCACCCTGTGCGTCAAGTCCCGCCACCTGGTCAATGATCGATTCAATGATGGTTTTATCGCGTTACAAGGATTTAGATCATCGAATGATCTTAATCCTAGCTAATGTTATTGTCACAGTTTCTTGTTCATGTTACCAAGAGATCATGTTCTGAATGTTTTTGTATTTGCATTGTGTTTGAATCAATTTGTATGAAAATACAGCACAATATTCAAATTTCATCACAATTCATGTTTTTGGATCACTGGCATCAAATCCAACATGAGTATTAAGTATAACTGTCAAGTGTTCTGCATAAAATGTCAATACAGTAACAAAATACATCTGTCACTGTAAAATCAGAGCTCCAATATATGTACAAAGATTAAAACAATATTACATAGTCACTTTAATCATCCTGTTACTAAGTAAATATCACAACATGTGTTAAGCACAGCTGATGCAAAACACTCCTTAAATAAAAAAATTACTGCATCTCAGTGATGGTATTTAACTTTCAGGCCTGTGTGATGCAAGAAATTTACCATCAAGATAAAGTTTTTGGTAAATTTCCGTCAAATCCGAAGGTAGCCTCCTTCTCTGTCATGGTGTCCGCCTCCAAAATTTCTCCTAAGCAATGACTTTCTGGTAAGAGACCAGCTTCTACTCAAAGATCTCCTTTTTCGCCACGCGTCCATGCGTGTATAGAGCGCGGGAAACGCAAAGCAAAGAAGGACTACGCCGAACATAATCAAACAAAGGTACATCACATTTTTAAACCCATTTTTGAGTGCAGGTTCTCTCTGATTAGTCCATGGAACTCCTCCCACATTCATTCCAAACACTGCCAAAAAAAAATATAAATGGTAATAAAATTGATGCAAATTTTTGCTAAGTTATGGAAATAACAATGTATTGAGTATACTTACCTCCTGTAATGACAGAGAGTGGAAGAAATATGACAGAGAGGAATGAAAGGTAATATAGCTTTCTGTTTATCTGCTCAGATTGCCAGCTGTCGAGGCCAGCTTGGATAGCGGTGACACGATTAGCTATGAACCCAACATTCTCTTTTAGCCTTCTCAATCTCCCAATTAACTCCTCAAGAGAGTTCAGGTCTTGATTCGCAAACCAGTTCTTTGAAGAGCATTTTTCTTTAACTCGTGGGAATACCTGTTCCCCGTGTGCAATAACCTAGTTGAATAACATGTACCAACTAGATTAGTGCTTTGATAAACATTTTTATTTTCAAACACATCATTCAAAGAAGAAAAGGAAAGAGGGTTTTTGTCAATTCATCTAGAAGTTAGGGAAAAAAATCAGTAATTGTCAAACAAAGCATTGGTCTTCCAATGTTGCATGTTCCCTTTACACACTAGAAAACAGTTTGCTTGTCACCAAAATGGGTTAGCTTGAACTAGTACCTGGAGGAGCCTTTGCAAATTAAGATGCATTTTTGGGAACCTTCTATCGTCTAGCATTTCCTTCTTCAAGGCAAAACCACCTATAACCATTAAATAAGAGGTGAGCTACAATTGGAATATGACATGTTATCACCAAACCATGGTAGAACATTTGGATACTGATCATACAGATTATTATCATTCTTCTAATGACATTTGGATGAATACCAAATACCATCATCTAAATTGTATGTTAGGCAGGAACTGATTAAAAAAAAAAACGGGAAGTCTCCGGTCTCATGTACCATCACCAACTAACAAGAGTTTCTATAATTTGGTTACTCTTTTTCAATCTCACAAACAATGCCACTCAATCTAGTCAATGATTTCATAGTTTCATCTTCAGTAAGCTCATTTGAAAATTGGACAAAATTGAGGATTTAAACATTATCACTCACTCACTCAGCATTATGTTCATCACAAACATTATTAGTAATACCAAAGTAGTTTGCCAACTCGTCAAAATTGCTAATCATCATTCGGAAACTATAATACTATCCATTGACGAAACATAAACTTAACAGACAGAAAAACTAACCTCTATCCATTTCCAGCTCCACTGTATCCAGTTCAAGCTCAAGTTTAGTCACCGTATCTTGTAAATGATCCACAAACGTATCAATAATATGAATGACAAGATTCGACACAGATCTTGGCACAGGGTTATCAGCCTCCTCCGAGTGATTCATCATCAACAAAAACTCAAGAACATGCTCTTTAATCACAATTCCATCTCCTTCCTTCCTCTCACTTTTGGAGTTCACAGGAGTCTCCACACTGGGAATTTCAGACAACAAAGACTGACCAGTGGGAGAAAACCCGAGCCTAGGAACCCGACCCAATGAAACAGTAATCACCGAGTTTTCAGTAACTCTAGCAGCCAATCTAAAAGTAAAGGCACTAGAAGTTGGCCCGGGCGAATTAACCCTGAACACAAGAGACCCATCAACATGGCCACAAAAGGGTCCATTGCTAACCAATGAAAGAATATCTTGCAGCTTTAATGGTGGACAAAGGGAATCAATAAGAAACTGTGCATATTGTGATAGCTTGTTGTTTTCCTTGGGAAGTTCTACATGGTACCAACAAAATTCCTTACCAGTACCCTCAGCAAGATCCCAAACCTTGTCGAAATAGTTCCCATTTCCATCAAAGATATAAGCTCTTTGCTTGACAGCACCCGGAAATCGACTCTTGAAGAAGTGTTTGTTTTCAATTGAATTTTCTAGGTATTCTTCACTGTCGATTGCCTCTAAATCATTGCTCATCCGCTCATCTTGTTCAAGCTGCATTATTATTCTACTGTTCGATTAACAATTGAATAATGTACAGCAACAAATCACCTGCACAAGACAGAATCCATTCAGTGCAGAACCCGATTAATTGCAATCTATTGCAGAAGGAAACCGATCATCTCGATGAAAAAGCAGATCTGTTGCAAAAATTTCACAAATCCGATATAATCGGCATCCTTGATCCCTAAAATAGTAACTCTCTATCCAATAATCAGACAAATTTGAAGCAACGAATGGATTGAAATCGAAGCAGAATGGGGGCAAACTAGATAAATCTTACCAGAAATTTAACCCTAGAATGTCAGACAAAAAGACCGAGAAATCGAAGCAGCCTCACTTCCGACTGAGAAATTCGACAAACGAATTAACGGTGTCTTTTCAATCGAACAGATTCCCCTTATTGGTTCAATAAATTCGGCGAAGAATAAAAGTCAAGAAGAGTTATTCAGAAAAAAAAAAAAAAAAACTACCATTTGAATGATCGCAATTGGAGGAAACTTCCTCTGAGCTTCCCACCACTAGCCCGAATAAATAAAAAAAATTCAGAGTAAAATTATTATAATATTCCTGTTCTTGATTATACTATTGAGATCATGGTTTTCATCAGAAGCTTGGCTCACATGGCGAGCATCTGAATGACTCGTCCATTACTAAAATTTTCCGAATCAAAAGAATAACGAAATTTAAAAATTGATACAAAAAAGCTTACTTACAGAGAGACAAGTAGTAGATTGAAGCAAAGGGAAATCAAATGCAAAGGTCTGAGCTTTTGCTGATGAAATTGTTGGTGATTTTAGTGTCATCAAGTGACTGTTCCTTATTCCCAGTGCTTTTTAGTGTGATCGGGGTTCATACAACGCTATGGGATCTCACTTAGCTATATCACGAGTTTGGGGTGTGGAGTACACGCTTGTGTAAGTATACTTGAGGTCTAGAGGGATATATAAAGGTTAAGTTACGCTGTTCCTTTTGGAACAATGAAAACTAAAGATGTGTTGTAGGGAACAGTAACTGTGCTGTAGGGAAAAACAGTTTAGCAGTCTTGCGGAATTTTCGCCACGTGCTTAGTGGATGATAAACTGCCTTGATAACTGATGTTTAAACGTCTAGTAACTTCCCTTTATGTCTGGTTTGAAGTCAAACACGTGTCTCTTTGATGAGAGACGTTGGTGATAGAAGGAAGGGCTGGTAACCGTTGGTAACCACCATGTAACTTCTGTTAAACGGCCAGAAATGAATCCCTATCATTTCTCACGTCTTATTTAAAGGCAAAGGAGAATAGAGTCGTGGTTGTTGAACAAGATCTCTCTCTAGATAAAATCAAAACCGAAGCCACAATCTATTATTACATTATTCTATAGTTTAGTTCTTTCTAAAAGCCTTGGAGAGAACTAGAAGATTTGTCTTATCTCACTTCAGATTTCGTGGATTCCCTAAGGCTTGTAAGGGGTGAAATTCTGATTTCGGAAAGTGTTCAAACGATTCAAATCTATCCGAGTACAGGTATCATTGATTGTTCCCTCGCAGACTGCAAGCAGGATTCAAGACTGGACAAGGGAGTTCACTGGCTGTTCCTATCAAGACGCTCAGTCCTTACAATCGAAATCAGAATTTTTTTAATCAATGACGTCTGTACGTGAGATGACGACAAAGTTCCAAAAGTTGGAGAAGTTAGAGGGAATGGATTTTAGCCGTTGGCAAAAGAAGATGCATTTCCTCTTGACCACGCTCAAGGTGGTGTATGTGTTGTCCACTCCGATGCCCGAGGTGTCCGATGATGAAGTGTTGGTTGAAGCCCTAAGGAAGAGGAGCAAGTGGGAGAACGATGACTACATTTGTCGAGGCCACATCTTAAATAGTATGTCTGATTCTCTCTTTGATGTGTACCAAAATGTTGAATCCGCCAAGGAACTTTGGGATTCATTAGAGTCCAAATACATGGTTGAGGACGCTTCAAGTGTGAAGTTCCTTGTGAGTAACTTCAATAGTTACAAGATGGTCGATTCAAGACCGGTGATGGAACAATTTAATGAGATACTTCGTATCTTGGGGCAATTTGCTCAACACAAGTTGAAGATGGACGAGTCCATCTCTGTTTCAAGTGTAATTGATAAGTTACCTCCATCATGGAAAGACTTTAAACACATGTTGAAGCACAAGAAGGAAGATATTTCCCTTGTGGAACTTGGAAGCCATTTGCGTATCGAGGAGGGCCTTCGTACGCAAGAGAAAGGAAAGGAGAAAGAGACTCCAGGATCTTCATCCATTAATATGGTGGAAGATGGTTCCCACAAAGGGAATAAGAACAAAGGAAAGAAGAGGCCACGTAACAACACAAGTAACGGTCCCAACAAGAGACGCTCCCCAAAAGGAGTTGGATGTTGGAATTGTGGTAAGCCGGGACATTTTAGAAGGGATTGTACGGCTCCAAAGGGGAAGAAGGACAATGGTTCTAACCAGACTGCTCACGGTTCTAAGGAACAGGGGCAGAAATCTCATCAAGGTCAGGAAGGAACAATGACTGTTCCTAGTATAGTTACATCTCCTAATTTGGATTTTGTTTCTATGATTTCTGAGGCTTTCTTTATGCAGGATGATGAGATATCATGGTGGGTTGACTCAGGTGCGACCACTCACGTGTGTAGGGACAAGTCTATGTTCAAGTCATTAACTCTTATGGATGATGGATGTGTCCTTCATATGGGAAATGAGTCAACAGCCCCCGTACTAGGCAAAGGCCAAGTGGAGTTAGAGTTCTCATCTGGGAAGACTTTAATTCTTAGTAATGTGTTGTATGTACCCAAAATAAGGTTAAACTTAGTCTCAGGAAGTATCCTTAATAAATTAGGCTTTCGTTTAGTGTTTGAAGCCGACAAATTTATATTGTCGAAAGGCGGTGTATTTGTTGGTCGTGGTTACCTATGTAATGGAATGTTTAAGTTGAATATTAATAAAGTTATAAGTTCTATTTACATGACTTGTACACATGAGTCTGTTCCCTCGGGAACAGTATCTTCTTTATGGCATGCTCGGGTCGGACATGTACATTATAAACGCATGTTTGATATGTTTAGGACTGGTTTAATTCCACCTTTTGAGATGAATATAGAAAAGTGTAAAACATGCATGCTTACTAAGATAACTAGACAACCTTTTCCTAGTGTTCAAAGGAACAGTGACGTGCTTGATTTAATACATAGTGACTTATGTGATTTTCATGCTTTCCCTTCTTTGGGAAATAAGAAATATGTGGTCATGTACATTGATGATTATTCTCGTTATTGCTATGTATTTTTGTTGCATGCTAAGAATGAGGCCCTAGAAAAATTTAAGCTTTATAAAACTGAAGTTGAACTACAATTGGGAACAGTGATCAAAAGGTTGCGCACCGATAGAGGTGGTGAATATTTTGACCCAGAATACTTCCAATCCGTAGGTATCATTCATGAAACTACGGCTCCCTATACACCACAACAAAATGGTGTGTCGGAGAGAAAGAATCGAGTTCTTAAAGAAATGGTTAATTCCATGCTTTCCTACTCGGGATTAAATGATGGATTTTGGGGAGAAGCCATGTTAACGGCTTGTTACCTATTGAATAGAGTTCCAAACAAGAGGAACAAGACTACTCCATATGAGCTTTGGTTCAAAAGGAAACCCAACTTGAATTACCTTCGAGTTTGGGGTTGTAGGGCTGTTGTAAGACTACCCGGTCCCAAGAGGAAAACCTTGGGTGAAAGAGGTGTAGAGTGCATTTTTATTGGATATGCTGAGCATTCCAAGGCATATAGGTTCTATGTTATTGAACCAAACAAATCTATTTCGGTTCACTCCGTTATAGAGTCAAGAGATGCCATATTTGATGAAAACAGATTTTCATCGACACCTATACCAAAAGACCTTATTCCCAGTTCAAGTAGAGACAATAACACGATTCACTGTTCTAGTGGGAACAACGACTGTGACGTCTCACTAGGGAACAATGAACCAGAGATTCGAAAGAGTAAAAGAGTAAGGAAGAAAACGTCCTTTGGTCCTGATTTCCAAGTTTACTTGGTAGAGGGAACTAGGGACGAGATTGGATCCCAATATTTGTATTGTTACAATATTGAGGATGAACCAAGAACTTTTGATGAGGCAATGAAGTCTCAAGATGTATCCTTTTGGAAGGAGGCCATTAATGATGAGATGGATTCCATCATGGGGAACAATACATGGGTTCTGGCTGATCTTCCACCTGGATGTAAACCATTGGGAAGTAAATGGATCTTCAAGAGGAAGATGAAAGTGGATGGTACTATTGACAAGTTTAAGGCCCGATTGGTTGTCCAAGGCTTTAGACAAAGGTATGGAACCGACTACTTTGATACATATGCACCAGTTGCTCGTATCACCACCATTAGGTTGTTGATTGCTTTGGCGGCGATACACAACCTGGTTATCCACCAAATGGACGTAAAAACTGCGTTCCTTAATGGGGATCTTGAGGAGGAAGTTTATATGAAAGAACGTGAAGGATTTATTATGCAAGGACAAGAGCATAAGGTGTGCAAATTGATCAAATCCTTGTATGGGCTGAAGCAAGCACCAAAGCAATGGCATCGAAAGTTTGATGAGGTTGTGTTGTCCCATGGATTCAAATTGAACCAAGCGGACAAGTGTGTATATAGCAAATTTGATGATTCTATGAATGGAGTCATAATTTGTTTATATGTGGATGACATGTTGATCTTTGGAACTGATCAAGAACAAGTTGATCTTGTTAAGGAATTCTTGTCATCACAATTCTCCATGAAGGACATGGGGGAGGCCGATGTTATCTTAGGGATTAAGATAAAACGGATTGAAGGAGGATTGTCATTATCACAATCTCATTACATTGAGAAAGTGTTGAATAAGTTTAATTGTGGCAATTATGCTCCTTTGAAAACTCCATATGATCCAAGTGTCAAACTGTTCCCTAACGAGGGAACAACAGTTTTGCAACTTGAGTATTCAAGGATAATTGGGTGCTTAATGTATGCTATGACAAGTACAAGACCAGATATTGCGTTTGCAGTAGGGAAACTTAGCCGTTACACTAGTAACCCTAGTGCATATCATTGGCAAGCTGTTCGACGAGTACTTCAATACTTGAAGGGAACAATAGACTTGGGTCTTACATATGTTGGATCACCCTCGGTATTAGAGGGGTATTCAGATGCAAGTTGGATCACGAATGAAGAAGATCATTCTTCTACTAGTGGATGGGTGTTCCTTCTTGGTGGAGGAGCTATTTCTTGGGCATCCAAGAAACAAACTTGCATATCAAGTTCTACCATGGAATCGGAGTTTATTGCTTTGGCTGCGGCTGGAAAAGAGGCCGAATGGTTGAGGAACTTGGTTTATGATGTTCCCTTGTGGGAAAAACCAATTTCACCCATATCGATTCATTGTGACAGCGCTGCAACTTTGGCTAAGGCATATAGCCATGTATACAATGGGAAATCACGTCATCTGGGCGTGAGGCATAGTGCGGTAAGAGAGCTCATTACGCATGGGGTGATTTCGGTGGATTTTGTTAGGTCACAACAAAATTTGGCTGATCACTTGACGAAGGGATTGGCTAGGGACTTGGTCTCCAAGTCTGCTAAGGGGATGGGATTAAGACCCGTATAAGCTTTCTAGTGGTGGGATACCCAATTCCTACCTAATGAAAATTAGGGACAGAATTCAATATGGAAAGCCCACACCTAGAAATTGTGAGCACAAAGGAACAGTAACAGTCCCCGAATGTGTGCTCTGTTCCTACAAGTTGAAGGTTAAAGATCTACTCTTTTTAATAGTTCCTTTGAAAAAGTGCAATTGTAGGTGTACGACTAAAGGTTCTACCTATATGAGCGTGGGGTTTGGTCGCTCCATGAAGTTTGGGTTGGCTTCAAAACGCTCAAGAATGGATAAGGACTTAAGGCCCTTAATGGAGTCAAGTTAGACTATAGAATTGTAAAGTAACTTATGTGTGTGTTATCTTCATGCATCCAAAGTGGTTGATTGGTTCAATCTTTAAGACACTATGATTCTGGGATGTTTGAAATGTGTAATTACACTAAGACATAAATTCAATCATTTCGATATTTGTGTTTATGCATGAGTTTGGGATGAAAGCTTGCTTATTTTATGAATCAAGGATTACACTAAAATGGGGGAGGATTGTTGGTGATTTTAGTGTCATCAAGTGACTGTTCCCTATATGGGAACATTGCCTTTTAGTGTGATCGGGGTTCATATGACGCTATGGGATCTCACTTAGCTATATCACGAGTTTGGGGGTGTGGAGTACACGCTTGTGTAAGTATACTTGAGGTCTAGAGGGATATATAAATGTTAAGTTACGCTGTTCCTTTTGGAACAATGAAAACTACAGATGTGCTGTAGGGAACAGTAACTGTGTTGTAGGGAACAACAGTTTAGCAGTCTTGCGGAATTTTCGCCACGTGCTTAGTGGATGATAAACTGCCTTGATAACTGATGTTTAAACGTCTAGTAACTTCCCTTTATGTCTGGTTTGAAGTCAAACACGTGTCTCTTTGATGAGAGACGTTGGTGATAGAAGGAAGGGCTGGTAACCGTTGGTAACCGCCATGTAACCACCATGTAACTTCTGTTAAACGGCCAGAAATGAATCCCTATCATTTCTCACGTCTTATTTAAAGGCAAAGGAGAATAGAGTCGTAGTTGTTGAACAAGATCTCTCTAGATAAAATTAAAACCGAAGCCACAATCTATTATTACATTATTCTATAGTTTAGTTCTTTCTAAAAGCCTTGGAGAGAACTAGAAGATTTGTCTTATCTCACTTCAGATTTCGTGGATTCCCTAAGGCTTGTAAGGGGCGAAATTTTGATTTCGGAAAGTGTTCACACGATTCAAATCTATCCGAGTACAGGTATCATTGATTGTTCCCTCGCAGACTGCAAGCAGGATTCAAGACTGGACAAGGGAGTTCATTGGCTGTTCCTATCAAGACGCTCAGTCCTTACAGAAGTTTGGTGCAGAAAGGTGAAATCTTTCAATTAACTGCCATAAAAAAAGTAGGAGAGAAAGAAAGAGTGAGGAAAGTTTTTTTTTTTTTTGGTAAATAAAGAGTGAGGAAAGATAAAGACTTCAGAAACCAGAAATTAACAAATAAAGACATGGCAATACTCTCGCTTTTTGGCCTTTTTACTGATTTCTTTTGTTAATCATTCTCTAAAATCTCTAGGGTTATACTATGCATAACCCACTACAAATATTAAAACAATCCAATTTATTTTAAATTTGCACACAAGTCCTCCACCAAAATAACCAATCTGGCAGGCTCGCCTCTCCATCCTCCTCGTTACAAAATTAGGGTTTATAGATTTGCTAATTTTGATGCAAATTGGCACTAGTTAATTGAAATTATACATACAGTATTATAAACAATGACAAGATTTGTTATGTTTGTATTGTTTTGGTATTAATTTTGAGCAAATTTTGATTGAAACGGATTGGGACTTGGGAGTTTAGGTTTGTGGGTCTAAATTGGGGGTAAAGGAGGATGGCCATGGCTGATGGCATGGAGGACGATGGTTGCGGGCGGTAGGGAGGACGGTGTTGTTGGTGATGGTGTGAAAGAGGAAGTACGAGAGTAAGGGGCCGGAGAAGAGGAATCGACGGCTAAAGGAGGGAGATGGTGGTTGATGACTGGAAGACAGGTAGTTGGTGGCTGACGGTGGGGAGGAAGATCGACGCTAGGGTGGTCGGTGCTCCCATGGTGGCCAATCGACGCTTGGGTGGTCGGTGTTAGGTGGACAGCGGTGTCCGACAATTGTAGCCATTGTCGCCTGAGAGATGTGAGGAATTAGAAGAGAAGGACTAATTTACAAATTATTTAGATTTGGTGTTATATTATTAGATTTAGTGGGTTATATTTAGTAGTTATGAATCTCTATCGGTTCGGCTAATGTGTGCCCATGGGCACACAATAAAAGTGTTAATTTGGAAAATTATTTCAAAACTATTCCCTAAATTTGAATTAATAAACCCTTTTAAAAAAATCAAAATTAACAAACAAAATCCATATTTACCAAGATTAGAATTCTAAATGTGTGCCCATGGGCACACATTAGAAAAATCCAATCTTTATAAAGGGATGTTTATTTTAATAAAATTTGAAATTTTGGTTTTGTGAGAAGGAAAAAAAACTTCAGGTTTTGATAGGGGTGATTACAAAGTTAATCAAAATTTAAATGTTACATTCGATATATGGTCTCAATTAAAATTCGGCTCATCCAAAATCCGATTAACTCGAAATCTAATTAAACCCGAAACTAAACTTATTAGAAATCTAGTTGGAGTGAAAACCGAATAATCCGACCGAAATTAACCTGAAAACCCGAGTTTGCCTGATTAAATGAGTACCGGCCCGAAATAGTTCAACCCGATCTAACCCAATTGTCAAGTTATCCTAATTTAACCTAAATCCGAACTTAACCGAAACTAAAATGACCCGACTCGACCCTTCGACACCCATATCCATGTGTTGAATTCGGATAATAGTTTGATGAATTATATAGCGAGTTTATTTTCAGGCTATATTCGAGAGTCTAATTCCAAACCTAATAATGGTACGTAGTTAAGTATTGTAATTCTTATTTTCCTCTTTCTGACTTTCTCCAATTCACGTTTGTATCCCTTAAAAGTGGGAGAGTGTAGCATATAGCTTGTTAGGTTTTGGTGGACTTTACACCCTAAAAAAGCAAATATCTTAGTCATTGTGCATGCATACTTCTAATGTAAAACTTAAAATACATTTTTTTGGGTTCTAAGATTTTTCCCATTGGCAATTCTTTTTGTGATGAAATCCCATTGGCAATTTAATGTTGACGCAATTGGCTAAAATGCCCACTGGCTTTATGTGATAAGTAAAATGTTTATGGGCCAGTGGGCTGTTCTGGACGCCCGTAGGTTAATGTGGGCCTCCAGCGGGTGATATAGGGCCTCATGTTTTGCTATTGGGCCTAATATTGTCAGACATGTGACCTGTGACATTGATGAAGAAGGTTGTGGATGATATGCTACATTTGATAAGCTCAACATACATGTTAGGAAAGTGAAGGGCTAACAAAACCTGGATATGATAGTTCCAAGTAAGCATGTCGTAGGCCTTACGGAGATCCATCTTTATGGCAATTCAAGGGACACATTTCCTCTGCTATAGTGTTTGACAATGTCTTGGGAAACAAGAGCATTACTCCATACCCCTCTTTCGGGAAGGTATGCCCCTTGCTTGAAAACACGAAATCGGTTAAACTCTTAGTGCATTTCTTTCGGGAAGGTATCCTGAGATTCTTTGCCATGATCTTGGCAACGACCTTATAGAGAGTGTTGCAGCACGAAATAGGCATGAAGTCGACTAAACTCTGAGTGCACTTCTTTTTTGGAATCAGATGGATTGCAATGGCGTTGATTTCCTTGAGAAGATTTCCATTAAGGAAGAATTGCTTGATGCTATCAAAGATGTCTTAGCGCAAAAATATTTCATGATTGCCTGAAGACGCTGTTATTATATCCGTCTAGGCTTGGGGCTTTAACATCAAAGATCGAGAAGAGGGTGTGATCCTATCTCTTCTACAATAACCAATGTGCTAAGAAAGGATGCTTCATTTGCGTTAACACATGACCCTAGATCACAAATGAAAGTCTCATCACTAGTGACAAGATACAACATGATTTTTTATTTCTTCCTTAATTTGTTTAATTGAAGCATGCAAAAAACTTGGTGTTGGTATCCCCTTCGTTGATTCAAGTAATTTTGGCTCTGCCTTCGGACATCTAGTCAAATGGTTAAGCATCAAGGGTAGTACCAAAAAGTCCTCGGTTCGACTCTCATGGACAGTGCCCTCACCCAGAAAAAAAAAAGTAATTTTGGCTCTTTGGGCCAATCGGCCAAGTCAACGGGAACCAATAGTTGCACTTGAGGTTGGTCAGTTGGTTTGATTTGGTCAATTTTATTGGATAAAGCTCTTCTCCAAAATAAGAGAATGTCAAGCTCAAAATGGTGGATATACATTCAATCTCTAATGTGTATTAATGAATTGAACTTCTTGTATCTATTTTTATATTTAGTTTAATATCTCTTTACTGTTGTTATGACCCCTTTTTATTGTTTTCAATGTCTGCCATTTGGTTATAGACTTATAAACTTTAGACACATGACAAGCCCTAATTATTATGGATGTTAGAAATTTTGTATCTCTAGTTATACCTTGACATTAACATGCTAATGGATCGAATTGCTCACAAGCTTAAATATAAATATTCATGTACTATACGGACGTTTGTGCAAGTTAGAAAATTCAAAAGAGCACTTAACCGATCAAAACTTCTATAATAGCTAGATATCTCTTAAGATAGTAGTGGCTTTGACAAGATGGCATAAAATCTCCATCATATCCTAATATCTTTTAAGTTGGAATATTTTACATTCACGGGCAAATTAAATTTAAGCACTAATAAATCCCAATACCAAATCACAACCCAACACCAAATTACAAAAATTCAAATACCAACCAATCTAGGAAATAGTCAAGTCTAACTAGTGCGTGATGACATCCACGATCATTTGGTTATGAGTTCGAATTTCTCACTCTCGTTATAATGGCCTTCAATATCTTAATAGCCACTACAAGCTCATGACAAGGACAAACCAAGAATTTGGACCGCAGAGTTTGAAATTGAGTCGCGCTAACATCTTTGGTGAAGATGTCAACAATCTAATTAAAAAAAGAATGTGTTATAGACAACGAGGTCACCTGTTAGGGCCTGCCCATAGAAAAAGATACTCAATTCTTGATGTGCTTGGACTATTAATGAAGAGCAACCTTGGACCATTGATAATCAATCTTGTTGTATATTGAGATCAATTCACTGAGGTATAATAGACTGATACGGACCCGGTGTGGACCGCGTATCGAACCCTTGTTGGTCAAGGGGGTTGAGCCTAATCCGGTGTGGATTCCGACTCGGGATAAACGTGGTTGGTAGCCACGGGGTTGACAACGATAAATTTAGAGAGGTATTAGGGTTTATAAAAAAAATAACTTTCTGATTGATTGTCTGCTTTCTGAATACAAAAGGACTATATATAATAAGCCTTAGACTAAACCCTAATTCTAATCCTAATCCTAACGGTTCAACAAATGCGTCCCGGGAAAGAACCGTAAAGAAAACCCGAGAAGGAGTTTATAACACTCTGTATAAAAAAGTACATAAATTAATTAATTATTAATAATAATTTCCTAGGCTATATTATAACGTATCAATTCTCCCCAGTTGACAAACGACTTGTCCTCAAGTCGGAAATCCGGGAAAGAACTAATGAGTTGCTGACTTATACTTGGGCACGGTTGTATCTCCTCACTAAGCACCCACTGTTGCCACATCCATCAGTACACAACTTTGCTGCTGAATTGTACCAAACCCAGCAAAGAAAATCAAGGAAATGACGCCACCATGGATCAAAATTCAGCCTAATGCACATATAAGACCAAACAACTTGATACAGCAATTGGAAATTGCACCAGTAAAGTACAATCCTTCAATTCACATGTATGGCCACTTAAAATCCTAGAGCAATCACACATAAGAGCATTCAGCGCTTGCCTGACCACCCAAAATTCAGCATAAGCATTTACACACCAGTACCTCAGCAATTCAGCATAATGCACCAGCATTGAGCATTAAAAAAAAAATCAGCATAGCAGTCGGCTATTGAAGTAGCATAAAAATTCTGAATTGTAGGCTGCTGAATTATTTCAAAAACGACCAATGTGAAACCCACTTCTATTATATATATAACCATGTGTTGTGCTTCATGGAGTGTACCAGGTTTGGCATACATGTCAAGGAATGAGCTACCAACGAATATGTGAGCATCAGAATGGGACCTAATTATAAGAGAGTGGATTTGTCTACCCAAAATCAGCCCATGTTCACTAGCACAGCAAGTGAGTAAAGTAGATGCGAGTGGCTCTAGAAAATCTGCAACAACACAAAGCAATTCAGCAGAACCGTCAATTTCAGAATCGGGTAATTGATCCTTTCCTCTATCATAAGGGATATGCACTCGATTTCCCATTACCTTACCACAATAGCTAAACTTTTGCTCAACTACTGCAGCCTCCATCATTAAAAAATTATGATGCTCCAAACCTACCCTTTTAGCAAATCTTGGGTCTATGAAATCACCGGGGTCGAAAACCCAAGTACCCAATTGAAACCCAGCTTCACTCACTTGAACAGAATCACTACTACCAGGAAACCTTCTAATAGGCATTTCTTCAAACACCTGTTGTGCATCAAAAATGCCACCAATCCAAAAGTGCTTCTTGCACTTTCTTACCCAGCTACAATCTCCAAACACTGAAAGTTCAAGGTGTAACAGAGGAGTATTATTACCTCTTAATCCATGATCGATCGAGAAGCAACAATCTTTGGTATCCAGACTGATGTCCCAATGGAGTTCCTCTGGAGTTGCTTCAAAAATCTCATTCGACGGTCCTTCCACGGGATTATGAGAGCTTGCTCCGAATTTTGACAAGTGGTTTGGGTTCCTAAAATCTTGTTTGGGCTGACCAATTGGAATTCCAAGTTCTTCAAGCTCTTTTGGATCTTCATCACTCACCGAACCCATAGCTTTACTCTCCTCAGTCGTTTGTTCCAAGCTTGTCCTCAATTGTCCATCAATGGCAAGTATCGTTAACTTATGACCAACGTTAATAATGCTTTGAGTTTGGCTCACAGCTGCTGAAGGTAAACTCCTCACAATTTCCGGCGGGCGCAGGTGTGAATGGGGCGGGCGCGGGTGTGCAGGCGGCGGACGTGGTTGGGCTAACGACACACGCGGGTTTTCGGAAAGTGGCACATAATTTTGTGGAGGTGTGCTCGCCTCGTCACTTGATACATAATTTTGGTATGGATCCAATTCATCAATCAGGTCCGCATCTGTGATCGGAGCCTCCATCATGTTGGCGTCGCTACTGATATGGCCGCCAATTGTGTCACGATCTCGGTAATCGCTCACCTCTTGGATCAGAGTGTCAATCTCGCGTGATATACTGCTAATTCGGTCATCAAAGAACAACTCCATTCGACAGCATCCAGCATAGATGCATCTTCCATTGTAGCGATTGAACGCTTCGAGGGCTGCATCACGACATGGAAAACGGATTATGGAATGGAATTCAGCATTACCATCGAACGTTTCGATGTCTTCTAAATTGCTAATGCCCGAGAACACTTGATTCAAGGCGTCACAGGAAACCGGATATATTTCGTCATGGATCTTGACAAACAGAGTACGCTCTTTGACCAGATTATACCGGATTTCCAACATTAGAGCTTGGGTAAGGTCTCGAATGGGGTCCCGAATTTCCATGGTAACAGAGAGTTCGGGAATGAAAGCACCAGTTGATACGGACCCGGTGTGGACCGCGTATCGAACCCTTGTTGGTCAAGGGGGTTGAGCCTAATCCGGTGTGGATTCCGACTCGGGATAAACGTGGTTGGTAGCCACGGGGTTGACAACGATAAATTTAGAGAGGTATTAGGGTTTATAAAAAAATAACTTTATGATTGATTGTCTGCTTTCTGAATACAAAAGGAGTATATATAATAAGCCTTAGACTAAACCCTAATTCTAATCCTAATCCTAACGGTTCAACAAATGCGTCCAAGAACCGTAAAGAAAACTCGAGAAGGAGTTTATAACACTCTGTATAAAAAAGTACATAAATTAATTAATTATTAATAATAATTCCCTAGACTATATTATAACGTATCATAGACCAATTAGATAGAATTTGTTGAATCCAAAGAAGCGCTACTACAACAAAGACAATTGTTTGATATTATATGCTTTGTATTGGAACATATAACAACATTATGTTTACAAGACGACAAACTAACCAAGTTATCGCCATGGATTATAAAGAACCATGTTGTGACCTACAATCTGAAGGAATTTAAGCCCAATCGACATTGATGTTTGCCACAAGACATGAATCTTGAGCATGTCCAAAAGAAAGACTTTGATCAACTAAATCCTTAAAATGACGAAAAATTCATTCAGTATTGTAGACCAATGTATATCATAAGGCCTAGGTTATAGGATTTGGGTTTGAGATTGCCAGTTTTAAATCTTGTGACTATTTTATATTAAGTATCTTTCAATAAGATGGAAAGGGAGTCAGAGAGATAAGAGGTCATATATGAAGTTTTTGTAACGAATGACGACGACCCCGACGAGTGGATTTTCGTGAGAAAATGGAAAAATTGGGTGTGCAAGTTTTTTTAGTGAGTGTATAAGATCGATCTTATAACCAAGTGTGTAATATTTTGTTAGTGATTGTGTAAGATTTTATAATTCAGCGTGAAACTTTTTTTAGTGAGTTTGCAAAATTATTAGTTTTGGTCGAAAGTGTGCAAGATCTTTTGACTGAATTTATATGATATTTTACATGTTGCATACTTAATTATAAGCTCTTACGCACTTATGAAGAAAAAGTTGCACATTTATTATGAAAACTAGATGGCTTGTCCCGTCCGATGGACGGGATAGAATTTCGTGTCTATAGTTATTAATTTTATAAGTAGACATAAATAAATGTGTATATTATTTGAATTATAATAGAAATGCAAAATATATGTGTGATTTGATGGAAAAAATAATGAAAGGAAATTGGATTTAAACCTTAATTTTGAATGGTTGATTTGGTGTAGGAAAAATATTTTACAAGTCGTAAGTATTTGTTTATAAAAGGTTAAAAAATATAGATATAAACATATAGTTGTATGATTATAATTGATGGGATGTTATATTATTCCCTCCTTTGTATTTTTAAGGAGTAAGAAAGAAGTATTATTAACTTAAATAATATTTTTTAGTATTTATTGGTGGTCTTTTTGTATTTCAAAATATTTTTTTAATTATTATTTTAATAAGGAGGAGATTGTGTAAATTCAATAGGATAATTAGTTTGTATTTAAAAAATAGAACATTTATTGTTTTTGAAAGGGAGAGTTTTTATAGTTGTATAGATATTGCACACTCAATAAGAAAATATTACACACTCAATATGCAAACATGTATTTCGCATGAAATTCGATTGTGCTAAATTATTCCATTAAACTATTAATTTCTTGAGATTTGATGGCGTGGATTCGTTCCCAATTCTCTTCAATATGGGCTATCTCGCTAGATCCATGCCTTATATAAGAAGAGGCCTTTCTACCACATGCATGTTGTTGGTGTATAAAATCTCGCCTTAAATTCGTATCAAATATACCAATTAAGAACTCCGTTTCTTCCGCTCCTCTTCCGTCTCCTGACCTAAAAAACCTGCAAAATAATGGACAAAGGGGGCGGGGACCCCCTAATCCACCTCCGATGCCTAAGTCAGAAGAGCAGTTGTCGTTCGAGCGTCGAGGTATAACAAGAGAGCGAGGAAACCCTAAACAGTCGAGCTAAGCGAATATTAGCCTGCCTAGGATTTCTGAATATGCAATGCACATGTGTCTCTCCCTACATGCCTAGGGCATGTATTTATAATGGAAGAGAGAGTCACAGGGGGCCGAAAATCATGCCACTAGGGCCGAAAATCTTATCCTCTCGGGCTGGCCAACTGCCTTAAAGCCCAAGTAAGGAATATTCCACCCTATCTCTAATTTAATTCTATCCTTTAATAAAAGATAGAATCTTCCATTAAGTTGCATAACCGCCATATAATTTTATATAGAAAATAAGAAAATAACTGCACAGTAATTTAATAAATACCTTTTTAATAGTCAAAATAACTATGGTAATTATGTTTATTTTACCCGCTCACACATGCCCATGGATAATGCCACATCATCGACTTATAAATAAAAAGTTTACTAAAAAAATGTATTTATTTTACGTTTTAAAATATAAATTTATTTCATTTGAACTAAACTCTAAATATACATAGTTGATAATTAATTATAACCAAACTCTTGCAAAGTTGTACATGAGAAGCAATATATTCTGTCCCAAATAGGCCAGAATTAAGTGGGTGAGTTATCGTGCCATTTACTATTTGATACCCTACCAAAAAAAAATGTAGTGACTTTGGAGTCTTCGTCAACAAAGCTATAGAAAAATGGGAAAGTAAACAATGTTAAACACTATAAAAGGATCATATATGCATATGCCAGTATCATGAGTAGCTAGCTTAAAGTAAGTCGATGATAATGGCTGCTAATTGTAACAAGCTTATGCTAGGAGCATTGTTGTTGTTGGGGTTTTGCCTTGTTGGGGATGCTCTTGTTCCCGGGCTTCGACCTCTTCATGGTATGCTATATATAGATATTATTTCACTATTTTTTTTTCCAATTTCCTTAGATAAATTCGATATTGGTAGCATTTTATGTCATTATAAACAATCGAAAATATATAATCCCTCCGATTGAAAATACTTGTCGATTATGGGTATATATTTGGATCTAATATATAAAATGTTTTATGTTTGTAAATAGAGTAATAAACAAATAATAGTTGACTCATGAGTTATTAGATTTATTGTTGGAATTTATTTATTGAATTTATTTTCTAAATTTTTTCTATATAAACTATTTCGAAAATTAAAACCTTAAAGTGGAATAGATAAATTTTAGGGAAAAAAAAGAAAACATCCTAGATAAAAGATTTATAAAAAAAATTTTGAATCTGACTTCTTATAATGGGCATCGGATCCTTTGTCCCATCTCGTGTTCCCTTTATATTTATGAATATACAACTTCTTTGATGGGTGTAGGTTTTCTAAATAAAAAATAAAAAATAATTGAGTTTTAGTCCACTTGAACAACAAATACAAAGAAATTATAAAGGAGACACAAAATGGTACACAAGTTGGGGACAGAGGATCCGGAACGTAATGGATGTACCATAGGAGTAAATATAATTATTAAAAAAATTGGTATGAAAATATAAAAATAATAAAATCTTGACAACTTTTAAAGAATTAGATTTATTAATATCTACCTTATAAGCTAATGACTGGGTTTTAATATGTAGAAGATGATAGGAAGGCTAGAGCTTGGTGGTGGCTTTCCGGCGGCCCAAGGAAGCTCAGGGCCCACTTAACGACGAGGGAAGAGCAACGACAGGTGGTGGCCACGAGGCAGTCGGCTGACCCACAGACTGTTTATATACCAGAAGATCCAAAACGCTTCTGTAGCACCCCCTATGATCCGTTGTGCACCAGGACGCCTATAAGGCCTCGGCCATGCACACCCTATACACGTTGCAGGCCAGGAGGGGAGTCGCCATGCACGCCCTATACGCATTGCAGGCCAGGAGGGGAGTCGCCATGCACGCCCTATACGCGTTGCAGGCCAGGGGAGTCGCCGCAACTACCTCCACCTCCACCTTCACCTCTACCAGGCCAGGGGAGATACCCACATGAGCCGTGATCAAGGCTAATAGTTGTTGGGGTTTGATTCAGTTATATATATATAGTTATTACCCTGGCCTTGTCAAATAAACTAGCAAGTGATGATGCATATATGTTGTGTTAGAATAATAAGCTAGGTTGGAATTAGAAGGAGTTGTTGATGAATGAAAAAAAAATATATATGAAGAAATAGTTGTTGCTTAATTTGCTACTACATATAAATAATGGGTGTTGTTTCTAGATGAAGAGCTTAGGAACCATCGAGTGCTTAGGCGATTTAAACAATTGTCTAGACTAAAAAGTTAGACAAGTTGTTTTCGCGTATGTAAAATAGTGCATGTATTTCAAAATATACATGAATGCAATCAAGCCCCGGCTTGTAATATATATATCCAATTAAATTTTATGAAGTGGTAGTGTCACTTGGATTTTAAATTTGTAATGAATAAGCACTTGAATATATTTAAGTGAGTTTTTTTGTGTCCGTGTGATTTCGACTTTTTCTTTTAGTGATAAAAAAACATTCTTTTTTCTTTTATACTCTTCGGATTTTAAAAAAATTCTTTTCGTAACTCAAACACACACAAATGATAAATTCCATCCACTTTTCAAAATTTCCGTTAAAATACAAAAAACCTAACATATTCTAATTTCTTTTCCCCCTCTCTTTGTTTACTCTGCCAAATTAAACCCCTCATCCATCTCATTTTTATATCAGGCTATCAGCTAAGAACGATTACATGTACAAGTTCAACTAATGACCATACAAATATCAAGGATTTTATATGAACTCCTAGCATGTCTATGTGACAAGAAAACAAATATAAGGGATTAGACCATACAAGTTCAACTAATGATAACAGGAGATACGAAGGGTTAGAAAATGAGTTTCAAACCTAATTCCTAGTAAACTTGAGTTTCTTTGGGTTATTCTGACAATTCCTCTCAATAATAATGTATAGAGTTTTCTTTTTTAGTAGAAATGTATAGAGTTTTCTAAGTATAGATTGGATTGTCCGATTTCGATACAATTTTAGAGAGGCTAACCACGTGGCGGATTACATAGTTTTCGGTTGGTTTCGATTTTTGTTCCTGTTTTCATGTTATTAATGTCTCTTTTGATAGTAGTATTGTTTCTTTGTTGGCGGGTGATGTAAGGGGAGTGGCCTTCGCATGAATGGTTAACCATCACCAATTGAGTTTCTAGGGACCAAAAAAGTTATCAATACTTTAGTATTCTCTTTGTTCAAAAATACTGGTCGTTTTAGCTTAATTTTTCTATTCAATAATACTTGTTATTTGACATATTTTATCACACATTTTCGTATATTATCCTTATTAATTAAAAATAATTACATAAATATGTAATAGAGTGTGAAAGATTTTCACAAGATTGTGGGTATTTGAGTTAAATCATATAACTTCTTAATTTTTAAGACATTCTAAAATGACGTATATTTCTGAATGGATAGAGTATAAAAATTATCTTTTTTCCAAAAAAATGTTAGGCGGCGAGGAACCGCCTAGCGCCCAGGCAGCCTAAACGGGTGCTCAGATAGACTAGGTGGTCTCCTAGACGGGTTAAAAGGCCACGCGGTGTAGAACAATGGATAGGATTAGGAGGGGATACATATCTACTAGAGGATATATTAGTATGTATTGTATTGCATATATTTCGTTATTCTTTTTCCTAGTTAGGGCTCCTGTATATATACCTTTCCTGTTAATGAGAAAGTAAGCTTTTTCAGCCAATCAATTTTTTATGATATCAGAGCTAGGTTTCGATCCTGAGACCTATGGGTTATGATCCCACACTATGCGTAGATGTGTGGATTCATCGTCTTCTTCATCTCAAGTGTCTCGGTTATCAAGTTCATCCTATCCTATAGCTAATTATGTTAACTGTTCACGGTTTTCACATGCCCATGTTGCTTTTATTGTTGTTGTTCAGTCTATTCCAGAGCCTACTACTTTTGTTGTTGCTTCTGACCCTTTATGAAAAGCTGTTATGCAAGCTGAGATTGATGCTTTGAAGAGGAATGGGACTTGGCCACTTTCTGATCTTCCTCCTGGTAAGAAACCCATTGGTTGTAAGTGGGTTTATCGGATTAAGTATAAGTTTGATGGTACTGGTATTGACTACAAGGAGACTTTTGCTCCGGTAGCCAAGATGGTTTCAATTCGATTTTTTTTTGTGGATGCTATTCGGAATGGGAATTGCATCAAATGGATGTTCATAATGCTTTTCTACATGGTGATTTGTATGAGGAAGTTTATATGAGACTTCCTCCTGATTTTGCTAGTGCTTCTGACAAGTTTTGCAGGCTGAACCATTCATTATATGGGCTTCGTCAGGCACCTCAGATCTGGTTTGCCAAGCTGGCAACGACATTGTGATGGGTAGGCTTTACTCAGTCCCGGGCTAATTACTCTGTGTTCTCTTATACTCATTATGGGATTTTTCTTCATGTTCTGGTGTATGTTGATGATCTCATTATTGATGGGAATGATTCTGGTGCCATTGACAAGTTTAAAGGGCAATTGAGTTCCTTTTTTATATGAAGGGTCTTGGCCTTCTTAAGTATTTTCTTGGTATTGAGATAGTTCGATATGCTGAGGGTTTGTTTCTTTCTCAACGGAAGTATACACTTGACATTCTGACTGAGGCTGGTATGCTTGGTAGTAAGCCATGTGAGTTCCCTATGGAACAAAATCACAAACTTGCTCTTTCTTATGCGCCACAGTTTGAGGCTCCTGATCGCGGTATCGTTGGTTGATTGGTCATCTGATTTATTTGACCATTACTCGTCTTAAGGTTTGCTTTGTTGTGCACACTCTTGCTCAGTTTATGCAAGAGCCTACCATTGATCAAGAGGATGTTGTACTTCGTGTTCTCCGGTATCTCAAGAGTCATCCAGGTTAGGGTTTTTCTCTCTCTTCCAGTGGTAGTTTGGATCTTACGGTTTTCTGTGACTTTGATTACGTGACGTGTCTTCGTACGCGACGTACTGTTACCGACTACTTTGTTCAGGTTGGTTCTTCTCCAGTTTCTTAGAAGAATAAGAAACAGCATACTGTCTCCAGGTCATCTGCTAAAGCCGAATATTGTGCCATGGCAAGCGCCTGTTGTGAGCTCATCTGGTCGAAAGAGTTGCTTCGCTCTCTCAGCATTTCTCATGTGGCTCCTATGCGTTTGTTCTATGATAGTTAAGCCACTCTACATATTGTTGCTAATCCAGTTTTTCATGATCGGACTAAGGCACTAAGCACATTGAGGTTGACTGTCATTTTATCTGTGATATTCTCCTGGCTGGCACCGTTCACACTTTTCATATCAACACTCATTCTCAGTCAGCTGACATCCTCACCAAAGCCTTCGGTTCTCAACAATTTCATTTTCTTTTGGACAAGTTGGGTATTCGAGATCCCAATACTCCAACTTGAGAGGGAGTATTAGAGAATATTAGTATATATTGTATTTATGAATATTGTGTATATTTTGTTATTCTGTTTCTTAGTTAACGCTCATGTATATATACTTTTCCTGTTAATGAGAAAGTAGTATGGTTATCGGCTTATCCTATACCATTAGAACATAGGTTAGAAAGACCGATTCTTTAATAACATCAACCAATCCACCAACGAGGGGAAACTCAACTTTTCATCCTCTTATCAACAATCATGGAGAGAGCCTTAAGAAATTGATAGAAATCTTCACGTGCATCTATATCCATTATGTGTGCTATTTTTGTATGCTTTCTACATCCATGGACCATGTACATAGCACTAGAAAAGGACTATGGATGAAAGGTGCTTAATTACATGCAATACGATAATTATATTTAATTTTGGCCGTGTCTACAATTTCTATATATGTGTGCGCCCGCCCTTGATATATATCACGCCTATACTATAACTTGACAGTTTAAATTGACACGATAATAGCTATTCTCCACAGGCTTACAATTGCATATCCTTATCAATTGGATCGACCTTTGTGTTAAGAGTATTAGATAGAATCGATGTTTTGATTTGTGAAAGTCCGGTAAATAAACTAAGTAGAAATTCTACCCAAAATTAATTGACTATCAAGAGAATATATAGTAGAACAAGTCTTAACACAAAGGAGTAGTGGATTTATGAAGAGAACAAGTCTTTAGTAGAACATACATCAGAGTAACCATAAATGATAAATTAATCCACTACTCCATTGTCTAAATAGAAAACTTGTATTAAATGTAAATTCTCATCAAATCTCATAAATTAGAAATTTTTAAATTCAAATTAACACTTACATCAAAATTTGCATGTGAGAAGCAAAATATTTGTCCTAACGCATATTGTCCGCCTACCATAATTGAATATATGAGTGATATACATCTACTATATATCAGATTTAAAAAAAGTTTAAAGAAAAAACAAGATCAAACACTATAAAAGGAGCATATATATGCATGCTAGTATCATATGTAGCTAGCTGAGCTTCTAATATTTAATAATGGCTGCTAATTCTAACAAGCTTATTCTAGGAGCAGTGTTGTTGTTGGCATTTTGCCTTGTCGGAGATGGGCTTCGACCTCTTGATGGTAAGATATATATCTAACTTGTTTACTTCTTCTTTTTTACGACTTTTGGACGACTTCATCAGGGCTGGTTTCGTTGATTTCTGTTGTTTTTGTGGTTGTACCCTGTTTTGTTTTGCCCTTTAGATTTTTCGGGCGCACCCCTTTTGTATTAAGACAGGAGTACCTCAATCTTGATCCCCAGATTTCCTTATAAAGAAATTGCACTGGGTTAATGTTGTTGTTTTTTTCCTTATAAATTCGATATAGCTTTAATTCATACTTTATAAATGATCAAATATTTAGAGTATAAATCTTAATTTATTAAAATAAGTTGATTTAAATTTTAAAATAATTAATATAATTAATAGTGAGGTATGAAGATCACTATCCAAATTAATTTCATTTTATTGATTATTTGTCACTATATATAATTCTTCAATGATTGTATCAAATGGACGATGACGATTTATCAAGTGATAAAATAAATTTAAAAATTATAAGTTTTGTTTTTAATCCGTAAACTAATTTCTTAAAAATCGGGTTAAAAGTTAAAAACATGTAACAAAAGGAGTAACACATTGGTTTTAATGATGATGTAGAATATGTTATGAAGAGCAGAACATGGTGGCTTCCGGGCAGCTCCAAGAGCTCCGGCCCATGGAAATTAGTGAAGCCAGCTGGCGAAGTAGGGGCCCACTTGACAGCGAGGAACGAGCAAGAACAGGTGGCGGCCTCGGATAGGAGACAGCTGGTTGAGCCAGACGTTTTTCCTAAACCCATTTGCCGACGTTGCAAACCACCACCATCTCCACCACTATAAAATGGAGCAACTAGCAAGTGATGTCGCGTTACAAAAATAAATGGCCGTTGCTTATTAATGGATGTGTAGTTGTGTACTACATATTGTAAGCTCCATATGTGTCTTTCTTTCTATATGTATATGAATGAAATCAAGCCCGGCCTGGCCACTATTGTAAGCTCCAATAAATTATAAATTATCTCAGTCTTTTTTTTCATTGAGTTGAGTCGGTCAGTACAAGCTAATCTATCTGATTTACTTCGCCGACTAGTTTAAAAAATCTGGATTTACTACCAAAAATAAGTATCTCTTCAAAATAAATAAACAATATAGAATTGGCCCCGTGATGTACTAATTGTACAATTGTCACGACCTAGCATGCATGCATGTCTTATTCATACCATAGATCGAATCATTGGAGAATAGGGACCTAAATGATTAGACTAAAGAGCTTTGGGCTGGTTAGATAGACTGGCTATAGACTGGCTTTGGGCTGGTTCTATCTGCATGGGCTTGTGGGCCTTTTGTGTAGTCTTTTGGACACGATGTTGGGTCTACGGGCATCTTTGTTTTGGATTTTTCAGTGTGGGCCCCCATTTTTTTTAGTCCACCTAATCTTAGGCCGGTTGGGCTTAGTAGCCCCATTTTTGAAGTTGCAAAATGAAAATTATGTTGGTTCAAAACTGAACCGAATCGACAAAAACCAAATTAAAAATCGAAATTTGGTTTATGGTGAACCGAAAATCGAAACTGAACAGAAAATCATTTGGGAATTTCAAACTGAACCGAAGTTTATCCGAAACTGAACCAAACCGAAGTCGAAATTTGAGAATTTCCTAAACCAACCCGAATAATATTGGTTTTGGTTTGATTAGGTTCGGCCAATTCAACTAAAATTTCGGTTTGAACCGACCCATGCTCAACCCTAGTAAACATCACCGTAGGGCAAAAGAATGCTTTTGTAGACATTTATATGTGGACCAAAAGGGTTCATAAGACTTGGGTTTAGATTTTAACGACCAAGTCTTAGCTCCTCAAAACAACCTCCTTGAAGCAAAGTAGTTTCAGCTTAAATTAATTGAAATTAAGGAGGATAATTGTTGTTTGATTATTGTTGTTAAATGGATTTGGACCCGTCCTTATGAGATTGAGATGATTGTTGTAAATTATCTCGTCGACCTCCAAAGCATCTCGGACGTCCTTATTCATCACGTTTTTTTATTGGTGAATTGTGTTGTTTATTGTTTGACTTCCCTGGCATCTTCATCCTCGACTATGGAGTCCCTTGAAGAATGAAGACCTATACTAAAGGTTCTCATCCGTAAGAACGTAATAAGTTGTCATACATTGTATATTTCATGGTATCCTAATTCTTTTCTTTACAAGAAAGAGGGTTCATAGGAGAACCGAGAACCTACTCACCATGATATACATTGCAAACGCCATCTATCAGGTCTGGTCCTAATATTTTATGAACCCTAGAACGTAATAAATTTAGGGACCCCTTAAGATAACAAATAAAGATTAACATGCCTATTTTTCTCTATATCAAAGTACTACTATTTCTCCCTGGATATATCTTATTTTCTCGGGATGGATCTTTTATTGTTCGTGGGTTCACAACCGTCCTATATTACCTACCCAATTAATTAGCAGACTCTGCCATCTATGAGAGTTAAGGCTCTGTTCGGCTTGTACTAGAGGAAGCTTTTTTCCGCTTCATTTAGCGGAAATAGAAGAAGTCCGTGAGGAGGAGCTTCTTCAATCCGCCCAATATTCCGCTCCCCTAGCGGAAAACGCTAGCAATTCCATTAGTGCCGAACGGTGCCCACACGTTAGAAAGTAGAAACCCTACCTACAACATATGAATGCATGCTTCAAAAGCCTATCTATATGTTAGATTCCAAAAGAGCTTATCTTAGCTATAGTATACAATTTAAACTGTTGTGGGTAATATCTATATAGGGCCGTTGGGCTTTTTGAGCCATGATCATATATGGTAGGTGCAGCCACACTATGAAGAACCCTAAGCAATATATAACTTCTTTTTTGCTATTAAATTAAGTTGGGATTGTTAAATTTATAGCCCAATTCAATGCTCTCGACTTCTTATTAGTTGTAAAGGAATCAAATGGACCCTCAAGTGTTTATCTATTCGATTTCCTACATATATACACGGATATTATGCTATTAATTTACATGTACATAAATCAACGTATCTAATAGCACTTACAAGTAGAGGGTGTGGTATTCGAGATCGAGCATAAGCTAAAATTCATCATTGTGTAATGAACTAATGACCAAGGATACCATCATTGTACAATGATTGCAAGTTGTCCGAAATGTATTAATCACACTAATAAACCTTTTTTAAAAGGGAATCAATTATTTTATGTGACCTTGAGCCTTAACTGGGCCTTGTTTTTTTTGGTCGAAGAAGAGGTAGCAATCTTCGTCCCCTCAAGAGGGAATTTTATTAATAATAAAAGTCAGTTAAGTAATAATCAAATGAGGGATAATTCGACCCCTAACATTAGCAGACATAAAAGTAATAACACTCTCAGGTGGGTCAAGCAAACCATAAAAACCTAAGGTAAAAGTAGAGATGGCCAAGGGTGCGGGCCGGCCCGGCCCGCACCAGCCCAGCCCGCCCATCTGGGCCAGATTGGCACGGCCCGGCCAGCCCGCGGGCCAACCGGGCCAAACCCGCCCGGGCCATGGGCCGGGCCTGGGTTTGGGAATTGCGGCCCGGCCCGGCCCAGCCCGGATAATTTATTTATTAAAAAAAAAAAATAAAGGACCGGGCTGATATATATCAGCCCGGCCCGGCCCGGGGCCCGGCCCGCTCCAGCCCGGTACAATACCGGGCCGGTCCCGGGCCCTACTTCTCCGGCCCGGCCCGGTGGTGGCCCGGCCCAGCCCGGCCCATGTCCATCTCTAGGTAAAAGAAAACGCTAAAGACGCTAAGAAATAAGCAACACAATTGACCTCACGATAAATATGACCACATGTGCATATTGTTACTAGATTACTATTTGTTCTGGATGAAAAATATCAAAGACACTAAAATGTCCTTTAAAAGGCCACAATCGAGTTCACAATACAATGGCTTATAAGGTTCACAAACGAATTTATGGAAGAACGAATGCGTGCAAGAGATAGAATTTTGGCGAAAGGATAGACTTTGATTACTTTTGATAGAGTTTTACAACTAATCAAATAATTATAAAGAGGACACAAGTTGGGGACAAATGGTTTGGACCGCTTCCACTCCGCTTCCTTCGGCATCTTCCAACGGACACTTTGAACACGTCCAAGCACAATGTCTTCGGGAGTTCCAACAAACTGGTGGCTTTCTTCGTGACCTGGCTCGAATGCTCTTTCGTTAATGGGCCTATTTTTCTTCGCTATGGCTTAATGGGCCGCGAGATTATAGATCCAACACAATTATGTTTTTATCCTTACTTTGTTTCATTAGTTTTTTTTTGTGAGGGCGTTGTCCATGAGAATCGAACTAAAAACCTCTATGTACTATTTTTAGAGGCTTAATTAACTGCTTGACTAGATACCGGAAGATCCGTTTCATTAATTTGTTTACTTGCAATGCTAAATTTAAGGAACAAATTTTTTATTGATTAGTAAAAGGGATAAAAATGTCAACGTTGAGCTGCTTGCTTGTTTAATTTTTCTCTAAACGATTTATGAAAAGTAACCTAATTTGTATGGTGAATATTTTGCGATATGTTCAAGTGGTGGGCGTATTGCTTCTTCATCACGTCTTGCAGAGACAGGCACAGAGGGATGTGACGGACTCTGAAGTTGTGTGTACTGTTCATTCCCATACTATTTGTCTCAGAAGAGGGGCCGCAACACATTTTCAATTTTCACCACGTTGATGTAACCTTTTTAACGATTAAAATTAGTTTCATAACGAACAATAAAATAGTACATATGATCCTTATAACTGGAATTAATGAACCGTGATCATTTTCATCGACGAGAAATCCACATTCGACGGTAAATCTTGAATTCGTGAGCCAATTGGCAAGAATTACGAATTAGGAAGATCGGTGTTGATCGGCTAATCCAATTTATTATGATCAACTTAATTCGTAAGATCGGTGTTGATCGGCTAATCCAATATATTTATTATGATCAACTTTGCCTTCAGAAGTCTTGAATTTGTAGTCACGAGATTGAACAAGATTAGAAATGAAGTGATTATGAGTTTGATGGGGATGACCAGTATAGAGGTCGGACAAGATGAGAGAATCGAGACTTTGATGGTTTGGGAGGTATAGAGACGGAGTCCCAATGTGCCGGCTCGAAGATGTGAGAGCTTGGTTGTTAGAGATTTCCGCAAGGGCATGGGTCAACCGAAGAAATGCTGAAAAGATAACATAAAGTAAAATATGAACCAATTAGGGATTCCAACAGATCTAGGAGAGTGCATGGACAACTAGAGGAAGAAAATCAAAGTGTTGGACAACTAGTTGTTGAGAAGAAGGAACTTTTTTTTGTCGCTAGACTAGGTTTTTAGGTTGTTGTTTTGTTTTTCCTCCCGAGCTATCGGACTCACCCTCCTAATATGTCAGAGTAGGGTATCCCATCTTGGCCTCTAGATTGAATTATGTTATTGTTATTGTTGTGGTTGTATTTATCTCGATTTACATGCCTTTCGCAATAAATTCTATACACTAAAATGAAAATGAATTACGATTTATACAACTTTTTACAAATCTAATGCATTACATAATATTAATATTAATAATTAATTTATATTTGCAAAAAGAAGTTTAAATGCTCGATCAATTTTTTTAGGGTTTTAGTTATACTTGCACTATGCCTATATATATATATATATTTATATTCGCAAAGTGGAAGTATCCATGACATTTTGAACTGAGAAGAGACTCATTTTCTTAACAGGTTTTGAGTTAACTCGAGTCATAAAATAAAACAACATTGAATTTTATGAGGAAATATATCCGATCTCAAATTAGTCTTAGTTTTTATTTTTCAGAGTGTTGTACTTTGTATAGCTTTTTCTGCTTGTTTTTTATTATCTTAGTTGTTCTCAACTGCCGTTTTATTACGACATCTCGGTTTACCAAGCATGTTTGTATTCCGAATTCTTAGCTTATAAATAAAATAAAATTGATAATGACAATTAAAAAAATACAAATTAATAGATTGGGGTATAGTATGGGAAATAGAAAAAATAAAATCACTATATGGCAATCTCGAGGAGAAAGGTGAAGAAGTGGATGAAGAATTAGACATGACAAGCCTACAAATAAAGTTTTGTAAGCTTTGCAGATGGAAAGACAAACAGTTCGAATTCGATCATTCACTCAAATATTCATCATTCATGCAATGGTAAAGTTGAAAAAAAAGACAATAAATAAATATTGTGTGCATGTATCTGCAGTTTTATTAATTAATTTATGGCTGCTACCAAATTGGTAACCCACCACTATCTATCTACATCATCCTCTCAAATTAGAAAACAATTCATTTCAGATTCTCATACTCTAATTGCCAAAAAAAAAACTTTATCTTTTATTAGATGGGCAAAAAAAAACATTTTTCAGTCTTAGTCACATATAATTATCACATAGAAACTGGGTCAAGGTCTAAACTCTAAACAACTTATATCAATAAATATTAATGTGGATACGAGTTGGCTCAGTTGATAAGAACATATTGTATATATCCCCTCGTAAGATTGTGAGTTTGATTAAGAATGTGTTTGTCGGTGATTTATAAGTACCTTTGTAAGTGACTTGTAATGGGTATGACTCGGTTCGAACTAGTCGGTGACCACTACCCTGCCAAAAAAAATGTTCGACTCAAGCAAAAATTTATGTGAACTTAAAAAGCTATAAGACTTGCTTTAGAATAGTGATTAGCCATATGGAAAATTGCATTCTAGATGAAAAAAGAGTACTAGAGAGTCGAGGAGATGTTGTTCTAGAGTAGGCGGCATATGAGAAGCCTTGTAACTTCTAGCTAGGTTTACCTAAACAAGTACAACAATTTTGTAACTAGCTATTTACATGAATGAATCATTCATTCAAAAAAAACGATAAGAATTGACATTATAATCTTATTGACCCGAAAACTTTAAGCTAATGCTACTTACTCGGTATAATATAAAACTATGATCTATGATAATTATAATTTAGGCTCAAATTAGCCTACCAAATTGACATCATAATCTTATCGACCCCGCACATTGATATGCAAGGATTCTTTTTGGTCAAGGGCATTGTTTCCATGTGAGTCAAAATTGAGACTTTATAGTACTAGCATGAAGTTCTAGCCGCTTGATTAGATACTCGAAGACTGATCTTCAAAAATTCTGTACTTATCAGGCGTACTCTTTGGCCAATGTTTAATTTCTCTCTCAACTTTCAAACCCATTCATACAACTTTCATTTGTCCATCTGAAATTCACCTCAATTATACATATTAATGAAGGAAAGATCAATTTAGTTTCTATACATAATAATGAACCCAATTCATTCTTTCTTATGAATTTTGCACAAATTAAAAAGAATTCAATTCGTTGGTCTTTTCATAGCAGGATTATGTTGACTTGCATTAATATGGAGGATAAAACAGAATTCTGGGCATTTACTTTCTTTTACCCCCTCCTTCTAGTACATTGGTCAAAAGCCCTAACCCTAAAATCTTGTATTTGTATATATATTCGCCCATGAAATTAGGTTATCACATTATGGAGTCATCCCTGTCCCATTAGGTTATGCATAACATGAAAAATTAACTAGTTAATTAACACTAAAAATATATGGTTTGTTTGCCCCTTTCAAGCTTGAAAGGACCTCATCAAGTATAGTATTCCCATCTTTATTTTATGTATATTTTTATGTCGTTCTAATTTTATCAGATGTCTCCGGAGAGACCTTATTTTATGTATAAGAACTGGGAATGTACACATTCATAGTCAAAAGCTCTTTTATGTACATCTTTCCCCCACGAACAAAAGGCAAGAATTTAATGGTGCTTAATTGTATGGTGGAAATTTAACAAGCTACCTTCAATTTCAACAGAGATATCATATATACTGTAGATTTATATATGTATAACATGCAAATCAATCATTATATAGTATATGTTAACATTTGACATTGTGAATATATTAAAAAAGGCCAAAATAATGCATAGAGTATAGTATATTGATTTTGAAGTCAGATATCAGAGTGTGGTCCTTGATCAGAAGCGGCCACACATAATTAATCTCCATTGATCAAAAAGTAAATTGAGAATATTTGGTTTTAAGGAAGAAATTAGAAAAATAATGTGAAGTTAGACCGTAGACTTCTCAGTAGAATCTACTTTATGTAAGTAAGAACGGTCATTAATTTGGCTTTAATTTGTTCTGAGGAATAATTAAGTCAAATATGCCATTAGGCCAAGCATAAGTTCTCAAATCACAAATGAAATTTATTATTCCAAAATATATAAAACAAGCAAACACTAACAGTCTAACATACAACAAAAGTTATGAAATTTCTAAAGAAAAACTTATGATAGGTTATTTAATCCTCTATCTAAACAAAAAATTTGATTAAAAAGCTAACTTTTTTTAAGTCTACAAAAATTTAGGATAAGAGGATTGTTGCATCCCAAATTAGATAGGAAAAATCTCCGAGAAACTTTTACATACAAAGTTAAATCGACATTTTTTTGATCGGTATTAAAATCCTAAAAGGAAAATCATAAACCCTTGAAAAAATAAAATAAAATTTCTAAATAAATAAAACTAGTAAAATCTTTCCAAAACAAAGTTCTTATCTGATAGAAAAATCCTTATTCTATTTTTTGCCATGTTTTACTAGACCAACCCTAGTTAGGATTAGGGTTAAGCTATCAATCTTATTTACAGTTTGTGGAGCAATAACTTGGATGGATTCTAAGTATAGTAGATGGAGTTTGAACTCGCCAATTATCACAAAAAATCAATTTAATTATCCAAAATTTATTCACATTTCCATATTTTTTTATGTGAAATTCATTACTCCAACAACCTAGCTTACCATACTTTATTACCACAAAAACGTGTTAACTATACGTACCATTATTTAAAACTCCAATTTATTAACAACATTAATATTAATATAAATGACCATCCATCATATATGAATTAAGAGTATTATACGTACCTCATGAATTAAGAGTAATATAAATGACCATCCATCATATACTTGCAAAAGACAATTAAACACTTCCTCCTCTCCTTCCATTCACATTCACATTCACATCCTCATCAGGCAAACTCTCAACCCAAGGCAAACTCGGATAACTCGAAACCCCAAAACCGCCACCACCACCACCACCACCAGAAGCCGCCAATTGATCATAAAGCCCGCCACCAAGAAAGTGGCCGTGGCCTTGGTCTTGTCCATGACCTTGTAGCTCATTACAAGCAAAGTGAAGGAGATCCGCGTTAGCCGAGTCAAGCTCCTTTTGGAGGCGTTGGACTTGCCTTTGGAGGTAAGATATGACTCCAACGCACCCGTAAACCGGGTCCCTGACTCGAGCCTCGGCCTCGTAGGCTAGGGAGTTGACGGCGTCCTCTCGCTGATGGGCCGGTAGCTCGTTGAGGAGCTTGGTGACGTTGCTGGCCCCGAAGATCTTGTGGACGTTGGCGAACTTGTGTGGCTCCTCCGGAGGGAAGTAGGGCGCGAAGATGCACCCCGGCATGCACTTGCGCCGTAGGAACTTGCACGCCGCGCACGGCGTGTTGTATGATGATGCGGCGGCGTTTGATGATGATGATGATGCCATTTGAGCTAGCTAGCTGATCCATCAATATATATGTAATGATAATGAATTAACACTTGTACTTAAGTTTAGATAGTTTAAATACTATGGTACGAAGATATTCATTTCAAGCAAATCTTATAAGCCAACCAAATCTAAATGCCACAAACATTTTGACCGGGTGTATTTTTTTAATCTCTCGCCTGGTTCGATCAGACAAAGTTACTTTATGTTTGAACCGGGTACTGCAAAGACTATTAATGGGATGACCCTTCCAATTCACTCTCCATACTGCTAGAAAGAATCGAATTCAAATTGCTAAACAAAAGTTTAAGGAAATCTAGTGTCTCATTCTTCTAGATCAACTGGTGATTGGTTTGATCGATCGGATGTATTTAACAACATCGAAAGTAATCAATATGATAAAGTGATTTATTTTTGGCAAAGATATAAATTCTGTTTTATGTTATGGGTTTGGCTGGCCGGTTTGTTATGTAGTCATGTGTTTTTATATAGTGAGGGGAATTTATTGATTAAGGACAAAGTTTTGATTGATTGACTACTTAAATAGTTATGGGACTGAATTATTGTGAAGGAAGTTGTATGAGAAATCAGATCTGTGAAAACTTGTCATATTTATTAACTTTTTTGCACTGCACACATCTTTCTCTGTATCTGCAGGAGAAACAAAAACAAAACCAGCAGTTTGCAACTGCAACAAGTAAAACTGCAGGCCACAAACAACTTGAACAAATGTATGTATCAGACTTTTTTTTCTTGAATGTTTCACTGAATTAAAGGATCTGATGATGATTTGTACAAGTCATAGAGTTGGCACTTGGCAGTAATAATCTAATTCATTCCCCTTTTTCTTACATATTACAACATCAACAACATCTACCCAAGTGGATCCCGGTATGAGCGGGATTTGAAGGGTCGAGATGTACGCACCCTTGCCCCGACTTCAGGAGAGGGTATTTCTGGTGGGTATTTCTTACATATGTACAATATATAGAAATCAACATAGCACCTATGCATTTAGGTCCATCAATTTAGCCTCATATGTGAAGAATTCTTGTTGCTAAAGATTTAAATGGACTATATATATTGCATTTTCAAAAGGGTAAGGGTTAGTAGTGTGGAAAAAAAGGAGGGCAGACTTTTATATACCGGTAAAAAAAGGAAGAAAATCATGTTCATAAATCTAGCTAGCTAAAATGAAAAGAGGGTTTTCAACCCAAAAAAAAATGAAAAGAGGGTTTTCTTTTTCATAACACCTAGCTACTAACTAGTAACAAAAAATTATACTAATTGCTTTGACATATATAACAGAAATATATATAACCCTTTTTACCTGTTTGCTGATCTAGGGTTTTCTGATAAGAGATCACAGAATAAACAAATGAAAATTACCCTTTTCTTTATGTGTCTCCTTGAGTGGTGGGTGTATGAGAGACTCCCAATCAAGTTAAGCCAGCTGTCTGTTTTTCTTTGAATGGAGATAGTAAGTTGAAAGCTTAGAGGAGTAAGAACAATGTGCAACTTCACTGGGAGTGAACAGTTATATTCTGCAAGCAAGAAGGAAAGAAAACCCTAATTGAAGAGAGAGGGGGACAAAATAAATGAATGGAAGTGAAAGGGAAGAGAGAATGAATACTAGTGGATGGGAGAATGAGAAAGAGGAGGAAGAGGAGAAGGGCAAAAGACAAAAGGGCCCAATAAATGAGGGGAGAAAAAGTGAGAAATAGAGGATGATGGCTATGGCCCTCCATGCATCCAAATTTTTATTCTGTTTATGATAATAATGATTGTATTATCAATTTATATTGTTTCAATTCCATTGATCTTTATCCTACCATTGATCATGCAACAAAAAAGATATAATAATGTGTACATAATTGAGCTACTATTTATCTTCGGATATTTGATTCAACGGTTAAAGCCAGCCTTCTCTAAGGCCGTTGTGCTACGAACTTCTCGTGCGGTGTTTTTAATCCTACGGTGTAAAAGTAATTTTTATATGTAATGGATATTCTGAACTAGTATTAAAGTAGTATTTTGGGTTATCCTAAATTTTGTCTTATCTGATTAAAAATACAAATAAAATAATTGGCATGGGTTACTTTTTTTTTTATAAATATTCTTAACAAAAAAGAATCATGTAAAAGGGTAAATGATGGCCTAAAATGTATTGAGAGAGATTTCTTATACCTTGTATATCAATAGAAAAAGGTTAGTGTCCTGAGGTCTTTGTTACAAACTTCACATATATGTTTCTCAATTCTAGAATTGTAAAAGCATTTCTCGTCCGTAATATATATTTTAGACTAGTTGTATTTGAGTCTATCCTAAATCTTACCAGATCAAAAATAAAATAAAAATAATTGAGCTACCATTTTGCAAATATGCTCAACGAAAAAGAATCATGTAAAAGGGTAAAAGCATGACCTAAAATGTATAGAGACTAGAGAGCAGTTTCTTGTACCTTGTACATCTGAATTTTGTGCAGTAAATGGAAATAGGGCCTAGGATTTTGAGAATCCTCTCCTCTTTAGCTTTGCACTTGGAGAAAAATAGAGTAACAAACAGTGTCAAAATTCAGTATCTTAAGGTAATAATTTATACCTGTTAATGTAAAATGTTAATTAATTCTGTAATCTTTATGTACTCGATCGATCACTATAGGAAAGTAGTAGCACTTCGTGATGGCATCACCAAAGCCATACAGATGAGATTTAGAAAAATCGAGTTGGAGGGTAATAACCTTACAATCATTAATGCTTCGAGGGGTAAAGAAAAATGACTTGGGAAATTGAAATGATTGTCTCGGACATATGGGTCTCGCTCCAATGTTTCTGGTTGGTGTGTTTTCTTCATGTGGGTAGGGAACTTAATTTTGTATCTGATAAAAATTGCTAAACTTAGCCACATTTTCTTTATTGACTACATCTTGAATCATCTATAATTTAATATTCTTATCCACAAGGATGCTCTAGAATGACTCCCGTAAACTTGTAAGGGGATATCCTAATCATTACCCTGATAAAAAAAGCCTATAACAAAATAGTAGAACGTTATAATTTACATGAGTATGAATATTCAATAATAGCACTAGATTAGGCTTGGGCATGATGGCAGGGTTGACCTACTTTCAGTGAAATTGGAGAATTAAAGTTTTGGATTGTTGTACAAATGTAAGTAACATCAAGAACGAGAATAGCAATATATATACATGTAACACACATAAGTAGCTATTTTTTTTTGTTATTGCCACCCAGTTCGGCGGAGAGCTTTGCTCCATTAAACGCCTATGTCTGGAGTTCGAGTCTCGCGAAGGCCCCTTTATTTTGGGTGGGATCTGCTCTTCCAATAAGTTCATTTCTCCTCCACTGAGAATCGAACACTTGACCTCAACGAAGGGAAGCGTAGCCCCTCCCACTACGCTCCATACTTGTTGGTACACATAAGTAGCTATGCCGACCGAGTTGAAAGATGACTTGATGGATAATTGTATTAAGTTAACAAAATTAGATTAACCTGTGTTTGGTCCTTTATGTTTAGATTTAGGCCTTAAAAATAATTAGAGGCCCAATTGCAATATCGTGTCCAATCCAATGAATGTGATATTTAGCCTAATTCGATCGCAATTGATAATTGCGCGTGCCCCCATTATCTTTTGATATGACCCATTAATCTATCTTCAAAGTATTCAAATAAAGTGGACACTTTTATGAGTAACATAACACAAACTTTTTTAAGAAAATGTTGATCATCTTGATTAAGGGATCATAGCTAACTTAGCTTTCTGAACTATAATTTGGTTGATCGAATCTAGAAACAAGGTTGTCCCATGAATTTTTGATCGCCTTGTTAATTCCAACTATAGACCACAAAAAGATTTGAAAAGTTACAGAAATAATATTTGAATTATTAATAATTGATCGAAGGGGAAGATTAATGAAAGAATTTTTTGTATATATTTTGTTTGGTCATCCAATGAAAGAATCTATTCAAGTACTAGATGCTTATTAATGGACCCCAAAGTTTTCTTTACATGCATAAAAATGAGAGAATTAAAAGAGCAATATTTTTCTACTTTTAGAAAAAAAATGTTAACTAATTAATTATGCTTTGGGTTAAAAAGGGAAAAAATTATTATTGTAAAGCGCATGGGGGAGTGGGGGCGAAAATTGAAATTTTACTTTAAACAACACTACCACTAAGACAAATTGTACCTTAACAATATTACTCATAAAATAAAGGAAAATTCTTTTGATGTCCTTAAGTTTTTACCTTTTGTTTTTGGTACCCAAGAAAAAAATTATTCCTCTTGGTACCCCTGAGGTTTTGACTTTTCCCGTTGACACTCCTCTCCGATTCAAATTAGCTAATTTCAAGCTTACCATTATGTTCATCATCCTTAAATTAGTATGATTCAACTCTTAAAACACTTAAATTCATAACCAAACTAAATCAATTTGAATTTTTAAACAATTTTGTAAACAACCCAAATTGTTTAAAAATTCAAATTGATATAGTTTGGTTATGAATTTTGATGTTTTAATAGTCAAATTCTACTAATTTAAGGGTGATGAACATAATGGTAAGCTTGAAATTGGCTAATTTGAACCGGAAAGGGGTGTCAACGGGAAAAGCCAAAACCTCAGGGGCACCAATAGGAATTTCCCTAAAATAAATCGACTTACTTTAATTAGCATATATGTACAATCTAGCTAGTGTTAGTAAACAAACAAAAAACTGTATAAAAATAGTGCTTTAGATAGTGAAAATAATGTAAAATGTAAACATAAGGATACAATTTATTATGGAGAGAATCTCACTTCAATCAATTGGTTAAATAAGTAAACTTCTACGTACCTTCTTTAGAGGGATTTTGAATGGTATACTTTATATTATTGATAGTTCACTCCTTACAATGGCAAAATACGAGTTTCTTTGTTCCCAGAAACCTATCCAAGTTCCTAGTCACGCTACCTTATCTTCTTACCTATAACTCAGAATCTAATTCAACTAACACAAGAATTTCAAACACAAGCACTAACCTTGTCACAGTTCCTTTGCTTCAAGGTTCGTTCTCCAACACTAAAAACTCTCGATCTCGAATGCATTCGAACTCCATGATATTTTTTCTATCCATCAAAATGTGTATCTAACCCTTAAAACACCTTGATATTTATATGACTCTTATGAGTATGATCTTCTATTTGTTTCAAAAGATATAGTTTTTATCTATAAGACAAGATCTATCCTAAGACATGATCTTTCCTAAAGCAACTTTATCGATCTATCTATCTAACATCATGCTCTTCCATGATCATAGAATAGATAACTTTAGCTCCGATCTTCAATTCCTTCGAACTCTTTCTTTTCTTAATTGAAGATTTCTTCTAAATGTTTATAGTCGCCTTTGACTATTTAACAGGAATCATCAACTTGAATACATGTCGTTCCTTATGAATAAAATTAAAGTTCCTCTTTGTTCCACTGTAAACTCTGTTTTGTTTCACAATTCTTGTATGTCCTTTAGTTCTTGAAAATTTTTGGACAAAATAAAAAACATAAAACCTACATTGATTCGTTAATCATCAAAAGAAAGTAAGGAACAATTACAAACAATGTTCCAACAATACCTGAAGTCTCGTTCGATCATGTACTTACTTTGTACGTAGCAATGGTAGCATGGGTCGGTCGTTTTGTGATACGGACCCGGTGTGGACCGCGTATCGAACCCTTGTTGGTCAAGGGGTTTGAGTCGTCGTTTTCTGTTTCAGATTAGCTAAAAGTCTGACATAATCTTCGTAATACGTCGGATCGAAGCACTGTTGGACAGAGCGCAAGAAAGCAGACCACGTTTCACCACAATAATTGTGACGTTGATATCGGAACCAGTCAGATGCAGGGTGATCAAACATCATTCCAACGATTCGCAAACGCTCATGCTCGGGTGTATAGAAGTGATCGAAGTAAGCTTGCACTTTGAAAATCCGCCCGTTTGGATCCGTGCCATTGAAGCGAGGTGGGTCAACTCGCATTTTAGGAAGGCCGTCGTTTCCGGGCGGATCCCGAATCGTAACCCGGGAGTCCGGAATAAGGGCACGGGAAGTCGCACTGGGATCGCGGTGAAAAAACCTGTTCGCACCCTATGTCTGAGGTGCGGTCCAATCTGGCAGCGACGATGATAGCGTTGATGGACCAGGCGTAGCACTCGGCGGTGGCCAGCCCAACGAAGGAGGCGGGCCGCTGCTGGTGACCCATGCCGGCTGCATCCAACCCGCATAACTTGGCGGCACGGAACTAGGGTTTGGGTGTGGCGGCCAAGTCTCCAGCGAATGCGAAGACGGGGCGGCAGCGAGAGGCATGGCCACGATGGCGGCACTAGGGTTCGGTCGTCCTTGCACAAACTCGCGGAGGTTATCGTTGCTAGCTTTCTGCAGATCGAGATCACAACGGATCGTCTGAACCTGATCGGTCAATTGAAGAATCAATTCATGCAAATCTGGTGTGGTGGCGGATCCATCCGTTGGTGTAGACATGGTGGTTCCAGATGAAAGCACCAATTGATACGGACCCGGTGTGGACCGCGTATCGAACCCTTGTTGGTCAAGGGGTTTGAGCCTAATCCGATGTGGACTCCGACTCGGGATAAACGCGATTGGTAGTCGCAGACCTTGTTGGGCAAGACTTGAATCGAATCCCGGTGTGGGACTTGACTCGGATAGAGCGCTTGGTAGGCGCGTTAGAGAGCTAAGGAAAATTAGGGTAAATTACTTTTCTGATTTATTGATTGATAGCAGCCTAACAACTTAAGGGTATTTATAATAACCCTGATATCTAAATAATACGAAAAGATAAAATCAAATCTGATATAATAAAAAAGATAAGCTTCCTAAAAAAATAAAATCAAATGTGGAAAGATAATATTCTAATTATCCTAATTAACCTAATAACCCTAATTTCAGATAATATTCTAGCGTATCATTTTGGAAGATCCACAAAATCATTGGAAACCTTCAAGAACATATAAGAGCAGCCCGGTTGCCAAACCTTCATGAACACTAGAATGATAGGCATTTACAATGGCCTTATTATAGTTTTCGGCATGCTTTTCCCCCAATGAATGATGCAACCTATATATTTGGACAAAAATCATTCGAAAATAGGTTAAAGACAAGCAAGTTATGAACAAATACATTATAGTTAGCGTGAACGTTACTCAATGATCATGCCTTTAAGAGCTATTTTTATAGCTCTTTTAAGATCTTCGAATGATATTTTTTACTAGGTCTAAGTTATAATTGATATTGTTCGGTTCAATTGTAAATCTCGCATCCGAGTTGAGAAAGATCCTAAGCTAGTATATAAGACACTTCTATTGTGATCTCCTATTGTCAATTGATTTTAGAATGGATTCCCACTGAACTTTTATATGCAGGGTTTAACACTTGGATCCATCTTCTTGTTACAGATTCTATATACTTGATGTTTAACATTATTTGGACAACCATCAAGACTCACCGTTCTAATGGAACCTATCGCCTACTCTATCACAACAACCGCCGCCTTGGAATAGCATGAACCTATCGCCTTGGAATTGTAGCTGCACCGACCACAACAAGAGGAATGCAAACCAACATGACTAAGGTGCCTAGCCTTGGAGAAATGCTATTACAAATCCTCTGATGAATGCCACCAAGAAGAGTTGCACAAATTGGCCAACCTAAAAGCGATACAAATAAGATTCATAACATTAGACTTCTTGGGGTTGATTAGATATTTTTTAGGTATTGAAGTGAAAGATCTACAATTTTCATCAAAGAAAATAATGTATCAATGATCGATCTGAATTGAATATGACAAATCATAATGTTGTTTCTTTTTCGTATCTTAAAGCACCTTAATTTGTCTATTGATTCAGGGGAGTTATTGTCAATTGCTGATTCTTATAGATGATTGGTTGGTTGACTTTTTTTTATTTGGGGCTTACTAGACTAGGGCTCCGTTCGACAACGCTTATCTGGATACTTATAAGTACCCAGTTACTTATATGGAAAAAATAAGCTTCGTTTTATGTGTTTGGTAAAATTTACTTATTTTAAATAAGTTACTTATATCCGATACTTATCTGCTGAAAAAATAATCAGCACACCCCAACCTTATGTCAAATAAGCTAACTTTTCTACCAAAATATAAGTAAGTGGGACCCGCGTGATTTTCCAATTAATTTTTTTTACCCTTCATTAAGCCATTTTTAGTAATTTTACACCTCTTGCTTGAAATATCAGCAAATATGTTTACCGAACGCATTCCGAATTATTTAGAAAATAAACAACTCATATCAGTATCCACGATCAAATTCAACAACCATAAGTATCAGCATCAACATCAACATCAGCATCAACACCGATAAGTATCGATTTATCGAATGGAGCCTAGATATTTCATTTGTTTCACTACACTTATCTTTATTTTTGAGCTCCGTAAGACTTCCACACATTTGAATGAACTTTTCTTTCGTAGCTAAAGATCTTGCTATGCTTTTCATCCGTGTGCCTGAAGCTATTTTTATAAAGAATTAAGTAGCCATGTCCAATTGTAGTCAATCTAGAAAAAATGGGGAATTAATGCACAATGATACTTGAACGAGATTCTAAAAAATTTCAAGGTAAACTTACAATTGCATTTTGATAAGAAAAGAATCAGGGAGTGTAGGATCGAGTAGCGTATTAGTAAGATAGCGAGGGAACTATTTCAAAAACGGTTCTCTACATAGCGGAATAATCAAATAAGTACAATATAAAGACAGAAAGCAAAACAAAGACACGATTACTTTATAGAAGAACCTCAATTCAACCAACTAGTTGAACGGTTGGATCTCTATATGTATGGACCTGCCAAACAGACATTTGAAATGACTTCTTATTGCTTTCGAATATGAAATATCAAGTCTTCTATTCAGGGAAGAGACGGACACAATGGTGCCCCAGCCCACCCTAAAAAAAATAAAAAAAGCTTAAATTTAATAATAAAAATTAAGATAAATTTAGTAATTACTAGTTGAATTAAGGTAACTTAGCCCATTTAAATTTTTTTTTAAAAATTAGCCCATTTTAATTTCAAATCCTACGTTCGTCTCTAATTCAGGGTCTCCCACATTTGTATCATGCCATTGAAAACCATCTGGGAACTGTCTAATATCTACACCATATAAAATTATATTTAACAACTTTATATCAGAATTAGAGAATCGGGTGGAAATTTCAGGCCTAAACTCTCCCATTATAAAGTGTTTAGAAATAAATTAAAGTACCGGGTTTCATATGATTAAGCCACTCCACTCGAAGGTATATAGTGCGTATTGCGTAACGAGCAATCATTATTCAATATGGGTATGCTATATTATATATAGTGTGGCTAAGATTTGCTATGAAAAGAAACCACGTACCGAGTACCAACCCATTTTAAGGCAAACATATAACATGCAGCATTATGTATATAAATATAACCCTAAATTATTTCATGGTCCAGCATAAACACATTTTAAGATTTAAAAGTTGCAAACTATATCAAAACTATTTAGCGAGAGATGAGTTCAAGTAAAATCATTCTTAGAATGTGTACGTGTGCACAGTTTGTATTCATAATTTTAAGTTGTATATTCAAAATTTTGTATAGTTGTATTCATATTTTTGGAGTTGCACATATTTATTCTTTCCATACTACACTGTATTCGTCATTATAAGTCGCATATTCATTTTTTTATATAATTGTATCTTTGAAGCTTTTTTCATATTCTATCTCTTTATCATGCTTATAGAGTTACAGAATCATATTTTAAAGTTGTATATTCATAAAAAGCGAGTAACTCAGCATAATGAATATGCAGCTTAAAACCATGAATATAGTCATACAAAATCAAGCATATATAACTCAAAATCATGAATACAAACTGTGCACACGTTCACACTCTAAGAACTCTTTTCACTTAAACTTAAAACTATATATATATATATATATATGACCCTATAAATTAATTAAGGAATCGGATCGGGTGATGATGGACATAGGAGAAATGTTAGAAATAATATAATTCATCATGATTGTATAATTTCGAGAAACTATATTAGATCAATAATAGTAAGATATATGGAGAGATGTTGGTAGGTCTCAGGTTCGATTCTTATTTCTGTCCTTTTATTTGGATAAAAAACCAAGTTTCATCATTCTTCCTACAACTAGGTTGAGTCGGTCGGTACAGGCCGGTTAACCTGGTTCGTGCGCTTTGTCGGCTAGTTCACGGACTCACGATTTACCACCAAAGGTGGATTCCTTGTTAAAAAAATCATTGTATGAAAAATTCGGCACAATCAAATTCTATTTTAAAAAAATCGAATAATAAATGAATATGTATAATGTTATAATTGAGTATGCATGACCATTTTAACTAAATGTGCTTACCTTTTTAGGCTATTAGTTGATTGTGCATGATCTTTTTAGGATATTAGTTAAGTATGTATGATTTTATAACTGAATATGTATAGTTATAAAAAATTATACACACTTAGTTATAAAGTCATGTACGTATGCTTAATAATTTTATTGTGCCCACTAAGTTATAATATAACTCATGTACACTTAATTATATAATCTTGCATGCACACATTTATAAGAATGTGCAAACTTATTTATAGGTTATGACTCAATTATAATATCATGTACACTTAATTAGAGTATGTCCATCTAGGCTCCTAAGGCAGTCTTTCACCGAAAGCAAAAACATAAGAAAAAATAAAAAATAATAATTTGGAATGAAACAATATAAGAGACGTCTTTGGATGAAGGTCCGTCCCTTAAAAAACACTTGAAAAAGATTAATATTTAATTAAATGAGAGACTCTCCGATCGAAAAAAATTAAGTGAGAAATTCCTTAGGTCTCACCCAATCTAGATGCTCTTATATATATGCACATCTAATTATAAAATACATATATTTTCACATAAAAATATTGTCTTGCCAAAATTTTGGTGTGTAATACAAGTCGAGGTAAGAGGAATGTATGATGTAATTTGTAACAATAAAAATAGAAACTTACCGAAAAATTGAGATCGAAGGTTACAGTCTCATAGTGATAAATGCATTAAAAGAAAATAAATCTTGTTATTGACAGATTGGGATGATGATTTCAGATACGTTGGTCCTTCTAGAGTCTTTTGAGGTAGTTTTAATTGCACATGTGTCTCGTGACTGTAACAAGGTGGCTGGTTTAATTATCAGTCTACACCAATATTTATGTAGTATCCATAAAATTCAGATTCATTCTAAACTCGGATCTCGTCTACAAGGATGCGCTAAGCTTACTAAGTATAAGTCTAATTTTTTCCTACTAAAAAAAGTGTAACTGAATATATATTAGAATAAATAACTATTTAACAACTATGGAGTTTTTATATTTTGTGCCACTTTTGGAAGTCTAAAAACGACTACCAACTTGAGCATGTGTCATTTGATCTCTATGGTACGCCATATACAATTCATTTATACCATTGAGTGCGACCTAACAAACAACATACATTATTTAATTCCTATAAATAAACGTACTTAAACTTAGGTGCATATATATCAATATCAAAGCATGGACCCTAGCACCTTGTAATCGTACGAATTAGGGGATGGAATTAGGTACACGAACAATGATCACATATCATACGTAATTGAAAATTCATGCCAAGTAATGAATAGGAATTCGGTTTTCCTATATATTAATCCAACCATTGTTCAATGAAATGGTTTGATTGACCACAAGAATAACTTTTTTTAATATTTTTGTGAATAAATTACCACATTTTAAAGTTAGAGCTAATATTTAAGTATATAGTTTTATGAGTTATTTTTTTTGAAGGAGAATATTTATAAGAGTTGAACTGAAGAACTCTAGATATTATCTCTTAAAAATTTGACCACTTGATTAGATATCCAAAGACTATAATTTAATGAATTACTTTACTTATAGTTATATGATTTTGGGTTGTGTAATGATCCCAGATATCAATCACCAATTTTTGAACTGAAATGTGAATTGAAGGATATGAAAATTTGTAAGGAAAGAAAGAATTTGAGAGAGAAATTTTGTTATTTTTTGGATGATTTGTTACAGATAGCTCACGTTCAGTAGCGGAGTCAGAGAAAATTACCAAGAGGCATGATTGATTAAAGTGTATTGAAAAAGTTTAACAAAAAAGGAAAATATGCACTTAGTAAGTGTTGAACACATGACCTATTGCATTAATTACAACTTAAAAGTAGGTGAAAAATCATATAGACTAAGTTATTTATGTGCTTTTATAAACTAAAAGAGCCACGTGTGAATGATTTTTAGAGTGCGAAATAAGAATAATTGTGCATGTTTCAAGAAAAAAATCAATGCCTCAGATTAGATTTTCATTAAAGAGGGGTAAAAAATTTGTTGGATCGTGACACGTTAGTAACAAGTCAGGGAACTAGTAATGTTCCCTGGGCGGCGGCGGAAATAAACAATGAGAACACAGAATTTAGAGAGGAAAACTTTCTGTCCGACCAACAAGTCGTAGAAAGAAAAACCTCTACCCCTGAGACTCCTTCTCAAAGGATTTTCAATAGAATACCTTTATTAAGTTTCAACGATTACAAGGCAAGTCAAGTTCTCTAGTAACTAAGGCACCAACCAAAGTTCCCTGATAACTACGGCACCAACTGAAATTCAACCAACTAGACTTCTACAACCCTAAGCGTAAACCTAAATTGAAAGTCTATTGACTTGTGGATTCTTCACCGGAAAAAGCCACACACTCGTACACTTGAAAAGCTCTCTCTCCAAGTTCGTCGTCTCCAACCACACTTTTAACCCTAGCTAAACCTAGTTATTTATAAGATAAGTTAAGTTTGATCTCACACGTAATTCTTGCCTAATTACGCTGATATTCCACTTAACAAATCCCATACAATAAGGAAAAGTATTGTTTTGTGATTTCGGATCCTCAACCATGTCGATCTTTGCCAAAGCCGAGTGATCTCGGATTTCCTTAGATAAGATCGTGTGAAGATTGATCTTATCTTCTCTTTTATCTCCTTAAGCAATCACCTACAGCTGTAAATCTTCGTAGAAGATCGCTCGCAGAACATATGGTAACTTGCCATTTATAGAAAAGTCGCGTTCCTTCCGAGACGAGCTTCCTAAATCTGCCACTCGTTCCCTCCATCGTTCCTCACAATGTTCCGTCACTCGTGATCATGTACCTGTTTTCCTGAAACACTTACATGTAGAAGCAAGTTATATCAACTATGTTTGTTATCATCAAAACTAAGAGAAACCATGGAACAACCATTGTTCCAACAAAATTGATGCTGCATATTAGACTTTTATTTGTTTATGGGGGACCCACGCATCTTGTGCATAGATTTCGCCTTGAATATGCATCAAAACTAACTCTATGTGCATTAAAACTAATAGTTTGTGCATCGATTTTTTGAAACACATTGTGCTCAATTTCAAACTTTTTTTTTCATTTTCTTAAAATTATCTTTACTTTTTAACCTTTTAATTATATTTGCGAGTCATATAGTTAGCTAGTGTACATACTATTCATTTCAATGCACATAGAAAATAACATGTGCTTTTTTGTTGTTTTGATGAACATATTATTAGTTTTAACGCATATACATAATAAGATACTTTTGTGCATCGGTTTTATCTTGCATGTTCAACAAAACTAACTTTATGTTCATCAAAACAAATTGTTTGTGCATAACTTTTTGATGCACATTGTGCATCGATTGTGAACTTTTTTTATTCTATAAATATTTTAACATTAAGTTACGTGAATGACAATCATAGTGAGCTAGTGTTTGATGCACATGCCGTTAATTTCAATACACATGTAAAATAATATGCACTTTTTTGGTTGTTTTGATGCACGTATGGTTAGTTTTAATGCACATACATAATAAGACATACTTTTGTTCATCAGTTTCACATTAAATGTGCATAAAAATTACTCTATGTTCATCAAAACTAATTGTTTTTGCATCGATTTCGAACTTTTTTGATACTTTTAATAGTTTATTTATGTGACTAAATACTATAGAGAGCTAGTTTGATGTACAAGTCGTTAGTTTTGATGCATATGTAAAATAACATGTAGTTTTTTGTTCTTTTGATGCACATATGATATGACTAGTTTTAATGCACATACATATATATAAGACACACTTTTGTGTATCGATTTCGGCGTGAATGTGCATCAAAACTAACTCTATGTTCATCAAAACTAATTGTTTGTGAATCGATTTCAAACTCTTTTTTTTTACCTTATTTATGTGAATGAATAAGGTTTTTTCATGTAGTTTAGTTAATTTTGATACACCTACCATTAGTTTCGACGCACATAAGCACATGCATGAATAAGATGAACTTTTCAGTTTTTTTATGCACATTCGGCTAGTTATGATGCACATGCATAAATAAAGCATACTTTTCTGTGGTATTTTGATGCATGTACAAGTGGTTTTGATGCACAAAAATATATCTAAGATTTTAGTTTTGATGCACAATCTTACAGTTTTGACACACATCTAACCAGTTTTGATACACATACAAATAAGATGAACTATTTAGTTATTTTGATGCAAACTCAACTCATTTTGATGTAAATCTTTGATATTATGAATGTGAAGAATGATTTGTGGCCTGAATAAATTGATTACACGATTTACAAAATCTCGATCCATAATCTTGACCATCTGCACTCCCTCAATCAAATGACTCATATGTGTCGACATTATCCACCTAAGTTCATTAAGCATTTGATCCTCTTTCCACCTTATTATAAAGGCAAAAAACCAAAGAAGAAAACTAAGATAATCTACAGCCGACCATAGTAAACATTAAGAAATCAGTATGGAATAAGAAAGAAAGAAAGATTTGATATAAGAATCTAATCAACTAGTTGTGGGCAATAGGGCATTGAGCCTCAATCTAATGTCTTGTTTGTGGATATCCCCTTGTTTTTTTAAAATTAATGATATGCTAATTAAAGAATCTAATGAAATAAGCCATGGGGCGGTGGACTATTCGAAGTCCCAATTATGATTGTTATGATTACACAAAGGGAAAGGCCTTAAGCTCCCAACTTGTCCTAATCATTAGACATTCTACAACATCTTAATTCCTTTTGGAGATGCGACAAGTTGGGTTATTCAATCATTTTCATGATACTAGTCAAATCGAGTTTGGCCACTTTACTTGCATAATTAAAGTTCTAAAGCTTGATGTAGAGTCTTGAGTTGAACTAATTAATATGGATGTGTTGTCCTAGTTGATGAACTAAATAGGGTCTTGAGTTTGGTGAGTATAGTCATGAGTCTGGTTCTGGATCCACGGAATGGTGGAACCGAAATTTAAATTGGCAGGTTTTTAGTTCCCCGATTCCGGTTCCGGACTATGTTACGGTTTTAGATGATTCTGAGTATTTTTTAAAATTACAATAATAATAAAAACCTAACAAAAAATTATAATTTTAAAATTAATGCACTCAAATCCTATATTTTAACTGAATCTTACATTGAAAATTTGAAACTAAACTCGAAAGTCTGACTTTAACAAACTAACCTTAAAACCCTACAATTAAACTTTATTTTTCTTAAGAAAATAATTAATTAAATCGTGGAACCACGGTTTGGAACCGCCGGTTCCACTGTTCCAGAATACCCCCAAACTAGGATCGGAACCAGAGGAGGGGCAGTTCTATTGGTTCCGGTTCGTTCTCGTTCGGATTCTGAAACTAGCAGTTTTTCCTAGTTCGGGCCCACGGTTCAAGTGGAAGAACCCATGACTATGTGGGTTGTGTAAATTATGAAGTGAATATTGGTAAAGCAATGATGTAGATAACTATATTAAGATTAATATATAAAAAAAACACATGTAAAAAGTATTCCTTGGTTTATTATTTATAATTTAAATCATTTTTGATACAGTTTTTCCGTTTTATTCAAAAATTTCATTTATATCTAGGCAAAATAATACTCCCTCCGTCCCCATTTGTTTGTCCAGTTTCCTTTTCGGGCGTCCCCTTTTGTTTGTCCACTTTCCTTTTATATCTATAATTTTCTTACAATATTACCCCTATTTTTACCCACTTTCCCAATTACCAATAATACTTTACACCTTTTATCCCTATAAAATTACAAACATACCCTCAATCAATCTCACCTTTTACCCACTTTTCCAATTACCAATACTACTTTACACCTTCTTTAATAACCACAAAAATCGTCCTTTAGGACGAACAAATGGGGACGGAGGGAGTAAGTGGATGTATAACAGCCCAATTCAACTCCCTTAAGCTGATTTGATCTGATTAATTTCTTTTTCTTTTTTGATGAATTGACATGAGTTGATTAGCTTTTGAAAGGAATGTTTGACTACATCAATTAATCAAAGTTAAAATGTGATGGAGAGAGTTATAATTTCAAGATGCTCACTCAATTCAACATTATATCTTTGTTATTATGCCAACTAGACAACCTTATAATTTTTTGGGTATAAAAGAGGGACTTTTTTTACGAGGAACTCACCTTTAGTTTTCACCCCATACTCGTGAATTAGTTGGCGAAGTATATGAACCAAATAAATCAGCATAAGTTGACTGACTCGATCCAATGGAATGAAGAATGATAAGACTTAATTTTTCACCCAAGTAAAAAGGTGGAGACAAAGATCAAACTTAGGATCTTTATTTATAGAATTGAATCATTATTGACTTAAATGTTAAAATCACGACAATTTGCAACTTAAAAGGTTATAGAAATCATTGCATTTATGCCTAACGATCAAGCCCTAAGTGGCAGGATAAACAATTTTCTTCAATAGCCATGTATGTCTTGGCCCAATTACTCGGCCCATTAGGGCTAACAAAATCGGTCCAAAATAGTATCCATGCTAGTTCAAAGATAAAATCTAAGATGATCCATCACATGTAGAGGCAGAGCCACACTCTTGTGTGACCAATCTATCATAATGTAAAGTATTAATGCTTCATTTCTCGTGCATTGTCGTCCAAATAACGATATTGAAGACTTATTTCGGGCAGGTTCTTCATTATTACTAGTGACAATAAGCAATAACTAAGATAATATAGATTCATGAACTTAATAATAATCAATTAAATTTGTATTCCAAATTATCGTCTCATCAATAGTTTATACTAGAATTACCAATAGCAATAATTTATGTATAAAAATCTGTAGTTTGAACCAAGTCTTTTCATTGATCAAACCTTTTCAATTAAATTTTAAAATTATTTTTTATTATATAAGTGAATTTAGTTATTTAGTCACATCATTTTTCTGTTGATAAAAAGAATTTTTGTATAATACTGAATATATATTTGTAAACGATGAATGTAATAATCTGTACGTAAAATTAATATTTTTCATATAAAATCTAATTAAAATTTTTAAGAAAATCCGCCCAAAGCGCGGGAAACTACGCTACTTATAATCTATTATAACTAACTAACGTATAATCTTATTTGTCTAGACTAATAAGCTTACAATTTTTCAATTCAAAAAATTAAATAGTTTCATAATATTATCATGCATAATATTAATTTTATAAATACTTTATTATTAAAAATTGATTGACAAATTTTATTTTATTGATATGGTTGGTTCACATATATAGATTAGTTCTATCTTCAAATCTATAACTATATATTAAAATTATACTTTTTCTAGCCACCGTATCAATTCTAAGTTTCTAACCCTACCTTATATTTAAAGTATAATATTTTTTATTTATATTAATTTTTTAAAATTAAATTCCTTCCTATCCATTTCTGTGAAAAAAATAATTCGAATTTTCATTAAAAATAATGAAAATAATTTACATTTATGTTTTTATCTATATATGAAAAAGATTTATCTTAAATCAAATTTTTATAAAAAAGTTAAATATCTATAAATTACTTGCCTAAATTAAATTTTGATAAAAAAAAATTATATTATCTTTTCCTTAATTTATTTTCAATTATTTATATAAATATAGAAGATTTTTTATCTTTAAACAATTCTATATTTATTCATATTTTCTTATTAATTATATTTTTAACTTTTTATTGAAAAGATTTTTAAGAATTAGATTAAAAAATTATAAGAATTTAAATTATTTTGGGCTTTTTATTTATCTTCGTAAAAGATTTATAAAATTAATGACTCTAATTAACATGATTTTTATTTATAATTTTTTGTAAATAAATTATTATTAATTTATCAAAATTATATTTGGCTCACGTTAACGATTTTGGTTGTATCCCACATTATATTGGGCTCACCTTAATGATTTTTTTAATAAATAATTTTTTAATTTTATATTAAATTAAAATACTATTAATTAAATAAATTAAGTATTAGGTATAACTAGTGTTATTTAAATACAAGTTTGATCTAAAACCGTTGACTTTTGGAGATTGATTGATCGTGAATTGTTCTAGGTTCTTCTTGTCTAGGCCGAAGTTCTCGCTCAATCAGTCCATCGCTGCCCTTATTTTAATATACACCGTCAGAGAGATCAGCCTGCAAGCAACCCTACCTCGAGATTCGAGCAATGTTGTCAGGATCGGGATTCTTGGATCGGATCGTAAGGGTAATAAGATCGGATCGTAGAATCGAATCGTTAGGATCGTAAGATCCTACTACATTAATAAAATAATTAAAGAACTAATATTAAAATGTTGTATATCACTCAAATATGAAAGTTAATCATTAAAAAACATGTATATTATTTATAAAATATCCCAAAGGCAACAAATCCATATACTGTATAAGATGAAATATATTTTTTAACACTCCAATATGTTTCTTCTAAGAAGAGATAGAAAGAATGCAATTTTCATTTTTGTTTGAATTTTTATGTAAATTTTAAGTAAATAATTAGTCATTTATAAATAATTTAATGTATTATATTAACGAGTTAATAGCTAATGTGGACAAAAATATCCATAATGATGATTTGTAACTTAATTTGTGTGATTTAGTAGGATCATACGATCCTGTACGGTCCTACTACGATCCTGAACGATCTTACTACGATCCTACTTGTTACGATTCACTACGCACGATCCGAGTCGTTTTGTAAAATCCGGATCGTAGAATCGTAGGATCGTGCGATCTGGATCGCGATTTTGATAACATTGGATTCGAGAGATTGGATCTTGGGGAATTAATTGGAATTAATTGGGATTAAGCTTTGAAATTAGAACTCGATCATATCTCTTTCCAATAAAAATAAAATAAGTCCGTGCTTGGCATGGGATTAAGCTAGCTTTAAATTAGATATGTGAATGTGTGTGTATATATATAATGCTCACAATTGAACAAACGAAGGGTATCTATCTTATCCAGTAAGTTAATTTCCCAATTAAGCCACTTTACAATTTTTCCACATATATGGCTTCTCCATGCGAAGAAAATTCCATCCTCTCAAAACTCGCAAAAAATAGCGAGTGGTCATCCTACCCTAAATCAGTTTTATACCAGTACGAAGGGTTCTGGTATCCGCGATTGTTCATAGACGGAGTCCTTAAAGCTCATGAGCTAGACCCATCTGATCAGTTGGGTCTTTCCCCTAAACCTAAAGATATAATTCTGTGTAGTAGCCCCAAAAGTGGCACAACCTGGTTGAAGTCCCTAGCTTTCTCCATCGTGACACGAACCAGATTCGGCCAAAGCAGCCCTATTCTCACCTCATTTGCCCACGACCTCATCCCTTACATCGAAACCAGCAAACCCCGTGATCCTCAGGTTCCCTTGTTGTCTACCCACATGCCCTACTCCGCCCTAGCCAAATCCATAACAATAGATTCCGATTTGGGGTGCAAGATTGTGTACATTTGCAGGAACCCTAAGGATGTCTTGGTCTCTTTTTGGCACTATCAGAAGAAGATAGGGCCCGCCAAAGACGAGCCCCTCCCTCTGGAGAAAGCATTTGACCTTTTCTGTCGAGGGGTCTCGTCCTACGGGCCTTACTGGGACCATGTCCTAAGGTACTGGAAGGCGAGCCTGGACCACCCTGAAAGGGTGCTTTTCTTGAGGTACGAGGATATGATGGAGGACGCGGGCCCGCATGTCCGACGGCTTGCTGAGTTCATGGGCTACCCTTTCTCCGAAGAAGAAGACGGCCAAGGCATCCCTGCGAGGATCGTGGAGATGTGCAGCTTTGGGAATTTGAGTAAGTTGGACGTCAACCAGGCTGACCAGTATCACACCGTGGGTGTTGTAGGAGCGGTTGTCAAGAGCTCAAATTCAATCCTGTTTAGGAAGGCTAAGGTGGGTGATTGGAGAAACTATTTGACGGACCAAATGGCTGCTGAAATTGATGAAATCTCGCTTGAGAAGCTCGGCAAGTTTGGCTTGACCGTGTAATTTGTACGTCGTCCAATAAGACCGAGCTACTCTAGCTACTACGTCATTATAAGTTCAATTTTATTTAAGTTTCTTAGCGTGTACCTTTGAATTTTATTGCTTTCTATTTTGATTGAGATGTGTTTCATGTTTAGAATAATATGTACCGTATGTTCCTCAACTAAATAAAAAGGCATGGTCACTATAACAGCCCACATTTAGAAATGTTTGATCGGTTATCTGAACTAGTGAATTGCAACCTATTGAACACTTGTTTGGCTCAAAAAAATTGGCTCACAAAGCACGTGGGCCACATCATTATCCTTAAGAGAAAATTGGAGGAAATATACCTCTTTTAATATTGTAATAGGAAAATAGACCCCCTTAATAATTTTCTAATTAAGTGTATCCTTTTATTTTAAAAAGACTAAAATATCTTTAACCTTATTATATTCAAGATATGGTTACTCGTTTTTTGCCGATATGGCATGATATTCAAGATAACTAATTCATATATATATAAAAAATATTACATGATGATAATGAAAGATTCGTTAGCGATAAGATAATTCTTTTTGTGTACGTACAAGACAAATTGACAATATTAATTAAATATTCCTTATTAATGTTACAAGAAATTAAAAAAGAATAATTAATCTTTTTGTGTACATAAAAGTCGGCATTAATGCTAATTAATCTTAAAAGAAATCTGTCTTTGTCATTTACATGAAATAGAAAGTTTTTAGTCGGGTAAAAAGTTAACTTTATTTTTAATTTTATTCCCCACTTGAATTTTTTTTCTACCATGTTACAAGAAATCTTTCTCAGGAATTAATGCTAATTAATGGTGTGATTATATTATTTTGATTAAGTTGGCCAAAATTTGATTCTCATTACTTGTTGATATGTACAAGACACCTACAAGACTCTTATAAGACAATAATAATGCACCTACAAAACATGAATTCAAAATACATACACGAATAGACATGTACAAGACGCATACATTACAAAAAATATACAACTATTTAGTTTATCTGTTAAACTAATAATTTATCTTAAAGTGAATGGAGTATTTGTTTTGTTGTATTTGATCCACTGCATAACTCAATCAATTAATATCATACCGCTCACGTTTAATATCGTGACACATATCTACAAGATACCTACAAGACAATTACAATACACCTACAAGACATGAGTTCAAGATAAGTTCAAAATTACTAGAAAAAATATACAAATATATATATAAAAACACAAAAAACATAAATACAAGAACGCAAATCATGTACAAGAAACTTACAAGAAATATATGTCTTGAAAAAACAAATACCGAGTTATGGAAGAAAGGTACAAAAACAAATATTTAGTTTTGAAAATACCGAATTGGGTGGTCGTCGATGGTTATTGATATCGCATATGTACAAGAGCCTTTCAATCCTTTTTTTTTTCGTTGAAAGAGCCTTTCAATCCTTGCAAACACACAAAACAACCACCATAACTAGAGTTATGGAAGAACAACCAATCCTTACATGAAATTGATGATAACGACGGATTTTGTTAGAAATCGGTTTGTGTTCTTGACAAAATCGGTTTGTGTTCTTGATAGAAAAAATGGATAAAAGGCTACAAGAGAATAGAAAATTTGGATTTACGTAGAATAGAGAAAGAGGAAATTCAGAAAACTGAAATGATAGAATACTAATATAGACGGTTAAGCAAGATGGAGAATAACAGGGTTTACAAAATGATAAATCTGTCTATCAAAATACTAGGAGATCACTTAATAAAAAAAATTATAGAGGAGGATATTTAGTTAAATCTACTATAAAAAAGACACACAAATTCAATTTTCTCGATAAGTGAAAATTAAATAAAAAAGGAAAAAAATGAAAGAAATAAAAAAAAATGAAAAATAATTTGGATTTGGAGAATAAAATGGATCGGCAGGCGACGGACTGAGGTTGTACCGAATGGGCTCTAAATGTGAACCTTTGTTTGTCACTTGGGAAAAAAATCACATTATCTTACAAAAATGTCATTTTGTGAGATGTTAACATGTTACACATTTTAGTATATCAAATGTAACACGATTTACAAAAATGTCAATCCATAATCTTGACCATCTACTCCCTCAATCAATTGACTCATATAGTCATATGAGTAATGAGTCGACATTATCCACCTAAGTTCATTAAGCATTTGATCCTCTTTCCACCTTATTATAAAAAGCAAAAAAACCAAAGAAGAAAACTAAGACAATCTATAGCTAGCCGACCATAGTAAACATTAAGAAATCAATAGAGAATAAGAAAGAAAGAGTTTATATAGGAATCTAATCAACTAGTTGTGGGCGATGGGGCATTTGAGCGTCACTCTAATGTCTTGTTTGTGGACAACCATACTCTCTATACATGGGGCTTGTTTGGTATCAATACCAGATATCAAATATCGATATCGGGTATCGATACCGGTATCGGTATCGGATATGAGATATTATTCATATCTCATACCTCTCGTACCTCTTTTTTTTAGGTATATATTAAATATCATGGAAAAAGGTTTTGATATCAAGGATATGGCCGAATATCCATATACTCCCATACCAAACACAAGATATGACCCGATATCAATTTCTAAATTCATATACTCCCATACCAAACACAAGATATGGCTCGACACCGATATCTGGTATCAGGATATCTATATCAAACGGCCCAACTTTATTCACTGTAGAATCGAGTCTTATTATTTGGCTTGGATGTTAAAAGCACGACAATTTGCAAGTTGAATATTGTAGAAGACCTTCCATTATGCCCAATGATCAAACCCTAAGTGGCAGCAGGAGACATAATTTTCTACATCAGCCGGTAAGTCATGTATAAGTTAAAGTAATAATATTTTTTCTTTTATATAAAAAAGTACATTATACTTTTGTTTAATATTTTTAACATAAAATACTAATACAACGTTATGGGACATAATTTGTAACATGAGTTTAGGGCGAAGTATTTAAATTAGTGGTTTGGTACATAATGTTATGCTTCCTACCTGCTATCAAGATCTTGTGTCCTTTAGCTTTCACAAACCTCCACACTTCCCTTGCGTTTCAACCATATAAAAGTTGTACCATTAAAAAAAAGATATACATGTTAATAAGAGATCTTCCTTGTCAAGTCCAAGTAAGAATAACAGACGGAAAAAACATAAATGTGTCTGTAAGCTTCTATGTGAAGACTTGCCAAATGCAAATGGGTACTATGACAAGCTAAAACACCCATTGATGAGCTTCACCGCCTCCCTCAACCATTTTCATCTCTCTCAACCATGGGTTGTAAGATATTGAATTGTTATTACGGATGTGAAAAAAATTCAATAAGAGTAATAATAAGAACACATAAATTTATGTGGTTCACCGATATATGTTATATTGGCTATGTTAAGAGACTATCGTTGGGGGACATTGTTCCCCAAACCACTAATGAGTTGATCGACAGATTCAAAGCACGTTAACATAAATAATATATTCTATCACCATTCACCAATTATAAGCCAAGTCTTGAACTAGTAACCCACAACTATGGTTAATTAAAGGTTGTCAATTATGAACCCATAAAGCTTCATCGACTTTCCATATGTGGACTTTTAATTTTAGGCACTCACTACTTGCTCCTAGTACTGCAAAGAATTAATCAACATAATTTTTGGACTAATTATCCCTTATATTAAGTTATATCTAGGATATGAGTTTAATCATTCTATGGATAAGCTAGTAAATATTAATATTAATAATAACCCTAAAGCGCACTATATAGTCCCAAAACTTGACAAGGGTCTCTTGTAATATTTTCTGATTTTAATTCATCTAGAAAAATCATTAACTCAAGAATAAGAAGGAATCTATGGTAGACACCATAAGATTATTTGGTTGAGATGAGGAAAGTGCAAACCATCAGAGATTGTTGTGGTTTGGGAAAATAGAGCATAGATTGCCATCCAAATATCGATATGGAAGACTTATCTCCTGTTTTCTGCCATAATTTCTCATGCATGGTCGTCACTACTACAAGGTTATATTATCTGCATTTATATAGGTCTTCTTAGTGAACGTCAAGATATTATGTTAGTACTAGTATTGAACATTTGTGTGTTGGATTGCTTCTTCTTCCCTTGTCGTAATTGCAGTGTATTGTTTATTGTATAAATTATATATGCGCAAAGTGACAAAGTACCTCTTTTAATAAGTGAAATTAAAGTGCAATTTTGAACCCTAAAATAATTAATGGAAGTGTAATTCATGGGTGAGAGTGTCCTTTGTCTCAATTTAGCAAATTTTTATTATTATCATGGATTCATGGTCCATATATGGCACGTAAAAGTCAAACAAAAGCAATAAGGATTTCTACATGCATGTTAAACAATTTGAATTTTATTTGTCAAAGAATCGAAACGGAGATCTTAAGGTATTGTTATTGGAATCGAATTTAGTTGGACCAATTCACAAATAGAGGCTAAGTATATATAGTTAATTAATATTTCTATAAGAGCTATTTCTCTCGAATGTAACAAAGTGTGAGGATAGAGAGTTATATATGGGCGAGAGATTTCGAGTGTGTGATCACTGATCATCCATATTTGGACATCAATTTCCTTTGTAATCGATTGTGAGAAAGTTTAATAAAAACACTACTTTCGGTTTGTTTTATAAGGTATCAGAGTCAAATACGTACGCTTCATTTTCTATTTTGATCGATTGATTAGGTTTTAGAATCTTTCAATCTAGTTTCGTGAAATTGGATTTCTGTTGATTCGATTTGGAAAATCGTTTAACTTTGAAGTTGTTTCTCTGTTTTTTGTTCAATTTTGCAATTGAACATTGAAGATGAGTTTTCCACCAAGAAGGCAAGATCGATTTGATCGCAAAAGAGAGATGATGTCGACAATAGTATCCAATGATCCTTTGGCGTTATACTCTTCTAATTAACCAAAGTTCTCAGTTAGTGTCTGCTAAACTAGATGGAACCAATTTTTTAAGCTGGAGCATGAATGTCAAGCTTACGTTAGGGAAAAAATCAAGTTGTGATTCTTTAATGGCATTCTTTTCCACAGATCAAACACAAGATCTTACATGCATTCTTTTCCACAGATCAAACACAAGATCTTACACGTTTCCATTTTGACATCTCTGATTTGAAGACATCTTCAAGAGCTCATATTGACCATACCCATGAACAACACATTGATAGGGATTTCTTTATCCTTTCGGTATTATTCTCCATAATTTGCAATTTTTGACAAATTACGCGAACTTCTATCCCTTATGTAGACTATAACAAAAGTCATGTCATTCCACATACAATATAATCAATCAGGATTTCTGCAAAAAGATGGTAGGAAGAACACAAATTGGTGAACAATTTTACATATCTAATATATCCACAAAACAAATATAGTAAAAGTTCTAGATCTCAAGAGACTACATTAGTACTAAAGCTTAGTAGCTAACTCTAGCATCATAATTCAATTTGAAGTGGATAGAGAATGGGGTGAAAGTAATTAATATTAGTTTCAGAGCTCACTTCAAAATATGAGAAGCCATCAACAATATGAGCTTTGGTTCAAAAGGAAATCCAACTTGAATTACCTTCGAGTTTGGGGTTGTAGGGTTGTTGTAAGACTACCCGATCCAAGAGGAAAACCTTGGGTGAAAGAGGTGTAGAGTGCATTTTTATTGGATATGCTGAGCATTCCAAGGCATATAGGTTCTATGTGATTGAACCAAACAAATCTATTTCGGTTCACTCCGTATAGAGTCAAGAGATGCCATATTTGATGAAAACAGATTTTCATCGACACCTATACCAAAAGACCTTATTCCCAGTTCAAGTAGAGACAACAACACGATTCACTGTTCTAGTGGGAACAGCGACTGTGACGTCTCACCAGGGAACGATGAACCAGAGATTCGGAAGAGTAAAAGAGTAAGGAAAAAAACGTCCTTTGGTCCTGATTTCCAAGTTTACTTGATAGAGGGAACTAGGGACGAGATTGGATCCCAATATTTATATTGTTACAATATTGAGGATGAACCAAGAACTTTTGATGAGGCAATGAAGTCTCAAGATGTATCATTTTGGAAGTAGGCCATTAATGATAAGATGGATTACATCATGGGGAACAATACATGGGTTCTGGCTGATCTTCCACCTGGATGTAACCCATTGGGAAGTAAATGGATCTTCAAGAGGAAGATGAAAGTGGATGATACTATTGACAAGTTTAAGGCTCGATTGGTTGTCCAAGGCTTTAGACAAAGGTATGGAACCGACTACTTTGATACCTATGCACCAGTTGCACGTATAACCACCATTAGGTTGTTGATTGCCTTGGCGGCGATACGCAACCTGGTTATCCACCAAATGGACGTAAAAACTGCATTCCTTAATGGGGATCTTGAAGAGGAAGTTTATATGAAACAACCTGAAGGATTTATTATGCAAGGACAAGAGCATAAGGTGTGCAAATTGATCAAATCCTTGTATGGGCTGAAGCAAGCACCAAAGCAATGGCATCGAAAGTTTGATGAGGTTGTGTTGTCCCATGGATTCAAATTGAACCAAGCGGACAAGTGTGTATATAGCAAATTTGATGATTCTATGAATGGAGTCATAATTTGTTTATATGTGGATGACATGTTGATCTTTGGAACTGATTAAGAACAAGTAGATCTTGTTAAAGAATTCTTGTCATCATAATTCTCCATGAAGGACATGGGGGAGGCCGATGTTATCTTAGGGATTAAGATAAAACGGATTGAAGGAGGATTGTCATTATCACAATCTCATTACATTGAGAAAGTGTTGAATAAGTTTAATTGTGGCAATTATGCTCCTTTGAAAACTCCATATGATCCAAGTGTCAAACTGTTCCCTAACGAAGGAACAGCAGTGTTGCAACTTGAGTATTCAAGGATAATTGGGTGCTTAATGTATGCTATGACAAGTACAAGACCGAATATTGCTTTTGCAGTAGGGAAACTTAGCTGTTACACTAGTACCCCTAGTGCATATCATTGGCAAGCTGTTCGACGAGTACTTCAATACTTGAAGGGAACAGTAGACCTGGGTCTTACATATGTTGGATCACCCTCGGTATTAGAGGGGTATTCGGATGCAAGTTGGATCACAATTGAAGATGATCATTCTTCTACAAGTGGATGGGTGTTCCTTCTTGGTGGAGGATCTATTTCTTGGGCATCCAAGAAACAAACTTGCATATCAATTTCTACCATGGAATCGGAGTTTATTGCTTTGGCTGCGGCTGGAAAAGAGGCCGAATGGTTGAGGAACTTGGTTTATGATGTTCCCTTGTGGGAAAAAGCAATTTCACCCATATCGATCCATTGTGACAGCGCTACAACTTTGGCTAAGGCATATAGCCATGTATACAATGGGAAATCACGTCACTTGGGCGTGAGGCATAGTGCGGTAAGAGAGCTCATTACGCATGTGGTGATTTCGGTGGATTTTGTTAGGTCACAACAAAATTTGGCTGATCACTTGACGAAGGGGTTGGCTAGGGACTTGGTCTCCAAGTCTGCTAAGGGGATGGGATTAAGACCCGTATAAGCTTTCTAGTGGTGGGATACCCAATTCCTACCTAATGAAAATTAGGGACAGAATTCAATGTGGAAAGCCCACACCTAAAAACTGTGAGCACAGTAACAGTCCCCGAATGTGTGCTCTGTTCCTACAAGTTGAAGGTTAAAGATTTACTCTTTTTAATAGTTCCTTTGAAAAAGTGCAATTGTAGGTGTACGACTAAAGGTTCTACCTATATGGGCGTGGGGTTTGATCGCTCCATGAAGTTTGGGTTGGCTTCAAAACGCTCAAGAATGGATAAGGACTCAAGACCCTTAATGGAGTCAAGTTAGACTATAAAATTGTAAAGTAACTTATGTGTGTGTTATCTTCATGCATCCAAAGTGGTTGATTGGTTCAATCTTTAAGACACCATGATTCTGGGGTGTTTGAAATGTGTAATTACACTAAGACATAAATTCAATCGTTTCGATATTTGTGTTTATGCATGAGTTTGGGATGAAAGCTTGCTTATTTTATGAATCAAGGATTACACTAAAATGGGGGAGGATTGTTGGTGATTTTAGTGTCATCAAGTGAATGTTCCCTATATGGGAACAATGCCTTTTAGTGTGATCGGGGTTCATGCGACGCTATGGGATCTCACTTAGCTATATCACAAGTTTGGGGTGTGGAGTACACGCTTGTGTAAGTATACTTGAGGTCTAGAGGGATATATAAAGGTTAAGTTACACTGTTCTTTAAGGAACAATGGAGACTACAAATGTGCTGTAGGAACAGTAACTGTGTTGTAGGTAACAACAGTTTAGCAGTCTTGCGGAATTTTCGCCACGTGCTTAGTGGATGATAACTGCCTTGATAACTGATGTTTAAACGTCTAGTAACTTCCCTTTATGTCTGGTTTGAAGTTAAACACGTGTCACTTTGATGAGAGACATTGGTGATAGAAGGAAGGATTGGTAACCGTTGGTAACCGCCATGTAACCACCATGTAACTTCTGTTAAACGGCCAGAAATGAATTCCTATCATTTCCCACGTCCTATATAAAGGCAAAGAGGAATAGAGTCGTGGTGGTTGAACAAGATCTCTCTTTAGATCAAATCAAAACCGAAACCACAATCTATTATTACATTATTCTATAGTTTAGTTCTTTCTAAAAGCCTTGGAGAGAACTAGAAGATTTGTCTTATCTCACTTCAGATTTCGTGGATTCCCTAAGGCTTGTAAGGGGCGAAATTCTGATTTCGGAAAGTGTTCACACGATTCAAATCTATCCGAGTACAGGTATCATTAATTGTTCCCTCACGGACTACAAGCAGAGTTCAAGGCTGGACAAGGGAATTCGTTGGCTGTTCCTATCAAGACGCCTAGTCCTTACACCGATATCCATCCCTTGACTGTTTTTTGACCCATTTTATATATATAAGAGATTTAAAAGGAGGAAGAGAGAATGAGAAATGGAATTGGAGTTTAGGGCAACTCGTATTCTCTCCTTAAATATCACAAATGAACTTAAGGATAAAATAATGTAATTTTCTTGTGTGCTTTTGTTAGTCAACTTAATTGACTTATTATGTAGGTGTAGATTATATCTAATGTGTACTTGTATTCGATTCTCCTCTTGATATATTCTATGTATTCCTATATAAAGTCATTGTTGTTGATATATTCTATGTAGGCCTATATATATTTATACTATGCTAATATCACATATATAATATATTGTTACAATAGTCACAATACCAAACATCGTACAAAAGGGTTCTTCCTTGATATGCACAAGATTTATTCCTTAACATGATTATTCAATGGTGCATCATTGATATTCTCTTTATGAAAAGGTTGAAGTTTGTGTCTCGATCTACCATGCTAATCCTCACAAACTTCGGGTTGCTTCCAAAATGCTTCCCGCCTCTCGTCAAGATCTTATGTTCTTTAAAAAAGCCTTCACAATCCTCAACGTCTCGCTCACATTTTAACCATGCAAAAGCTGTAATATTAAAAAAAAATATGCATGTCAATAAAATCTCTTTCTTTTCAAGTCTAAGTGAGAACATATATCAAACTTAAAAACCTGGTTGAGTTTGGAAGCTTCTATGTGAATACTTGCAAAATGCAGATGGATATACTGACAAGCTAAAAAATCCATTAGTAAGCTTCACCGCCTCCCTTAAGCGCTTCCATCTCTCAAACATGTGTTGGAAGCTAAGCTCAAAAAAGTCGTTATTAGTTTCAAATCCACCAACACTATCCGAGACAACTCGTAAGATCTTTGCAGCTCGGAGTTGTGCATCCCTGGAAACGCCAATGCTACTTAACTCGATGAACTTTGCCATTCTCTTCGCTACCTTTTCGTCCTTGACTAGCGCCCAACTACCACATCAAGAAAACAAAGAAGCCTCGTAAACAAAGAAACCTCGTAATTGGTAGGTGATAATATCCGTGACTAATTAATAAGTTTTGTGTTCGAATTCCCCTTTTCCGTTGTAATGACCTAAATGCCCCCTAAAGGACCAAAAAAAACCTCGCATTTTCCAATAAATAATCAATGATAATCTAAGCTAGTGTGATGGCTTTAAAATAGTATGTACCCAATACGCATCCCAGCATGGCCAGTGGCTTTGGAGATAGTGAATAGCATGATGTCGTGATCGACCCGAGAAGTGATGGGAGTGTACTGTGGCCAATAATACGCTAAGTCGTGAACTAGTAGCCCGCGACTATGGTTAAGCAAAGGTTGTTTAATGAACCCATCAGGGTTGTTAGGTGAAGTGACCACTTCAATATAAGGTTCATCTTCATTGATGTTAGACACATCATCACCTTTCCATTTGTAGAGTCCTGATTTTAGGTACTCTACAACCTTCTTGTAACTCTGTAACGAATTGATCAACATAAGCATAATCAAATCAAATGCAAGATTAGATAACATAATAATTGTAAATTAAGGTGAAATCTATTGAATAGGAAGACATAAACAATAGAGACATGAACGAAGTTTGGAGCATTTATACTCTTTAGTACCTTCTGATTTTGATACGGACCCGGTGTGGATTCGTATCGATTGATGCTCTCAATGAAAGCAGCAATCGAATGGAATGCTAGGAAGTGTAACCCTAAAACACACTATTTATATATTCCTAAAACCCCAATAGTACCCTTTTATATGTATGGGTGAGTAAAAATATCTGAATTCGAATGGATTACAAAATTTTCGATTTTTATTTGATATGATCCAAGAAATTTTTTTCGATCCGATAAATTCTGAATTCGAATGGATTACAAAATTTTCGATTTGTATTCGATCTGATCCAAGATCTTTTTTTCCAGATAATTGGATCGGATACGAATTAGAGTTTTGAGGTAAACGGATCGGATATCCAGTATACCCGGTACTATTATACGTTTTTTGGAAAGTGCACATAAATACCAAGTAACATAGATGTTTTAAAGAGTATTTTTGTAAAATTTCAACTCATCAACGGTTCGATTATTCACAATCATGTAAAATTTCTCTTTCAATTTAAACTGATTGGCGAATATCCGAACTGGATATCCTCCGATCTAGTATATTAATTGGGCCTAAATCCAAAATAGTTAAAATATTTTTTCATAAACGGATATTTCGGATGTCCGCTACTGGATATCCGATTGAAACGGATACTTCTTAATGAATATCCGAATATTAACGAATTAGAATTTTAAGGAAAAAATTACTGGATATCCGATATATCAGATCGAATCGAATATATCTGATTGCTCAACCCTATTTTATATATATAGTAATGCATTATGATTTTAAATCAACTAGAACCATAAATAACTCACCGAGTAGGAAGGAATGGTAGACACCACACTTATAGGTTGATTTGGTTGAGACGAAGAGAGTGCATAAAGAGCAGCTTGGAAGACATGAATTGCGCCCGAACCGACTACAATGTGGCGGTTTTTGGTTACGGCGTTACCAACGGTCTGATGTAGTCTAAGAATCTGTGTGGCCAGCTCTGGCTCTAGGAACCACACGAAGTTGTTGTGGTTTGAAAAATAGCTCATGGATTGCCACCCGGATATCGATATCGAAGACTTGTCTCGTGTCTGCTGCCATAATTTCTCGTACATTGTCGGATCACCACTACAAGGATTAATCTTCTTTATATTTTATCACTTTTTTCATCAATCAATCTAACTATGCCACGTAGATATATTTAAATGTTCATTTACCTCTTTGTCCTTAATATTTTTTAGAATTTACACTCCTTACATATTATAATAAAATTATCTCATGTATCATTATTACTTACCATATTTAATTAAAAAATTCAATTAACGATGTTATTAATAAGCATTCTATACCTATTGTAATAATATTATCTCATTCATTACTATTAATTATCATATTTAACTAATGAGTATGAAATATTTACCATATTCAATTAATGAGTACGGAAATATTATTCAATTTTTTTAGTATTTATTTACCTATATATTATAATAATATTATCTCATTCAAAAATTAAATCACATATCCCATTATAAATAATTTTTTTTACATTTCCTACGTATTATAATAATTCTCAGTTGAAAGTTTTATTGAGAAATTTATAAATAATTGTTTTCTACATGATAAGTTTTATTGAGAAATTTTACATTTCCTACATAATTGTTTTTTCAAATCATCGTCGTACATGACACGACTAGGTCTTGTTAGTGTAAAATTAATTTGAATTTTTTTTATAAATATATTGAATATTATAAAGAATATAAATATATATAAATAATAAATTTATATATATTAATAAATTTATTTAAAAAATTCATAATTTTTCTAATGTATTTTATTTTTTAAATATTTTTAAAATACATATCTATTCTCAATCTTCGTACATAAATAACTTCTTATAAAAACAATACTTTTATTATATTTTATATTTTATTTTATAAAATTATTATTTCTAATATTTTAATATTATCCTCAACAATAACTCACATGATACGAGATATGCACCATACACGTTGCATTGGCCCAAGAAACATATTTCACACATCATACAATCAAGTGGTAAATAGAAGAAGTATAGAAAGAGAGGAAAAATTAAAACTCACTGGTCTAGATTGATGATCCTGCCCTCTTGGCCATCATCACCAGCGCTCATTGAAGAGGATGAAAAGGCGTCCGGGAAAACGACGTCGTCTTGCTTCGTACTCCAATCGCTCGCTTTCTCGTTGTAACAAAGCCGGAAAACCCAACCAACGTTTATCGCCATCGACAGTGCTAGCAAATGGGTTACCGATATCCATCCCTTGAGTGTTTTTTGAGCCATTTTTAGATCGGATGCTTGAAAGTTTATATAGGGGAATTTATATATAAGAGATTTTGGAGATGGAAGAGAGAATGAGAAACAGATTTGATTTGTATTAAAGAATCATGTAAATGAACAAATACACCTCTGATAGCTCTCGTTCTTTTTAAGAGAAGCCATTCACTTAACCTTTTAAACCTAAACAAAAATATTTTTTGTATATTTTTTAAAAAAATTATTTTTTTATTTTTTTTAAAAATCCCAGTAGGGGTTGTAGCCCCCCACCGGACACTCTAAACAAATTCGCCAATGGGACAAGGTATTCTCTCTTATATGTCATAAATGAATTAGATGAGGAGCCCAAGTGGTAAAGAGGAAAAAATATGAAATAAATGAACTCAAAGATACAATAATGTTATTTACTCATGTGTTTTGGTTAGTCAACTTAGTTGACTTATTATGTAGGAGTAGATTATATCTAATATGTGTACTTATATTTGATTCTCGTGTTGATATATTCTATGTATTCCTATATATAGTTATTGTTGATATATTCTATGTATGCCTATATATAGTTAATTATGATGCAAGGCAACTCTTCATTGAGATTCATTCACTTTCCTTTTTAATCAAGTATTGGATGAGCTCATGAGCAGATGATTAGGACACTAAATGAACAAAGCAGCTCGAAAATAAGTTGGCGTTCGATTCAGTTGGATTTGTAAATAAGTTGAGTTTAAGCATAATTTTAAGGTTGTGAAATAAATGAGTTGAGCTTTATCATAAACTCAACTTACTTATTTATGAGAAAACTCAATTATATGTTCATAAACAAGCTCCAACATATATTATAGTATGTATAATATATAGTTTAAGTGAAACTATGCAGTTTTGACGGTCTCTCAAATATATAGTTTAATTTTTAGTTTCATTTATTTGAATAAATGATTAGGTGAAGAGGTTGTTTGTGAGCTTGTCTCTTATCTAGTCTTTCCTAACTATTATATGTTAATGGATGTTTATATAAAGCCATAGCTAGAGTCTGTAAAAGGACATTCAGAATTTTAATAAAAATCAGAAACGTTGGAGAGTTTTCCAGCACAATTCTTCTCGGCGGGATACTTGCTTAAGAGTGGTTTCCTCAAGAGAGATTCTCTTTGAGTGTGTTCTATCATTTGGTATCAGAGCCGTTCGATTCGAATGGTGATGACACGCTCTTCTGCTTTCCATCCATCACGACCTCTATACACAGATCCATCACCACTCGCATCCCACAATCCCGAAATTAAATCAAAACTAGTTTCATCTGTTTCTCGCTTGGAGAAGCTTTTGCCTTTACTAAGCGTTGTGATTTCAAAGTCTAGGGTTGATTACAGTAGCGAACAACTTGTTAATCACAAAGATGAAAACTCGAATAAGAAAATCTATGAGGAAAACAGTTTGCTTCCTCTAGGAGAAGATGACAAAGTCGAGCCAAAAGCCATAGATGACACAGTCGAACCAAAAGCCATAGAGGTTGAAGAAAAATCAGATGTAACGGTTCAAGTGATCACCAAGAAAGTCCTCGAGAGAGTAACAAGTCAAGATCCACAACATCTACTTTGAGTTGTGATCGATATGGATAAAAGTTACTCGAAGTAAATTTTGGACAATACAACGTCAATTAACTTTACTTATAACATCTACTTTGGTGCTAATGTGTGGTATCTTAAATTATCACATTTGTCTTGTTCGTTTCCACAAAAATGGCCTTGAGAATTTTATTCGACGTGAAAAGTTTTGTTCTTGGTTCATTGGTTGTAACTTGTAAGCTCTCCATACATGGATTGGAGTTGGACTACTCAACTTTTAACACGTAGTTATGTATACTAATTAATACTGCTGTAAAAAAACTTTTCAAATTGAAATTTGAGCATCATTGTCAACCTATAATTATCTCAATCTCAATTAGAATATTAACATAAATCATCCTGCTTTGAGTTGGATATGATTAAAAAATGGATACTACATACAATCTAACGTACATTTGACCTAGAGATTTTATGTACAAATTTTATTTGGAAAGAAACTAAGTCAGTGTATAAGCATAAAGCTAAGTTATAAGACTTCATACATTTAGTCAAGCGGTAAGGATCTTAAATAGTACCATGAAATCTCTGTTTTAACTCCCATAGACGGTGTCTAAGTTAATTATAAAGCCCCTCGAGATATAATGATTATAAATACCAAACGAGACCTAAGTTATCAATCCCAAACGAGACCTAATTTTAAATAGTACCATAAAATCTCTGTTTCAATACCGATTCCGATATCTCATACCTTAGATATCAATACCAAACGAGCCCTAAGTTAATTACAAAGCCTCTGGAGATATAATCCTAATTAAGTAAAATATTTGGTAACATAAACAGGTTACAGGTTACACAAGCTTGTCCAGCGGGCCTGTCTGTAAACAGGCCCAAGTTCATTCAACTGATTTATTTATTTGTTTATAGGAAAGTTCATTCATCTGAGAATCTATCTGGGCGAAGTCGGAACGACGGACTCGAGAGAAAGAATCCGAATTCCTCACTGCCGGCATATCTTCTCTGCCTCGTCCAGGTCTACAAATTCGTCTCCAAAATTGATCGGTTTGAAAACTTCTTTATCAATTGAATTTTGTTTTTAATGTTCGTATGTCAACTGTGGCTCTTATTTCTCAATTGAGAAAGATCCAAATTTTCATTATTTTTGTGACGCTGGCATCATCAATTGAACCAATTTGTAGCACGGTTTTTGCTTAAGCGATGAAATGTGGGTCTGTATCACTAAAATGCTGTTTCAAGTCTTCAATCTGTTAGCTGCACTGGCTCTGTTGAACATATCAATTTACTGCTCTTCTTTTGTTGCTTGAAAGTTCAGGAAAAGAAGATAAATAAGATTTCTTGCAAAAGAAAGCATGAGCAGAAGCAACGTAAATGCAGTTTTTTATGCAGACACATATCATCCAATTCAAGCTGGAAGCATAGATGGGACTGACACTCTTCCCCATGACAATGCTGTCTATAGAGCTCTTATTTGCTCCTCCACCGGCCTTTGTACTGTCTTTGTTTATCTTCTTCTTCTTTTTTCTTTGTCTTCCCTTCTCCCTCTTTGTTGACTTTAGAGATGTGTGTCTATAACTAATCAGCTAGTTTGATGAATAATATAAATTGACATTGTCCATCATCTATGCTTAGTAAACATTGCAATGTTTTTATGCTTAGTAAACTTGTGTTATGACACCGAAATTAATCTTAATTGCAGACGACCCATTTGGTGACCCAAAGATTATCGGTGACCCTTATTGCACCTTGTTTGTTGGCCGTCTTTCTCGCTCATCCACCGAGGAAACTCTTAAAATGGTTTATTCTGCCATTCTAATTCCTTGCTACTTTTGTCATGGATTCTTGCCTTGGATTTTTACGTATTTATAATCTATTATAACATAGCCAATGATAGATAGATGTGTGGTGCTATAAACGTAAGAGGAAACCAATGGCACCATCTCTTGTGACTTTATTGTTGGGTTTATTCATTCACATTCTGGTAAATTTGTCTTCCATGTTTATGATTGAAGTCATTGAACAGTGTAATAAATATACGAAGGAAACTTACCTATAACCACCCCTTAAAATAAGGCATGTAGGGGAATATATGTATGAAGCACATGCTATCATGCTAAATTTATGGGAATATGGAGCAACAATCATTATTTTCTTCTTATATTAATGCATAGACTGCTCTCTTGTTTGCTTTCACTCAGGTTATGAGCAAATATGGTTCAGTGAAGAAGCTGCGGTTAGTGAGGGACATAGGTACTTTCTTTTTCCATGACCTTTAAGTGTTTTTATGTATTTTCCTTGATTTTGTACATTGTCATCAATGTATTTACAGTAAAAAATGAATTTAGTTGAGCTTCTGAATGGTGCTTTTGACTGGAAAATGCGAAAATAGGTTAAAGAGTTGTTCGAATGCAATAGTTTACTTTTTCTTTCATCACCACCTCTATTTTCTATGTTCACTAGAAGTGAGAGTTAAGAATATGCAAGTAAGGTGCACGTATCTTCAGCTCTTAATATACAGCTTTGCAGTGAGGCTTGAAGGGTAATACGGAAATCAATGTTTTTCTACGAGTTTTTTCCCACAAGTGGCAGATTCATGTTGGAGCCACATATTTTCAGATGCTGGTAGTGTCACATGCAAGATTGAGATGGAACATGTATGCACCTAGCATATTAGAAATATCAACAAATATGAGAGTGAACATTAACTATTTGATATTTGATTGGAAGGGAGACTGTTTCCAAGAGTATGAATTTTCATGTGAGATATATTGACCTTAAACAAGGATATATTTGAGATGTTACTACACTGCATCTATTGACAAGTAGTATATTATGTCTCAACACAAATATGCAACGAAAGGGTGATTGTGTAAGTGGATCAAAAACTAGATAATGAAATGAAGTGAGGCAAAGCTGGGTGTCATCAATTGCTTGATTTGATTACCCATATGTAAAAAACCTTTCGTAGACGAATTAAGGAAATGAAGAAAGGACAAGGCAGCAGGATCACCTTAGGGATGAGCATTCTTCAAAACCTTGATACCCAAACCAATCCAAATTGAATTGAGAATTTGAATCTTCAATAATCAGATCAGGGCACTTGGGGAATATTTATCAGATCAATGTGAATATGAATATTTTCTTGTGGCATTAAAAGTTGTAGACATTGTCTGAACTCTGACCTAATTGATTTATGCTGTAGTCACCGGAGCATCATGTGGATATGCATTTATTGAATTTGAAACGGACAGAGAAATGAGAAATGCTTATGAGGTACACTTGTCACGTATTGATAACTATATATTGAAGCTAAACCTTTTTTTTGGTATTAATAATATTGTGCTATACAATTGATTGCTTTTGAATTCTACTTTCATCTATTGTAGTTTGTCATCAATGAATATTTTTATGTTACTGTGAAGTATAAGCCAAGATCAGTGGTTTATTATTCGGCGTATGTTAGGTGATAATAAGATTCTAGATATTATAGGTTTAATTATTCATGGGAGGTATAATTTAGTAATAGAAAGTAATTCCTTGATAGATTTTATGGCTAAATTAACTATTGTAGCTTCATAACTCTACAGTCACTTGATGCATTACCAGTTTACCACACCCACTACTAGGAACCTAAATGAAACAAATGAGTTATTGTTTTACCTCTCTATTATCCACCATTGTTCACCTGCTGTAGAAAAATTATCATGAACTGTTATGGTTTTATAATGCTGGCAGCTGATGACTAGTTTCATATGAATATAGATCAATGCAAAATGAAGGTTCTGGGATGATGCACATTACTTACACATAGTAATAAAAGTAAAGGTTTCTAGGCATAGTACTTGGATTGGATACACATTACACAAGTTAGAGCTTTGAATGAATTGGATCACATAAATGATTATAAAACCTCCATATTTATAAAAAAATACATTATCATTATTACTTGTGGACTCCCCCATTGTTCCATAGCTTAATGGAAATACATTTAACTCCTAACTTGCTCTTGTTGAACTAAAGGATGTCTAGAATACTTAATATGCAGAGAAGTAGTCCTTTGCATTCTTTTGTTCCATCTCTTCTTTCGTGTAGAGAGAGACCATGGACACGGGAATTTTGGTGCCAGGTTCTCAACAAGTTTTGATTGTCCTTCCATACAGGAAGCTCACCATTCAATTATTGATGATTCAGAGATCATTGTAGATTACTGCAGGCAGCAATTAATGTCAGGGTGGATCCCAAGACGATTAGGTTAGTCAATAATTTGTTTGAACATTCTCAAAGTCTACATTTGCGGCTTTGTGGTGTTTCAAATCTCTAGTTCTTTTCTGTTGCTAGGAGGGGGACTAGGAGGTAAAAAGGAATCTGGACAGCTGCGCTTTGGAGGACGGGAACGGCCATTTCGTGCTCCCTTGTATGTTTTCCTAAATCATCTTGTTTTTTCTACCACTTTGAAATTGGTACTTGTTATTCTCTGTTTTCCCGTTGTGTGTGAGTTCTAGCCAATAGAGTCTCATTAGTACTAAGTTTGCTTCATTGTTCAATGGGGACGCCTAATTTCATTCCATATTTGTTAAAGTGAGTATTAATACTAAGCTTGCTTCATTGTTCAATGGGGACGCCTAATTTCATTCCATATTTGTTAAAGTGAGTTCTAGCCAATTGAACTCAGGCAGTGACTTGTTTAAGTTAATAGAGTAATGTTGCCAGGACATATGCCCCTGGTTAATGTATTAATTCAGAAAGATAGATCTTGTAGCAGCAATGAGATTTATTCAGTATACTTGACTAAAGTATATTGTTCCATAAACTAGGCAACCAATCCCGTATGATGATTTGAAAAAGCTTGGTATTCCGCCACCACCGGAGGGAAGATATATGTCACGTGCTCAGGTATACTTTCTCATTGTATCAATTATCTTGTGGAGAATATTGACATGCCAATTCGAATTGCAAGTTGATAGAAGCTAGGTCTATTTCCAACTCGATGATATACCTAAGCATCTTATCATCCACCGTATACTCCTCAGGTGCCATCTCCGCCTAGAAGGAAAAGAATCACTCCAGAAAGAGAGTCGAGTAAGGAAAAGCATTCTCGGAAACACCATTACAAGCACAGGAGGCATTCGTATCATCGTCATCAGGACAGGAGAAGGTCCAGAAGCTCAGATGGTAGCTTGTCTGGGTGAAGCTAATGAACTCAGTTGTTAAAATGCCTGTATGTAATGTGGCAGAGAGAAATGGGTTAGGGATGAGTTAGAAGAGTGATGTAGAGAGCATTTCAGCTGTTATTTACACTATTTCGTGTCAAAAATAGAGTATTTATATTATTTTGTTACATAAACGCGTGTCACTATTTTTTACATGAATTTGTGTCGCTATTTTATTACATAAATTAGAGTTGGTCATTTACATTAAAGTAGTCGATATGAATTCTTTGTTACATAGATTCATATTACTTTAGCTTACATGAAATTCATGTTAGAGCATTTATACTATTTTTCACACAAATTCATGTAATTATAACAGCAGTAAATTACGCCCCATGCCACCCTGCAAACTCAAATTGCAAACATATTGATTTCAAGTAGTACATCTGGCATTGCATCTGTTTTGATCCACTGATTTTCAGCAATCTGTGAGAGAACTTTACACATTCACTATATAAATCAAATTCCATAGCATTTACAAGTCAACAACAGCATTTCAAGAACCATCAAGAAAGAGCACTGACCTCCAACCCAGACGATCACAACTGAGTATAAATTTAACAGACACTAATATGAAACATATAAAGCATAAGATTATGTAACTCATTTTAAGCTAAGACGTCGCGATTTTTTCTGTTAATTCATGAGCTTATCCAGCAAAGTGTTCAAGTCCACTGATTCTTTCTTTTGTGTCAACTTCCTTGCTGCTGCAATGACCATATCTCTTCTGAATCCCATTGCTATAACCTCTTCAACAATTTCTTCATCTGATGACGCCTTGTTCGCCTTTCCACTTGAACCAGACTGATCAGTGTCCAAAAAAGAGGCTCTTGGAATTGCATTTGGAAGAGCTTGTGAAGAGCATTGTGAGGATTTCATCAGTGAGTGAGTGGCAAAATCATCATAGGAGTTCTGACTAGAAAAGGAGGAATTTGGAGGTGCAAATTTAGTATTTCTAGGGATTAAGGATTGGCCAAATTGGTATTGTTGGCTTACAAATTCATCTGGTTGGGGAAATTTTTTATTGTAGCTCACAGAATCAAGATAGGGTTCAAATTGTTGATGGTTAAGTGTATATTGAGCCTGAGCACTAGTAAAAGGAGGAGGCTGAACTAAATTGGAATAGTAGGATTCATGTGGCGATGAAAATGACATTTCTGATCCTTGATTTGGATACAAGGGCACGTTTGCGTATGGACTAGGTACGAGAGAAGTGGGTTGAGCACAAGTATGAAGATCCAAGACTTGTTTTTGCTGGGGTAAAGTAGTTTGAGTATCAAGGTTTTGAGTTTTGGGTTTTGATTCAGTCTTGTAACGCTGAACCTTCAAAAGCTGAAGCTCGGTTTCTGCAATCTCTTGTTTATCTAACAAAAACTTGACGTCCGAATGAACCTGCACACATTGTTCACCAGTAATTGTTGCTGAGGATCCATCTGAACAAAAAGAGGAATATGTATGGTCAAAAGTAAATGTTGCTCAAAAACTAAATCTCAAAGCAAACATATGATGTGTGCTTTTAGTACTCATTTTCTGTTTGTATAGCCATATGATGTGTGCTTTTAGTACTCATTTTAGGCTTTGACCCAACTATTAAGGAATTCTAAAACACTGTAAACTTTTCTAAAGCCTATGAATTATCCAATAACAAATACCATAACTCACTTCGACCAAAAAACATAACTCACCAATAAATCATTACCGAAACTCTCAAATAAAAAATATTTTCTAACAAGATTGAAGAACTGAAATGAAAATCTTTGTTGAACGGAGGTAGTATTAAGACCTTGAATGCACCTTCCCCAAAACTAAATTCCTTGACATGAGTAGAGGACACGACATCAAGACCCGAAGAAAATTTCCAAGAACTTCTAAAGTAAGTGAGTTTCTTCCACCTAATCAACTATGGAAAACTTCTCAAACTAAAAGTCTCACCTTTTTCAGAATACTCTCCAGCTCCATTAGGTTTCTACTTGTTCTCCCATGATTGAATTCAACACACACCTTCAGATCATCCACGGAATTCTCAAGGCGATTAGTCCTGGTCTCAAGCTGTGTTACACTTGCACTTGCAACTTCCACAGCATGTAGAATACTTTTCACATTTTCCTCCATGATTTTATTTATCTTTGTTAACAATGAAATCTGATCATATCTCCCATTTCTGTTCTTGCAGACTTCTGCAGAGCTTCCATGATTATTGAAGCTCCAATTCTGAACAAAAGAGCAAACAAAGCCAAAAATACTAATCCTCATTAACATGAAACCATTTTGCACCAGGAAAACCATTTCCTAGTTCTCACCAATCACTATAACATCCAAATTAAAGGTCCTGATCATGATACTCAAATTCCATCCGAACATCACTTCAATGGCTACTCAACAATCAACATTCCTCACTAATTTTGATTTTAAACACCAATTATATAAACTGAAAGAGAAAGTCCAGAATACATATTCCTTACTTCAACCCATAATTAAACATTATACAAGGAAAGATAAAAGCTTTGAAATTTAGGGTTTAGGGTTCAAGGCTTACCCGGGTACCAAAAGAGGGAGGAAGAGAAGACCCAGGTGAGAATTTGGGTCTGCTGACGTTAAGGAAATCATCATCATCTTCTTCAGTATCACTGTCGAAGAAGCTGGTTGTGAGAGAATGGGATTTTGAGAGATCCATCATCTGCTCAACAACAAAGGAATCATCAATCATGGAATCTTCTCGACATTAGGGGATACTAATAAGCAAGAAATCCTCACCTTCCAGTCTTGCCTGAAAAAAATAATCCAGAGAACAAATCGCCAAATTTTGAGTAAATAATGTTTGCCTAAAGAAATTATTCATATTTTGTTTGGAAAATCCATCTTCCAAACAAGCCCAAGGCCTTACAAGTTACATGGCCTAGGCTGTGTGGATCAGTCCGTTTAGTACTACACTACTACGTATATTTTACCAAACTTTTTCTTGCTTCTTAATTTGCATAAATAATCTTCTTGTTCCTAAAATAATGCCATAATTTGTTTGAAGTTTTGTAATTTTAATAATTTGTTTTCTAATCATTTTTTTCAGGACAAATAATGCCATAATTACATCAAAAGAATGAAGGTAAGCTTCTTACAATTAGAAATTTTATAGTTAGAAATTTATTTATGAGATCAAATTTTAAGAAATTTTCCAGAGGTAAAACATTTAGAGCTTCAAGTAAAAATTTACCAAAACTTAATATTTGTTGAAATGCTTTTGAAAATTTCAATTAAAATCGATTTTTCTCTCCACTCACTCTCAAAAGAAGACATTTTGAACGACACAAGTCTCACAAGAAGACATTTTCTCTCAAGACAGACATTTTGAACAACATACATTCAGATTCTCATCCAAAAAAATATTCTAAAATACATACCAACCTAAATTTTATCTTATCAAAACAAAAATCAAGCCCAATTGAACTTTGGTACATCAAAAAGAATATGAACTGAAGAGCAAACAGCCTGAAGAGAGATCAAGAATCCAGCAGATGATAAAGATTGGAAGTAAACATTCATATACACTCTAATTTCTGCATAGAATAACTACTCATCTTACAAAAAAGAGGAGTGTTGGCAAAATAATGAGTCCAAAATTGATGCTTTAATGTACAGAAACTGGAGTGACAATTACAGAATCAAAAGGGGAAGAATAATTTGTTAAGCATCTTCTTCTTCTACAACTAATCCTTCAGCAGGTTGAGTCTCCTTTTCATGGTCTTTGGATGAATCTGGCTCATCAGCTCTCTCTTCCTCCTCCTCCATACAATGCTTTTTCTGCAACTCAAGTTTCAGCCTTTGGATTTCAGAATCTCTTTCTTCAAGCTGTTCTTGCAGAACAAGAACCTGCATATGAGCCAGTGTTTAAAGATCAGTACTTCTCTACAATAGCTTAATGCAATTAAAATGCCTAATAATAGACATTTTATTCAAACCATATACTGATCAGTGATCATTAAGTATAATAAGGTAATACAATAACTTTTTAAAGGGATAGAGGAATACCATTTCGTTTGATTTCTCCATGTCATTTGTCAGCCCATCTACATGCTTACATAATCCTGCACATATTAAAAAGCAATCAGAGAAGAAACAAACCACCACTCTTATCTGTCTTTAATCCTAGAAAGTAAAAAGGATCCTACTGAAATCACAGATCATGTATAATCAAGTAGATCCAGAGTAAAAAAAATAATGTACTTTACTATCACAAAACCATTGGAAGGAGAAAAAAAGATAAATATCCAAAGGCGGAATTAACAAGTAACTATGTATAAGTCAAGTGGTTAGGTACAAACCGTCAAATTGGGTCCTGAGTTCTGTATTCTGAGTTTTCTGTAGAGCAAGTTTAATCCCCAACTCGTGAATCTGTAACAAAAAACAAAGACATAGCCTGTGACACATAGGTATAGATAATATAATATTATCAATGAAGTCTTCACAATATCTAATGCATTTGAGAAGTAGGCAGAGAGATAAGAAGACTGCATTCAGATAACTAGATATGAACTCTTCAATAGCGCTAACATGCATCGGTTGCTCCTTAGAAGAACAAATCGGGAATCTACTGATGTGAGACTTGCCCCTTTTTTTAAAGGAAAAAAGGAAACAGAAGTACCTTTCCTTCAGAAGCTTGGTGTCCAATTTCCTCATTTTCCTCTTGTAAGGTTTTACATTTAGCCATTAGCATTCTCCCCATCTTGCTATGTGCAGAAAAGCTTAAAGCTGCAACGTTATCTTGCAATTCTTTCACCTTTTTCTCTTTTTCTTCAACAAGATTCTGTCGTTGAAGAGAATGAATATTACAATTGATAGCAAAACAACAAAAGTTATACATCAATTACAGAACCATTTAGGTGCCGTTGTGAGCCATGATATCATGACGAAATATAAAACTTGAATACTTTTGGCTGCCACTATAACCAGTATCATTGCATGCATTTCACGAAACATTCAAATTACAAGCAGATGTGTGCACGATACATCCAAAAATAAACAAATAGCAAGCTAATGCGCTGTAGTAGCAGCTAAAACATTTATTAGTAATAAGTGAAAACCAAAAACCCAGAAGAAGAAAAAGAACTACTGTGATTATTAACCTTCAAGCGTGTAAATTCTTCATATATTGCTGGATCAAGTAGTAGCTTCCTTGCCTGTCAAAAGACAGCATAAAAGCTTCAATTACTAGAATACCCATTACAACTCAATATAGTTGACATAAAAGATTATTTTTTTTCGGAAATTGCTTGCAGCCACATGAAGTGGAAACGCCTTACAAATGCTCCTACTCGACACGCTTGAACCGTTTGCCATTCCCACCTGTGTGCCCGGTATCTTCCTTACCTCCAACCCCAATTTTTCCGCCAGCCCCTCTCTCAAGAAGTTGTGTGTGCTGCCAGAATCCAACAACACTGAAATTTCAGCCCCTGAAACCATTCCCACTAACTGCATCGTAGGGAAATTGTTGTTGACACTAATAGCATTTATTCGAACATCAGTTCCAAGCAGCTCTTCTTCGTATTCTTCACTGTACTCTGGTGCTTCAATCCAAAAGAGTCGTTTACATTTATGCCCTCTTGTATAAGATTCATCACAATAAAAACATAATCCCTTAGCCCGTCTTTCGGCCATTTCAGCCCGAGTAAGTTGCTTGACGAATCGTGTAGAAGGGAGTACACTATTGGTGTTGTTGCTTGTTGGCTTGTCATGTTTATCTTCCATCCTCACAGTTGAGCCGTTGTTGGTTGAGTGTAGAGAATCACTTTTTTTGGAATTGAGATTTTTTATAGGTGTCAAGGACACCATCCCTTGGGAAACACCTTGCTTACGCTCTAATGCTCGAGCCATGTTCATTGCAATTCCAAGGTTTCCGGGCTGTTGCATCTCAATATCAATACGAAGATCTTCCCGTAGCCCGGCGGTGAATAGATTGACTTGTTGCAGGGGTTTGAGATCAGAAGTTCTGGCTAACAAGGATTGAAACTGCTGCTGGTATTCCCCCACCGATCCGGTCTGTTTTAGGTTGGCCAATTCCCCCAGAGGGTTATTACTCAAAGGTGGCCCAAAACGGACATGGCAGCATTCTCGGAAGCGTTCCCATGTCAAGTCTGGCTCTTCTGCCTCGAGTTGATCGAACCACAATTGTGCCTCCCCGAGAAGATGGAACGCAGCCAGTGGTACCTTGTCTGTGTCCGCCGTTTTTTGGCTGGCAAAAAATTTTTCACACCTTTTCAGCCATCCTAACGGATCCTCGGTGCCCTCATACGTCGGAAATTCCATCTTAGAATATCGGGGTACCATCGATCCTGTGTTTTGTGACGAGAAGCGAGCGCCCGACATGAAATTCCCACTGAATGGACTGTTGTTGCTGGGGTCTGCGCTTCCGCTAGGGGGAAGATCCTTTCCCTTATCCTTGTTCGACATGGAGATCGACAATTCAGCAATCTGTGTTTCCATTGTTTTCTGGCGTTCGGTGAGTTGTGCTACATTAGCGGCGATTTGTGCCATAAAAGCATCTAGCTTTGCTCCCAGTTCTGCGTCTCCCATGACTCCTGGCTCTGATACCAAGATGTTATGTGCCCGAGCGTAGGATCGAGTCACAGGTCTAGACACTTGAGAGCTTTCCCTAGAATCTATGGTGATAATAGAACGAAAGAGATAGCGCAGCAGAGAACTCGTCCTTGACAGAGTTCTCTCCTTAGGTTTTAAGTAAAACCTTCTTTGATAAATATTCTGCTTGATTCTCTTATTGAATAATAAAGCCATATATATAGGCTACGGAATACAAAGCTGCTAAAATAATAAACCCTAATCGTATAAAAGATATCTAGACTATAATGAAAGATAATAATCTAATCTATAAGGAAAGATATAAATTATATCTAAATTAAACTATATCCTAAATAACAATAATAATAATAATTCTAATTGATAAGTTTGTGCAATTCACGTAACCCTCAGCCAGGCTGTATTACAGCCGTATCAAAATATCAGCAGAGTATGAATCTCACAACAAACATGAAAGGCTGATTTTATGTTACTGATATATATGCTCAATATGTGATGAACAACCTACTGAAAGATGAGCAGAGTCGATAGAGCACAATTTATCATTTTCAAACATTTATGTCTTACTCAAACGAAGTGACTTTCTATGTTAAATTGATTCATGCCTAAACTGAGGATGGGCTAAAGCTTATTGTTGGATAAACTTATGGCCAACGATTGACATTTGTTTATAGACATTAGCGATACAATCCCAGTAAGCAAGACCAACGAAAAACTTGTTCTTACAGGCGGGCAGCAAAATTTACATAAAAGAGAACAAAGATCCACAAATAGAAACAGAATCAATATTTTAAAAAGATTGTATCCAGCATTCCAGCCATAAGATATACTGAATAAATAAACTTGTGTTCATAGCATAATGTTTCGGGCGTACCCCCTTCCCTTGGGCAGGGGTACCCCCATCTTGACCCCCCAGATTCCACTGTAGCGGAGCTTCACTGGGTCAATGATGATGATGTGTTCATAGCATAATGTTAAAGATTCCAGTTCTCCATAAAATTTGATTAGTAAATGGGTTACACCTGTGAAGGACGAACTTATTATCCATATTACTTGTCATTAGTCATTACTAGAAGGGTGCTCAGCTCATCTGACAAGTATTGCACCTCCAAGACTTGTCATGGATATCCCCCTCGCCGTTTTTCCAAGAGGAGGAGGAGAATTTTTTTTATCGAGAATTCACTGATGTAATCATACAACGAAAAAAAATCACAAGTGCATAAATGTTGAGCGGATGAAAATATGGACAGCCAGTGTCCTCTAGAACCTAATTATGAAATCATAAAGCATTTAACCAAGCAACATAACTCTACTGCTGTATGAGTTTAGAATGCTTCATCAGACAAAGTCACATGCCATGTTTTCTTAAATAGACATTTTAATCTGATGTTACCTGCATTGATGGTGGCTTAAGCTGCAATCTCAGCTCACGAACTGCAGCCTGAGACATTAAATGTTAAATTGTATAAGAAAGCAAAAGAGAGTGAAATAGCATGATTCAAGCAAATCAAAACCTCAAGGTGAGTTACATGTTTGCAAGTTGCAAATTAAGTGAAAAACCAGTAAACAATGCTCCACTTCCAACATTACTGACCAATCACATCTCCTTTGCATATATGTTATCACATCATGACACCATTTACCATACAATATCCATGACTGAACCCCAGAAATGCCAGCAAGAGATACGAAACATAACATTCAAGCAAATTTTCTATTAATTGAGTTGACTTTAAGTAGTTCACCTACTCACATATTTCATTCTTGATAGCAACAAAAAACAACACAGTAAAATCCCGCCTCAGGCGGGGGTCTGGGAGGCAAGATGTAGACACCCTTGCCCGGAAAAGATCGGAAGGGTGCGACTGAAAGGCCCAAAGTTAAGGTTACAAGAAAAGGAGGGCAGAAACAAACTTAAGTGAAAAAGCAGGAACATATCAATTCATGTCAAACAACTACGAACGAAGTATTTTTGACACCCGTTTTTCATGTTCTAAATTTAATTCAGTGGCAGAAACTACATGCCATCCCAATGTCAGTTAAAGTTAGGTGTCATAAACATATGCACCTACTAGGTAAGATTTTCAACAAGAAACTGAATTATAAGAATAGCATTCCCTTGCCAGACATGTTCCTCGAACAATGAAAAGTGAAAATTCTGCAACTGTGGCTTACGGGCTTCTATAGGATTTCGTATAATTTGGATATGCAATCTTGGGGACAATCTATTATCAATAATATTGCATAGATATGGTTCATATATATTAAAAAGCACCTAAATTGAATGAAGAAAGGACCTAACCTGACAAATACAACCACAAGACAGGGTAGGGTATATCCCATATTACATATAAAAAAAGCAAGTTTCAGATCAGATCAATTCTTTTTAACTTTCTTACGTTCTCCAACCATTATGGGCTAGCTGCTCAACCCTGTCAAATAAATTCAACACAAAAGATGATGGCAAATTATGTTACCTTCAAGTCTGCTATCTCTTGCTCTCTTTTGGCAAATGTTACAATAAATGCAGCTTCTTTCTTCTTTGCTTTTTCCAGCTAGCAATGAAAGCATAATGAGATCATAAATGTTCTTATTTTAAAACAATACAAAAAGTATATAAACCTAAGAACATATAAATCCAGACCTGCTCTTTCAATGACTCCTCAGATGATCTCAAGTTTTGAATGTAATTGACCACCGATTTAGGTTCTGCAAAAAGAATATATTGAAATCCATATACCAGAATAAAAATTTTGAGCCAAACAAAATCAAATGGTAGATGCCCCCGAATAACATAAATGAAAGACTCACCAGTAGAAGTTCCAGAAGGTATGAAAGATTCACTTTGAAATGAAGAATGCCATTTCTGAATTTCAGACTTTGCAGCTCCTAGCTCCGTCTAAACAAAAATAAATAAATAAAAAGAAAATTTAGTAACTGCAGAAAAAGATTAATCCAAGTCATGGACACTTGTTAACAGTCCAAATGCATTATGAAATCCACTAAAATTCTTTTTAGATCTAAAAATACATGTTTAAAGTTTGACAAAGTAGAAAAAAGTATTTATGAGATATAGAAAATATATGTATTTGTATTGATTATCAAATCTAAAGAATATATGACAAAAATATATATTATCTCAATAATTGTTGGAAAAAAACAGAGAGTTAAGCCAAGGAATTCAAAATTCTTCTATGTGTGGTTTTAACAAAAATGATGTTACAAACATAATTATGTTCATATATTTGGAAAATAAATGTAAAGTTATACGCCAATTTCTCAAGAGGAATCGCTGTGTTAAGCAAAGTGACTAGTGAACTTTTAGTCATTGTGTTGAGATGAAAAAGTCGTGATCATGTTGATCAAGTCTATAACATTTAACTACAAGATTCGTGGGAAAAGCATCTCACGTCCAGCACTAAGTGAATGATTAAATAGTAAGATAATCTGTTTGAGGCAAATAAAACTAATGCTGGAAATATTTGGAGACATACTTCAAATTTTGCGAGGTCTTCCTTACACTTCTTGAGACTGGAAATAGGAAAAGAATACCAAGGTGTTACCATCAGGGTTTGCAATATATAAACTAAAAATGTAACTATTATGAAAAGAAAGAAATGGGCATCGCGTTTACAGAAAGCACCTTTCACGAAGTGATAGAATCATTCCTGTGGCTACACCAGGCGCTGCTTCATCGAGCTTTGAGTTCTCATAGCATAAAGTATGAAGCATTAGTCCAACAATCACCAAACATATAATATATAGTTTAACTATTGATACTAAAAGCAATTCATAATATATTTTAATTAACAATCTATAAATTTTATCAAGTGCGTGATAAGAAGAACTCAAATCCCAAACCTAGTAATTCAAACAATGCCCAAACTGAAACCAAACCAAAAATGTTGCCTAAAAGGCTAAGACAAAGCAAAACTAAACCCTAACAGCTAGTGTAAGAGAGTTTTTTTTAACACTTCCATTATTGTGTCTAACAGAGAAGCAGAAGCATCAAAACAAAATTGTTCTGGATCTGTGTCACAAGTTTTTGAATTTGTAGCAATTAAAAATTTTAGGCCTACATAATTTTTTATTTGTCTTTACTAAACCTATCAAACCAGAGCAAATCACTATGTCAACTGAAGCAAACAAAGAGAAGAGTAAATCTGGTAACAATGGGTGCAAAATATTCCCCCTTCTCAATAAATATTTGATAATAATAATAAAACATAAATAGATAACCAAAAAGATTATAAAAACTATCAACAAAATAAATGTGGCAATTATGCAAGGTGTGAGCCATACTTCTAACTTCCTGATTGAATTTTAGTAGAAACACCAATTGGGTGACTGAAAATTTCATTTAGAATCACCATCTATTGGACCTAGCACCATAGTTTAACTGAACTGAATGAATGATTTGACTATGAATCCTTGTAATAAACTAATAATAGAAATAAGTCATTTCTTTCCAATGCAATTTTGATCCAAAAATCATCCAGCAATTCATGAATCCAGTCCACTGACAGATGAGTTCAATCAACAAAAATGATGAAGCTCAAGGAACAAGTTTACAAAAGATACCTTCTTTGGTCCGAATAAATCATCTTCGTCGTCATCCAAATCGTCAAAACTCCTCTTGTCGCCTAAAATTTTATGATAGCCAACAAAAATGAAAAAAAAAATCAGCAAAGAATTGAATGTACCCAAGCAAGGGAAATAACTAAGTGGAAATAATATAGACCTGAACGCTTGGTACCGGTAGCTCCCGGAAAATCACCTCCAAATACATCATCCTGAAGCCAAAATGATCCCATTTTAAACACAAAACAATCACAACCCAAAACAATTGGTGTAAAATCGAGCACACGGAGAGAAACCCTAGTAATTCGATCAAAAGGAAGAAACTTTGAAGGCCAAGAACATCAATTAGATGTAGAAGAGTGAAGTGCAAGGGCTTACTTCATCATCAAGTTGTGGATGGGAAGCCATGGAGAAATCTCCGGTGCCGACAACGGAACAGTCGAAGGCTCCGGTGCCCTGTCACTTGCGAGCTGTGTGAGAACTGAGAACACAGACGGAGGCGATTTTGGGGCCCTTTTTGGTGCGGTAGCGTTCACTGCAAGCATGTAGAGCTTACCAGGCCCAATTAAAAGCCCAACTAATTTTACCAAGCCCATTAAGTCTCGGCCCATTTGAATGAAGATCATGAGATTTTATTTTATTTATTACAGAGTTTATCTAAAACTGTTTGTAGATGGAAATGGATCTGTGAATTTATGTCATTTCTTGCTTCGTGCAAAATTACAATGACTCAACTTACTTACCCAGATTCATCAAATCTTCATTATCTTACCAAAAAAAGATTATCCTTACCAAAAAAGCATTAAAATTTATAAAATTTATGTATATTTGTGAGTCTTATACCCTTATTACAATGTGTATTCAACACTATATATCTAAGTTCAGTGAATGTAAATAAATTAGTTACTCCCAATTTACATTTATAGTTAAAAATCTCTTGGGGATAAGCAAGAAAACTAACTATAAAAAGGGTCACAATCTCTCCAAACTCGTATACCAAAAAATCACCTTCACTAATTATTACCCACACAAAATTCCACATAGAAGAGAAGTTGATGGCCATATTGTTTTCCAAAACACTTTACACCGCACTTTTAGTGGTGTTTGCGCTACTATTAGTAACGCAAACTTCGTCGCAATCTCAATCCCAATTTCGAATTCGTAAGCTAAGAATGAGTGAAAATGGTGCATTCCCACACACCCATATGTACATACACAACTACCTTGGAGGAGGGCTTAAAGCGACGGTTAGCGCGTGGAATTCCGTGAAGAACTTCCACACCGTTACCTTAGCGGATGGCCAAACCGACGAGTTTGGGTTCAATCCGTCGATACTTCCGCAGTTCACGGACGTGCAAGCCAACATAACTTGGGACAGAGGGCATATGAATAACGAGTTTGTGTACGATTGGTCGAGGGATCACAACAGGTGCGGAAAGTTTTGCTATTGGAATATAACTAAGGAGGGGTTGTTTGGGATCAATAAAAATGGTCAGGCTGATGTGCACTTCTTTTGGTCTTGATGTGTGTTTTCAAATTAATTGAGTTATGATGAAATAATATTGCAAAAATGACAACTCGTTCATGGTAATTGAATGTTTATGTTGTTTTTAATCTAATTAATCATCTTGAATGATTTAAGCTAATGTTGTTACGTTGTTTTGCTCAAAAAAAAAATGAAATGCAATGATCTAGCTAATTCATGTACATCAATGGATACATCATACATTATTACATTGCATGTTGTGACTTCTATAATACATTTAAATTTGAAAGAAGAGGAAAAAAGGCTATATTTTTCTTAAGATAAATTGGATGAATATATCCTAAAAAATAACATAAAAATAATATTTAATATAGAAAGGTTATATTTACTAAACTTGAATTAAAAAAACTCATGTAGAAAATGACAAGTCACATAGGAACTAGTAGCTGCAAGGTCAGGCATTTTAAATTAACAGGATTAGACATTTGAAAATAAACAATATACTTCGATTATTTAGTCAAACAACTAGGACATAATACTATGAGATTTTTGTTTTGATTTTCATGCATAATGCTCTTGACACACAAAAAATTGAAAATAATAATGTTCATGTGTATACTCAAAATTCTAGATCTAAGTTCATTGTATATTTGTATATAAATCCAAATTTATTACGGAGTATTACTTTCTTACCAAAAATAAAGATTCATGGATCATTACTTAAATTATATGATGAAAAGCGCGGAAGCAAGAGAGATCCAAGCAAGATAGAATCGAAGCAACAAGATTTTATAAAGTTTTGAGCCACAATCGAAATGCCAAAATCACAAGGGGATTTAGAAGAGCAAGGAGAACAAAAAAGCAAAGCAAGCAATCGAAAAATATCCAAAGTGAGATATGCACAAATTGAACGAATCGGCCAACCACGAAGGTCTCCAAGTTACACTCTTTATCTTCTTCTAAGTTTGGAGTTCAGAGGGAGCTCAGAGAATCCCCGACGTCGTGCTCAAGCAAGCAGTGACCGAGTAAATGCTCTCGAAGAAAAACCATAGGAAGCACATCAAATGAATCCAACAAGTGGCATCAGGAAGGAGTGAGGCTTTTATTTGGCTCACTCAAAACCCTAAGTCGCAACTACGTTTTCACATAAATGAGAGAGCTTCAAGGTTGGATCATTCTCGGGTATGTTAGTATTGGGCTAGTTTGGCCCAATATCAACTCCTGCGAAAAAAAAAACCCACTCGGATAAACTCACACACATACATGTTTATATTACATAACATGCACAAGTCCAAAAACTTGGGAAATTATACAATGCTTATAACTAATTTACTCTATGATTTGCCCTCCTACTTCCTAAGCTTACATCAGCCATGTCCCTAACAATTTTAACGCCTAAGATCATTTGAGTATGACCTAGGTTCATGTCAAGTTCTTTCTAAGGGCCTTCTACACATCATTAATCTTAGACATGGATTTGCAAATTAAAAGCATATCATCAACATAGAGCAAGACATAAATGGGCAAATCATACTTGACATGATTGTAGTACAAAGAAGAATCATACTTGTTAGAATGGAAACTCAAAGATTTCATTGCTTCAAGCCGTATATGAATTTCTTCAACAAGATAGCATACATGATTGGGCTTACAAGAATTAAAAAAAGCCTTTAAGTTGTTTCATATAAATAATTTCTTTAAGGTCACCATGCAAGAAAGGTTTTTTAACATCCATTTGTTCAATTTCAAGATCATAAACGATAACCATATCAAGCATCAATCTCATGATTTTTTACTTAGAAACTAGAGCAAAGAAATCATGATAGTCACGTCCTCACCTTCTCTTTGAGATAAGCCCTTTGCTACTAATCTAGCCTTGTATCTATTAAGATTATATGATATCTTTTATTATGTGCTAGTATTTTTGTATTTAGGTCACAATATATTTCCTAATATTCTAGGCTACTATTCTACGATATTCTTGCGATATTATCTTATGTAATTCGTGTATAAATACTCTCATTCTCTCATTAATAAAGTTATGCAATTTCATCATCTTCTACATATCTCTATTATGGTATCAGAGCGTTTTGCCTAGCGGCATTTTGATCCTCAATTTTTTTCATGGCCGCCGATGTTTATAATTGGTCACCAACAACATCGGCCACCAACAATCACCACAAAATACTTCCGCTGCTTTAAAAAATCTCAGCCTTTGGGCGTCTCCAATAAAACCGAGGGCAACGACTTTAATGAAGCAGGATTCGATATTCGATCCGGGCAACTCCGACGAAAGCAGGATCCGATCTAAGCGACTCACAAAAAAACCGAGATCTCTTCAAGGAGACTCACACAAAAAAACGAGATCTCCTCAAGGAGACTCACACAAAAAAAACGAGATCTCCTCAAGGAGACTCACACAAAAACCGAGATCTCCTATGGAGGCTCACCCAAAGCCGAGATCGCCTCATGGAGACTCACATCTCAGCCTCCAAACGACTCATACAAAACCGAGATCGCCTTCGGGCGTCTCATACAAAACCGAGATCGCCCGAAGGCGTCTCATACAAAATCGGGATCGTCTTCGGGCATCTCATACAAAATCGGGATCGCCTTCGGGTGACTCATTCAAAACCAAGATCAACCGTTACTTCGTCCTCATTTCATGTCTCTGCTACACAAGCTTGGCCTTTTCGATCGACCGTCCAGCTTGCGGGGGAATATTAAGATTATATGATATCTTTTATTATGTGCTAGTATTTTTGTATTTAGGTCACAATATATTTCCTAATATTCTAGGCTACTATTCTACGATATTCTTGCGATATTATCTTATGTAATCCGTGTATAAATACTCTCATTCTCTCATTAATAAAGTTATGCAATTTCATCATCTTCTACATATCTCTATTAGTATCTAGGTGGATCAATATCAAGGGCTCCCTCATTAACTTATAAATTCGCTTACAATCAACAATCCTAGAGTTGTTAGGTCTAGGGACCAAAGTCTAAGTCTTATTATCATGCATGGATTTAATTTCCTCTTTCATGGCAAACATCTAAAGATCAAAATGAACACATTAATTTCATAGCATGCTCAAACAACTCAGGAGTATAAGTATTCACAACTTCAGTAATAATGAAATCAAACTTATCAACATTATTCACATATTTCTTGTTTGGAATTTTAACCTTAGGGGCTCTATCTCTAATCAATTATTAATTAGTCAGATCAGGAACCTCCTCAAATGGGATATTGATAGAAAAATCATCTACATCATGAGAATCATGCAAGTTAAGAGACAAAATCATGCTCAACAGACTCATGCACGGAAGTGGATGGAGAATTATGGGAACTTACTTGCCCACCTGATTGGCAGCTTGCACTTCTAAGTGCTCTTCAGTACTTGCTTGAGCATTCAAGTGCTCATACCTACCTAGAAGCTTCCACTTCCTCAACAACCTTGTTTTATCAAACATAACCTTGTTTTATACAACTAAGGCCTTGTTTCGTTTGATTCCTTGGGAATCAGGAATGGTTGATTCCAGTATATTGTTTACTAGACTAAAATCTGGAATCGTTTTCATCCAATGAATGGCTCATTCCAAGCTTGTAGGGCATAGTTGATTCTAGTAGAATATAGAGGTATCGTCCATTCCAATAAATTTTAATTTTTCATCTTAAACCTTAATAACATAAAGCCCCTAAACCTTAAATAATAAATTCTAAAAACTATAAACCATAAATTAAAAGGTCTAAAACCTAAATTTAAACCGGCCCATTGTTTTTAGGAATGGTTCATTCCGACGCCATACCAAACAAAATGTCATATGATTTGGTTCATTCTGATTCCTAATTCCATTTTGATACATGATTCCAATTCAATTATAACGGCATACCAAATGGGGCCTAAGTCCATTGTATATAAATTCAATACTCCCTCCGTATAAGTCTACTTGTCTTTTTAGAGTTAAACACATATATTAAGAAATTTTGAATTAGCCAAAAATGCCCTTAATTAAATGCTTACTTTTGTAATACCCGAGGTTTTATTTTATTGAAGTTATAATCCTCGAGCGGTATAGGGTGTACGTTTTATTCAGAGTATTTAAGTTTTTGGGCCAATCTATCATCTCTCTTTCACATCTTAAAGTTGGGCCTAAAAATTTAGATGGGCCAAAGCCCATCAATTGCCACCAAACTACCCTAATTTTGGAGACAACTATTCATCGTCATCTTCCTCGTTCAATTGGGTGCGCCGCTCCACCAAACTCTCTGGTTCCCCTCTCTCCCCCAATTTCCTCTTCCGATCTCCACTTCCAATCTCCTTGCTCGTCTCGTTCCTCGCCTCCGGTCAAACGTCCCAAACCAGGGACGACGTCGCCGACCTCGGCGAATCCACGGCCACTGCGAGCTTGTCCCTTCAACTAGTGTGCGCCCAAGTGGTTGAATCATCCTCCGAGCGTCGTGTCGTTCTGCTGTACATCCATCCCTTCGATCGTCGGTCAAGCTCGACCTCGTTCGTGAGCGTCGCCTTCTGCAGCCTAGTCATCGTCGTCCCTCAAACGGAACAGGGCTTGCCGCCACCAGCGTTAGCTGCCAAGCGGAAGAGACAAGGTGGTGCTTGATCCGAAAACCGAAATCAAGACCCCGAATCTGTTGTGCACTGGCGCCATTCTCGATCGAGTTCAAGATCCCAATCTGCGTTCCATTCCTTGCAAACAATAGGAGTGCAAGAGGTGGTGTTCCTTGTCCATTTTTGTTCTCGTTCAAATCGATATATATAATATTGTTGTTGTTGCTATCTTAAGGGTTGGGTTGTATTTGAGATTCCATGTCGATCTCTTGGTAGTAAGGTTGATGATTGGTCGAGGCTGTATTTTTTTTGAGGAGTCGAACTCTGGATAAAATTTGGGTCAATATGCGTGTCGCTGTACAAATCTCAATTAGAAGTGATAATGTTTACTTTCAATTAGGTTAATCGTGTGTGTTGAGGTGTTGCCATTGTTGGATTTTATGGCCACGGAATTGATAAAGTATGGTGGTGGCTGAATTGTTGACTAGTTTTGCAAATCAAATGTAATGTGGCCAGGAGTAAACTCGTTCATTGGGTATTAACCATCAAATTGTTGTGGTTTTAAATGAATATCTTGACAAGATTAGTAGCTTAAAAAAAACTACTATATTAATTAAGTAATCCGGTATTATTAAAATGTCGCCTTTGAAGTGTGTTTGTAACTAGTAATCTAGGTCGGAATCATCGATTAGGAGGAGCCTTTAGCTTTTAGGGCGTTATATTGGCATTATCTTTTTATGCGGGTGTTATAGTTTTCGTTATTGATTTGCTAGGAATCGGTAACGTTCGTGTGTGACTTGTTCGAGCTTCCTTTCTCCCGTTACGTGTTTGTGTCTCGCCTTCGAGGTAAGTCGCTCGCCGACTTACTTAGTTTACGACTCGTTATGCGTTGAACGAGTAAATTGAATGTGTAGCCCTTATTTTGGAGTGATTCCATATTACGTGCCTATATATATATATATATTTGAATTATAGAAATTGCTTTTAAATGTTTTCGTTATGCGTGCACTGGGTTCCACCGGTATGATCATGGAGCACGGGACAAGTTGGAGATGAAGTGCCCCTCGGGCATGGTCATGCGGCTGGAAGGGACCCCCTTCTAAAAATAAACTAACTCGTTTTGGCAAACGCTCTAGCAGAGGTTTAGCCGGGGAAAGAAGAATGAACGGAGAAAATGGGCACGGTTTAGTTATGCGCCCTGACCGTGCACCATAGATAAAAGGTCGGAGGGTGCCATATATGGAGGATGACATTGGATTGCTATTGTATTTGATGAATATTGTTTGAAATGTCTAAAATGCTTGAGTGATGACCTTAGAGAATGTATGTTATGGTTATGTATGTATTGACAATATACCTTTACTTGTTGACATCCTTATTGACATTGTTATGAATGATTTCACATTTGGCCATACTTGTTTGACTACTATTATATTTCTATTGTGACTGTAATTGTGTGTGCATCGTTAAATCTATGTATGTATGCAAGTTTATTTTTCCTAAAAATGTTTTGTTACATATTTGATTTACTTGTTTAGCCCATATCGGGACCGTAGGCTAATGTGATCAATTTGTGGCGTTTTTAGGTAAGGATTCCGTCATGGAAAATGTGCCAGGAGGTTGCATTCCGGATGGTGGAGCTCGGTCTTGACGTGTCGAGTCGTAGAGGATTGACTTTAGTATTTTAGTCTTTTGGTTACTTAGACTATGAAACCATGCTTTGACAATGATTCTGTTTGGGAGTCTGTGTTGAGTGTTTGCCTTTTTGACTAGCTTTGGCGTCTCTTGTCATGTTGATAGGATTATGGCTTTTGCATGCATGAGATTTATGAAATGAGTTTAAATTTCTAGATTGGATGGTTTCGTGAATTTATTCGCAGTGCTTTTGTTGCAAGGTCCAATACAGTCTATTGTTGTCAAGTTTGTTCTAGTAGACCCATTGTGAGGTCTACAGCCTCGTGATGCCCCAGGTATCCGCTAACGGGGTGTTACAGATTGGTATCAGAGCCAGGTTGGCAACAAGAGCACTAGGTCCTAACAAAAGAGCTCGTGAGGTCCAATTTATAGTTATGAAAAATTTAAAACCATTTTTCTTAGGGATACTGCATTTTAGGTAGGAAAACACGTCGAGACCGCTACATCATCTGGGAAGAATCTCTGTAAGCATTCTGTTTGTTTAATTATAGCTATTACTTGTAAAATCTAAGTGAATTATCATGTTTAGGTATCAATTAGTAATGGCAAGAGGTAGAGGTAGAGGAAGGCCTAGAGGTAGAGGAAGAGGAGTTACTGTCGAGCCTCGAGGTAGAGGAAGAGGAGTTACTGTTGAGCCTCGTGTTAATCCCTTGGCCGAGGGAACTGCAGAGAGTCTGGGACCAGTCAGAAATGCTAATCCGGGGCTAGGTGTTGATGCACCCGATGTCGTGCTGAGTAATGCTAGATTTGGAGGCCAAGAGCCTGTAGGGCCTAGGTCTGAAGCTAATGTCAATGTTCAAGAGCCGCCAGTTGCTACAGCTGCAGAGGCACCTCCCGCTGGTCCACCTGGGCTACAGTCTTTGGTCCAAGAACAAGTTCTGTCCTTCTTGCAAGTTCTTTTTGGGGGTGGTCAAGTACCAAACTCCGTCGCTGCCGCTTCCCATCTGTCTGGTTCAAGGGTACCAAACCCCCAAGGGTCCGCTGTGAGAGTGCCTCAATCTAGAATGTCAGTTCCACCAGCACCCCCAGTTAGGGTGTCAAATATTCAGAGACCGCCCCAACCCGTTCAAGGAGTATCTGAAGAGTCAGTTCGGGTTGAAAGGGGTCTTCAAGACCCCGGACCTGACAGGTGGTTGCGTGAGTTTAGTTATATGAAACTTCCATTTTTCAATGGAGCTCATGAGAAGGACGTGGAGCTGTGGTTGAGGCAAGTCACTTCAGCTCTGAACACGATCAAGGCACCAGAGGATCGAAAGGTGTCGCTAGCTCAGAGTTTGCTAAGAGATAATGCTTTTGATTGGTGGTCTCTACAGATTTTGGACCATGAAGTGAACTTTGAAGAATTTTCCAAGATGTTGATAGATGAATTCTGCCCTGCTGCTGTAAGGGACGCTCGAGCTCAAGAGTTTGCTGATGCAAAGCCCGAGAACATTTCAGTGGCAGAAGCTGCTCTGAAGTTTCAAAGAGATTTAACTTATGTGGCTGACACTGTGACCACAGAGAAGCAACGCATTCATGCTTTTGCCAAGAGGATGAGACCGGAGATTAGGCAGTATATAGCTGGGTTCGAATGTTCTACCTTGAGAGATTACCAGAACAAGGCAATGGCTTACGAGATGGCACACCCAGCTTACAAGCGATCTGATGTCACTCAAGGTAGTGGCAAGAGGCAAAAGACCACAACAGGATTCAAAGGTGACGGGAGGCCGAGTTTCATGCTTCAGGGAGGTAACAACTCAGGCATGAGGCAAAACCAACAAGGCCAATCTCAACGGTCGAGTGGTGCAACGGGTCAGAAGCAGTGCTTCAACTGCGGAGGCTATGATCATCTGAAGAATGCCTGTACTCGACCATTGGTAACTTGCTTTACTTGCGGACAGAAGGGTCACCGTGCTGTCTTCTGTCGCAACAAAGGTGTTGCTCCATCTCAGGGATCCTCACCTGCCTTTAGGCCAACTGGAGGAATTCGATCACAACCTACCCCTCAGACTTATGTTACTCCAAGTCAAGGTCGTGGTAGAGGCCGTGGTAGCACAGTTGGGGGTTCTGGAGCCAACCACCCACCTCGTGTGTTCGAGATGAGAAGAGCTGATTGATCCAAATGCTCCGACAGCTACAGGTACGATTTGGATTCGATCTGAGCCTGTTAAGATTCTTTTTGATACTGGTGCTACTCATTCTTTTATTGCAACTACATGCGTAGATAGATTGCATTTGACTTGTTCTGTGGGTACTCCCTTTGTTGTGGGTTTGCCTGATGGTAGTAAGATAAGTGGGGACAAAGAGATCCTTCAATGTCCAATTCGCATTGGGGATAAGGATTGGGTTACAGATTTCATCGTCATGGCCTTGCCAAATGATGATGTGATTTTAGGTATGGATTGGATGACTAGATACAAAGCTGTTTTAGATATTCATAGTCGTATAGTGACAGTCACCGCTAATGATGGAACTCAACATGTGTTTTGGGGGCATGACCCTAAGAAGTCTGGAACTATGATTAGCGCTATGAAAGCTGTCAAGTTGTTGAATGAGGGTTGTGTAGGATATTGGTGCTATGCCCTTCAAGAAACCAAGGATAGTCCGAGAATTGAGGACATTTCTGTCGTGCGAGAATTCAAAGATATTTTTCCTGATGAGTTGCATGGGCTTCCGCCTCACAGAGAGGTGGATTTCAGCATTGAGTTAGAGCCGGGGACAAGACCTGTTTCGCGGGCTCCTTATCGTATGGCGCCAGTAGAGATGCAAGAGTTGAAAAAGCAACTTGAAGAGTTGGCAGAAAAGGGATTCATTCGTCCGAGTGCATCGCCTTGGGGTGCTCCAGTACTTTTTGTAAGAAAGAAGGATGGATCGATGAGGTTGTGCATTGATTACAGAGAACTCAACCGAATAACCATCAAGAACAAGTATCCACTTCCCCGTATCGATGATTTGCTAGACCAACTGCAAGGAGCAGTAGTGTTTTCAAAAATTGACTTGAGGCCTGGCTATCATCAATTGAGAATTCGAGATGAAGACATCCCAAAGACGGCATTTCGGACACGATATGGACACTACGAGTTTGTAGTGATGCCGTTCGGTTTGACAAATGCTCCAGCAGTGTTCATGGAGTTAATGAACAAGATCTTTATTGAATACTTGGATCAGTTTGTGGTAGTGTTCATCGATGACATCTTGGTTTACTCTCGGAGCCAAGATGAGCATGCTAATCATCTAAGGGTTGTTTTGGGAGTTTTAAGACAACACCGTTTATTTGCCAAGCTTTCAAAGTGCGAATTCTGGTTGCCTGAGGTCACATTCCTAGGGCATGTCGTCTCTGCGGATGGAGTAAGAGTTGATCCAATGAAAATTGAAACCGTAGCCTCTTGGCGGCCTCCAAAGAATGTAAAGGAAGTGCGCAGTTTCTTGGGACTCGCAGGATATTACAGGAGGTTTGTCGAGGGTTTCTCAAACTCCGGAAGACTACCAAGTTTACCTGGACAAAGGCTTGCCAAAGGAGCTTTGAAGAGTTGAAAAGGAGGCTAACTTCTGCGCCCATTTTAGCACTTCCTCAAGGCTCAGAAGGGTATGTGGTCTACAGTGATGCGTCGAAACTTGGGTTAGGTTGTGTGTTAATGCAGAAGGATCGGGTGATTGCTTAGGCTTCTAGACAACTTAAGACTCATGAGCTAAATTACCCGACACACGACCTAGAGTTAGCGGCTGTGATTCACGCCTTAAAGATTTGGCGACACTATTTGTATGGGACGACTTGCCAAATTTTGACAGACCACAAGAGTCTCAAGTACATTTTCACTCAGCGAGAACTCAATATGAGGCAACGCAGATGGCTTGAACTGATTAAGGATTATGATTTAGAGATCCTTTATCACCCAGGCAAGGCAAATGTCGTCGCTGACGCACTCAGTAGGAAATCATCCCAGGAGCAGATGTTGGCTCGCTTGACTGCTCAACCCGCTTTGCAAAGGGATTTGATAAGAAACGGGATTGAAGTATGGGTTCAGAGATATCAAGGCCAGTTGTGTTCCTTGGACTGTCAACCTAGTTTGATAGACGAGATCCGTCAAAAGCAAGGGGCTTGCTCGATGATTCAAGACTTGTGTAAAAAGGTGCGTCAAGGTGAAGCACCCGGTTTTGAAATCCGAGATGGGATTTTAAGGTTGAATGGGAGAGTATGCGTCCCCCGTGATCAAGAGCTGAGACAGAAAATCCTTCAAGAAGCTCATGCTACGCTCTATTCAATACATCCGGGAGCAAGTAAGATGTACAAGGACCTCAAGCAGCATTACTGGTGGGATGACCTGAAATCTGATGTGGCCAAATTTGTGGCACGGTGCCAGATCTGTCAACAAGTTAAGATAGAACACCAGAGACCGGGAGGGATGCTCCAACCCCTCTCCATTCCAGAATGGAAGTGGGAAGACATATCTATGGACTTCGTCACAGGTTTGCGCATCAGTCGAGGTCATGATGCCATCTGGGTAGTAGTGGACAGACTGACAAAAACGACACGTTTCCTACCGATTAGGGAGACATGGCCGGTTCCTAAACTAGTGGATGTGTTTGTAAAGCAGATAGTGAGACTACATGGAGTACCAAAAACAATTGTATCCGACCGAGATGGTCGCTTTACATCGAAATTCTGGCACCAGGTGCACCAAGCGTTGGGTACAAGATTGCATTTCACGACAGCTTACCACCCGCAAGCAGATGGACAGTTAGAGAGGACAATTCAAACGCTTGAAGATATGCTAAGAGCTTGTGTCCTAGACTGGGGTGGTGGTTGGTCAGAGAATTTAGAGTTGGTGGAATTCGCATATAATAACAGTTGGCATGCCTCGATTCAAATGGCTCCTTATGAGGCATTGTATGGTCGGAAGTGTCGAACGCCGCTTTGTTGGGATGACCCCTCTGACAGAGTGGGAGAGATGCCCCAAGTGATCCAAGAGACAATTGATAAAGTTGCTTTGATAAGAGAACGCATGTTAGTTGCTCAGAGTCGTCAAAAAACATATGCTGACAAACGAAGGCGACCCTTAGAATTTGATGTTGGTGCACATGTGTGGTTGAGGGTTTCGCCTACTCGAGGGGTGCGGAGATTTGGGATTAAAGGGAAGTTGAGTCCTCGCTACGTTGGACCTTTTGAGATCTTAGAGAGGGTCGGGGAATTGGCCTATCGCTTGGCACTTCCTCCATCCTTGGAAGGAGTTCATCCCGTGTTTCATGTGTCTCAACTAAGGCAATACATTCCCGATCCCAACCACAAGCTTAGCTATGAAGAGTTGAGAATCGAACCAGATCACACTTTTGTTGAACAACCGATAGCTATCTTGGATCGTCGAATGAAGAAATTACGAAACAAGGAGATTCCTTTAGTCCTAGTGCAATGGTCTAGGCGTGGAGTTGAGGAGGCCACTTGGGAAACCGAGGCAAGTATACAAGAGAGTTATCCCGAGTTATACTCTAAGTTGGTAGAGTCCGTGGGAAATGGTTAGTACTTGAGTTTTTCTTGCACCGTATCTAGTACCTTAAATTATTTGATTGTTAAATTTGCTTGGTTGGATGTTTCTTACTTGTGGATTGCTTGGGCGATCTTTTGCTTGTGCTTGATTACTTGGTTGCTTAGGTGGGTTCAATGATTCTTTTACATGTTAGAGTAGATATTATGCTAGCATGCTCTAGAAGAACTTCGTTCATTTGATATAAACTTACGTTCGTTGTTGTGGTTGTTATGAAAAGGTTCGAGGACGAACCTGCGTTAAGGGGTGGGGATTTGTGAGACTCTTAACCGATCTCCCATCCGTATTCGAATATTAACTTATCTCTACTTAAGTTTCGAGGACGAAACTTTCTTTAAGTAGGGGTATATGTAATACCCGAGGTTTTATTTTATTGAAGTTATAATCCTCGAGCGGTATAGGGTGTACGTTTTATTCAGAGTATTTAAGTTTTTGGGCCAATCTATCATCTCTCTTTCATATCTTAAAGTTGGGCCTAAAAATTTAGATGGGCCAAAGCCCATCAATTGCCACCAAACTACCCTAATTTTGGAGACAACTATTCATCGTCATCTTCCTCGTTCAATTGGGTGCGCCGCTCCACCAAACTCTCTGGTTCCCCTCTCTCCCCCAATTTCCTCTTCCGATCTCCACTTCCAATCTCCTTGCTCGTCTCGTTCCTCGCCTCCGGTCAAACGTCCCAAACCAGGGACGACGTCGCCGACCTCGGCGAATCCACGGCCACCGCGAGCTTGTCCCTTCAACTAGTGTGCGCCCAAGTGGTTGAATCATCCTCCGAGCGTCGTGTCGTTCTGCTGTACATCCATCCCTTCGATCGTCGGTCAAGCTCGACCTCGTTCGTGAGCGTCGCCTTCTGCAGCCTAGTCATCGTCGTCCCTCAAACGGAACAGGGCTTGCCGCCACCAGCGTTAGCTGCCAAGCGGAAGAGACAAGGTGGTGCTTGATCCGAAAACCGAAATCAAGACCCCGAATCTGTCGTGCACTGGCGCCATTCTCGATCAAGTTCAAGATCCCAATCTGCGTTCCATTCCTTGCAAACAATAGGAGTGCAAGAGGTGGTGTTCCTTGTCCATTTTTGTTCTCGTTCAAATCGATATTATATATTGTTGTTGTTGCTATCTTAAGGGTTGGGTTGTATTTGAGATTCCATGTCGATCTCTTGGTAGTAAGGTTGATGATTGGTCGAGGCTGTATTTTTTTTGAGGAGTCGAACTCTGGATAAAATTTGGGTCAATATGCGTGTCGCTGTACAAATCTCAATTAGAAGTGATAATGTTTACTTTCAATTAGGTTAATCGTGTATGTTGAGGTGTTGCCATTGTTGGATTTTATGGCCACGGAATTGATAAAGTATGGTGGTGGCTGAATTGTTGACTAGTTTTGCAAATCAAATGTAATGTGGCCAGGAGTAAACTCGTTCATTGGGTATTAACCATCAAATTGTTGTGGTTTTAAATGAATATCTTGACAAGATTAGTAGCTTAAAAAAAACAACTATATTAATTAAGTAATCCGGTATTATTAAAATGTCGCCTTTGAAGTGTGTTTGTAACTAGTAATCTAGGTCGGAATCATCGATTAGGAGGAGCCTTTAGCTTTTAGGGCGTTATATTGGCATTATCTTTTTATGCGGGTGTTATAGTTTTCGTTATTGATTTGCTAGGAATCGGTAACGTTCGTGTGTGACTTGTTCGAGCTTCCTTTCTCCCGTTACGTGTTTGTGTCTCGCCTTCGAGGTAAGTCGCTCGCCGACTTACTTAGTTTACGACTCGTTATGCGTTGAACGAGTAAATTGAATGTGTAGCCCTTATTTTGGAGTGATTCCATATTACGTGCCTATATATATATATATTTGAATTATAGAAATCGCTTTTAAATGTTTTCGTTATGCGTGCACTGGGTTCCACCGGTATGATCATGGAGCACGGGACAAGTTGGAGATGAAGTGCCCCCCGGGCATGGTCATGCGGCTGGAAGGGACCCCCTTCTAAAAATAAACTAACTCGTTTTGGCAAACGCTCTAGCAGAGGTTTAGCCGGGGAAAGAAGAATGAACGGAGAAAATGGGCACGGTTTAGTTATGCGCCCTGACCGTGCACCATAGATAAAAGGTCGGAGGGTGCCATATATGGAGGATGACATTGGATTGCTATTGTATTTGATGAATATTGTTTGAAATGTCTAAAATGCTTGAGTGATGACCTTAGAGAATGTATGTTATGGTTATGTATGTATTGACAATATACCTTTACTTGTTGACATCCTTATTGACATTGTTATGAATGATTTCACATTTGGCCATACTTGTTTGACTACTATTATATTTCTATTGTGACTGTAATTGTGTGTGCATCGTTAAATCTATGTATGTATGCAAGTTTATTTTTCCTAAAAATGTTTTGTTACATATTTGATTTACTTGTTTAGCCCATATCGGGACCGTAGGCTAATGTGATCAATTTGTGGCGTTTTTAGGTAAGGATTCCGTCATGGAAAATGTGCCAGGAGGTTGCATTCCGGATGGTGGAGCTCGGTCTTGACGTGTCGAGTCGTAGAGGATTGACTTTAGTATTTTAGTCTTTTGGTTACTTAGACTATGAAACCATGCTTTGACAATGATTCTGTTTGGGAGTCTGTGTTGAGTGTTTGCCTTTTTGACTAGCTTTGGCGTCTCTTGTCATGTTGATAGGATTATGGCTTTTGCATGCATGAGATTTATGAAATGAGTTTAAATTTCTAGATTGGATGGTTTCGTGAATTTATTCGCAGTGCTTTTGTTGCAAGGTCCAATACAGTCTATTGTTGTCAAGTTTGTTCTAGTAGACCCATTGTGAGGTCTACAGCCTCATGATGCCCCAGGTATCCGCTAACGGGGTGTTACAACTTTATACATTGAAATTGAGCAAATTTAGTTTACTTTTTTCATTAAATGTAAGGGTTAAAGTTGAAAAATCGGGTCCAAAATATTTAAAAGGACAAGTTCTTTTGAATAAAAGTTTAAATCTAAAAAGAGAAGTAGACTTTATGGAGTGAGTAGTTTTTACACTCGATTTACATTTATAGTTGTATGAAATTAATTGCCAAATGAAAGTTCATTGTATGAACTCTCTAGTCATAATTGCTCCCAATCAAATTTAATTACTTGCATTTATAGTTGCATGAAATTAAATGGCAAATAAAAGTTCATTGTATGAACACTCTCTCCATAATTACACCCAGTCAAATTTACTTGCATTTATAGTTGCATGAAATTAGTTGACAAAATGAAAATTCATTGTATGAACGCACTAGTCATAGTTGCTCACATTCAAATTTACTTATATTCTATCTATTCTATTCTATAAATATATTCTCAATCTATTAAAAAACTTGATAAAAATTATAAATCAATTAAAACTTTCTTGTTGTGCAACATTCATAATGCAAGAAAACTACCCATAAAAAGGGTCACAATCTCTCCAAATCCATACATCCAAAAATCACCTTTGTTACTCACACTACAAAAAAACACATAGAAGAGAAGTTGATGGCCAAGCGGTTTTCCAAAACACTCTACACCCCAATTTTGGTGGTGATTTCGCTTCTATTAGTAACGAAAACTTCGTCGCAATCTCAATCCCAATTGCAAATTCGTAAGCTAGGAACAAACAAAAGTCTTTTTCCACACACCCACCTTTACATACACAACTACCTTGGACGAGGGCTTAAGGCGACGGTTTCCGCGTGGAGTCCCTTCAAGAAATTCCAAACCGTTACATTAGCGCAAGGGCAAACTGACGAGTTTGGGTTCAGTCCGTTGTTCCTCCCACAATTCACGGACGTGCAAGCCAACATAACTTGGGCTAGAGGGCATATGGATGAACAATATGTGTACTCGTACACAAGGGATTACTCGAGGTGCTATAAATTTTGCCATTGGAATATAACTACACAGGGGTTGTTTGGAATCAATAAACATGGCGAGGCCGATATACACTTCTTTTGGACGAAATAGATCTATTGATATATATATATATATATATATATATATATATATATATATATATATATATATATATATATATATATATATATATATATATGTGTATCCTCGAATTATTCGAGTTATGATGGAATAATGTTGCGGATAAGAAATTTATCATAACACCGTAATTTAAATTAAATGTTTGGGTATTGAATGTTTGTGTCGTTCTTAATTTAATCGTGATTCATATACAATAGACAAAATAAGAAGCACAAAGATGTTATATTAATGTGACCTATATAATTTGAGAATATAACCGGTATGATTTGAGATTTCTACAAATCATCATAACACGTACCGTAATTTAATTTAAACTATTAGATACCCTTCAAATCCAAAAATTTCGAAAACAAAAATGAATTAAATCACAGTATTACACTATTACCCCATATTTACATCTAAACTATTAGACCATTTTTACAAATAACTATAAAAGGTCGGAATTTATATTTTAACACGCAAATTTAATCTAATAGGTAGAGCTTCATTTTATCTTATATATTAGTCATTCATTTTGATCGATGTAGAATTTCCATATTTCTACCAACACTAATGTGCTCAAGACTAATTAATAAGGATTATTGGCCTAAATCTGATTATCTTACAAGTTTGTGTTCCATAAAATTGTCTTTGGATGGAAAAAATCTTATGGCTAGCTTTTTAGGTGTTCTTCTTCTCATGCTAGATACCGTGTTATCAGGGGCGGAGCGGGGTTGGGGAATGTGGGGGCCGATGATCTCACTGAGCGTCGGAGAACTACCGGAAATAATGGAGATTCGAGTATTTATTTAAGCTGATGCCCCCATTGAAATACAATGAAATTCCAGGATTTCAACAAAAATAAGATAGAGAAAACGACGTCATTTTATACTTATTGGTGTTTTTAGGATTGAACTTGTGTGGATTAAATTCTATAATAGGATTATTAATATATTTGTGTCAATTGAATTTGTGCCCCTGTTAAAAATGTCTAGTTCTGCTACCACTTGTTATAATATTTACATTATATATGAACCTACGATAAATTATGTGTTGTCTAAACTTTTCAAATTATTAATGATATATGAACTTGGCCTTATTATATTACGAATATGTGCATTAAATATGTGAAGATATTGTAAAATTTCATGGTTTTTTGTGTGTTTGACAAAAATAAGCGATTTTTTTTTAATAAGAACTTTCAAAAAATTAAATAATTTCTTTAAAAAAATAAATTAAAAAGTTAATACTGTATTACTAATCTACCCCTAATCTTAATGTGTCATTCATCCTTCTAATTTAAGTGCGCTCATTTGTCCCTAATTTGAAATACATATGACTTGATTTGTCTTGGTGGTTTACTTAATTATGTATCGATGTTATGAACACTTTGGATGAACTAGAATTAATCCTTAAATCTTGATTAGTAGGCATCTAAATTAGAAGACAAATTATCTACCCTTTCCCACCATATCATATGCTTAGATAGCATATAATAATCAATTCATTATATCTCAAAAAAAGCTACAAATTAAATATCACAAACATGACAGTATACTAATATATACACCTAGATTTGCAAGAGTGACTTTTTGGTCCATGAAAATGAAAATGACAATGCTGGGCAAATAACAAAAGTTATCGCTTTTAAACTACAAGATATTTGTCTTTATTAATCAATCACTCTAATGGCCGAAAGTAGAAAGGTAATAAAATGTGAAAGTAAGGTGATACATGCAACTCACTTGAGAAAACAGTTTAAAAAGCAAAAAAGGGGGAAATTATGGTCAAAAGAAAACAAATTAAGGATTAGTCTAAGAATAATTCATTTGAATTGACATGGCTTTAATTACTGAAAGTAAAAGAGCACATCACTATTTAAGAAAACATTTATAAGTAATCATTCTATTAATTTAATTTACATTGTTGGCATAAAACGAAAATTTATAAAATTTAACAAGAATCAAATTAAACATATAAGTTATCGTATATGTTAGTTGGAAGAGTCCCACAACGGTGGGGAGAGTGAAAGAAGAATACTATTCGTCTATCTATATTTTTATTGTATTTTATATTTTGATCAGGTAAGGATTTAGTATGGGTTGGTTACCCAATACCAATAGCATCCTATCAGATTAGAGCACACAACTCTTAGTGAGAATCCAACAACCAGGTTAGATAATGAGAGATCAGTTTGGCGTGGTCCGGATCCTCTGTCCCCAACTTATGTCCCCTCTTGTGTCCTCTTTGTATTTATTGATCAAGTGTATTATGTTTTCTTTTACAAAATACTACTAAAGGTCTAAAATTTAATTGTTTTTTTAATTTTAATTTAGAAAATTCACACACTACTAGAGAGTTGTAGATCAATAAATACAAAGGAGGCACAAGTTAGAGACACAAATTGGGGCAAAGGATCTCATTCGAGTTTGGCGATCCTGTCAGCTACAACATTTGCATTTCTATAGATATGGGAGATGACTACCTCCTCCAGAGAAGAGCATAACATCAAAAAGTTTGTTGGTAGGATATATTTCAATTTTCCACGGACATGTTCCTTCACGACACAGAGCTTTAACTAGAATCTGATTATCACTTTCGATTTCTATTTTTCGTATACCAAGATTTATGGCAAGTTGAAGACCTTTATATAGGGACAATGTTTCAACTAGAAGGATTGACATGCCTCCCACTTTTTCTGACCTAATTCCGACTCTTTTTCCGTTCTCGTTTCTAATAATATATGATATATCTAATAGTAGTACTTTCATTTTTCTGTTTTGATCCATTTGTATTTAATTTGAACCAGCCCACTCGGAGAGTTTTCCATCTTTCATGTCTCCTTTGCCTTGTAGAGGTACCTTCTCCCATAATACTATCTATATGATAGACCATATATTAGGTTTTTTTATTTAAAGATGTATTCCAGTCTTATATCTAAAAATATTTAGTCATATCCCTGTAAAATTCATCTATTAAAATTTAATATTGTATTTTTTTATTAGGTAAGAATTAAGACGTACTCTTAGGTCACAATGAGAGCACTGAGTTCTGGTAAGGTTCTAATAGTACTGATGGAAAGACTGTGGCCCATTTTATCAATTTGATCGGCCACAATGTTACAAATCCTCTTAGAATATGAACTAATCAGACCTTCTCAAATTCGTGCATTGAAGCAAGAACATTAGATGTAATCATCTCTATTTCCTAAGGACATCTACGACTACCTTGAGCAGCTTGTATAACGGTTGAATTGTCCCCTAATTTAATATTGTATTATAATTCATAATAGGTTTGATCTGGGTTAATTTTTTTGGTTTGGATATATAATACAACTAAAAGAGATTGAAATATTTGTTTTCACTTTCTAAAAGTGTTTGAAAATGTGTATATATATATATATATTTTAATAAAAAATTAAGATATTAGACTTATGGAAATAAATAAAAATTTATAGTTCAAGTGTAAACAAGATCAGACCAGTTGTTATTTATGGCAGAATGTTAGAAAAGTACTATATAGTTGAAGAGAGTGAAAAATCAATAAAATATAAGGGAGTAATTTAAGTTTTAACATTAGATGGTGTTTAAATATAAATAGTATCATACATCGTACTTCACTTGATATCGATTCATTTGAGTCTTGTTGAGAATACTCTTATCATATCGAAAGTTAAGACCTTGAACAAAGACAACTTTGTTCATTAAATTTATAACCCAACATTTCACCATATAGTCGGAGTCTTGCCCACTTAGCACACTCAAATCTTTCACCAAGAGGTTTTGAACAAGTTAAATCCTTTCCCAAAAGCTATTATAAGCTGCTAAATGGAGCAAAGTGTTGAGAATGAAACAACCTATCTCACATTAGAAATCTAATAAAAAACCAACCTAGTATATATATTCTTAAATTACTCCTCCTACTGTCAATTGATTTTAGGATGAAACCCCACGGAAATATGGTTAAACTCATCCTCGTATAGGAACTCATATTGATAAGCCCCCGGTCTACCTACCGACACACAAACTTTCTTCACGAAGGAAATGTCCCTCACTCAAAATATATAAGCATAATGTTCTTCATTACATGGCTTAATTTCACTTGGAGCCTATAATTAAAACGTACTATTGCTTTCACAATTCGGTCAAGAATTTGGTCAAGTTCTTGACCGAGTTGTGCACTAATTTGATTCTTGTTTTTTCAAATGTTATTGTTGTTTTGTTTAGACAATTATGGAGGGCGTGAGACTGTAAGATTATTATTTGAATCTATTTTAAGAGATTTTTTATCAATTTTTTTGATAAAGTAAGGATTAGGGTCGTCACAAGTAATATTTGGGTTCGTCTAAAGCATTCATTAGGAATGAGAACTGGTTACTAACCAATTCTAAAGAGTAAAAGGTAAACCGCCGCTCGAGAGATTAGGGCTCTCCTAGAGCATCCACTCTCATGATAATATCCTAAATGCTTAACCGTTGAACCAAATACCCGAAGTTATCTTTTTATCACCTTAATCACGATAAGGTAGAGTGTGTTTGGTTATCGGATTTCCTTTTTTTTTCCTTAATATATTCACAACTTTCATAAAAACACACGTATTATTTTGCAAGTATTTCTTTAATCGGTGTATTACTTAATTGCTTACATTATTTCATAACCTTTTTAGATCTATTTGTATGGAGTATTTAAGTGAATTATTTTCCTCCTTTTTTGACTTTGATCATAACTCATGGGCATTCACTAGTAAAAGATCCAAAGTGTTATGTAGACGGAATGCTTTTGATGGACGATGAACCGATTTCTTTTTGCCTGATCATGGGGAATTTAGAAATACAAAAATAAAAAGTAAGTTCCAATCACAAGAATAGTGTTAGCACCTTTTTTTATTACAAGATCGATGAGCGAGTTGTGTTTGAATCGAATTTTTCCCGCTTTAGGTTATATAGACTGTTTTGAGTTTGTGTTACAAGGATTTATGTTTGTGTATCTTGGAATTAGGTTTGTTGGTCGGTAGATAGGTAGACTGAAAGTGTAACAATACGAGTATACATGTAGGTCCAACATATAATCTTAGTGAAGTTTCATCTTAAAACTAATTGTTATAGAAAAATATAAGGCTTTTTTACCGAAAACCACCCTTACAATATAACATATTAGCGTAAACCACCCTTTCAATGCCTATTTACCGAGAACCACCCTTAGAATGCCCTCCGTTACGTTTTAACCACCCAATTAAAATTTTCCGTCAGAAAACACGTTAAATCGTGTAATGACCATTTTGCCCCTCTATTTCCCCCCAAATTACACCCCAATTTCCTCTTTCTCCCTCTTCTCCCTCTCGACTGCGAGTTCCGGCAGACGGGACAAGAGCTGTTGAGCCGGAGCCAGGCGTCGAGACACAGCAAATGGAACGCGTGCCTGCAATCCGGCATCATCCTCAGAATCTCCCCCTCTTTTTAATCGCACATGAAAATCGAGCAAACCCTAGATTCCCAATTGAACTTGGATCTCGCGAATTGGAACTTAGGGTACGAGTTGATGATTGACTGGACCAGGTCGACGACTCCGGTTGGCGAGTCCGGCCGATTGGGGCTTTCGTCTTCCACCACCCAGAAATTGCTCGGAAGAACGACTCCGCCACCGGCCGTAGGGAGTTGGGGGTTATGGTGGTGGTTTCGCCGCCTTCGGCAGAGGTAGGAGGAGATTAGGTGAATTGAGAGGAGGACGAGGAAGCCGAGAGCGATGGCTATGGTGTAGCCGAGGTCGAGGGTTTGGACGGCGGAAGAGGGCGGCGATGGCGGCGGCGGAGGCATTGGGAGGAGGAGTAGTAGAAGGGGGAGAAATGGGGTTTCATTTTGTGTTTTTTTTTTTTTAAATTTTTGTTTTGATTTTGAAAAGGCTTAATTGAATTTTGATTTTGAGGAGAGGAGTTGCAGGAATTGAATGAGTGATAGAGGAAGGTGGGTGTGGAGTTTGAATCAGTACAGGTGATGCATTTGGTTGGGGATAAAGGGAGGAAGTATGCGCAGTCGAGAGGGAGATTCAGGAAATTGGGGTGTAATTTGGGAGGAAATAGAAGGGCAAAAGGGTTATTACACGATTTAACGTGTTTTTTGACGGAAAATTTTAATTGGGTGGTTAAAACGTAACGGAGGGCATTCTAAGGGTGGTTCTCGGTAAATAGCCATTGAAAGGGTGGTTTACGCTAATATGTCATATTGTAAGGGTGGTTTCCGGTAAAAAAAAGCCAAAATATAATCCAATGGTATATATAGTAGGTTGGTTTCCTTTGGATTTCATATATGGGATAAACTTTATTCTCAACATCCCTCTGCAAGTAACTAATGACAAAGTGTTCGTTCACGGAGGTTGTTGTAGCTCGGCTAAGTCTTGAACGTTGACATTTCGCTTTCTCAGTAGCAAAAGCGCTTCTCTTTTGCCCCTTGAATAGAAGGACAAGAAAGAGATTATTGGTTTTCTTGCTTCCGCTTCCTCATTTGCGCTCGTAAAGCCAACTTTGTGGTTGTACAAAGAGGGAATTGGCCCCAAAATTGGATAGAACAGGAATGACCAATCGACGCTTGTACCCATTCGGTAGGTAAAGTAAGCAAGGTAGATAAAGGACTGTAGCAATTCGCTAAGCCCAAACTAAAATAGATAATGGGCTCATGACCAAACCTGCTCTAGTTGATACCTTGAAGAAAATTTATGGACTGGTAGGTAGGTAGACTAGGGACGTGTACGTACGAGCGCACATACGCGTTAGGCCAAGCCTAGCACATAAGTCCATTGAACATCCATCCTAAAATCAATTGATTATAGGAGAAGTAATTCAAGAATATATATACTAAGTTGGTTTTCTTTGAATTTTATAAGTGGGATATGCTTTATTCTCAAGTCTCAACAATTAAAACAAGATTTTTGAAAAGTCGAAAAGTTTTCGAATAAATGTAAATTTTTAAGTAGATATTTGGATTTTTTTTAAAATCTCTAAGATTTTGTTTAAGGTTTTTAGGAGATTTTAACATGTAAAATTACCCTAAAAGACATTAATTATAAAATAAAATCAAAATTAGTAAAAGACGAATTTTAAAACTTTTTTTTTTATCTCAAGACTTCTATTTCGTGATATTATCTTGGTTTATAAAATTATATGATGTATATATTTATGATTTTTGATTAGTTTAAAGATTTTTGAATAAACATATCGATCCACTGTATCCGCTCCAGCTTTAAATTTTCTAATTGGGCCGCCTCAGCGACATAAAATGGATCACTTTTAAATTTGCAAAGAAAAAAAAAATATTATTTTTATCATTTTATGGCCAACACTAATCTATGTTTATGTCTCTTTTTTTTTTTGAAAGGATAACTATGTTTATGTCCATTAACTTTAAATCAAATACCAACACCGAAATTTTTTTAAAGCAAATATGCTCACTGTCAATGTAAGATTTTCACTCCAACGAACAAAAATGAGGCAATTAATATGCAAATCCCTTTTTACTGTAATTTTTTAACTAAGCAAATTGCGTAGAAGATTAAATATATAATTTACGGGTCGTTTTCATACAAAACATGGCTTCATGTATTGATCAACCTAACACTATTTGGAATTCTAATCAGAAAGGACATATTCCTTTGGCTCCCTCGTAAAAGACTCTAACCAAAAGGAGGATAATCATAAACATTTAATAAGACCCTACAAGATTATCTTAATTTGCATTATTTATAGTGTCTCTTTATTTAATTAGTTATGCACTCTAATTAAATACACCATTGACTACTAAGATATCAATAATGTGCGTACTATTTGTATAGTTTTTTTTGTCAAACGCTTACGTTTGGAGTTCGAGTTTCGTGAGGACCATTTTATTTCTTAAGTTGTCGTAATGAAAAGTTGTCCTAATGAGATTCGAGGGCTCAGAAAACTGTAATGCAATTCGTTTGGCGTAAATTTAGATATCAAAATGGATTTATTTATAAGATTTATTTTTGTAAAAATCAATCAAAGTTCGGTACTCCACTGGTCAATATCGACAAAATGGGTGACCGTTCTAACACACATGCGCGATAGGCCCAGCTGCCCCCTCACATAAGCTCATGAGTAATATCATGAAGTTATATCCCAAAACTAATTGACAATATGAGTAATCCAATGATATATATATATATATATATATATATCACAATTCATTTCTTAATTTCCTGATGTGTGATAACTATCTTCACAAGATCACTATAATATAAGAGTACGTAACCGCACGAACATGAGCTAAAATCAAGTTTAATGAGTACGAGAATGTTGAAGGGATTTGGGTGGAAGTTTGGAAGTGCCTTGAGGCAAAGAGATTGGAGTGGCTCACTTCTTTGTCTAATGCTATCCTTATGTCAAGATTCTCCTGCCCCCAAGTAAACTCTTACTTGACATGCAGTGACAAATGCAAACGTAGAGAAGAAATCAAGATCTGAAGGGAAAAACAAGAATGAGAAAGCGGAAGCGACAGGATCTAGCAACAAAGTAAGAAATAAACCTAAATCAAGCTCTGATACCAATTTGTAAATCTCATTCAACTCAGACACTCGAATCAACTCAAAAAACCAGTAAACAAACAAGTAAACTGAAGAACAAGTGAACACAAGCAATTGGTGACGCAGTTCGGCAAAGCCTACATCTGCGGAGCCTTAGAGAGGAAGCTCATCTCAAAATATCCACTAGATCTCAGAAGTTTACAAGCAGATTACACACAGCAACACGAAGAGCAAAGAATAACCAAGAACAAATAGATTCAAGGATACAAGAACGGAGAAACACAGAAAAGGGAAGAAGAAAAGATCTAGGGTTTCGGCCCCCTAAGGCTGACAAAGCTCGGAGATGGAGCTTTGCACGATCTGAACCACGAGGATGAAGAAGCTCTTGTCGCCTTCTTCAAACACCAACGTCGGAACACCGGAGACAGTCGTTCGCCACCGGAATCTCTCTCTCTCTCTCCTTTCTTTATTTCTCTCTCTTTCTCTAAGCTCTCTTTTAGATGCGCCGTTCATCGAATGAGCTCGAAGAGCACAAAACCAGCTATTTATAGCTAGGTTAAGAGGAGCTTCTCCCAGAAGCGGATAAGGAGATTGGGCCAGGTTCTTCAGAGTGACGATACGGCCCAAAACCAAGGATGAAGCCCAATAGCAATTCTAGCTAGCCCAACTCGGTTAAATCCGGTTTAAGCCGTTCAACTGGGTTTGGCCCGAGGTTGCTTGATCCGGTTTACCTCGTTCTAGTAAGCTATTAATGCTATTGAACCCGGTTCTAAACTTGGCATATTCTCTTCTTCAATTCATGTTACAATATGTGTCATACCATTACTTTTGTCACTAGGAATAATACTTAGCTTAACTATAGAACATAACAAATGCCCTCTTAAGCTTAGTATTATTTCTAGAAGTAAAAACTGATTCTAGTGGATTTTAAGACAAGTTTCATCATATCATCATTGGCTCAGTTCCATATCTCAAGTTACATCATCGATATGGAGTTCTTTCCTGCAGAACACAAATTTGTTAGTGGGGACTATTTTTGTTCCAAAATCTGCAGGATTGGTGTCTCCAGGTATTTTCTTCACATTAATTTCCTGGTCCTCCACCATTCTCCGAATAAAATGATATCTCACATCTATATGTTTAGTCCTTTCATGATAGACAGGATCCTTGCAAAGATACAAGGCGCTCTGACTATCAGTGAAAAGAATAGGCAAGTATTTTTTGCCTTCAATTTCATGCAAGATTCCACATAACCAAGTAGCCTCTTTTGAGGCCTCAGTAGCTGCAATGTACTCATCCTCAGTTGAGGAGAGTGCAACTATAGATTGCTGATGGGATTTCCAGGAATTGCAATTTTCTGCCCAACGGTAATAATAAGCTGTAGTAGACTTCCTGTTGTCTCTGTTATTGGCATAGTCCGAGTCCACATACCCTGTAAGTGTGGTTCTCGGACTATGTTCAGCATATACCAAACCAATGTTCTCAGTCTCTTTTACATATTTGAGCAGGTATTTCATACCTGCCCAGTGTTTTTGTCCAAGGTTGGACATAAAGTGACTAAGTACACTTATAGCAAAAGCTAAATCTGGCCTAGTACAAATCATAGCATACATAATGCTTCCCACTGCTACATCATATGGAACATGCTCCATATTCTTCTTTTCTTCTTCAATGGTGGGACAGTCTTGTTTGGTAAACTCCAAGTGCCCTCCAAGAGGTATTGGTGCAGGCTTGGAATCTTTCATGGCAAACCTGTCAAGTACTTTGTGCAGGTAGTCAGTCTGAGACAGGTAAATAGTTTTCTTAGCTCTATTTCTAATGATATTTACCCCTAGAATTTTTGATGCAGCTCCTAAATCTTTCATGTCACAATGCTTCTTTAAGTCATGCTTAACTCCAGAAATTACAACTTTAGAGCTACTGACAAGTAATATGTCATCAACATACAAAAGAATGTAAATAGGAGAAGGAGAATTAACACCTTTGAAATATAAACAAGTATCATAGCTGCTTCTAGAGAAACCAAGAGAAATCATGCAAGCATCAAACTTTTTATTCCACTGTCTAGGTGACTGTTTTAAGCCATATATTGATTTTTTAAGCAAACAAGCATGATCAGGTTTAGTCTTATCTACAAAGCCTTTAGGTTGTCTCATATAAATGGTTTCAATTAAGTCACCATGCAAGAAATCAGTTTTTACATCCATCTGTTCAAGTTCCCAATCAAACACAACAGTCATAGCAAGCAATAGATGCATGGTTTTATATTTAACAACACGAGCAAAAAAATCATTGTAGTCAACCCCCTCTTTCTAAGTAAAGCCTTTGGCAACAAGCCTGACTTTAAACCTTGGGGGATCAAGTTTAGTAGCCCCATCCTTAATTTTATAAATCCATTTGCAATCTATAAGCCTAGCCTTAGCAGGTTTAGGAACTAGAGTCCAGGTGTTATTAACAACCATGGATTGGATCTCTTCATGCATGGCCTTAACCCATTCATTAGCCTGTTTACAACTGACAGCTTGTTCATAGCTGTCAGGAGTAAAGTTTTTAATGATCTCATCAACAGTAAAAGCAAACTCAACAATTTTATCAAAGCACTCAATCAAATTCACTTCAAACCTTTTATTAGGAATTCTTATCCTAGGTTCTCTATCCCTAGTAAGCTGGTAGTCAACCAAGTCATTCACAGAAGAGGAAGAAGAGCAAGAACCAGAACTAGCATGCTCAAAGACAGAGGGAGAAGGAAGAGATAAAGAATTTCAATTAGAGTTGCTTACTCCCCCACCCAATTGGTGAGGTTGTGTACTTGTTGAGGCTGAATCACTTTGATTTGTGTTGTTGCCCTCATCATTTTGTGCTTCAAAAGCACCTTCATTGCTCTGTGCAACAGAGTCATCCTCATCATTATTGTTGTGTTCAGAGGAGTACCGTGCACCTGAGGAGTATCCTATGTCGAACTCCTCTTCATCCTGTGGTGGATCATTGACTTCTTGGAAGAAATTGCCATTTGCGGGAAGATATGGTGTGGGGGTGAAGAACTGTCATCTTCATCATTCTCAGTGCCTGGACTTGCAACAGGAGGCATTGTTATTTTATTTTTAAAATGAAAATCTTTTTCATTGAATGTAACAGACCTAGAGGTTATGACTTTATAGCCTCCAGGTTGTATTAAGAGGAGTTTGTAGCCTTTTACCCCAGGGGGGTAGCCTAGCATTACACACTTATAGGCCCTGGGTTGTAGCTTGCCCTGTGAAACCTGGGCATAAGCTGTGCACCAAAAGGCCTAAGGTGAGCTAGGCCAGGCTTCTTACCCATCCACATTTCTTGTGGAGTTTTGAAGTCAATGACAGAGGAGGGTGATCTATTGATCAAGTATGCTGCTGTTGTTACAGCTTCTCCCCATAAAGAATTTTTCATTCCAGCACTGATAAGCATGCATCTTGCTTTTTCCAACAGTGTTCTGTTCATCCTCTCAACTGTACCATTTTGCTGTGGAGTTCCAGGAACTGTTAAGTGCCTTTTTATGCCCTGTTATCTGCAAAACTCATCAAACATGTTATTGCAAAACTCAAGTCCATTATCAGTCTTAAGGCACTTGACCTTGTGATTAGTTTGCCTTTCAACTATAAGTTTCCAATTCTTAAAGTTTTCAAAGGCTTCATCTTTTGTTTTCAGTAAAAAAACCCATACTTTCCTCGAGTAATGGTCTATAAGAGACAGGAAATACTTCCTCCCTCCTATAGTGTCCACCTGAGCAGGCCCCTAGAGGTCAGAGTGTATATACTCTAGGGGCTGAGATGCAGTGTAGGTTGATTTACTGAAAGAATGGGAAGTTTTCTTTCCCAATACACAGTTCTCACAAAAATCAATGTCACAAGGATCACAATCAATCATGTTATGCTTATGAAGATATTTAAGACCCTTATTGCCTATATGACCAAGCCTAGCATGCCACATCTTTGTATGATCCATCTTATCAATTTTAACACTTGCAGAGACATTTAATTCAGGAGTAGCAATAACATGATATAACCCTCCCTTTTTAATGCTCCTAATAAGGACTGTTCCATTTCTAATAACATCCCTTATTCCCTGGTGAGTGATTATATGACAATTTAGATCATCAAAAACAGACTCTGAGAGTAAGTTTCTCCTAAGGTTTGGTACCCACCTTACCTTCTGGAGAATTCTTATTTTCCCATCATGCATTCTTAGTGGAACAGTCTCAATACCCTTAATGGGCAACACAGAGTGATCACCCAGCATAACAATACCATCATTGCAAAGAGTCAAAGATTCAAAGAAACCCTTATTAGGGGTTGCATGCATAGTACACCCAGAATCTAGGATCCAATCATTATTATCAGAGGTATTAGAGACAACCAGAAGTTCATGAGAATATTGAGAGCATGATTCAAACACATTTGACACACCATTATTTTCTTTTGATTTATTTTTATCATCTTTTTTCTTCTTATTGCAATCAGTAGAATAATGACCAATCACACCACAATAATAACACTTAACATTTGACATATCTTTCTTGTCATTGTTAAGTTCACCAGATTTCTTTTTCTTGTTCTTATTGAAGTTCTTTTTCCCTTTGGCCATCATGACCTCATTTTTAGACTCAGTTTTCTTTTCAGTATTAGAGTTGCCATTTTTCATTTTAAAGACCTTAAGGGTCTCATTTTTCTAAATAATGAACTCAGATAACCTAGTAGCAGTCATACCATCACGGCCAAACTGACACACATCCTTTAAAACATCAAACTGAGCAGGGAGAGAATTCATTAAGAGCATGAACTGGTGATAATTTTTTATCTTGTCATCACATCTTTCTAAATCTTGAATTATCCTCAGAAATCTATCAAGATTTTCCTCTATAGTTTGACTAGTGTCCATTTTAAAACTGAACAGTCTAGATAACAGAGAGATGAGACAAGGCAGAGATTTAGACAAGTATTTAGTATCCAAAGCATCCCAAAGAGGTTTTGGTTCAGTAATACTTACAACCTGCCTAGCTACCTCATCGGATAGTCTAAGCATAATCTCTGCATGAGCAAGATCTTGAGCTTGCTTTTTCTGGAATTCAGTTGTAGTAGCATCCCAGACATCAGTGATTGTGTGCCACAATTTTTCTTTGGTGAGAATGGCTTTCATCTTCACCTTCCACATTGCATAATCAGCATGCCCATCGTATGGCTTTATCCTATATGCGTCTCCCATCTAGGTACATGTATTCAAGAATAGAAAGTTACTCCTAAGAATACAAGAGACAATGCACAGGAACTATGTTGAATCTTAATTTCTTTTGAAACAAGATACCAAACAAAACACAAGTCAAGAAGCTAATCTATAACCCTAGACTCTAATGTAGGAACCGACAGTGGGAAGTAATCGACACAAGTCGAAACCCTTCTATCAAGATTCCCCTGCCCCCCAAGTAAACCCTTACTTGAGATGCAGTGACAAATGCAAACGCAGAGAAGAAATCAAGATCTGAAGGGAAAAACAAGAATGAGAAAGCGGAAGCGACAGGATCTAGAAACAAAGCAAGAAATAAACCTAAATCAAGCTCTGATACCAATTTGTAAATCTCATTCAACTCAGACACTCGAATCAACTCAAAAAACCAGTAAACAAACAAGTAAACTGAAGAACAAGTGAACACAAGCAATTGGTGACGCAGTTCGGCAAAGCCTACATCTGCGGAGCCTCAGAGAGGAAGCTCATCTCAAAATATCCACTAGATTTCAGAAGTTTACAAGCAGGTTACACACAGCAACACGAAGAGCAAAGAATAACCAAGAACAAACAGATTCAAGGATACAAGAACGGAGAAACACAGAAAAGGGAGAAGATCTAGGGTTTCGGCCCCCTAAGGCTGACAAAGCTCGGAGATGGAGCTTTGCACGATCTGAACCACGAGGATGAAGAAGCTCTTGTCGCCTTCTTCAAACACCAACGCCGGAACACCGGAGACAGTCGTTCGCCACCAGAATCTCTCTCTCTCTCCTTTCTTTATTTTCTCTCTCTTTCTCTAAGCTCTCTTTTAAATGCGCCGTTTATCGAATGAGTTCGAAGAGCACAAAACCAGCTATTTATAGCTAGGTTAAGAGGAGCTTCTCCCAGAAGCGGATAAGGAGATTGGGCCAGGTTCTTCAGAGTGACGATACGGCCCAAAACCAAGGATGAAGCCCAATAGCAATTCTAGCTAGCCCAACTCGGTTAAATCCGGTTTAAGCCGTCCAACTGGGTTTGACCCGGGGTTGCTTGATCCGGTTTACCTCGTTCTAGTAAGCTATTAATGCTATTGAACCCGGTTCTGAACTTGGCATAATCTCTTCTTCAATTCATGTTACAATATGTGTCATACCATTACCTTTGTCACTAGGAATAATACTTAGCTTAACTATAGAACATAACACCATGGTGTATACTCTTCGTAGTTGATATTTGATATTATATATGTTAGTAAATGAGTCAAGAGTTGGGTTAGCAACAAGTTGTAGGTTTAAGAAAAGCATCCTTTCAACTTATTTAAGGTATGAATACGTATATCTCAACTTATACCAAACCCAACTTTTGCAGAATATACAAAGTAGTCGTTGTTGTAATGTCTTAATCTATACCTACTTGTATCTTAATTTCTTAATAGTTGTACTAATTTTTCCCTTCTTTTTGCTGCCAATTTCGTACAATTTGTAAGCAATAATATATGATACAATATAAGTTAACTCGTGGGACACTAATAATATTGAGGTGTGGCTATTGGGCTGTAGCCTTTTTATCCCAAACGTAAAAAACACCACAATTATTATGTTGGGAAATTATGAAATTACTGTAAATGTTAACTCCAAATTCTGTGCCAATTATTAGTACTCCATTGTGTTTAAGGGCTTCCAATTAAAAAGTCCTTATTGTAATCATCACTTGCGACATCTTATATCAACCGTTTAATTCATGTCGTTAATCTTTTTGATGTGAAATATTCTCCATTATTATTTCTTAGCAAAAAAAGTAGGAGTACAAATTTAATAGCTCACCTTGTAACTGTGCTAATCACGCATATGTAGAGCCTACCTTGTATAAAGTAGGTGATCTAGCTCACCCAGTACATGGTTTGAAACTAAGAGCATCCACAAAAATGCAACCCGCTATAGTATCATTCACTCTACTTTTCAACATAAAAAATAATATGAGAAAAATACATAACAATTCACATAGAAAACACTTAATTTAAACAATATACAATACTTAAATATGTCAATTCGATTCATAATCATGCTTAAATGTTTGACAAACATAGTGCCCATTGAAATGCATTGTTTCGCTCATATCCACGCGCACGTTCACCCTTAATATTGGTCGGTCTAATCTTGTTTAGAGATTCATCTCATGCCCCTCTTTATCTCGGGACAAACAAAACGCAACATTTTTTATAGTATAATTGTGCCGATGTGGATTCTCTAAGACCTCTTTAGATTATCATAAAAATAAAATTATTAGTATTATAATGTAAAATTTAGTGCCATTTGCAAATGTCAATTAACTCGCATATTTTACACAATAAATTTAATTGACTACACGATAAAGCGATTAAGCAAAGGTTGTTCATTTTCGACACTAGTGAGTTTTTTTTATATCAAAATTATATAAGAATTTTATAACCTGATCAATGCTACTAATTCATAAAGCATTATGTATGTGTATGGGAAATAGTGACTCAAAATAGAAAGTTGGGAGTAATTGAATCTTAGTATATATGTAAGGTCAGTAGACTATTTCATCGATTGACAATTGGTTTTTTTGGATTAAAAGTGTACTAAAATATTTATAAAGTTCCATATTTAATAACCCATAAAACTTCAACACAATGTTAGAGTTTACGAGCCTTAAAACATGGTGTCAAGTAACAACTTACCAATATTCTGATATGTTATTCTATTCATTGGCAATTTTAGATTAGATTCACACCAAACTCATAGGGTTTTTTCATGCGCATGTACGCTTAAATAAACCCAACTTCCTATTTATTGGCTAATTAGACTTTAATAGAGTGTACAAATAAATGTATATAATTAAATTGAAGAGTGAACTTCTTTTTAGTCAAAGGCACCGCTAATGAATGAGAATCGAACAAAAATTTTATAATGTTACTATGAATTTTTAATCGCTTGACTAGATACCCGAAGATATTAAAGAGCGAGTTTGGAGGGGACATGTTGTCCCATGATACACATGAGGTACCATATGGGTGCAAATGAAGTTAGAGGCAATCAATCATATTATATAGGTCCAGCTGCATGTATATGAGCATATCCATGTTTCCTAACTTTCCATTATATAAATATTCTCTCATCAATATATTTGTGAAAATAAGAAAGGTCAGGTCAAGTTTCTCAATTGCAATCGATTGTGTCTAGAGCTGTCAAAAGCTGACCCGACCCGAAAAATCGACCCGAACCGCCCGAAAAATTTAGGATTAAGACCCGAAAATTTGAACCCGAAACCCAAAATAAACCGAACCCGATAGACCCGAAACCCGTTGGGTTCAAACCCGAAAAAACCGTTGGGTTCAAACTTGAAATCCAATTTGTTATATTTTAAGAAATTATAATGTATTTTAAAAATTATAATATATTTTATTATTAAAATATATAAAAATAATAGATTTATTATTAAATATTATTTTTTAAATAAAAAATATTTTAATAATTATATAAAAATCAATTTTCTTGACCTGTTAGGTCGACCCGACCCGCCCGACAACCCGCAATGACCCGACCCGATTTAACCGGTGATCTGTTATGACCCGAACCCGATTCAACCCGAACCCAAAATAACCGAACCCGAACCCGATCTGACCGACCCGTTTGATACCTCTAATTGTGCCCCATATATTATATGCATGTAGTACACTAGTACTTATATATACACGTTAATTAGTGCAAATAATATAGTGGGAAACTACAGAATGTATATATATAATGTTTGTTGCCGACAAGTATATTTTTAGCCCTACAAAAATATTGTAAGTGTAACAACATTTTCTTAATTATTAATTTATAAACTTTTATTAATTTTTTTAATTTTTAAAAAAATCGAACTAAAGACTTTACCGCTTGACTAAATATTTAAAACTTTATTAATCATTCTTTTAACTGTAATTATTTGACAAAATACATAATATAATACTATATAATTTCTCTGATTATGGTCGCTAGACCAAATCATATCTAATTGGGTTAAGATCATACGGAGAATTAATAAAGTACTCCATTTTACAGATACTCAAGTCATATCCACATGCATGGCTCACGTGACCATGTCACATGGTGGCCATAATTTCACATTATGATTACTGATCCATGTTTAATGGCTTATTTATCCTACCAAAACTTTATACATTTGTTAGTGAAAAACTAGTTGATTTTTTTAACAACTTACAAACTCTAATTTAAAAATTATTTTCCATCTATTTTAGTTTTTTTATAGCAATTATAGTAAATTTAAGTATAACATTATATTTATATAAATCATCATTTTTTCAATATTAGTTACTTTCCTAATTTAATATTATCCCTCCTGAATATTATTCATCTAAAATCTAGTTTCATAGTTTAAATAACATTTATATTCTTTTTCAACTTCAACTAATTTTTCAAATTCCAACTTTAACTAGCTTTTTAAAGAACGAGTTTTCTAACCTATGTCAAGTTAAGTCTTTCATTTTAAGAAACTAAACCTTATAATTAAATTAATAAATTCTTTTAAAAAAGTGAATAATCTTAAATAAATACAAGTATACAACTAAACAAATTGTTTCTGCCTTCGGGCATTTAGTCAAGCAGTTAAGCCTTCAATGATAGTATCCAAAAGCCTCCGATTCGACTCTCATGGACAATATCGTTCACAAAAAAACTATTTTTATTTCAAAGATCGATCTTAACCTATATCCTTAGATATAATTTACCTTACAAATAGCTAGAAGTATATAATAAATGGACAATTCAAACCAATCCCTCAGATTTTATCATTGTATTTGTATGTACTTGCTGACTTGCTGTAATTGGTGGTTGCATATCTATTAGTAATGTAATTTTATCATACTATACGTGCTTGTCCCCACAATTCTGCTAGATCTTGTTACCATGTGGATTAAACTAGAGAATTTAACACTAAGCATGCCAATTAAATTTCCATTTAGATCTAGTTACAAAAAATTATTCTTTTGGTTAAAAATGCAGAGATCTTGTTGCTTTCTTGTTTTCACTCTGGTATGTTTAGGCAGAGTAGGCAAGATCTGTCACACCCATTTGAAGCTGGCCAATTAATAATCACCATCACCATCCATTTCAGACCTTAATGTTTTTTTTTACCCAACCTAACCCCGAAGACGATTAATTAATTATTTAACCCTAAAACAGATGCTTAAGCAGTGATCCTGGCAAACTTTTTAGTGGAGGCTTACTGGCTTAGTGGCTGCTGACAACATTTGCAGGTTATAATACATTGTTTAGAACAGGCTAATGACTAGTACCACCACTTCTCTTCATGATATGTTAGTAAGGATTTTTTTTAATTAAGTCAATAAACAAACATTAAGGTTATTTTTTGATGATTTAAACTCAGATCCTTTCAATTTATTCCATTATACTAACTTACAAAATGTTATAGTACGTTCTCTCAATTATTAAGAAGTTTGTTAAGTACTAAATACTGTATCTTAATACGGTGTCGTTTGTAGATAGATTTAAAAATGGAAAATTGCATAAAATAACCTATCTTTGGAGATGGTTGCGAAAATTAGTCCGGAATTTCATATTTGTAGTAAATAGTTCAAACTATAAGATGAGTTGTGATCGATAGTCTAGGCATGATGATATATTTCGCTGTTAGTGGTCATGTGAACTTATCGTTTATGAATTGAATAGATTACTATGGATAATATTAACGTTACATATACTATCACGTGTCCTCTAAGCAACAAATAATATCATCTTCAACGATACTTATTTTAGTGATCGTAAGATTCTTAACCCACACTATATATTATTGGAGCCATTCGCCGCAGCTTTGAAAATTAAGATTATTTTCCACATCTTTATGGTTTATTTAACTTTTGTTTTGAATTGCGAGTTTTCGGAGCTTGAACCTACTTTGTAAGATGCGATCCCGACTAGTCCGATTTCTCTACACACCCTACCCTGAGCCACGAAAAAGTGGTAAATCACGAAATGTATAGAGCCATCGACTAAGCTCGAACCTGAGGTATTGTTTCATATGCTTGGGCTATTTTCCTTAGCTTTTCTTCCTAAAACAGGGAAAAGAAGGAAAAAGAAACTAAGACAGAAATTTACAGCACAACAGTAATATTGTTTCACACTAAAAAACAGAGCTCAACAGTGAAGAAAAAATTAAAGCTAAAGATAAAAAGTAATCACTTTGATCAGAAAGACAACTCACACCCTAGCCACAAATCTCTCTCTTCATATTTAAATATTTAAATATTTAAATAATTTCTTTTCAAAAAAATCAAACCAGAGCAGAGAGTAGAGCACAACACCTGCTGCCATCACCATCTTCTCCTTTCTCACCTCTGCTAACCCCATTTCCCCTAGCTGGGTTTTTCTTGGATCCAGAGATTATGGGTATTTCCCTATTTCCCCCATTTTTTAATTCCAATTAATTAATTAATCATTTCTAAGCTGCCTCCTCTTCTTCTTCCTCCTCCAAAAGACATGGTTCTTGTTTCTCTGTTCTTGCTCCTCCCACCTCCCAATCCCCAAGAACCCTAAAAACATTTAAAATCCCACCTACAATCCCTCTTTTCATCGGAGTTTGTAGCCGGATTCTTTAATTTTTTTTCTCAAATGCCAATAAAACAATGCAAATGAGCAAATCCCATGTCCCCAACCCTCTAATCACATTCCTCCTCCTCCTCCTTCTCTCCGCCGCCGCCGCCATAAACCCCCAGGGCGCCGCCCTCCTCACATGGAAGCAGTCCCTCGCCGGCGTCAATGTCCTTACTGATTGGGACCCCGGAAGCCAGTCTCCATGTGGATGGACTGGAATCACATGCGACTACAAAAACGACGTCGTCGAGATCTCCCTGGAGGACGTCGACCTCGCCGGCGGTCTTCCGGCGGGGAGCAGCCTCCTCTCCGCCCTCGGAGCCACCCTCACGCGGCTGACATTATCAAGAACGAACCTCACCGGCGCCATTCCCAAGGAGCTCGGCTTCCAACTCCCTTTGCTCTCCCACATCGACCTCAGCGATAACGGCCTCACGGGAACAATCCCCGAGGAGCTCTGCCAGCTCAGCAAACTCGAGGAGCTGCACCTGAACACCAACCGTCTGGTGGGGCCGATTCCGGTAGCGATCGGAAACCTCACTGGCCTCCGGTTGCTGATAGTCTACGATAACCAGCTCAGCGGGACGATTCCGGCGAGCATTGGTGGATTGAGGAATTTGACGGCGATTAGGGCGGGAGGGAACAAGAATATTGAAGGTCGGTTGCCATGGGAGATTGGGAATTGTGAGAGCTTGGAAATGCTTGGATTGGCTGAGACTAGCGTCTCCGGACCGCTCCCGGCCTCGCTTGGCTTGTTGAAGAAGCTTCAGACGATTGCGGTCTACACCGCGCTTATCTCCGGTGAGATTCCGCCGGAGATCGGAGACTGCGAGAGCTTGACGGATATCTATTTGTATGAGAACTCGATCGTCGGAGGCATCCCGCCGGCGCTGGGGAGGTTGAAGAAGCTTCAGAATCTTCTGTTATGGCAGAACAATCTGGTAGGAACGATTCCGAATGAGATCGGAAACTGCGTCGATCTACAGGTTGTGGATTTGTCCATGAACTCGCTCACCGGCCGGATTCCGGATTCGATTGGAAATCTCACTTCACTACAGGTAGATTTCGATTTCGATTTCGTTGTAATATGGAAATAATTGAAAAATTGCATGTCCAATTGTACTGAAACATGAACATTTTCATTACAGGAATTGCAATTGAGCGTGAATCAGATCAGCGGGGGGATTCCGGCGTCGATTGGAAACTGCGAGGGGCTCACGCATATTGAGCTGGACAACAACCAGATCAGCGGGGCGATTCCGGCGGAGATCGGACGGCTGACGAATCTCACCATGCTCTACCTTTGGCAGAACAAGCTAGAAGGAAGCATCCCTCAGACTCTTTCTTCTTGTACAAGCCTGGAAGCCATTGACCTCTCTCTCAACGGCCTAACTGGACAAATCCCTAACGGAATCTTCAATCTCCCAAATCTAAACAAATTCCTCCTCCTTTCCAACAATCTCTCCGGTCAAATCCCGCCAGATATCGGAAACTGCTCGTCGCTGATACGCTTCCGTGCCAGCAACAACAACCTCGCCGGCGCCATTCCTCGCGAGATCGGAAGGTTGAACAGCTTGAGCTTCCTTGATCTCGGATCCAACCGGCTCACCGGATCTCTGCCGAGGGAGATCTCCGGATGCAGGAATCTGACGTTTCTCGATCTCCATGGAAACTCGATAACCGGATCTCTGCCGGAGAGTCTCAACTCGATGATCTCTCTCCAGTTCGTCGATTTCTCCGATAACCTCATCGGCGGAGCTCTCAGCCCTGGGCTTGGATCTCTGAGCTCGCTCACTAAATTCGTAATGGCGCAGAACAAGCTCGCTGGCGCAATACCGAGTCAACTCGGATCCTGCTCCAAGCTCCAATTGATTGACCTCAGCCGGAACAATCTATCCGGCGAGATCCCCGGCTCCCTCGGAAAGATTCCGTCACTCGAAATCGCGCTCAATCTGAGCATGAACCAGATCTCCGGCGAGATTCCGCCGGAGTTCTCAACCTTGACGAAGCTCGGAGAGCTTGACCTCTCCCACAACCAGCTCACCGGCGACCTCCAACCTCTCTCCGGCCTCCAGAACCTAGTCGTCCTCAACGTCTCCAACAACAACCTCTCCGGCCGAGTCCCGAACACGCCGTTCTTCTCAAAGCTCCCCGTCAGCATGCTCGCCGGAAATCCGGACCTCTGCATCGCCGGAAACATTTGCTCCGTCAACCGGGGGGCCGGTGCCGCCAGGAGAATGGCGGCGGGAGCTAGGGTTGCGATGATAGTCCTCCTCTGCACCGCCTGCGCTCTGCTCCTCGCCGCTCTCTTCATCCTCCTGAAAGGCAAGCAGTTAGGCGGGGACCACGAGGACAACGCTGACGTGGAGGCGGGCCCGCCTTGGGAAGTGACGCTTTACCAAAAACTAGACCTCTCCATGGCTGACGTGGCCAGGAGCCTGACAGCTGGCAACATTCTCGGCCGGGGCCGATCTGGTACCGTCTACCGCGCCACCCTCCCTTCCGGAACCACCGTCGCCGTCAAAAAGTTCTGCCTCTCGGACAAAGCCTCCATGGCGGCGTTCTCGTCGGAAATCGCCACGCTGGCCAGGATCCGACACCGGAACATCGTCCGTCTCCTCGGGTGGGGCGCAAACCGACACTCGAAAGTCCTATTTTACGACTACATGTCGAACGGGACGCTCGGGGCGCTACTACACGGCGGTTGTGGCGGCGCCGTGCAGTGGGAGGTGCGGTTGAAGATAGCCCTCGGCGTCGCCGAAGGGCTATCTTACTTGCACCACGATTGCGTCCCGGCTATCGTGCACCGCGATGTCAAGAGTCACAATATCTTGTTAGGTGACCGTTACGAGTCCTGCCTAGCGGATTTCGGTCTCGCTAGGCTTGTCGAGGATCAAAACTCGTCGTTTTCGGCTCACTCGCAACTCGCGGGCTCCTACGGCTACTTCGCTCCCGGTAAATTAATTCATCCAAATTGATCTTGTTTCTTACGTTCATTCATTCACATTTTTACAGCAGATCCTTCTCACATCGGGATCCAACTGGGTAGATGTTGTTGTTGTACATTTTAACATCATACTACAGTAATTTGACTTTTGTGCTCTATGTTTTTGGCAGAGTATGCTTTGATGCAGAGAATTACAGAGAAGAGCGATGTTTACAGTTTTGGAGTAGTACTGATGGAGATAGTAACGGGAAAGCAACCCGCGGACCCGTCATTTTCGGAAGGACAACAACAACATGTAATCCAGTGGGTGCGAGACCACCTTAAGAGCAAGCGTGATCCAATTGAAGTGATTGATCCAAAGCTCCAAGGTCACCCGGACACCCAAGTCCAAGAGATGCTTCAAGCACTAGGGATCGCGTTGCTCTGCACTAGCGACAAGGCGAGTGACCGGCCCACGATGAAGGATGTCGCGGTCTTGTTAAGAGAGATCAGGCACGACGGGCCCGCCAGCGGAAACGAAAAGCCGCCGTCCAACAACGCCGTTGTCATCGCGCAAAAGACGGATCCCGGGTCGGCTTCTCGGTTGATGAGGCTCCAAGGCTCCTTCAATGGCTCATTAGGCGGCTATTCTTCGTCTTCGTCTTTGAATTATCTACCTACCACTCAATAATTTGTTTACCTAGATAGAATTGTTGATTGAATAGCTAGCTATAGTTTAGATTCATGGTTCTTATGATCGAGTTGTGTATAGCAGATTTGATCATTCATTTATGATTCATGGTTCAATTCATATGATGTTTATTTAAAAAAACCAGAAGGTCTATAGTATATCATATAAACGACATTGTTGGCATTATTAACATGACATATGGGCCCATACTTGTTGCAATTAATTCGTATCGGTCATATTGAAAATGTCAGTTGAGTTAGATAAATTAATTATAGCTAGATAGACTCGACATATATGCTTGTGGAGGTTAGCTAAGAGGACATCAATCACATTATTGGTTTAACAAATTAATAATGGAGGGGGCAATTTCTTTAGGGAGAAGATGCCATTAGATATGTGGGATTGGGAAGTTAAGATAGGGAGAGAGCACTTGTTGCTTCATTATCAACTGTTTATCTGTCAATGTCGATTGTGTTGGTTAATTTACTTAGGGGATTGCAAGTTTGTCCAAAAAATACAATTGTTTTTGAGTGATCTAGAACATGATTGCGTGACATATTACATATGAATAGGAATGGAATGTGTCAAGTGAAAAACATGGTATGTATCAAATTGGAGAGAGAGTCTTATTCACATAATGCCAATATATATAATTGGTAGATTGGCCTTTTCACCTAGAAAAAGGCTTAAAGGGTAAATACAAAATATGGAAACAACAAAAAATTTGAAAACAATATTGGATAAGATAAGTTAATACACCCACCTCAAATTGAAGGATTAAGATTTCGAATTAGGGATGCAAAGAAAATTCGCGGGGAGAGGGAGCTGTGGCATTCGTCTCTAACGAGGTGGAGATTCCTTGACTTGAGATTAGATGGAAATTACACGGGATGAGGGTGTAATAGTACGTCCCATTCGGCCCCTATGTACATCTCTATTCCGAATACTTAACTTATCGATCAATAAGAAAAAAAATTATCTTCGATAAACCCTTATGTTAAATGTAATAAGCCTAGCATATAAGTCTAGTAAGATTTCAACTTAAAATAATATAGTAATAGGTGTAGTAATTCATTGGCTTATATACTTGACATTATTCCTCTAGATCGACAAACCGTTATATTAAGACCCGTCTCTCCTTTATTAGGCTGACTAACATGCTCATAGGCAACAAGCCTGAATAATCTCCCATGTTTGACAAACCACCATATTAGAACTGCTCGCTTCTTTGTTGGGTGGACTATCTAAACGAGCCCATTAAGCGTGCAAGCCCCAATGTTCCTAATTAAAAACGATCCCAAACTAAATCCTAGATTCAATACCTCGTTAATGTATAGTGGATCGAAAAATTAAGAGTCGTGCTTGTAACAAGTCCGTTATAAAAACTAAATGAGATTTCAACTTAAAACTATACGACAATGAGTAAAATATGTCTATGAACCTATATATCAATTAATTTTTTCATGGGGGAATCTCGACCCCATATTGGCATTGTACGAGATGGAACGATAAAAATGAATGTAGTTTTTTTTTTTTGGTTGAATAAAATGAATCTAGTTTAAGCATAGTAAAGTTTGTGACTAGCTAGCTAGGGGACACATATGTTTAGTAGCATGATATTCACAAATGGTAGGGACACATTTATGCACCCCATTGTTGTGTACTAAAATCCTTCATAACAATCAAGTACCTACCTCGATCCTTAGCCACCAGCCTAATGCAGTAAAGCTAAAAAGTCCTTTTTTTATCCCATCAACGTTATCATGGGCTAGTTTCACCAATATGCTACGCTGTACAGTCCTCCATAGTATGTGTGTGATGTCTAATATAGATGAATATATAGATGAATATATGTAGGTGACTTAGTGATAGAAGGTATATGGAGATATTGGGAGGTTTCAAGTTTAATTTAGTCTATGCTTCTGTTATTTCGTTTGAATAAAAATTCAAGTCTCATTATCTCTTTTATCATTAGATCAGCAAGTCGATTTACTTAGTTCGTGCACTTTGTCAGATAGTTCACAACCCGAGGTTTACCACCAAAGATAGGTCCCTCGTTAAAAAAAAATATATATATATATGACCACGCTCAATTAGAACGGCTGATATGGTAGAACCGTACAACCGTAGAATGTCATGCAAAAGTACGTTTATAAATTGTAGGATCGTAGATCTGAGTTAGTTCAAACAAGTTGGGAACTATTCAAGTGACTGTTACCTTACGCAACGGGATAATAAAACACAGAATGTAAGAAACTGAAAAAGTAGGGACACGTTTCCTTATAGGGGAACCTCACTTCAGCCAACAAGCTGAATGAGTAAACCTCTACCTCCCATGGAGGATTTTGAATGGAAACTATATTAATTTGATAATTCCTTAGTCATAAGATACAAAGACGAACTTATTTATTGTTTGCAATCACCAAACTCAAACAAAATCATCGAATTAAACTATCTTGTTCCTAAGTCTGCTAAACACAATCAATAATGGTACCCAAATTAACCTTACACGTTCCTTGTGCAGTTCCCTTTATCACAGGAACAACCTTCCAAGTTGATGTTGAGCTCACGTACTCTCCATCAATTGGATCTGGACTTCCTTCTTCAGAGACGGATTGTCGTTTACTCTTGTGTTGCTCTGGGCTCTCACTCCCTCTTTCAGGATTGCTTTCTTCCTTCTAGAGAGTACCGTCCATTCGAATCAGAGAGCTACTCGACCTAGTTCAATCGCTTTTCTCTTATAGTACTGGTTTCTTCCCAAATAACGCATTTGTCCTTCTCTTCTCATAGAGCAAGATATCTTCCCTAATGACCAACACATCCTTGTGCAATATTTCCTTATTAGGACACTTCTATCCTTTTGAGCTTGCCCACCAAGTTAGGAGCAAATAGATCCTTTTGACCTTCATTAACTTGCCACACGCTCTAGTAGAAAAGGGGAACGACTCCCTTACTTTTCTTGTAAACATGTGTCTTTCTTGAAATCAATTTAAGGGGAGTTAGTTCCAAGTGTTTGTCATTATCAAAACTTTCGAGTTATCGAATGGATGAAACCATTATTCTAGTGTTAGGAACTAACACCTATCCAACATAAATACTCATTATTATTCATATACGTGTGACTTATTATATATTCATAAGTGTATAGTTTGTTATTCATATATGTATGAATTATATATCCATGTATGTGTGGTTTGTATTTATATATAATTGGTTTTGTTATTCATATGTTTATTTTGATATTTATATATGTGTGTTTTGTTATTTATATATGTGTTTTTTATTATTCATATATACCATTAGCATAAACATGAATGCATAGCTTTTAAATATAAAAATAATATTATACATTTGTAAAATGTTTAAATATAATTCCCAATTAGTTTAAATACGCATACTATTACATATTCACATACATCAAATTAAATATTATCTAGTAATAAGATGAATATGAAATTTATTTTACGATTCTACATACACAAAGGGTTTTACCAGAGTATAGATCTAGGGCTATTTATTTGCGTTATCATCACTCTTATGTCTTATAGTTATATTTGAGAGTATCATGTCCGATTTTAGCTTGGATTTTTAGGCTTGACCAAGGCAATTATTCAACAACTTTAATTTGGCGGCCCATATATAACCGATCGATTTTTTTATCTTATGGTCTTAACGTATAGGTTAAAAATATTATATATAGAAACTAAAATCCTAAAATAAATTAATAATTTCTATAAAAAAATCAAAAAAATCTTAAATAATAAAATTTAATAAATAATTTTATTTTAAGGTTCTTAAGATATAGGTTAAAAAAATCAATATATAATATATTGATGGAATCTCAACTGTCATTTTATCTATATATTCTCATATGTAAAAATATTATATATAGGATGTCGACTAATTAAATAAGTCCTAATTGATAATCATTTCATTATTCTAGTCACCTTTCATTAATTATAGTATGAGATGAGATCTAAAATAAAATGCGAGTAAGTAGGGTTGTATAACTTGTAAGTGAATAAAGTCGTTTGTGAGCAATTTAGTATTCAGTTTAATTAAGTCTGGTTCATGTTCGACTCTATTCATAAACGAGTTGGACTTGAGTACAATTTTAAGGCTCGAAAGATAAATGAACCGAGCTTGAGTATAAGAAAAATCGATTCGTTTATTCATGAGAAAGCTAGATTATGTACTTATGAGCAAACCCGATTATATGCTTATGAGCAGGTTCAATATACATCCCTAAAAAATAGATTATAAGTGACGTATAAATATGCTCAACTAATTATATTATACACGATATACAGTTTAAGTAAATTTACATATTTTTATGTCTCTCTTGAGTTACATAGTTTAAAATTAGTTTTAACATATAGATGATCAAAGTAAATAAGTTGTTTATGATCAACTTATCTCTCGAAGAAACTAAATGAAAATCTCGTAAATTTCGAGTTGAGTGAACATTTAAATAAACCAGGTTTAAACAAGATTTTGAACTTCGCATTTAAGCTCGAGCTAATGAATCAATCTTAAGCCGTTTAAAACTTGACTCGATCGGCTCAGTTTAATTACCGCCGTACGAATAAGTTTGAGCCTAAGTTTTTCTTTTATGAAAGCTTAAGCCACTAGATATATAAATTTCACGGCCTATGCATTGCGCCTCTTTCTGTGATGGCTGATTCTTAAGTGTGGATGGAATGGAATGTGTGAGTTACATAAGAAGGCTAGTTTTATTTACTCGTACTGGTTAGCCGTCATGGCATGCCGATGATCACGAGATTTAGAACACCTTATCCATTTAGCACCTAAGTTTGCGTGTGAGAATTGGTTCAACTTAGGGATCAGTTAATCCAAGTGAGTGGTGTTTTTTCATGCACACATAATGGGATTCTCTGCTAAAACTAATTAATAACAGCCAGGGTAAATGTTTGTCTATACGAATTTGTTTGATAAGCCTTAGTATTATTCTAAAATTAATTATCAGAGTAACCCAAGAATTTAGGAAAGGTCATAAACTCAATCTTATGAGAAAAATTAGTATAAAGTGCATCAATGAAATAACCAAAATGAAAAACCCCTAATATCCTCATAAAATCTTGTATATTAAGGTTCTTAATCTTATTATATGTGTTTTTAATCTTAGGAAGAAAAATTAAAATAATATCGAACAAAAATTAATAACTAGTGTTACTCCGTATAATAAATCTGACATAACCGACAGGGAGGTCACGTGAGCGCACATGCAAATGCAATTTAGCAACAGAAAGTGAGGGAAATGGGTCCCGCGTGAAAGTCAATGGACCCCACGTGGATATAGATTCTCATCTTCAACTCTTCAAGGCCGGCTAGGATCTTCCCCACACCTAGCCCCACTTAAGTCACGTGAGTGCCTGTTGCATGCCACGTGAGTTTATGCTGCAGAACTGCAACTAACTTATAGAATAAAATCATTTTGGACAAAAATGAAAGAAAGAGTAGACCGTTTTCAGATTTCGCATCCATTATCTTTTTTTTTTTAATAAAATGAGCTACTAGCTCATTACAAGGCCAACACTAGGTTACCTCTGAAATAAAAGGCTAACCTAAATCATTATTACGGATGATCTTCAGAAATTCAAATAACAGAAGATGACTACTAAACCAAGATTTACAATACGAAACATCAACAGGAACTAACAACGATCCTGGGAAAAAAATTAGAAATAGCAAAACTAAGCAGAGGAAAGCTAAACAACCTCCTAGCAAGAAAGTCTGTTGCCGCATTACATTCCCTGAAATAATGAAAAAACACCACACAAGGAATCAAGGCAACAAAATGACGGATATCGTTAACAATAGATTGAATTTCCCAAGGAACTTTCCAAGTTCTTTTCAAAGAATTAATAAGAATTAAATTATCTCCTTCAATGATAAGACGAGATATATTTAAAGAAACTGCACTACGAACCCCTTCTAGCAAGGCAAGAGCTTCAGCTTGGAGTATTGAAATTGGTAGTTGCTCTTTACGGTCAAAACTTAAAATCTTACTCTTATGATCTCGAATAAGAAAACTCGTAAAAGTCGATGAATTAGTTCTCTTAGAAGCATCAAAATTCATTTTTACCCAATTTAAAGGGGGCTTAACCCAAGCTCGGCAATTTTTCCTCTTGGGACGAGACACATGTTTATAAACTAAAATAGATTGAGCCGAGACCCATTGACAATGTTGCGTAAAGGCTAAGTCTGAAGGAAGAAGAGACGAGATTAGCGATGAAGGGTTAAAGATTTTATTATTTCTATGACCCCAAATGAACCACCAAAGAAAGCAAAGAGCATTTCCATTTTTATTCGAGTGTAGAGTAGACACAATGTTATCAATAAATGCACCTGAGGAATGAATCTGAAACTTAATATTCATTTTAGATTCTAATCTGGAAATCATGTTTTGCGAGAAAGGGCAATTGAAGAACATATGATTCAAATTTTCATCTTCATTAGAGCATAAAGAGCATGTACTATAAACACAGTGATAAAAACGATTTAATCTATCTGTAGTAGGAAGACAATCTGCACAAGCCTTCCATAAGAAATTTTTTATTTTTGGAGGGAGAGAGGTCTTCCAAATCCACGCAAACTCATAATGCATATCCGAACGATTAAGGTTAATCATAGAAGAAGCAGACGAGACAGAGAAGGTCCCATCCTTAGAAGGGAGCCAAACCAAACGATCAACAGCATCATAAACTGGAATTCTGAGATTTTTTATTTTAGTAACAATTATCTCCGAAAGAATCTGCCTTAAAGAGTCTAGATTCCAAGAATGATCATGCAATATAAATGCCGAAACCTTAAGATTAATATTATCATTATTAAAGAAGGGGATCAAACTAGTATCCAATATCCAAGGATCTTTCTAGAAGTTGATAGTATGACCATTTCCAATTGTCCAAAGTAAGCCTTTAGAGAATTTATCTCTAAGATTAAGCAGTCTACCAAATATCTTATGTTCCTAGCTACGTAGTAATGATCTTATTTAAGGACGTGTTCATACACATTAGGCCTAAAACATAAATTCGATGAAATTTCATCTTAAAACTAAGCGATAATAAAAAGAGTAGTCTAAAAGTATATAAATGAAATTAATTTTTTTTTTTAATTTTAGATGTGAGATAAGTTTTGTTATCAACTATAAGTGATTTCTTAACCAAATCTTGACCATTTTAAAATATGCAAGAATATGTTTGTACATGATCATAATTTATAATCTAACATTATGTAAGGTATGACGATCTTATATATTTTCCGTTTGCTAACTACTTAACTTTCTTTTTATATTAATAAAATGGCTCCTTAAAGGGTCGGAGAGTACCGCCTCTCGTTCAATCAAAAAAAAAATTATAACTAGAACTTGACTTATAAGATTCAGCCATATCCTAACTTGAAAGATTGAAGTATATATTAGTGGATTGAATATACGTTACGCTAGTAGTAAAACTAGGACCAACAAAATGCCTAAAAGGTCGTACCTAGGAAAAAAAGAGAGAAGGAATTAATGGAGAAAGGATTAAAAAATGGTGAAAGAAAAAGAAAGACCACTAGAAAGGTTTATTAATGTTTTTTTAAAGAAAGATGCTCTTTGTATGTAAACTTTTGTTCGATGGCTGACGGAAAAAAAGAAGAAGATTTGTGTAGACTTTTGGCGGATTATGCTAAATGCAATGACCTCGAGATGTGCACTTTCTGCGTCCATACTTTATCTATTCTGATTGGAATTTAAAAACAAATGGGTTGATGAATGATGAATGATGAATGATGAATGATGAATGAAATAGTTACGCCATGCCCTACGTGTAGGAATAATAGACCAGTATGCTTTACTGGGTAAGTTGGGCCTGTTGGATGTCGGTCCAATGCCGTTCAAAAGCCCATAATTGAAGAGTTGCCTCTGCTAAGGCCCGTTGGTTTTCTAGCCATAAGGGTTCGTTTGGTATCGATATCGGATATGAGATATCGATATCAGTATCAGTATCGATATCGGGTATCGATATCAGATATGGGATATTATTCAGGGCCCGTTTAATATTGATATCCTGATATCGTATATCGGTATCGGGTCATATCTCGTGTTTGATATGGGAGTATATGGATTCAGATATCGGTATTAAGCCATATCTAGTGTTTGCTATGAGAATATAGATATCGGGCCATATCCTGATATCAAAACAAGCCATTTTCCATGATATTTGAGAGATATGAGATATGAATGATATCCCATATTCGATACTGATACTGATATCGATACCGATACCGATACCGATATCCGATATCCGATATCGATATCGATATCTCATATCTGATATCGATACCAAATAAGCCTCATATCTCATACCTTTTTTTTTGGGTATATCAAATATAAATATATCAAGAATATGACCTGATATATGCTCTCATACCAAACATAAGATATGACCCAATAACGATATCTAAATTCATATACTCTCGTACCAAGTATAAAATATGGTCCGATACCGACACTGGTATCAGGATATTAGTACCAAACGGCCCTAAATACTTTTTCAGTTTTCTTCTTTTCGACCGCGAATCTGAATCCTTCCATTTCTTAGAAGCTTAACAAAATATAGGGGATGGGAGTTCATCAATTACTTGGAACAAAGCATAACAATGGATGCGAAGGAACTGAAAAAGGGTCTGAAGATTGAAGGCGAAATCGAGAGAGTTAATGGAAGAGAACTCAGCTACTCCGAGTTCGTTGATTCGTACCTCTCCAAAAACCGACCCGTCGTGGTCACTGGTCTCATGGATGATTGGAGGGCTTGTAAAGATTGGGTTTACGAAGACGGAAGCCCTAATCTCAGCTTCTTCTCTGCTCACTTTGGGAAATCTCAAGTCCAGGCGAGCTCACTTTCTCCTTTCAATTTCTCTTAGGACAATCACAATTTGCAATAAACAGATGGTGTTTGGATTGAAATTCATGTGAGTGGTGGGAATTTGTGTCCATATGCTTGCAAAACAAGTTCTAAATCTGTTGTGTACCTGCAAACAATATCCAATTTCTTGATTGCTATTGGGTTTTACAGTCAACCAGATCAAGATGTGATGTTAGTAGTTTGAGAATGAGAATTTGTGTATTGTAGATGGTTGTGGGATGATTATCATGCAATTGTGATAATGCTTTCTTTGCAAGCATTTACTTTGTTTCAAATTGTTACCAGCGATGGAACTTAGATAAGGTGTTTGAAAATTAAGTAGTGACCTTGCATTTGATGGATGTTGTATGGTTCATCCCTAAGAGACTAGCTTTTGGCATTCTTTTCTCTTAGATGATGACATTGTATTTAGTCAGTTCCTAGTCAGCTATGATTTGGATTTCAAGTTGAGTAGCAAAACATGCTTTGCCATGTTTTATAAGGTTACTACTACTAAGGTAAGCTGTGCTGAGATGATCTTAATGCTGTTCAGATGAACCTGGTATATGGTTGATGATCATATCCTCATACATGAACTTATGGCTATTCTTTTTATGACTATGTCTGATGCAGGTTGCTGACTGTGGTAATAGAGAGACCACTGATCAGAAAACGTTACAAATGACAGTTTCTGAGTTCATTGAGCAGTGGCTAGTGCTGTCTTCTAATGGAAGTTGCAACAATAATAAGGCCGTCTGTGATGACAAATCTTTGCTATATTTAAAGGATTGGCACTTTGTGAAGGTTAGCATTTAGGAACTATTGAAAACCTTGGTCTTTTTATCCATTTTGTTTTTCTTTTCAAGAATTCGTGCAGTGCTACGGGCTATGCGTTTACATAGGATATGGTTTGATTGGATTCTTTCTAATCTTGTATATGCATAACATTCTTAGCAAGCATGACTGAAGGGCAATTTTGTTATGTCAGAAGTGCTTTTTGTATGTCTACAGAAAAGTTACAAATAGGTCCATTTTCTGCCATGTTTCTTGTGCTATCATCTAAATTTCAAATGCATAGTATCCTTCTCATCCGGTTTTCTGTATGCTTTAATGCATAATCAGACAAAGGTAAAACTGATCGCATGCATTAAAATTTTAGATGACAGCACAATATAGGCTTGTGCCATATGTCAAAAACATTGTTTTCCCCGTAATCTCCTTGATATAGCTAGCTTTTCAATTTGAATTGTAACCAATGTGTCTTATTTTAGTATTGCATCTGTTTTTTTTGTCAGCCTCATATATCTTTTGGCAGGAATACCCTGAATATGTAGCATATACAACTCCACCATTCTTCACTGATGATTGGCTTAATTTCTACCTTGACCAATATCGTATGCATAACGACCCTGATGTCTATCGCGAGGAAAATGAAATAAGCTGCTCTGACTATCGTTTTGTTTATATGGGTTCAAAAGGTTGGAACTTATACGTCTTTCTTGTAAGTGAAACTACTGATTTTGGATAAGTAATTTCTTGGAAAGCAAATAAGTAAATGTTTAACCGTTCGCATGCAGGCACATGGACGCCTCTTCATGCAGATGTTTTTAGGTCATATAGTTGGTCGGCGAATGTGTGTGGTGCTAAATTATGGCTTTTTCTTTCTCCTCCTCAAAAGCATCTTGTTTTTGATAGGTATGGCATTGTTCTTGCTCAATTTAAATCCCCTGATCATTCATGCGAGCCATCTTGTTGAAACTTGCTACTTTTGGTGTACTTAGGTACATGAAAAACTGTGTCTACAATGTCTTTGAGGATGTAAGTGAAGTAAAATTCCCCGAGTTCACAAAGGTAACTTTCTTCATGTCATTATTTTTTAGCAGATTACTTCCTTAATTAATTTTTTCCCATAATTTTCTTTGTACTTTACTGTTGTGTATTTAGGCTGTTTGGTTGGAGTGCACACAAGGAGCGAATGAAATAATATTTGTTCCAAGTGGATGGTACCATCAAGTTCATAATCTGGTAAGTCTAATGGGTGGCTAACTTAAACATTGTATAGTACCTGTCTAACAATGATTTTGTTGTGGCTTAGATTCTGTGAATGATTTTCCTGATGCAAAATTGTTCATTATTCGTTGTCATTTCAGGAAGACACCATATCTATCAATCACAATTGGTTTAATGCTTATAACCTCTCTTGGGTGGTAAGTTTAATAACTGAAATCTGTTCATCTGACACAGAATGATTCAGTTTGCTGATTTCTTATATGATATTTTTCAGTGGGATCTACTCATAATGGATTATAATGAGGCCAAAGAGTTAATAGAGGATATTAGGGATATATGTGATGATTTTGAGGCCCTGTGCCAACGAAATCTTGCTGCAAATACAGGTGATTTTAACACATAATATTTGACATATGAGCTTTATTGAGTTTAAAATGGATTTTCGTATACTTTATAATATATAGACATATAATGCTAATCCGATAGAGGCAATAAAAAGATTTTTAATAAGCAATAACTTGCATATGCAATAATATTGGAGCAAATGTATGTTTCTCCACTTCTGTGATTAAATTAAAATGCTTTCAATGTTATTACAGGCATGAACTTCAACGATTTCTTCACCTTCCTTGTGCGCGTTTCGGTTGCCAACATTGCCCAACTTTTCCATATTATTCAACCCAGAAAAGATTTCTCATTGAGTACATGCTCTTGGGGTCAGCACATAGTTTTCAATTTACTCTCTATAAAGAGAATTGCTTCAAAAATGAAATCAGCCTTTTCAGAGCAAAACTATGGCATCTCTTTGGATTTCAAAGGAATACTCAAGGATCATTCTTTCAGAGAATTCTTGAAAGACTCCATCTGTACATATCAAAAGCTGCATCAACAGAGTAATACAGATAGTGAATTTCAGTCAGCCTTATTCTGTGGTATGGAAGACATTGATATTGCTGAAGCTTTTGGCAATCATTTACAGACACCTGAGAATCTTATTAGATTAATAGACTCTGCCATTTCAAAATTTAATTACTTGCCTTGTTTTGGAAATGTAATGGATCCTGAAGTATTTGGTGAAAATTCAGATTAGCTGTAGTATGGCAAGTTTAAATGCCTTGAGAAATTGTTGGTTTCATCTAAGTTTATAGCATTATTTGTACATTCACATATCTTTGGTGCTACTACTGCTAGTAATTGAAGCTCTTTATTGTGTATATATATTAAACAGTCATTTTAAATCCAAGTGTATAAGAATTACCCCCTCACAATAAAGGACAACTCAATTGTTTGCTCTTCATACGTTAAATGATTAAAATGATCATTTAAAGATGGAAATTGGAAAAGTATAAGGAAAGGGAAAATCAATTGTTTGGTAGAACTGTTTTTAGCTCCTGTGGACAATTAGAAATTTGGATGGACTAGGGTTCTTTCCATGTTGGACTACAATTTTGATTTTTGAGCCTCATGATTTATTCCATTAATTTTTTATTTGGCTGAATTATATGTTTATTTTTTAGCATCTATTCATATTTAATTATAAATAACTATTTGCACTTTGTTTATCAGGCTTATTCATTACAAGTATTGTTTAAAATTTTAGTTCTGTTTGCCTGTAGACCATTACTCTCTGTGCATCATTTTTCTTTCCTTTTTGAGGACCTAGAACCTTGTGTTTCTTTTTTTTCTGGAATAATAGTTTGCTTGTTTTTGAGTAATTTTTTTGTCAGTTTCGTCTAGGTATCCCCCCTTTACATATATCAACTCTCATGAATGTGGGTCTTTCCCTATTTCATGGACCTAGATAGAATGCTTGACTGACTCGCAATAGTAATTAATTAAGGATATTAGAAACACAACAGCTTGGTTTTTGGTGGGTGTCAACTTCTATTAAGTTGATATGTTGGTTGAGTAATTATTAAAAATATACAAGAGATTTGGGGTGAGTTTTAATCTGTTCTGTGCCTTCATATTACAGTCCAGAATTTCATTTTTTTTATTAAATGTTTTGGATTATAAACTGAACTTTAAAAGGCATGTGAATTAGCCGTTCGAATTCAGGAATGCCTAAAACATAGAATCTTTCATCAAACTAATTTATGATCTCATTGCCAATCTATGTATTTCTAATCACCAGATTGCAATTTATTTTCTGTTTCACTATTTCTATATGCATTCTTTGTCTTCTTTCCTTGGTGAAGATCCTTGCTGAATAGTAGTTCTTACAGCCAATATTTAAATTAGTCAGAACACTCACTTGTCAACTACATTATCTATTTTAAAAGTTATTTTTTGACAGCAAGAAGTTCTCTTGACTCTTGAGGAACCTGACAGAGCAAATGTGTAGTAATAGCTAGTTGTAGTATAAAAACCCTTTAGATCTGAAGCAATGTTCTTGATTCTTAGATAGTTAACCAGTCAACTATTTTATATTATATTTATTGCACAACTTTTGTAAATACCCTACAATAGAATGTCATCCTTCTAAAAAAACTTGTCCTTATTTGATTTTGCTTGTAAATTAATTATCTTCTTTTGAACGCCATTTGCAGGCCCTTGTCTGGTGGCCATGGAGACTTGAATGATATTGGTTTCAGTGTTCTTTCTTATTCTTGGGAGTCCCAGGTAAAATTTTCAAAAACTACACAATTCTTAACCAACAGCTTAGAAATATAAAATCAAATTCAATCTCTACTTAAAAATTTACATTGCTCTTTAAATGAGGAAAGCTGAAACCTAGAAGAAAATGAGAGAACAAAAAATTTCCTGGGATAATCAAATAAATAATGATAAATAAATAAGATACTAATTACTCAGCTGTGCCTTTTTCATTAAGGACATCTCACATTTCTTCCAGGACCTCCATAATAAAAGTACTCTCCCCAAACATCACTCCTCCCTTGTAAAATATCATAACAATTAGGATGATCTGCCAAAAGTTGAAGGTTTGATGGAGGAATCAAGGTATTATCCCAATCAACCACTTGCAAATTTCTAAAGTAGGCCGCCTTCCCGAATCCTTCATTTGGAAAATGCCCACTTCCCATTTGTGTTGATGTGTGGAAACCATTTGGATTGATGTTAACAATCTCCCCTCCAAACTGGATCATGTCTGCATGAGTCCTTAAATGGCTGAATAAAGATTCTGGCCAGTAACCGACGACTAATCTGTTTCCGAATTCTAGCCACCAGTGCCCGTGCTTTGGATCCTGCATGAAATTTTTTGTTAACATCTTAGAATTGTTTTCCAATGGTGAATAATTTGAAAGTTCGACGGCCTTTTGCTCCATGATATTACATGATACACAATTTCTAGTGTCTAAGGGTGCGTTTGGATTACTCAAGATAATGCATCATATGATAATGCAGTATCTTGGGTATCCAGATGCACCTTAGGTCTTGTTTCACTTATACCTCAAAAATACTTTTCACTCAATTTTTTTTTTTAACACTCTTGAAATTCGTGCAACTCTCTCTACTTTTTACGTTTTTCGAAACACAAAAAATAACTTTTCACCCAAAAATCCCTTTCCATCAACAAGTGAAACACACCCTTAATTTCTCATATGTATAGAAAGACAAAAATGTGGCTTCATTAATAGAAACATCGACAATCTAGGGAAGAACATTTAGCTTAATTATCGGAATTGAATAAACTATGAAGATGAGAGCTATAGACATTCTAGGTGGTTAGATTGACCAAATGGATATTAATAGAAAATAAGAGGTTTCTGGGTCAAGCTAAATTGGACAGTTATGAAAGAGAGAACTAACTGAATGATGTGAATAATCAATTATGCCTGATTAGTTTCAAATTTGAACCGAAATTGTGATAAATTATAATGACTTGTCCAAGAAATTGCAAAAGAATAGATTCTTTTATGTTTTAATGAGTAATATGAATAGACTTGCCTTCCAAACCATGACGCTTATATCGTATTGCTTTCCATTTAGACCCGATCTGGGAGAAATGGCTGCTCCCATTGCAACCTTGTTGTTTGTCTGCACAAAGCCTGAGCAGAGTAGATTGTAGCAACCAGTTGCTTGGTATGCATCTGTCTGTTGAAAAAAAGAAGGCAGAAAAAAATACATTAGCTCATAAAACTTCAAGAATATGAAAAATTGACATACAAAAGAAGAGAATCTATTTTACTTACTGTCCAATAGGTAAAGAACCTAGGATAGTTGTCCCCAAACAATTCAGGACTAACCTGAAAATATGAATTGTAAAAAACTTGTTAACTTCTCAACTAAACATCATGTAATAAGAATATGTTATTTTTTTCATAGCTTGGAAATTTGCCTGCCAACCGGCTTCGAGGGTATTGAGGTCATTTCCAAATGAACCAGAAATGACCCATATTTGTGACAATGAGAATTCATTTGAATCAGTTACTCCAGGTGCCCATACATTTATGTTTGCCTTAGCTCCATAGAAGTGATTCCCATTTATAAATCCAACTGCATGCTGTAATACACATATAACATATTTATGATGTTTCTCTTTGGTTCTCAAGGAATGGTTTAAGAAGAATTATGTCATTGTTATTGCAAATTACCTCATGGCCGGAGTTTGTTGAATCGCGACGAACAACTTTTCTTGGCTTTCTTCCAAATCTTTTATATGAACCAACCCTTAAAACATCTTCTTCTGTGGTTCTTCTGATTGGAATTGTTCCTTCTGGACATAACTCACCTGAGCTTGACCAAAGCTGAATACTTTCTTCTATCTCTGAATCTGATATGTTGTTATGATGCCCTTTAGGCCTCTCTGGTGGATCCTGTAAACAAAACATAAACTTTCTTAGTTTCTTAGATGTAAATGTAACTGAGCACTAATTATGCTACACAAGATAAAATTTTGAACTTGTTGTTTTACCAGTGGCTTTTGTCCTTTGAGCTGAGGATGGTCAAAAGCTGGTTGAAGATGACGAGGAACACAGTCTATCACATCTCCATCTGGACTCTGCAAGAAACCATAATAAACTAGATGTTAAGATAACTAGAAAAAATGAAAATAAAAACACAAATTTGAAATGGAAATAGCTAAAGGGCATGCCTGAATTGTCTTGATTGAGGGCTTGTTGATTCTCTTAAGGTATGATCTGATTCGCTTTAGTTTCTGAAGCTCTTTATTTGCTTGGAAAGTTTGGCTATGACTGCTTGAGTTTCCTTGTGAGGTTGCTATGGTAAGAGTGGAAGTAGTAACAAGCAAAACTGCAAAACTCAGAATGATTGAAGATGAAGACACCATTTTGTATCTGCCTGAATTTGCAACCACTTCTGTTTTGTAAATATGCCTGTTGTCTTCTATGATGATCACCAAAACTTGGAAGCCCTTTTTATTCCAATTTTTTGTCCATGGAAGATGCCAAAAACAAATGAGCCAATTCTATGGAAGCCAGCAACTTCAAGATCCTACTCTCAACATTTTTCTAGACTTTTTTTAAGTTTCCCCAAATTAGCACACCACTCTAGCTCTATATGTTTCTCTTTCTTTATCTCTCTTGATAGAATCTTTTGTGTGCTTGTTTTTTGGCAGATGAGCTTATTAAAAACATATGCAGCATGGATGCCTATGTAGCTAGTTTTTTTTAAAATTTAATTTAAAGGGTTACCCATAATTGGTTGACTAGAAAGTATTTAGTTGTAGTGAAAACAGTGATTTCAAGGATTTTTAGTATTTTTCTAAAGTAGCGTGCACTTTGCTAGGAAGTTTTTTAAAAATAAAAGCAAAAGAAGGAAGCCGGTGAAGACAAATGGTTTCCCACATCTAAAATATAAAAGATAATTATCTACCATGTAAGTCCTTGGTCACTCCTACTATCACCAATTGGTTTTAGGATGGAATCCCATGGGTTTATGCGTTAGGTCCAAAATGCGCATAAACGGACATGTGGACCCCCACATCATAATTGGCCCACCGGACTTTATCAAAGCCTTGGAAGAAGATATATGAAACTCTTTGTTGAGAGGACAGAAATAGTTTGAATTGCCTATATTTTTAATGTTGCTATGATTATCATCTGTTATGTTTTTCCTTACAGGATAATTCAGTTTTAGATATGATTATGCTTAGGATGAATTATGTTTCTTTAGTACTTTATCTTTTCTTTCTTTTCTTTTTTTCTACTTTGCTTTTGTTTGTTGGGGAGTGTTAGTTGGACGGCTGAAGGTAGATGTAAAAACTGGATTCTGAATTCCTATTTCTGTGTGACATCAGAAAACAATTAATGGTTTTCACTGCACTGTTAGTCAGTGAAAAGTAAATATTGCTCTTTGATCTGTCTTCCACTTTGAAGTACTTGTATGATCCATCTTGACTGTCCTACCTTTGAAGAATTTATGGTAGATTTTGCATGCAAAGCTAGGTTTCTTGGGAATCCAGTTCAGCCTTTTGAATCTAATTAAATACTTCATCATTAAAGTTTAATCTTATTTAACCAGTATAGGCACATTCATATTAGACTAAAAGTTGCCTCAGGAGCACTTCATATGTGGAGTACCATGTGCTTTGCTTTTTTTTTTTTTTCCCTACTTTAAATGTTGCCCGGAAAAAAAGCTGATCACACTTCAACAATGGAAGAGGAGAGAAGCTTGTATTGCTTTTATAAAGTGGTCTAGCTACCATTATTTTGTGTTTCCTATCAAGTTTTTATTTTTATTTTTGAAGGTCTAAGAAAGGACTAAAGGAGGTTTCTTTAGAAGTAAAAACAAAGAAATTGAAGATGAAATGGAGTTGAGCAAACACATTCTTGCAGATTGTATGAAAGAAGAGACAAGGAAAGGGATATCTTTACTGTGCAGAGGTTGGTTACTAGTGCTTATTTAGGAAACATAATTTTGTCACACAAATACTGAATTCAAGAATGCCTGCAGGTACAAAAGGGGTTGCAAAATAAAACTCCAAAACCTGTCATAATAACAAGCTTTTAGAATTTAAATGCTCTTTCATTATGGAATGATGATTTATTTGAGCCTGTATTGTGGTGGTTTGTTGGTGTGGCTTTCAAAAAAAGCATGCTGTGTGCTGCAATAAAGGGTGAAGAAAGTTATGGACCCTCTGAATCTTGGTTGGCCTTTTTAGGGTTCTGGGCAGAGCTTCCTTTTCAGCTCCAATTTCAATCACACTGTATTGTTATTTGATTGATACTGTACAATATAAAGTCACTCATTTTCATTCATCAACATTGAAAATTTTGAGTGATAAAAAATTACCCACATCACACCAAACTCTGATATTTAAAAAAAAATTACTAATAAAAATATGCAACAAGAATAGAAATGAAAAATGAGTGCTGAAGAATGTATTATTTTTGGCGTAGTTCATTCCAACTGAGGCTTTTATTTTTTAATGCTCACATTATTTTCTATTTTGATGTGTGAAAATGAGAGCTGAAGAATATTTCTTTGGCCTTTAAAGTGGCCTCTATAAGTTCAAAGCATGTCATGCCTCCCTGTAAAGTTAGTAGGTCTTTCTTTTCAAGGTACAAGTCCTGCCATCCATTTAAATGTTTTTTAAATCAATCTGCATGCGTCATTGTTTCCACTATGTAGTGTAGTGAGAGATTTTTTAAAAAGCCATGTTAATCTTCTTAAAACTTGTGTTCATCACTGAAACTTTCTATATAGTAATTGCATTGTGGAATATGGTTGAGGTATGGTCTTAATCATTAAATATAGGGCAAAACTTAAATATATGTTAATTGTAATTTATGCAGTTGAGTTACTATATAGAGGGGCGAAAATGTAATATATAGAGGGGCGAAAATGTAAAATATCAGTAACTCTATACATGACACTAAAAGAATTTAAACTCGAATTTCTTGACCAATAGTTAGGGAGTTTGAAACCACTTTATCACTCGATCAACTGAATATTGATAACCATTTTTGCGTTTTTCGGAAATAATTTCATTTATGGCAAGATGATTATGTTGGTGTGGGATGGATACAACAGAGTTGGTTGTAATTTGATAATTGCAAATTCTCAAACTGCAATAGATGATGCATTTATTGGGTTGAAACAATCTTCTAAAAAACACTAGACGGATCTTAGATGGAGAGGGACTGCTTAGCCTCTAGGTGGTCTAAACGGACACCTAGACAGACTAGATGATCTTTAGATGGGCTAACACTTTCCAGCGTCTAGACAGAACATAGACAGATCTAGGCGGGAATTTTTAGAAGAGTGGGTTGAAACAGCAAGGTTGTACACTACATGAAGACTATTAGGAAAGGTGGTTTTTCTAGCCATTAAATATATTGCAGAAAATGATACCAAATTGAGTTGGGAACCACTGTGTATGTGTAGTAGCATACATGTGGACACCATTTGATGTCTACCTTGCAAGCACTAATAAGCTTCACAAAAGATTCGATTGTCACTATGCAACTATGCAAGTGTGTTAAATGAACATTAAGCTTGTTAATGACTATAATTAAGTTTAATAATTCAACCCACCCTCTTCAACAATTTGAAATTTCACATCTTCATGACATTTTCGGGTTATGAGTGCCCTCGTTTTAACCCTCCAAATCTCGCTTGAGTGGGAATATACTAGAAGATGATGATGAGGTTTAAGCCTTGATGATACTTTATTCAACAAGTAATTTAAGGAAGAAGGATAAAGTACATAAATCTTCCAACAAATGTCAAATTCAACTGAATAAGTTTAGTTCCAATCAAACATACTTTCTACTTCCATTGAATTCAATCCTTGAATATACACTTTTTGGAACTTACTTTAGATAATTTAACTTTTCTATAATCAACCAAACCTAATCAAGAGGATTCCATTACTTGATTAGAAAATCAGGCTTTTATATTGGGCCATAAGCCCATAAAAGAAGCCCAAATTAAGATTTCACTGGTTTTTCGAAGGCCCAATCTAGCATTCGTATGTCAATAATTTACTCTTGTGACTAACGTCTTCGTTATCGGACGAAGAGAGCGACAGAGATGGGGAAGCCATGGATGTTATTGGCTGTTGCCGTCGGAGCTCTAGTGTTAGCGCCAATCGTAGCGTACGAGTCACCGGAGTACGAAGTGGTTCACGTGGAATCGGAATTCGAGGTCAGGCTCTACAAAGACTCTGTGTGGATGTCCGCTGCTGTCAACGACATCAAATCCTTCCATCTCGCTACCAAATTAGGATTCCACAGGTTTGTTTCGTTATCGGATTTGACTCTTCTATCTTTGATCAATACTGTTTCTTTGTTTTTCGAGAGAATTGCGCTTTCGGTTGTGTTATTGTGTACGCGATCCCTCTTTTCCCAGATGTTGTGATCTTTCTAGGGTTTGATGTTAATCGTCATAATACATGCGTTTATTTTGCAGTCATGATGTGTTTTTGTACAGTGATATGAATAAAATTGGAGAACACACGCGTTTGTTCTAGTGAAATCTTTGATTTTGGCTGATTGAGTGGTGAGCTGGGAATCTCCCTTATTTTCATGCTAAAATGTCGAATTATTTGAGGAAAATGGAATGTAAATGTTTGTTTCTCTTATCAGTCTTTGGATGATTTGTTGATAATTACTCGCTCAATGATGAAAGGATATTCAATCAACTGCTGGATATGATGTAGAATCATCATTATCATATCTCTTCCTAGCTCAAAATCCAGAGTGAAAGAATTGGTGAACTAATTTCCAATCTTGAGACTTAAAGTGGATGTGATCACAGTTCTGGTTTCTTAGGTAGTTGTTTGTTTATGCATGAAAGGTTGCTAAGTTTCTGTTGAAGTAGTGAATATTATGGACTCTAGTGCAAACCTTCTCAATAAATTCCTTCTATTGTAAGTGAAGACTTGGTATGTTGAATTCTGAGAAGTAAAATTGCATTTGGAGATCAAAGGAAAAGTTGGCTGTGAATGCCAAATACAGTTGTGTTGAAAGTTTAAAAAAGCTTTGAATTTGAATATTTTGTACTCTGTTATATTTAGATAAGTAGATTCATGCCAATTAGTATGGTCTATTGAGTAAAACACTAGGGATCATCCTATCATGGAGTAATGGAGAATCTCATGTTTCCCTGTTCAACTCACAGGCTGTTCCAATACATTGAAGGAGCCAACCTGAACTGGACCCGGATCCCAATGACAAAGCCCGTCCTAACAAACGTCATCCCTGAAGCCGGACACTGCAACTCACAGTCACCGGGCTATGTTGTCCACTTCTTTTTGCCTACAAACCTCCAAGACTCACCTCCAGTCCCACTTGACGAGCTTCAATTGCAACAGATCACACTGCCAAGCCACTGTATTGCAGTCAGGAAGTTCTCTGGATTTGCAAGGGACAGTAACATTGTGAGAGAGGCGAAGAAGCTCGCCACCAGCTTGACCAAGTCGAAATGGGTCAACTCGACCTCCATTGATGTCAATAAGTATGCTTACTCAATTGCTCAGTATGATTCTCCAATCCGGATCGTTCAGCGTCTGAATGAGGTGTGGGTTGATGTTGTTGGATCGAACGAGGGCGCGTGTGGTGGATTGAGTGAAATTGCTACCTATTGAATGCCCAGTACGCTGTATATTAATCATAAATGTGTTATTGTGAAAGGAATGGCTCCTTACCTGTATTATATATCAAGAAACTCACTTCATAATATATAGTTCTTTGCTGTCATTTTGTCCAGGCAAAGAAATCTATATTTGCCTTTGAATCTTTGAACTCGATGTTAAACAAACATGACTGAATTTGGGGAAATGATAAATGTTATGGCCAGATGTTTGAGAAGGTAACTCAAGTGGTCTTTAGAGAATTTTAGTTACGTAAGGTGTTATTTACATGTACCTAATACTATATGATACACATTTATATTAGATATTTTTTAATTTAAAAGCGAAATATAATAATTAAGATAAAAATAAGAAGAAGAAAAGGTTAAAACAAGGAGCCATTTTTCCAACTGGGAAAATATAGAATTGTTTACACACGATCTGCATATGAAACATCGTTGAACCTACATTGAAGCTTCAATAAAATTTTCGTGCTCAATTATTTTGTCTAAAAACTTGAACGAGTCACCCCTAGTGGGGCGAAATCAAGAAGATGATACATGGCCTAATTGTGGGATGATAGTGTGCTTAAGCATCCAATTTGAAAGATACATATAAACATGTTGAGTGTAATGGTCTCCATCCCATTGAACTCTTTTCTCTGGACGTGGACACACTGGAACTCCAAATGACCCACACATTTCACTCGAACTCGAATTGAAGTTGTATGGATTCTTCCCATAACCGCAACACGTCACAAGAATTTTATCTTCTTCAAATCCTAATAATAAAGAATAACATTTTTAAAAAAACTCATATATTATAAATATTAAGATGCATAGTAGAAATTAATTGTGCGCATTGATGCACGAAGTCCTAGGGTATGTTTGGATTAGACAAGATAATGCATTATCTTACATTATTTTATGTAATCAAACACGCCTTTATTTGACTTTCATGCATGGGTTAATATATTTTAGGTCGTGCACATCTAAGCTCCTCCTTAATCCTTATATAAGTTAATTAAGATCTCACCCTTAAGACTAATGTACATTTGAATGTTATACTTAAAGTTAAGATGTGAGATTGACATTCCAACACATTTAGCATAGAATACTAAGTAGTTAATCACATACCAAGAGAAGAAGCATTTTTAAGCAAGCTTGTAATAGCAGAGTAATAGTCGGCGTATATAAGATTAGCGTCAGGGTACGTCGTTCGGAGCTCTTGGACAACCTTTTGTAGAAGAATGTTGTGGTATTCAGCCAATTTGTTAAAATCAACGAGACAACCAAGATCATCGTACATGTCAGGGTGCTTCGAGCCGGGATAGGCCAGATGAGAAGGTGAACACCCCATAGGAAAAGCAGATGGAATCACAATATTAATAGCACCCATAAGGATCATTTCCTGCATAGCATACGAGTCCCATGATTAAATAAATTAAGTATGTCATTAACCAAATTGATCATAACCGTGCAGGCAAATAAATATATTATTAAAGTCCATGGGCCTGGTAGGTAGGTAAACTGAAGACGTGTCGGATACGTGTGCTAACGGGCGGGTAGCAATAACTCCCTAAGTCAATAGAAGTAAGGTAGATAACGGGCGGGTAGTGGTAGATGACGAGCGGGTAGCAGTAACTCGCTAAGCCCAACCAAGGTAGATAATGGGCCCAAGATTGAACTGCTCTGATAGTGTGTTAAAGAGCTCGGGTATGTGTGTACTGCGCGTTATGAGCCTAGCACATAAACCCATGAGGTTTTATCTTAAAACTAATTAACAATAGGAGTAACCCAATAATATATATGTACTAGACTGAATCTCTTTAGATTTTAGATGTAAGGTATGTTATTATTCTCAACGTATATGTATATACTAGATCTAATTATTAGAATGGAAGAGCTCGACCTCAACACCATCCGTTATTGCTTGAACAACATCAGGAACCAGATCATATGCAAGTTGGACCATGCTCGAGGAGCCATTTAAAGCAATGAGGTTGTAGTCCTCACATCCTACATCTTCCATAAGAATCAGACTCGTTCGCAATTTACTTTTGCAATCTGCCATTTGATTTGGAGTATGCATGAATTTACAAATCGAATTAGTTAATGAATAAATTATTTATTAAAATGCACAATACGCACGTAAAATCAAGCTAGCTAAATCCATTTAGTTTACTTATCAATTAGCTAGGTGTACGTACATTATGAACATTGTTCTAAAAATTCTATCTAGGTCATGTCTAGGTATTAGAAGGTCTCAGTCTGTCTAGCGTTCTGTTTATCTAGGTGCTTGTTTAGGACTGCCTAAGCAACTATTCTGATCTTCTAAGTGTTAGGTGACCTCTCTCCTTCTAGAATAATCCGCCTAGCATTTTTAGAACATTAGTTATGAGATAATATAATGTAGCACACAGTACAATTAAGTTGGACGACCAGAGAAATACCAGATGTAGAAGAGCATGTGGAGTTAAGATGCTTCTTAAACCATCCAAGTTGAACAGAGAGGGAGCTGTTGGAGGCACCATGGAGATCAATGCCCTTTGATACAAGAAAAGAGGAGTCTAAAGCAGTTGCTCCACCCACTGCAAAATTGACACCATTGCTGAAGTTGGCGTCTTTCTCTAGATATGGATTCAGAAACTCGAGCCCGAATGCCATAGCTGCAAGATCATTCATCATGAAGCACCGTGAGTACTATGGAGATTGACCCAACTGTCAAGCCTAGCATATAAGGCCAATGAAGTTTCTAAAGTAGGATATGATCCGCACTTATATACTAGACTTGTATTGCCTAATTTTCCGATGTATGATTCACAATTGAACTCTAACACGCACATATTTTTGTATTATAGTGTTTATCGGCCATGAGACAAAGCGGCTTGCCCACATTCACCAATTTGAGAAAAAGTTGGCTATATATAAAAGCTAGGATAGATCCAGACACCGAGTTTAATTTTTTTTATGGTAGAAGGAGAGGCGACACTTTCCATTCCATTTAGGGGAGTTTGATAGATCCAGTTTAATTAACTAAGCATGCTTTTGTATTAGAAAATAGTCGAAAGTATCATAAAAGTCAACCATGAGGAGACCATCACAACAACGACCGGTGGGATAGTGGAAGAAGGTCTCCCCGTAAGGAGGCGTAGAACATAATCCAGTCGGATCTTCCCTTATCCAGTTTCCAGTGTCTGAAATGGAGTCTCCGAACTGGTAAATAGTGTCAATTAATGACTCCCCTAAACGAGTATTCTTTGTCACCACGTCCAAGAGGCCACGCCCACGAGAATCACAAGCGAGAACACTACTTACGCACGAGAGAGCCAACATTATCATAGCGGAACTTAGCAACACCCCAGTATCCATTCGCGCCATTCCTCTCTTCGACTGATCTACAAGTATAGTAATAATGCTATAGTCAAGAACAACATGAAAAACGTTGTACGTACCTAAAGCTAGCTAGCTTCTGTTTTAGTCTTTTTCCTACATATTTTAACTAGTCAAGACCAACATCAATTCACATTATAAATTGAGAGACTTTGGAGTTGATTACCTTGTATCTTGAAGAAGATAATCCTAGACCAACTCTCTGGGGTAAGTGGAGACTACTCCCACGGTTTATAATGAACTAGCAAAAGCGTAAGGTGGGGAGTATTTAAATTATTTAATTGTGTTACTTACCATTCCATACGAATGCCCATACCAAACTTGTATTTAATTATTTGAAGTATTGTTTGGTCCACGTGACAATATTGCACACTTTGATTGCCAACAATTTGAAGCATTTATATATGCATATTATATATGTACTCTGATATTATATACATATTACTATAATGGAAAAATATAATATAAGGTGAATATTAATTTGGTAACTTAAAAATATATAATTAAATATATGCCTACCTATTTTTTAATACGTACAAACCCTTCCCTTGTGAGCAAAATATATTATTTGACCTATCTACCAGTCTTACCACTTGGAAATACCAACCAACCGAACTATCTACATACCACGTTAAATGCATGTACAGGCCTCGGCTGAATCCACCAGTCGGAATGGATTTTTCGCCCCATGAATTGATAAGCGGTCAGACATAGAATTGGTCCTGTAGACCGATTTTATGAGAACCGGTTTTAAAAGTAGGTTCTATTCCATTACCACAATTGCTTTTAATAATACTAGTTGTCCCCGTCGTGCCCTGCACGACTATGAATCGATATTTTTTTAGATATACTATAAAAAAGATATTAATAAATAAAAATATAATATAAATAGTAATTGTGAATTGGTGATTTATATAAATTGTAAAAAAAAAGCATAATTCTAAATTAAAGATTTTGATAACAAAAATGAAAATAATGAGACATTTAATATGGATTACCAAATAAAATTGACTTGACATATTATAGGATAAGATCTTGGTATATATTATAGGATAAGATCTCGGTATATATTTATATTATAGGATAAGATCTCGGTATATATTTATATAAGTTTTTTTGGTAGATTATATTGGAGAGTTTTTAGGATCATAAATATATGGTAAAAAATATTTTTATATGTAAATAAATTTCCAAAAAAAACATTATTGTAATCCAATATTAAAAAAATTGATTGATATTTGTAGATTATGTGGCAATATGATGTGTACATAATATATGAGTGATATGGAAATTTTTTGACGTGTGGACTATGACATGGAATATTTATAAAGACGTCTAAATTATAAAAAAATGACACGTGTAAAAATATGAGGTGGCTTAATATAGGATCGACATGTGGCGAAATCCTAGGTGGCGTAATGAGAAGGCTCCAAACCTTATTGCTTTTATATATATAGTAGATTACTTTTAATAATATATAGTTAAATTAATTTATTCTAATAATGTTTCTTATATACGAATAAATTAGTTTAATTTAAATTTTTTATAGTTAATATATAATTTAATATGGATAAAAACTAAAAATGTTATATAATGGTTAAACAAACAAAGTCAAGACAAGTTGATTGATTACGGAAATACATCGAAATAAAAACTAAAAGCATACATTGAAATAAATCTAGAAAAAGCTATGGTCTTGACTTGAATATCTGTGTGGATAACTCCCACCAAAATGCATGCTCTGACGGTGAGGTTGAGCATCTTGACTTGAGCCTTCGTCGAGTGGATAGAAACGACTATGATAATTGTTGTGACGGTGAGGCTCGGGAGAAGGCTGTCATGGTGGGGAACTTGCCTAGGAGGGGGCACTTGAGGAGGAGGTGGAATAGGAGTTTGTGTCAAAGCATCATAAATGTGTGTCCACATTGACCTCAATTCGGGATACCGGTCCAAGACATGCATATTATCCGTTATGTAACATTTCACGTAGTAGTGGGCCTATATATTATTTAAACCATATAAGATTTATAAGATTAGAGAATAAATACTATACAATCAAATAAATATAGCAAATCATTTAAGTTATAAGGAAATTACAAAATTTATTTACGTACCACAATGATGATATTGCCTACTTGAGGCATCGGGGTCTTTGGTATGGATTGAATCGGTTTATAGGACACGATCTAAGCACTTTCGTGTGAGAGTGTGGCTCGAACCAATCCATATATCTGGGAGCCACATCCCATCCATTAGTAGCGCGGGGCAAGTGCAAAATAGAACTTTCTATGTGTTCGTCACGAACCGCCCAATTGCACTAAACATTACTGTATTTAATCTTGTATTTTTTAGGCTTTGGCCCCCTTTTAGCGGTCTTTGGTGGGATGGGATTCGGAGGAATGTGTTGTACAAATCCATACTGTCGGGTGCACCTCCAAGGCATGTACGCTTCTTGGATGTTGTGATATTGGATTACTCCATGGTATAAGGAGGAACGATATGCTTGATGGAAATCGGGCGATTCATGAAATTGTATCCAAACAACCTATCATGAAATTGTGAGCCGTAAATAATGTAAAAAGTGAATAAATAACAAAAAAAATTCATAAAAAGTTTTTAATACCCGGTCAACTGTGTACCGATCCAACACTTCACGAAAATGTTGCAGTCTACTCTTTTCATAGTCGGCAATCTTCGATCTGCACCTCGGCGCACTCCTTGGACCCTTGAAGCAAATATAGGATTTGTTTGGCGAATTACATCTGTATTCATAATAACTTAAATTCGAGCAAATATATGAACTATGAAATATATCAAGTAAACTATTTTAACAAACATAATCATCTAATCTTAATTTTAAGAATATATAATAACGTGAATTCTACAATAAATCTATATAAAACTCGTAATAGTAATAACTCACTAATATTAATCTTAAGTACATTTTACTAATTTTATGAACTATGACAATGTATCAAGTAAACTATTTTAACTAACATAATTATCTAACCTTAATTTTAAGAATATATAATAACTTAAATTCTACAACAAATCTATATAAAACTCATTATAGTAACAACTCACTAAAATTAATCTTAACTACATTTTACTAATATTATGAACTATGACAATGTACAAAGTCAACTATTTTAACTAACATAATTATCTAATCTTAATTTTAAGAATATTATCAGAACTTAAATTCTACAATAAATCTATAAACTAATAATAACGACCAATAATAGATAATTATAAAAATGACAATATAACATGTCAACTATATTAACTCGCTAATATTAATATTAAGTACATTTAAATAATATTAAGAATATTTATGTACATACCTCTTCCGTATATGCATAATGAGGGTATGCTTGATCCGGAGGAAAGCACGGGAAACCTTGATTCGATGGATAAGTCATGTGACCTTTCTCCGACGGATAAAAAGGATAGCATCGCTCTGATTGATAAGGAAGCTCCGGTGGTAGAAAGAAGTTTGGATTTTGAAAAAAATTACTTCCCAACAAATTTGAGAAATAACCATGATTTTGACCCAGATTTGGGATTTCATTTTGAGGAAGCTCGGGTGGTGGAAGATAATATTGCTCGTTTGGATTTTGAAAAGGAGTAATGTCCAACAAATTTGAGAAATTCATTGGAGCATTATTCCAATCCGAATTTGGGACTTCATTTTGAGATTCTTCGGGTGGTTGAAGATTATTGAAAATATTAGGAAATCAAGACATGTTGAGAAAATCACAAGAAGAAAATGAAGGAGGAACGAACAAGGTAAAAATGAGATGTGAATGGGTTTATATAGGCAAAAAAAATTACTATCCGAAATTTACTATCCCGAAATTTACCCTTCCGGATTGCCAAGTTGGCAATCCGCATTTTGGCAATCCAGCGTAATTTTTTGTGTGGTGGAGATCCGACTTTGAAAGCCGGATCCCCATAGAACCGGTCTGCAAGACCGGTACTCTTCTGACACACACGTCCAATCACGGGGTGAAAAAGCCTATGCGCGTGGTGGATAAAGCAACGCCCATTATTCTACTCATAATCAACCTCTTACATTTATTGAGCGGGCCACTTATTTGATTTACATAAGTGGCCCGCTCAATAAACGTAAGAGGTTGATTATGGGTAGAATAATGGGTGGGTGAAATACTTTCATCATTTGATCCGTAAATAAAGATGGCTCACAAAATCTACTCATTAAGCGTGAAACTTTTCACTCATATCCAATCCACACATTACCTATGGGTGAATTGGATGACCCACCACCCATGAACTATTAGAATATTATAATAATATTTTTTATATAGTTCTAGAGTTAATAAAAGAAGCATTGACAATAATGACACTAAAAAGGAGCGGTGATCGGAGTGAGAAAGACTAGTAGTAAAGTAGTGAGGGAGGGAAAGATATTGGTGGTGATGTTGAGAAGACGATTATGGAGACTCAAAAGATGGTCGAAGGAGTGAAAGTGACAACGTTATTGGAGAAGATAGGGAGAAGTTGAAGAATGTAAAACGGAACAAGACAGATAATTAGATGAGTAGTAGAATTTGGAGGCGACAATGTTAGGTTTGTTAGTGATATTAGTAAATAGTATGTATATTAGTTAAATTTATGCGGGTGGTAAACGAGAGGGTCGTGTGATGGGTGGTGGGTCGGGTGATGGATCGAGTTAATTGGGTGTAAAATCTCCCCCATATCTGACCCATCACCAGTTTCACCCATCACCCGACCACCCACGAATAATGTCAAGCCCTATGTAAGACATTAATGTCACCAAAATTTCAATGAATAATTGTATCTGAAGGTAGGTGTAGGTGTTGAATATCAGTCGCAGGGAATTTGAAGTGCTCCGGTTGAGTCTACATCTTTTGTCTCTGTGTCTGCTACATATCATTCGACTATTTTTGACATTAATTCTAAGCCTCCATCTAATGATAGGAGGAGTCCGCCCTCCTCTCCGATTCCTATTGTGCCTATCTCAGTTGACACTGATTCTATTACTCCACGCCAGAGCGCTCGGGCATGGCGGCCCTCAATCCAACTTCAGGACTACATTTGCAACATTATTATCGCCACCCCTTCCCTCTTCATCACCTTTCACTCACATCTTTATCATCCTCAGGTAAACCCTATCCTATAGTTGCTTATGTTTCATATGCTAAATTTTCTATATCACATACTTATTTCTTAGCTTTTATTATAGGGGCTCGTGAACCTTCTTTTTTCGAGCCATTTGCTCTCTTGAGTGGCGTGTTGCTATGCAGGAAGAAATCGCAACCTTGGAACGCAATCAGACATGTATTATTGCCCGAAAAGAAACTCATCGGTTGCGAATGGACCTTTTGGATAAATCATCGCTCTGATTTAATCCTTTGATGCATTAAAAAACGAAGTTAGATTGTGTTAATCAATTAGATTTTAGACTAATTTAATCCTCATTGACCAGACACTGGCTGGCTACTAATTTGTAAATTTGCCTATAACTTGGTGAGTTGTCATGCTAACTGTTTTGGACAGATTTAACACGTAAACTCGTTATCTGCTATAATGAGGGAACTCTAGTCAAAAATCAGTTTAAACACGTTAATTCGCAAATAATAAGAGATTCACGAAGAAAAATAGCAAATGAACTAGTAAACAAGTAGAGAAAGAGATATGAGTCCAGAATAGTGAAATAAGATTGCAATTACACTGCTGCGAGTTACTCCTTATGATTCAAGATATCAATGATAAGCAATAGATACGTTAATTGGTAAAATAATAGATATCGAAATAAGTAGGCAAAAATATAGAATAATGACGGCCAACCTCACTATGATTCTATTCAGATGTAGAAGAACAAGTGATGAGTACGCCAGAGAGAAGATGGAGAGCAAAATAGCTCATCGTGGATGAATAATCGAAGAATAAAAATACAATTGTATGTAGATTATTTTGTTGTAGAGAGAGCGTGTGAGAGTCCGAGAGAATATCCCTTTGCTGATGTTCTTCCTCCCCTTTTATAGGCTTACATTCTGGTCAATTATGAGTCAATCCCGAGAATCTCGCCTTGTTATTAATGCTTTTCAACAGCTAGTTTTGACTAGTTACTGCTTTTGCTGAATTGTCAACGCGTTAGGCATTTAAGGCGTCCATGATTTTCGCCATGTAGTTAATGCGTTCCAACAACTCCTTTATACGCTTCTTGATTTCCTTCATGCAATTTAATGTCTTATTAATGGTAGATAGTGTCTTTAATTCATTCCAATCTTCTTCATATCTTCGTGGTCCCACCTAATAAATTAGCCCGATTTTTAGGGCCCAACACTAACCAACCTTTTGTTTGCATACAATCAAAAGAACCTTTTTATTCACTAAATTTCTAATCAACTTGATTCAATTCAAATCTCACTTTCCTCTCATTTCGGGAACTAAAATAAACGGGTGACGCATTAAAAAAATTTACTACTTCGCATTTATAGGGCTGTAATCGAACTGATCCAAGTCGAACCTTAAATTGCTCAAGCTTAGCTCGGTTAAAAATTGACGAGTCCGAGCTCGAACACGAGCTTGGTTCGAGCTTAAAATCTTGTTTGATCTTGGTTCATTTAAATGTTCACCAAGCTCGAGCTTGCTCGCGAACCTCTCATTTAGTTTCTTCGAGAGTCAAATCCGTGAATAATTCGTTTACTTGATCAATTATAAAAGCAAATGAAACTACAATCTTTTTTTGGTGTAAAGAGAGGCGACACTCTCCGACCTCTCAAGGAGGCATTTTATTAATCATAAGGCAAAGTGGGCTAAGTAGTCAGCAAACAGGGGATAGCCCATCCCCTTACATCATCGTTTAACAGAGAAATAATTTCCTCAGGCAGGGCACACAATACATGGAAACCAAGCGGAAAATTAAAAGCAAGAGACGTGAGGCGATCGACAACCGCATTTGCCTCTCGATACACATGACAAAGTTGGATAATCCAACTCCTACTAATAAAGCATTGGATTGCTTAAGTAGGCTATATAACGGATGACTCTTATTAATATTACTACTTAATAAATTAACGACTAATTGAGAATCACATTCCAAGATCACCTGCTTGCAACCTTTATTGTAAGCCATCTCGAGGCTATCCTGAAGCGCTCAAGCTCGGTTCATTTACAAACCAAACCGAACACGAACAAGATTTAACCGAGCCGAACACCGAATTTATAACGAACGGTTGTGTTCATTTACAACCCTAAACATATAAGGTCAGGATCCATCTTCTAATCCAAAAACTTAAGCCAATAGATAGGGTTTTACGCTTCCAATGGATTGAATCAAGTTGCTATCTATTAAATACCCAACACGCTGTATATAAATCATAATGTGTGATATTGTAAAAGGAATGGTTCTTTACCTATCAAGAAACTCACTTCATAATATATAGTTCTTTATAGTCATTTTATCCATGCAAAGAAATCTATATTTGCCTTTGAAACTTTGAACTTGATTTTGGGAACTTGTAGTTGTGTCTCTAGCTTTCTTTGCTTATAAATACTAAATGTTATCCTCTTGCCAAAACATAAATGTTGAATGTTTTTTACACTTGGTATAGATAAAAAAGAAGATAGTTTTATTAAGTACTCCGTAATATGGAGTACTCCGTATCATTAAGGATTCATTTGGATTATAAGCAGTATGCTTTATAATTACATTTTTTGTATTATAATTTAATATCTTTTTAAGCTTGTTTGGATGATTAATATTTTTTATTTTTGAATTATGCCAAAATTCGTTCATCTCATTCTCATTCTCATCTCGAGCTCTCTCTATAATGGTTGTCTAACCATATTCTATTATCCATGATTGCCGACCACTGCCCCCTTATATAATCCCTACCACCATCGATTGCCCACTATCTCGTCATTTTTTAAGCATTAACCTCCAATTTATCAGATCAGATAACCCCCAATTTACCAGATCTAATAACCCCAATTTATCAGATCTGATACCCTACCACCATCAATTGTTCACGATACAACCATTCTTCAATACTAACACTCAATTCACCAAATCTTTCTACAATAACCAACTACAACCCCTATATCACCTTCTTGTTAATTTTCAATCAAAATTTTCTCAAAAGTTTCTCCATGAGAACTAAGTTTATAACACCAAAACTTCCCACAATATTTCAATTTTGGATGATCAATCACAAAAAGAAGCGAAGAGTTGGAAGTAACATGGGTGGACGAGATAGACTGAAACTCAAAAAACAAATAGAGAGAAGGGTAAGAGAGAGGGCGAGGAAGATAAACAGTAAAACAAAATAATACTATTATAATACAATTCTGCTGCCAACAGTGAAAAGATTATAAACAGTGAAAAGATAATGCAAAATTGCATTATAAACATTGTAATCCATGTAGACCCTAAACCAATAATCTCTTCCCACAAACATGTACATTTCTCATTTCTTAAGTTATTTTTATTTTATCAACGTAGTACAATACTCCCTCCGTTTAATTCTACTTGTCCTTATAGCCTAATGCACATACTCCTTCCGATTCAAATTAATTATCGTTTTAGCACTTCAAATTTGATCCATTTTATGTCGTTTTAGTTTTTTTATGCAATTGATTATGAGTGGGTTATGAGAATCTATATAGTACAATTGTAAAGGAGAACCCAACTCAATAGAAAAAATTTAGCCACATGGCTTAATCTAATATACACAATTAAAATTTATAATTTTTACCAAAAACTAAAAACTCTAAAATTACTTCCCCACTTCATCAAAAAATTTGGCAAAAAAACCTACCCACTTTCCCACTCCCCCACTTTCTATGAAACAATTACAAATTATTTTTTGATGAAAATTGATTCAAAAATATTTTACTATTCTAAGAATTTTATATAAATAGTTAATTTGAAGTTATGTAATTTCATTTTTTAATGAACACTTGGTTAAAAATATCTTAATATTTTAATTGATCATCTAAGAGACTAAGACAAATCATTTTTTAAAATTGATCTAATAAAAATTATTTTTTAAAATAAATCCTAATATTTTGTAATTCTTTATTAAAAGAAGTGTGATTTGTGAAAATGTGTTTGTAATTTTTTTTCAAAGAACAGTCGATAATAATTTATAAATGACTTTTATATTAAATCCGTACAATATACATGAATAACTTAAAAAAAGTGTGATTCAGTTGTGAAAAATGTGTTCGGGAATTTTTTTAAGAACAAGTCGAAAATATTTTTTATAAAATAATTTTTATATTAAACCTGTACAAGATACGGGAATGACACTGGTTGTTATTGAAATGTGTTTTTATTAATTAATATTATTCATTCATTGGTTGAAAAAAGGTGATGTGTGGTAAAATTTATTAAAAAAATTACTTTTTTAAGCTTAGTTAATGATTTTCTTAATTCTTGTGTCAAAAACTAAAACAACATTTATTTTGGATCGGAGGGAGCATAATAAGACATGTTCTAATCTTACCAAGTTACCCCTATTAAATTCATATTGAAAATAGGTGAATGATAAATTTATTAAATGTGTTTTGTTTTTGATTGGGTAATACAAAGAGTAATATTGAGATTTTTGATAAAATACCTACAAAGATAAATAAAACTAAATAAAAAAATTAAGTTTACAAAGGATAAGTAGAACTAACTAGTTGTCCCCGTCATGCCCTGCACGACTATGACTCGATATTCTTTAGATATACTATAAAAAATATTAATAAACAAAAATATAATATAATATAAAATTTAATGTAAGTAATTTATTGCCCGTAATATGTATAATTTTTTTTAAATCAAATCAAATAAATTAAATCTAGATTATTAAGTTTAAAATTGAGAATACATAAATTATTAAGATAAAATAATCTACATTACTCAATTCCCTTTCCAATATTTGATAAATAGGCTTAATTAAAATAAGGAGATAAAATATGAAGAAAATAAAGCAAAAAAGATATATTTTGAAAATATGAAAGAGATGAGATTGAGCATATATATTTTATTGGCTTATAAGAAAAAAATCCAAGCATTATTTAATTTTTTTAGTTAAGATATTATCTCCTAACAAAAGTTAAAATATTATCTAAATTTGAGAAATAAAAATAAATTTTAATTAAGTGGAAAAAATTTGTCATGTGGAATATGAATTAGAAAGAATAATCTACTATATATATAAAAGCAATAAGGTTTGGAGCCTCCACGTTGCGCCACCTCAGCTTTTTCCACATGTCGTTTTGAGAATACGCCACCTTGGATTTTGCCACATGTCACATTTTCCTTAAGCTATGTCATTATATTTTTTACACATCATATGCCATGTCACATTATATTTTGCCCTATCATTAACATGTCATATTTAACTATAATTAATAAATAATAAATAATTCAAATAAAAAATTACAATGATTACATAAGGCAATTTATCTTAAAATCAAGAAGAATTTTAGGTAATTTATATACAAACACCATATCAAATCATATCAATATATATACTTTCCAACTTTTCAATTAATGAACACATTGGAAATTATAAAAGAGTATATTTGTTTGATTGAATTCATAATTTTTATAATAACAGTTATTTGATTTTATATGTGAAATATCTTCTTACTACATATTACGGGTAACAAATTACTTACAGTAAATTTTATATTATATTTTTATTTATCAATATCTTTTTATAATATATCTAAAAAATATCGAGTCATAGTCGTGCATGGCACGACGGGAATAACTAGTTAATATATATAGTAGATATGTTAGAAACTTCCATAATTACAATTTGGATTCTTTCTAAAATATTGGATAATATTATAAGATTTATTTCCAAAACTATCAATTTATTTGTATAATTTATATGAATTAATGAGGAAATGACACGTGTCAAAATCTGATGTAGCGCATTTTACGAATTACATGTGGCAAAAGATGATGTGGCGCAATGTGGTGGCTCCAAACTTTATTGCTTTTATATATATACTCCCTCCGATCCTTATTAAGTGACTTTCTAGCATTTTTTCTTGATTCAAATTAAGTGTCCTTGGCATTAATACTAATTATTTTTTCACACTTATTGGGGTAAAAATTAATTATCTTCCTTTGAAACTTGTTCCACCTTAGGATATCTTAGTTGAATAACCCATTGATGCATGTTTATCTCAACAAATTGAGAAAAGTAAAGTTATTACTTAATTAATTGCTTGGTTTTTTGTGGGTTAAAGGAGATTTTTATAGGTTATTAATAATTTTCTTAATAAGTGTGAAAAACTCTAAAACGTCACTTAATTTGAATGGGAGGGAGTAGTAGATTGTTTGTTGTAAAATAAATTGGAATACTTTATGTTGGAATCCACTAGCTGTCATTATCTTTTCCTGTATAATTGGCCGACCCGCATCTTCAAAATCCCAAAAACACATGCTACTCTTTCTATCTTCTCTTTATTATGGGGTTAAAAAAAACAGACCACTTTAATAATATTGACTCACTTTACATATTTTGTTTCGGCCAATTAATTGTTATCTTTTGATAAAGCTACGGATGCCTTTTTGTTCTTTGATTAAAGCACATTTCAAGATCACATCATTTTTACTTCAAAAATGAAAATATAACTACCTACTACTACTAATTTGTAAATTTGCCTATAAGTTGTCAAGCTACCAACGTTTTGCTTACATACAATCAAAAGAACCATTTTATTCATTCAATTTTTAACCCACTTGATTCAAATCCAATCTCACTTTCCTCTCATTCTGACATTTCGTTTACGCATCCTCTTGTTCCTGAGCATCAATGATTACCTTTTTAAAAGCAAAATCATGGTCATTCGCCTAATACAAACAGAATCCGGCATCTTTCTCTTATAAGCCATCTGAAAGCATTAATTTCCAGCCCCATCAATGGCTTCCCTCTTGTTCTTTCAATCCTCTCTTCTCATCATCTTCCACATTGGCTCCATTTCAAATGCTGCATCTTCAGAGCTCCAATTCGATTCAATTTACCAATTCGGAGACTCCATTTCCGATACGGGCAATGCAAAAAGAGTATCACCGTTTAGTTCTTGTGATCGTAGCCCTTATGGTCAAACATATTCCGACAAACCCACCGGTCGTTGCTCGGATGGCCTTCTTATGGTTGACTTCTTTGGTAAGCCTTCAAATTTGTTTAATTCTAGTGTTGATGAATTGTAAAGTGGTTGAAATTGGTTGTGTTTTGTTTTTTGACATGAAGCAAGAGCATTGAATCTGCCACTTTTGGAGCCTTACATGAATAAAGATGGAAACTTTAGTCATGGAGTGAACTTTGCTGTTGCTGGAGCCACTGCCCTCAATTCATCTTATATGGCTTCAAAGAAAGTTGTCACAGGATTGTCATTTCCATCCTCTGACAATTCCCTTTCTGTTCAATTGGATTGGTTCAGAGCTCATCTCGATTCATCTTGCTCTTCTTCATCCGGTATCTTACTAATCCTTTTACTCATATGTATTGTTCTAAGTATCCTATCTAGACCCGTCTAGGCGCTGGAAGGTCCCAGCCAACCTAACCATTCTGGCCGTCTAGGTGCTAGGCAACCCTCTTTGCACAGGGTCTGTCTAGCGTTTTTTAGAACATTAATGTACCCTATTATCTGTTGTTTGGAATGAGTTTTCTCTCATTATAAGATTTGATCTGATTCATGTACAGATTGCAAGAAGAGGTTTCAGAAGACTTTGTTCATGATGGGAGAAATAGGTGGAAATGACTATAACTTTCCTTTTTCGATTGAAAAATCTATTGAAGATATCAAACCACTTGTCCCTGATGTGGTAGAATCCATAATGGATGGTGTTAAGGTGTGTATAATTCCCAATGTGCTAAGATAGTTGTGGAGATAAGATTCTCACATTTAAAGTTTGGGCTTAATATGTCTTTTATATAAGGTTGGTGGGCTACTCCTCTTATTACCAATTGGTTTTAGGACGGAACCCCACTGAGCTTATATGCACACAGACGAATAATATCACATTCATCTATCTTTTATTTCAATATGGTAGGAAGTGATTGATCATGGCGCAGTCCAAATAGTCGTCCCTGGAAACTTTCCAATTGGTTGTTTGCCAGTCTATCTCAACTCACATGGATCAAACAACTCAACGAATTATGATGATCTTGGGTGCCTAAGATCACTAAACGAATTCGCTATGCTCCACAATGACCAACTTCAACAATCTATAAAAGAGTTGCGGAAACAGCACCCAAGTGTGTCCATATACTATGGAGACTACTACTCTGCCTTCACATGGGTTCTTAAGAATGCTGCTTCTCTTGGTGAGTCTAAGCACATCCAAACTAATTATCATTAAATGAAATTTTGATGAAGAGATTAAAAAGTTGCTTCTTGTGGTTAGGATTTGACAAGGATACAGTTTTCAAGCCCTGTTGTGGTGATAGTATAAATCAGTTTTGTGGATTCAAAGGAGCACCTCTTTGTTCGGACCCGAAGAAGCGATTGAGTTGGGATGGAATTCATCTGACGCAAGAGATGTACAAAAATTTAGCACAATGGCTGTTTAAAAACACATTCTCCCAAGCAATTCCATGCTGCTCAGATTCAAAAGTTTTAGAAACTTCTTCTGGAGCTGATGTTATTTCATTGGTAAAGTAGAAAAATACCCAATGCTGATTCATTTGTCTAGTTGGCCTTGTACAAAATGTTGTTGTGGAATGGTGTTTTCTTGCTTTCTGGTTTGGACTGATTTCTTGTGATTGATTTATTTTGCAGGTGTTTTTGAGAGTTGTGTTGGTTTCAATTTTGGCTTGTTGGGTGATTGGATCAAGGCTGGTTTAACTTGATTTGTAAAAAAAACATTTTGATTGATGTGGTATAAGATTAAGCTAGCAAGTTCAGGTATAGGAGGATTGGACTAAAACAGACACCATGTTTGATTAGTTGGTTTCCCACAATGTTCTTAAAAATACATCATCTCCAGAAAATGAAATTTTGTATTCATTTTTGGTGAATTAGCAAAGTGGTGTGTGAATTTGGAAGGTTGAATGCTGCAATGTACAAATGGTTTGTACAGCCAGATGACTTTTTTTTGGGTGTTTACAAGATAGCAGTGGTGAGTTATAAGGCATGTATGCATGATTTAAAGAGGGTTTTCTCAAATTTAGAATCTTTCTAGAGATTGATTTATGGTTTGATGTTGTACCCATCTAAAATGGATAATATCATCCAATATTGTAATTAGGGAAATCCTCTCTAAGTAGAGATGGATTGTCTTAGAGCATATTTGCGAATGAGGTCTTTAAGTACTGGAGATTAGGAATGAGAAAACATGTCGAAACGATCCAACGATGTATTAATAGAATTGGCTTCTCAGAAGACATGAGAAAGATTCTAACTCTGAAAATCCGTTCGAACAAGCTCAATCTCCTAGGGACAACTCCAATCACCATGCACAACTGTAGCAAGTTGCAAGTTGTCACCTTCAATATGGATATGAGGAACACCACGATTGGATGACCTCGAGAATTCGAGGTCGAAGTACAACGACTTCGGTCAAAATAACGGAATGATGTCCAAGCAGTCCTCCATCCATGTGAGTTGGTGAGTTATGACTCATGATTATCACGTAGAATAAATCTGAGCGAGAAGACACCGTCATTATTCAGTGCACCCATCAAAATTAAATTTGAGTTAATTTTGTGAGAATTTACCTATTTAACTTTCACTCTTTTCTTTTCTGAGGATTATACAAGCCCTTTATCCTATTTGAATTTATAAAGTAACATAAAAATGTTTTTTTTTTTGTTGCAAAGGCCATGGGAAAATTATATGTGAATATGTGATACATTGGGATTTAGTAACAAAGAAAGACGGTGTAGCTGCCGTCGTATTGTTTTCCCGCTCACAGCAGCGCACACGGCACACCAACTGTTCGACGAAATGCCAGAACGAATTTTCTGAGTTAACCTGCCATTTGGAAGCTTAAACCGTCCGCTCAACCTTCGTAAGCATCCCAATGGACGTTGCCGAGTGCATCCTCGACGGCAACGCCGACGCCGTGGAGTTCTGCCCGCACACCGGCTTCGAGAACATCCTCGCAGCCTCAACTTACACGCTTCATGAGGGCGCCGATAAGCCCGCTAGAGTAGGGAGCATCTCTCTATTCGATGTCGATGTCGAAAGCCGTCGTTTGGAGCTGGTTCACCGTGTGGAGACTGCTGGGATCTTCGACATTAGGTGGAATCCGGTTGGGAGTGGGAATGCTCTTGGACCTTTGCTTGCTCAAGCGGATGCTGATGGCTACTTGAGGATCCATGGTCTTGAGGAGTCTGAAGTTGGAAAGGAATCTCAAGGTTTGATCTTTTAGGGTTTCTGAATTGGAATTGACCTTATGTTTCTAGCATAGACTAATTAGGTTTTGAGTATCAATTCTTCGTCTTCTTTTGTTGTTGATAAAACTGATTATACACGATTCATATTGATGGTAATAAAACTAGCAAGTTTATGATGTTGTAGAAGGGTGCATTTGTAGTGTATGAATTTGGGTCAGCTTTTGTTGTGAATGATCATCAAAGTGATCAAATGACTGTCTAATAACTAGTTGAATTGGCCAATCTTATCAAATAGTTAATGCTATCTCCAAAACAAATTGATAGAATTGCTGTAAATTTCCTATGCCCCTTCCGAGCTATAGCTCTAATCTTTTGTAGGCTGTTGGAAACCTTACAAAAATGATATCAAGAAGAGATGACTGTATCAAATTTTGGTGCCTTCACTAATTTCAGCTATCTTTCGGTTCTATATCTGAGTGCAAGAATAAGAACTTCTCTTAAGGATTGAAAATGGACTACGATTGTTTTGTTATACTTTGAAGCTATTGTGTTGTCATTTTCATAGAGACTGAGTGGCTCTGTGTTCTCTTGTTAAACATCTATGAGTTTGAGCTTCTTATCAATGGTCCAACTTGTATCCAAGGGAGAAGTTGTATTACAAGTATATGTGATATACTGATATGATCTAAACGACCTAATACTTGATGACAAGCACTGTTCTAAAAATCATGTCTAGGCCCCGCCTAGCGGCCCCGTCTAGCCCGTCTAGGACCACTTAGGCAACTGTTCTGGCCGTCTAGGCGTTAGGCGGCCCCTCTTCGCCTAGCGTTTTTTAGAACATTAATGACAAGTCATCTCATATTATAATGGTACTTCTTATTTCTTACAAATTTATACTCCATAAACAGCTGATTCCGCTTCTTCTAAATTTCTCTAACTTTCATTTTCATCATGCAGGGAAGTTTCTCAAAGAGAAAGACAGTGTACAAGTCAGCTCTTCAATGTGCCTATACGTGGACTGGCATCCATCAGCCACATCCATTACAATTGGACTTTCAGATGGTTCTGTCTCTATAATTTCTCTATCAGATTCCCAACTCACCGTGGATCAAACATGGAAAGCCCATGACTTCGAACTTTGGACTACCTGCTTTGACATTCACCAGCCTCAGCTGGTATATACAGGCTCAGATGACTGTAGATTCTCTTGCTGGGATCTAAGAGAATCTCCTCCATCTCCTGCATTTCAGAACTCAAAGATTCATACAATGGGCGTTTGCTGCATTGTTAAGAGCCCTTATGATCCTAATGTCTTGCTTACGGGTAGTTATGATGAGCATTTAAGAGTATGGGATATGAGATCAATCTCGAAGCCTGTGAATGAAACTTCGGTTTGTTTAGGAGGAGGAGTTTGGAGGATTAAGTATCACCCCAGTGAACCGAATCTTGTTTTGGCAGCCTGTATGTACAATGGGTTTGCAATTGTTGAGATGGATGAGAAAAAGTTGGAAGTCAAAGAAACGTATAATAAGCACGGGTCACTTGCTTATGGAGCTGACTGGCAAAGAGGTGCATCTGTTCATAAGAAGAGTGCAGTTGCCACTTGCTCGTTTTATGACAAGATGCTTCGGTTCTGGGTACCTCAAAATTGACAATCTCCTATGAAATCTGCTTTCTTTCCTGTTATTCATTTGACATAAAGGTTTTTGAAGAAAGTTATGTCGTGTTGATGATGAAACTTTGTTCAATAGTGTATTAGTTATATTGGGTCATAGTCTGCAATGCACATTTGAGTTTATGATGGAAGATGTTTGTGTTGTATTTCTTCTTGTTTGTTTTGTTTGCCTGTTTGATCAGGTTGGAGACTTGGGAGTAAAATTCCATAATCCTTCAAAGGGTTTTTAATAGACTGTTTGACAAGACGTAAAACTTGTGCTAATAGTCTTACTACATGTTTGTAATGGCTTCTGAGTTCTGAGTGCCAAATATGAGAGAGATCTGTCTTGATTCTCAACTTCATGACTAGCTTTTTACATCTTGTTTGTGGTCTTCATTCGCAACTTCACAAGGTTTTTAAAGGGATGGGCTTTGATTTCGGCTTGAGCACAAATGCAAGATGTAGAGTAGGTTAGAAAGCCCAACTCATGTACCTCAATGCTTGCATATATCGAAATTTAATTGTGTTGCTTACATAAATAAACCAGAAAAATTGGCTATTTACTATGATTTCAACGGCTGTAATGTCACAAGCATATTGGTATAACAAATAGTTCTCATTTAATTTCTCATTATAACACAAATTTCATTACAAAGTGAAAACCCCTTTGATCAAACAATATTGAAATGGATTTTCTCTCTATAAGCTTTATAACACAATTTCACTACAAAGTGAAAACTTCTTTGATCAAACATTATTGAAATTGGGAATGATCCGAATGTAATTATCCTCTGATATGTGTAGTTTCTTAAATATTACTGATTGTTCTACACAGCGCTACTTGCAGCCTTATAAGATAGGGAAATCTTGAAACATATCAAACACCAACTGGAGCTGGGTTTCTGAGCTTCTGTTAATGAAGCAAACAAGAATTATAATGTTAAATAAGCTCAAGTATGGATAATAAGCACTGATCAAGTATGGATAATAAGCACTGATTGATAACTTTTGAATGGATGATGAGTGCTTACATTAGATGTAGCAATCCATTGCTCAAGCGTCCTGAGAGCTTTTCCAGAGATGTGCGTTTCACGAGCCAACGTGACTCCATCCCCTAGATTGTTGACATGACCACTCGCCCAAAGTGCACCAGCAGCATTTAAAACCTAAGTGATTGTACAAAGAACAATGAGATCTATGTTCCCAGATTCAAGACCAAGCAAAACTCCCGAATTCCAATTCATAGGAAGTTAGTTCCCGGGAAGACACTTCCTACATACGCTGAACCTAATAAGCACTTATTGTTCCATGATATATGAAATAACTAATTCAAGAAATTTTCATTTCAGACTATGTCCAGGATTACTTAAGTGATTTTACCAATGCATCAGCAATGTGTCCTCTTTCCCCAGAAAGAACGCGCTTCAACATCTCAGCATTGTACTCTGGTCCTCCTCCACGTAGATCATCCAGTGTGCATCTAGGTATGCCAAATTCCACTGCCAACAAGATTTCTACTTTACTCAGTACTCTTCTCAATCATAGAATGACATATTTTTTAAATATTTCTTGGATGATGAGCACTTTCTGCACTTCACTTCAACACTATAAAGGACTCTCCATGTTAGCATAAAAACTGTAAACTTCATCAACTCAGAGTGATCAGCAGAATGTATTCTATTAAAAGGACAAGCTTCTTACATGGATCAAATGAAAACCTATCAATCTTTTCCGGCGTGACATGGAGGATAAATCCTGGTCCTGTTAGTTTGCAACAGTAATCAGTACAGAAATGTCAGTGGAGCTTGAACTGGTGTTAAAGAATTTCATTTGACAGCAAAATTGACTTACCCAAAGGGCTCATTTCGTCTAGACCTTCTGAATGAACAACCAATGCCCTTTTCATGCCAAATCGTTGCAGTGCTTTGGCCATTTTAGAAACCTAAGATACAATAAGTCAAACAATTCTTTAAGCAAAATTTACCAACATCCAAAAAAGCCTATGAATACAAAATGTAGGCACTTACTAACTCTTGATTGTACACTCCAACAACAGCAAACGGTACTCGGGCTGGATTCAACATAGGTCCCAATATATTAAACACAGTTTTTACTTTTAGCTTCCTCCTAACTGGTCTAACAATCTTCATTGCGGGATGATACACCGGAGACATCATAAATCCAATGCCAACCTCATTAACACAACTTCTCACTCCCTAACATTCAGAACAATTCATCATTAATTTTTCTTTGGAAATATAACTAGCTAGCAGAATAATGCATTCTACAGTAGTCTCATACCTCTGGATCCAAATCAATAACAACACCCAATTCCTCTAAGACATCTGCACTCCCACACGCCGAGGAGCTTGATCTGCTTCCTTGCTACAGATTACACCAATCCTCTTTATAAACCATATCAAAAGGAAGAGATTTATATGCAATTGTTCTCATGAAGGATTATCACCTTTGCAACTTTTGCACCAGATGCAGCTGCTAGAATGGAAGCACCAGTTGAGATATTTACAGTATTTGCTCCATCTCCACCAGTACCAACAATATCTACAGCATCATTCAAACCTTCCAAGCGCTTGCAATGTTTCATCATAGCATTAGCCAATCCAACAATCTGGACAACAATACATCACAAATTATCATCTTTTGCAATAATTATGAAATGTTCATATTAGAAAGGAGTGAAAAACCACCTCTTCGTAGGTCTCTCCTTTGGCTCGTAACAGCACAAGGAACGCACTAATCAGAGCTTCATCGGCACCATTCAGCAAAAAATCCAACGAAGCTTCAGCCTCCGCCTCAGACAAATCATTCCGGTGAATCAGATGCTCAATCAACTGCATTTTTTTCGCAGAAATTAGATTCATACTTGAATCTCCGCACAAATTTCAAATTCAACTTGTACAAATCATTAGAGATTTAAATATCCACGTTTCATCGGAAGATGCACTTTGAGTTCAAACACAAACCTCGCTGAAGGACGAAACTGCCGGCGAAGAATCGAAGGTATTAGTCGATAAAGCGGAAGCGAAGCACCTGGATTTGTGAAAAAGAGGAGGGATTCGACCAATTTGCTTTTCAATTGCAAGGCAAGATTTCTGGGAAAGAAGATTCGTCCTTGACGACGAGCTTAGAGAAGGAGAGGTACAAATCGGTGATCGGAAGGGGAGAGTTGCCATCGTCGTTCTCTTGATTCTACTACCTCTGACGGCTGGATTGTGGAAGACGACGAACGAGCCAATAGACAACGATACCAACTCGCTTCAAACTCAAATCTGCAGATGGGACCGGTCACGGGGGCTATAAATAATGTAAGGGGAATATATTGATTTCAAAAAAATTTACACTAAATGTTTGGATTTGGATGTATTTTTTTAGCGAAAATTACATTTAACCGCTCTTTATTTTAGGCTTGTTTCAATTAACCACTTTTTATATATTTTTTTATACTTAACCAGCCCTTATTTATAATTATGTGCATTTAACCACCCATTTTAACGAAAAACGTCATTTTTTTCGTTAAGTAAAGTAACTTATATTTTTTCCTTTCATTTTTAGTTTTATTTACAATAAATAAATAAAGTAAAAACCATAATTGACACTTTCAAGTTCCAATACGTCGATTTTTGCAACCCTAACTTAATTTCCTTCGTACTAATTTCTTCCCTCCATCCAATGGAGAAGAAGAACCACGACTTCGCCGATGCAATGCAAAGACCATGGGTCTTGGATTTGATTCTGACGACTTTGAGCGTCCCTCGGAGTCGATCGTATCTAAGCTGATGGGCGACGACTCGAGACTCAAAAGGTTGAGATGTATGCTGAAATCCAATGATAATGACCAGGGACAGAGCCATAAATTTACTCCAATGGGGGCTAAATTCCTGTTTACAGGAAAAAAATTGTATTTGTTCGGGAAATTTTGTATTTCTTATAATATTTGTATAATTTTTTTTGTATATGAGAACTGTTTTTTCACAAAAATAATTAATTTGATTTTTTTTCTAGTCAAATAATTTAGATTTTTTATATTTTCACAAAAAAAATGTTTGATAGTTGGAAGTTAGGAGTCGTTTAACTGTATTTGACAATATATAGAGTGCATGTTTAATCAATGATCTACGTAATACTAATATTTTATACACTAATACCCCACTGGCCACCATTTCCCTCCGCCATTAATAATGACATTTCAAGCTCAATTTATTCCAAATAAAATTAAAAAAGAAGGGCAAAACGTAATTTACTTTACTTAACGAAGAAAATTAACGTTTTTCATTAAAATAGGTGGTTAAATGTACATACTTACAAATAAGAGTGGTTAAGTATAGAAAAAATATAAAAGATGGTTAATTGCAACAAGTATAAAATAATTAAAGGATGTTTAAATATAATTTTTTCTTTTCTTTACTTTATATTATTATTATAATATTATGGTTTCGGCTACCAAATTTGGCATACCACGGGAATATGGTTCCAATACATGGTTCGATATTGATATTGGGGCTTTTATGAAGACATCTTGCGAGGGCGACTACTATCCTAGATTAAGACGGTACGATTTTTCTAATCCATAATCATACTGCCTCCTATATTCCCTTGTTTTAATTGGTTAGAAGATATTTTTTAATATTTTAATAAAATTTAAATTTCTTTTTTAATGTAATTTGAAAAGTCATCATCCAATCACGTCGTAGAGAAGTATAGAAGGGAGTATATTTAGGGAGTAGAAGATTTGATTTGAGATTAAAAATACTTAATTTTAATATATGCCCTAATAGGTTAGAAAATCGATATTAAAAATGGAAAACAAATCAGAGAAAAGGCTAATGATCAAAGAGAACCAATTAAGGAATATTTTAGTTAATTCGTTGTGCATAAGACAAATTAAATATTTTATTCAGTGTTATGGGTTGAATCATGTCAAATCTAAATCCTTAATTAGATTGGTTTCATGATTAGAAATCATTAAATTACAATTGGTATTTGGTAGTAGTGTATACCTTCATGATTGATACGGTAGGTATATGTTGTTGACATATAGGGCCATCGATCTGTACGTATAATTCATTGAATTGACTGACCATGATTGGTACGTTTACTTGAATAAATACCATTAATTGAAATGAAATAAATGCTCTCCACGTACTTCATGATCGGTTACACTAATACTCCCTCCGTTCTATTTTACTTGTCTTTCTGGCCTCAAAACTTTGTTCAACAAAACTTATTCATTTAGGATTTTTATTTAATTAATATATTAGAAAGGGTTCATATTGACTTTTTTTTTCTCTATCTATTAACTATAAACGATACTTAGTAATTAATTTGTGATTACATTTAAAAAAATTTAGATTTTTAATGATATTTTTTACATTTTTAATGAGTTTCTTAATATATGTGAAACAATCAAAAGGGACAAGTAGAATAGAACGGAGAGAGTAAGTATATACATCGTGAATTGAATTCAATGAATTACCAGCAGACCAGGATGACCATGATCGGTTACAATGTGTGTTGTGTGAAAAATAAAATCTTTCTTCGAATATTCGAATTCTTAGTAAAGAAAGATTAATAAGGTTGGTGAAAAATAAAATCTTTTCTCAATTTTAGTGACATAAATGTATGTATGTCGAATGCATTAGAGCAACAACAACATCTACTTAGGTGGATTATGGTATAAGTAAGATTTGGAGGTCAAAATATACGTATCCTTGTCTTGAGCGAAAGTCGGAAGGTGTATCTGATATGTCCAAAGCAAAAAAGAAGGTAAAAGGGGAGCAAAAAAGTGGAAAAGGCGAAAGGTTACGCAAAAGTACAAGAAACGAGAAAAGAACGAAATGAGAAGATATGAGCAAGACATTCATGTTTGGACGCGCCCGCGCCGAGTTCGTTTCGGCGATAGAATGGCTTTGATTGCGTGGCAAGTAACAGGCAAAGATATTAGATTTTAGGAAAGAAATATATCTATGAGATATTGGAATTTTTATCCTTGTAATATCTTGTTTCTATCTTTAAGCCTAGGATTCTCCATAAATATCCATCTATGATTATTGTAATTGTGTGCTAGAAAATTAAGAGGGAAAAATTCTAGAGAGCTTGAGAGATTAGGTTAGACTGATCAGATAAGGAAGATCAGGTTAGACTGATCTAGAGAGCTTGAGAAATAAGAAGAGTCCCTAGTTTGGTAGTGCCCGCAAACGTAGTCAATCTGACGATCTGGTCAACAAATTCTTGTGTTCTTCTCTTCTTATTTCTTTCTTTCTTCTCTTGTGAGTCTGTGTGAGTCATCCCTTACTATAGGGTCAAATTTCCTAACAATTTCCTCCATGTTTGCTCCACTACCGCTCCACCACTAAGATCTTCTCCCAATGACGAAGCAGTAGTGAAGTAGAGTAAACAAATGTACAATAAATAAACTAGCAACGAGAAGCGCTCAATGTTTTGAATTAATTTACATTAATATGTTATTTTTTTGAACCCAGTGCAGTTTGAGTTAAAATTTTGAGTTAATTCATGACCAAAGAGAGCAACAAATAGAAGGTAGAGGTCGACTCCATACTGCACTGAAAACGACAAGCGGAATCCGAGAAGCCAACAATCGCGACCTCGCAGTCATACGCCCGAACAGAAGAACGTCGCCTTGAGGGTAATGGTCATCCGCGTAACGAACGTCACTATTGACCGCATAATGACAATGCCCAAGATGACCACAGCTGGACACACCACCAAAGAGAGCGCCTGCGTGAAAGAACATCAGAGTACAACATTAATTATGATCGACGTCGAACCAAGTCACGGGACGACGGGCGATGCACATGCCCGACACACAATCAAGCTCGGAGCATAGAGGAGCCTCGAGCCATGCTAGGAGATATTCCACTCTTTATCACGACGAGCGTCAGTACGAAGATATGAGACATTGCGGCCTCGAGAAAGTCAGATTAATGGATAAGGATAGGTAGGTCCCCATTGGAGCAAAATAGGATTAGATTAGTCAAGCTTTGTAAGAAGGATGATATTCTTGTCCCAAAGGGTTTTCCCGCTGAAAGGTTTTAACAAGGACTCCCCTTCATAGGTTTATTTTCATTTTATAGTTGTTAAACGCTTTCTTTTTAGTTGATGAAGTTGTATTTTCGCCTTCATGTTCCAAAAATGGTCGTTAGTAGCGTCGCTTGAAGAGTTATCACGAATGTGTCACTGTGGCAACAAAACCGTGAAAATTGGTTTACTTGAAAGGAGGCAGGAAGATCGCTCTGGGAATCCCCTAGCCTCTGGCTATCATCGCTAAAAGGTCGATCCCGACGACAAAATCGTGAAAGTCGGTTTGGCTACAAGGAGGCACGAAGATCGTCCCATGGGATTCCCTTGGCCGCTGGCGAGATGTCGTTAGGCGGTCGATCCCGCGACAAAGCTGTGAAAGTCAGTCTTTTTGCAAGGAGGCAGGAAGATTGTCCGAGATTCCCTTGGCCTTTGGCGGTCAACACTAGAAGGTCGATCCCGGTGATAAAACCGTGAAAGTCGGTTTGCCTGCAAGGAGGTAGGAAGATTGTTACAACGACGTGCACTTGACATGACTCAAACCCCCGACATGCTTACACGACTCGACCGTTTGAGGGGCAATTGTGGGTGCAATATAATTATTTTATTGTATTTTATTTATTATTTGTAATTAATAATTAATGTAAATAGATAGATTATTCCCCAAAAAAGAATAACAAATATCATCGGAAATATTTCTTGTGTAAGAGCCATGTTTAAAGGGACCTCCATCATCAATAAAACGATTTGATTTCTTTTTCTTTTAGAGAGACTCTAGTACCTATTGTGCATGACAATTCCGGGTACTACAAATATAATGAAAGTGGACAATGTATAAGTCCATTTGTAAAATTTCTCGGAAGTAGAGACATGTGTGCACAATATACAATGTTTGGTATACCTTACCAAAACGGTATAGTTGTGAGGTCAAATGGTAAATTAATAGATATGGGTTTTTTTATATGAAAAATAGATATGGTTAGAAGCATTTTAACAATTGCCTTTTATCCTACTCATTATGGATATATGAATTAAACATGCAACATATATGCTTATTTGAGTTCTAAGTAAGGCTTTTTTTTAATACACCTTATGAATTATGGACATGAAGGAAACCTATTTAAGTTATTATCGTGTTTGGACTTGTCCAATAATAGGAAGATTATATAATTCACATGAAAAAACTTAATCCAAGGAAGTGGTTTTTTCATCTGCTATCTTGAAAATTCAAAGGGGTTGTATTTTAGTGCCTAAATATACTATGAGAATTCTTGAGATAAGTAATGTTAGGTTCATTGAAAATGATCAAACTAGAGTTTTTTCACCTAAATTTGTGGTATCACAATCAAGTGACATATTAGAACAACAAAATGATGTTCAAAACCTACAAGATGAAAGTATAGTGGATGAAAAAGAAGAGACTAATGTTACACAAGAATTGTTTGGAAGGTTTGCAAGGGAAAGAAGACTTGATATTCGATATGATTATATGATTTATGTTGTTAAAAATGAATGTGACTTGAGCATTGATGAAGGCCTACTATCGTTTAAAAAGTCATGGAAAGTGACATTCCCGATAAATGACTGATTGCCATGAAAGAATAATTTAAATTAATGGTCGGATGATGATTGATAACAAAGTTCAAAACTTGGGTTGAGTTGATCGAGGAGGGTAGTAAGAATCGTTGGATCTAAACGAGTCTTTAAGTCTAAAAGAGACTAACTAGAAAATATTGAAAGGTATAAAAACCATACTTATTGTTAAAGGTTTCACCTAGAAGAATAACATTGTCTACAAGGAGACTTTCGTTGTAGCATCGAAGGACTCTAGCTATGAGATTTGTTTTGGCTTTGACTGCTCATTACAATCTTAAGCAACCAAATGGATGTGAATTTTTTTTTTCAAGTGTATCACAATCTAGAAAGTCAATTTTTATAAAAACGGTTTTTGTATCTTATGTTCTTAGAGCATAGGTTCAAAATACTAGATTTAGAAACTAAAACCCTATTAGGAAATTAATAAACCCTATCAAAAAAGTCAAAATAACCTTAAATAAAAAAATTTACAAATAATTTTCCTTTTAAACTTCTTAACTAGAACATAGGTTAGAATAATCGTTATAGGTTAGAAAAATCGTTATAAAAAATCAATAAAATTCATTCCTATTTTTCATGTGAGTACCCATTCTTACATAATCTTTTTGCCATAACTCAATTTAAACTTTTTTTTTATCTACCTTTTCTTATTTATAGGTTACAAAAATCGTTATTTAACATCAATAAAATCCATTCCTATTTTCCATGTGAGCACCCATTTTTACATAATTGTTTTTTTGCCATAACTCAATTTAAACTTTTTTTAATCTACCTTTTCAACTAAATTAAAATTAAAACTTTTAAGTAATTTTTTAACCATATTTGCAAATGTGCAAATGTCCTAGGTTGGTTTGTGTAATTTAGATTGTGAAAAGCCCCGACTGGTAGTTGAGGGTAGACGTGTAGCTCCCAATTCCATAATCCAAACGCTCTGCTCATGGTAAAACTACAAACCTGCCAATCAAACAAAAATTCCAATCAGGAGTAGAGTGAATCATACACAACACTTGGATTTGAATCTTACCAGTCTCTCCACTTGTAAACCCCAAATCGAAAGAAACCAAAATCCGAATTCCAGATCCTTCTTTTCCCTCCCATTCATTGCCGCTATATCCACCGGCAACTCAAGGTAGCCTTTCACTACCTCTTTCTGTGTATTTTTGTCTGTATTCAATTTCCGCAATTATCGATCATCAATCTCAAATTTCCGCCGACAAATCGAACAAGCTGCTTGGCTTTTCGTTTTTCAGGTTTGTGTTTTCGTAATTGATCGTATAGGTTCATCTATTGAGTGTTTGACCACTTCGATTGGGAAATTGTGCGTTGAATTTTGTGGGGTTGAATTTGAATTAGGGTTTTTGTGAGTGGGATTGGATCAGATGAGCGATGGGGAAGGGTCATCTGGTCCCCTGGATGATGAATTCCGGCCTCAAATCGTCGGTCAGAAAACCGATTCCCCCGTCTCCTCTTCTCGATACTCTTCTTGTGGCGAATCGGAGTTCGAGCGCTATTGCAGTGCGAATTCGGTGATGGGCACGCCCAGTTTGTGCAGCTCGGTGGGGGCATTTCATGAGTGCGTAGATTCTGATTTTGGGGAGTCAACGAGGAGTTTTGGTACTCTGGAAGGGGATTTCGATCTTGAAAGTTTTAGCCTTGGTGGGAAGATTGAAGATAAAGGGAGGCTTTTGATTATGTTATCTGGTGATTTGGAGGATAATGTGAAGAGATCATTGCTAGATGATAAGGTGTTTCGTGGAACAATGGATGATAGGGTTTTGACTAGGGTTGTTGATGGTTCAAGAGGTGGTTTGGAAGAGGAGATTGTTGATGGGAGAAAGGGTAAACAAGATTTAGGGATGCTTTTAAGTAATGTTGAAAATGTGTTGAGAGATGGATCTGTTACTGTTAGAACAATAGGGGATGATGATGATGATGATATGCATACTGATGATTCCCATCTCATGCGCAGGGGTAATGAGCTGGTGGTTCACGCTGGATTTGGTGGCGAATCTCTCCAACCCTCTATGGAAATTGCAGAAAGGGAGGATGATGGATATGACGGGCAAGATGGGACCTCTTCAAGGTGTGAGCATTCAGAAGGTGAAGATTCAATGTTTAACTCTGGTTCAGATGGAGAAAATAGGTCTAATGTACATTACACTAGGCATAATCATAATAGCAACTATGAAGTGGAATCACGAGGGGAAAATATGATGCTGATGAGCTCATCCATAGCCTTTGGTTCAAATGACTGGGATGATTTTGAGCTGGGAAGAACAGAAAACGATTCGACATCTGAAATTTTTGATGATTCTTGGCAGAAGACACAGAGTAGTGGACCTGAGTTTGGTATCGGTAATGCATCTCTTACTTCTCTGGCACCAAGTGGTCTGACAAACTTTGATTTGGTAGATCAAGATGAAGGTGCAAATGATGTTCACGGTGTTACTGAATCATCAAGCTCGCCTGTTGGCAGTTCAGCAAATCCGCTTGATTGCTTTGAGTCCACAGAAAAAGAGAGTGTAGGGTCTGCCAGGGATGCTTCTGTTTTTGACAAGAAAAATAACAATGATGATGAAGAGATTGAGTACCTGGAAGGTTGTGATGTTTATAACATTTTTGAAAAAACTAATTCCTTATCACATGTGGGCTCAATGAATGGCATTACAGACAAAGATAACCAGTTTGACATGGCAGAGCAAGTGAGTGGGCATGATGGTAATCTAGTAGCAAAACCTAAGGATCAAATATGTAATCAAGAACAATTGGGATCTTCTTCTGATACGATGCTTGGTCAAGTACCTTGTCCAACAAACGATATTTTTGAAGACCCTGCAGTAAAAAACGTACTCATAAATGAACTGGCAGAATCCTCTGATGAATATAAGTTAAATTCTCTATCATCAGGGCCAGAAAATAATATGGGGAGGATTAGAAATGACTTGGATCAAACGAATGCTAAGCATCCACCTACCAAGGTAAACTCTTGATACTTTCCCCTTAAAACTTCAGAATGAGTCTTTGTTTCATACAGTCTTCTCATTTAACTTTGGTGGTCCTGATCGTGTCTCACTTTGTTCATGATATGCTATGATGAAACCCTTTGCAAGAATATACCAGGTTTCTTGATTTTACTGCTGTATCTAGTTTATAGTTGGTTTGACACGCTTTCCTGGTTACTTGACCCATTGAAGTTTCTTAGCGCTTATGCCTCTATTCCTGTTTTTTTTGTTTCTATCAATGTTCATGCATGAAAATGGCTGTTGGGTATGTGAGAGTTGAGAAGCATGGGTTTAATGTATAAATTGTTTTGTTCTGTAATTTATCTGGAGGATTGTCAATGGTATTCACGTTGCATATTCACAAGTATAGGTAATTCAATTTCTGTTGTAATGCTTGCTTTTTTTTTTCTTCTACTTATAAAGCAGGGTCATCAAAATAAAAGTAGTTGTTTTCAGAACTATTTGTATACACTGTTGCCATAATTAGTACATATGTGGAATCATGATTTTCTTTGCATCTCACATAGTTAAGAAATATGTGAAGTATGAAGTATCCTGCTTAGTCCTGACACATCTTTTCCTTCTGAATATCTGTTTTGAGTTGATAAAATGAATGACAAACTTGATTTTTTTTTCTTTTGTAGGACAAGAGTGTTGAGTTAAATGCATTTTATGATGAATTTGTCCACGATATGGAAGAGATTTTAATGGACTCGCTTGATTCTCCTATCAATAGGCTGAAACAAAGCAATGTAAATTCGCATTCTCACCAACCTTCAACTTTAAGAGACCATGGTTCTACTGCTTCTACTTCTGGTGCATTTGATGGTTACCCACTGACTTCACAACATGCTAGAATTGACGGGATAGAAGTAGCAGGGGCAAAGCAGAAAAAAGGGGATATCTCTCTCAGTGAAAGATTAGTTGGGGTCAAAGAGCATACTGTTTATGTGATACGTGTTTGGAGTGGTGAGGATCAGTGGGAGATTGAGCATCGTTATCGTGATTTTTACACCCTTTATCATCGTTTGAAATCTTTATTTGCTGATCAAGGATGGATTCTTCCATCTTCATGGTCTGCTGTTGAATGGGAATCCAGAAAGTTTTTTGGTAATTCTTCCCCTGATGTTGTTCTGGAGAGAAGTGCTTTAATTCAAGAGTGTTTACAATCTGTTCTCCAGTTTAGTTATCCTTCAGGTCTTCCAAATGCCCTGATTTGGTTTCTCTCTCCACCAAATGCTCTTTCTAATTCATCTCAATCAAATTCCCCATATCAACAGTCTGCTGTAGATTCCAATGCAGAAAACCATCCTACCTTGGGAAATACAGTATCGCTTATTGTTGACATTCGACCACACAAATCTGTGAAGCAGATACTAGAAGACCAACATTATGTATGCCCAGGATGCCATAAACATCTTGATGGTTTTAAAACTCGATTTCAGGAGTTTGTTCAGACATTTGGGCTTGGGAAGCCACGGCTTTGTGAATACATGGGTCAGCTGTTTTGCTCTTCATGTCATACGAATGATACTGCAGTCTTACCAGCAAGGGTTTTGCATCACTGGGATTTTACCCAATATCCAGTTTCTCAGCTGGCCAAGCTGTATCTTGATTCAATAATTGATCAGGTATTTGAACTTTACTGAAATATAGTCTGTTTGATTCAATGGTGATTGAAGTAACAGGAACCTATATTTAGTTGCTCGAAAACTATAATGAAGTGGTCATTGAAGTAACAGGAATCTAGATTTTTTATGGGTAGTACATAACTTCTATAATAATAGTTCTTCAAGTTTTTTACTGCCAATTTTGTAATTTATATCATAATTCTGCTGTCTTGTATTGTTATAATACCTCCTTATTGTGCTGTGCTACTCTATCGTCCCAATGTATGTCATCCTATGGCGGGTTAAGTTTATTGAACAGGATTTTGATTTCTTCTACCTTTTTGCAATGTGCAGCCTATGCTTTGTGTAAGCGCTGTAAATCCTTTCCTTATGTCTAAAGTCAAAGTGCTGCTTCATGTTGTGAGTATTAGAACGAAAATAAGAGCATTACTCGAGTATGTTCACTGCTCATTTCGTGGCTCCATTAACAGAGGACTTGGATCTCGAAAATACCTTGTTGAAAGTACCGACTTCTTCTCTCTACGAAACCTTATTGATCTCTCAAGAGGAGCTTTTGCAGGTAGCCTCCTTTTTCTCTGCTTGCTTCATCTCTTTCTATGGAGATGTCTAATCATGTGAGCTCATTTCCGTTATTTATACAACTATATGTTTTGCATTTGCAGTACTGCCAACGATTTTAGAAACCATCTTGAAAAAAATCCAAGAGCATATTACAGAACAATGTCTGGTGTGCTGTGATGTTGGTGTCCCTTGTGGCGCTCGTCAATTCTGCCTTGATTTATCCTCTCTCATTTTCCCTTTCCAGGTAATACGGATTAAAAGATTATAGATTTCTAAAAAATTGTCCATTGCTCATATCCAGTATTATTGCTATATGTTTACCTTTGAAATCATATGATGATCTTTTCAATGACTACATAATATTACATCCTTGCATTGTTTCTCATACTCATTTGTTTAAAATAAAATAGGATGAGGATGAGGTTAAAAGGTGCCACACTTGTAAATTACCTTTCCACAAAAATTGCTTTGCAAAGCTGACTGAATGCCAATGTGGCGCCCGTCTCAAGCCAGATGTCATTAGTCATTCTACTAGCAATTTGAGCCTTGTGTCTAGTGGCGGAGGCGGCAGTGATGGAGCATTATCCTTGTTCAAGATGAAATCAGATTTAGGGTTGAGATCCTCTACTGAATTCCTCACTAAGCTTCTTTCAACAGAGAGACGCGAAAGCTCTGGAGCGGATCATCAGAAAAGCAACAATGTTATCCTGATGGGCTCATTGCCTGGTAACTCACTTTGACTTGTAGTAACTTTTTTTTTTACTTTGATTGCAAAAATGGGAAGCAAAGAACGAATAAACGAAAAAAGGGCGGTTATACTGTACATATGTGATTCTTAATAGAACAATTATTTGGTTCATAGTTTCATTTTTTTGTTGTATTTTTGCTCTTGCTTTGATTTGGTACAAGGATTGTAGCTTTTTGACACTTTGTTCCATTCAGAGAGTGGTTAAAGCATGTAATCACCTTGTGGTTTTTACCTTTGGTGGGGTAGAAAGAATATATGCACAGAATTGTGTTTGAGCCTGGCATCTAACTTTCCTGAAGAAAGAAATCTTCTAATCTAGCTCTTCTTTGTGCTTTCTTCTGCTCAATTCAAGTTTTTATTTGTCTCTTGAGCACTTTATTGGTTCAAAGCTTTTCACTACTCATGTAATTTAATTTTGTCTATTAGAGTGTGAAGATCTTCATTTCAGATCCATCCTTCATGCTAAATTGTGGATAGCTATCATGAGTATTTGCACTATGTGATGAATCAGAACTAAAAAGAACACAATAATAATAAGTATGATTCTCTCTCACTGAAATCTCTCTTTACAAAGTCTGTAAGTACTTACATAATCATATCAGAATGGCATTCTATAACCTACTCATAACAATTTCCTTGATCCAAATTTCGCAACAACAAAAAAAACCCATTAAAACTATTGGGTAAAAAAACAAAACTTAATCTGTCCTTAACATCTTTGAACATATTCTTCTTGTAAAAGCTTCTTCTTCTTTTTTTTTTTTTCTATAGTATGATCCTGATATCATCTTCTACCATCCAACCCAAAAGGGTTTCTTCTATTATACTCATATTCATTCATCTGGGACATTGATAAGACTCAGGGAAGTACTTTGACAGCAACGAATGCTTCATCTTGATCACCAAGACGAAGAGACCGAAGCAAGGGAAGTGCATTATTCCAACCGAAGAATACCTACAGAAGACGACAGGATTAAACCGGTTAGCCATTTTAGGTTTCATCTTGTAGGAAGATTCACACAACCAAAATCCAGAGACATTCATGGTACCATAATGGAGCTAGATTCTTTGACAAGTCCAAGAATGGATATGGCCACCTGAAACAAAGCATAATCGAATGAGTTAGAAAAGGATTTTGAGATTAAGAGAAGGTTTGAATCTGAGAAACTTACCAGAGGTAAATGCAGGCATGAAGGATCCATTGGAATATGACGAAGAACGAAGTCCAGAGGAAGAAGTATGCAATCCTAAACCATGGAAACCGCTACGGTTTCAAATATAGAGGGAACTCAAAATCAGCAAGATCTTCTATAATAAGGTCTTAATGAAAAGATTATATTGCATTACAATGTATTATGACATGTAATCCAAACGCACCCTAAAATTGTAGATGAAACTTACCAGGCAGTTCATTGCAGTATCACCTAGCAGAAAGACAGCATTGATTGTATGCATGTTTACAATCAACTGCCATTTCAAACAAGCAAAACACAGAAGTCAGAAGATTTGAATGATTGATTTCCAATTAGCAACTTGAAAAAATCAAATTGATGTTTTTGCTTCACTTACAAAGTTGATTTCATAGTTTTTGGTTGCAAGGAATGGAAGAATAATGAACCAAAAGACGCAATCCGTCAGCATCACTGCCCCTGCATTCATCTGAAACCAACAAAGATTTTGCATCAGATAAAAGATCAACTCAAAAACATGAACCAAGGAAATAATGTTTTTTGTTTTTTGGAAAATTTACTTGAAAGATGATTTGAAAGACATAAGCCCAGAAGCCTGCAATCTTGCGAGGAGGGCAATGATGGCGGCTTGCTTGTAATTGGAAGCTCTTCGGGATGCCAGCTGGCAATGCGCGATTGTTTCCATATTCTGAATCGGTCCATTCGTTCCCAATCCCGTTACTTCCAACCTTGTTGTGGTACTCAAAGCAACCATACATTGAAAGCAATGATCCTAGCTATAAAACAAATGATAGAGGAACAAATTTAAAGGTGTAACATGAGCAAGAAACCACAATGTGCATTTGGATTACCAATAACACATTGTAATGGGCAATCCAAATGCACCTGTAGAGAATTTGAGGATCAAACAAGGATGAGATCGCGTACCCCGAAATAGACTGTAACCAATGTAAAAGTCCACCTAGAAGGACAATTGAGATGAACATGATCAGAAGAATGTAAGAAAAATTACCCAAGAACTGAAATTTTGTATGCTTACTGAGTGTAGTATAACATAATGTCAGCTCCATCAAAAGTGACATTGAGAATGAGCAAAATGAGGAGCACAAAGAAGGCAAGAGTCCTATAAGCAAGAAGCCAAGCAGGGTGCATTCCTTTAAGACATGGCTTCCAAACTTCATCTTCATATAGAATCCCGGGTTCTTCAACATGATCATCACCGTCTTCTATTTCTTCTCGTCCTCCTATTCTTTGTCGTCTTCTTTTCCGAGGCCCTTCATATCTTGATATGAGAAAGGATGCAAAGAGCATTGCTAGCATCAACCAGAAAGCACACAGCATTGCTCTCCAATTTAGCCAGTAGCTTGTGGTTGTGGTATCAACAGTTAATTCAGGGCGCCATGAATTCTTTGAAGATCCTGATAGGAAACCCATTACTAAATTCTCAGCTCTCTTTTTTTTTGGATTTTTTTTTTATGGTTTCACCACCAAAGAACAAGGGATTCTCTGATGAGCAAAAATGTGGCCAATTTAGTGTGTATTAAATGGGGGCTTTCAAGAATCAAGTTGGGTTTTTTTTTGGGTATTTGAAGAAAAACAAATGTGCCCAAGTAGAATCCCAATGAAAGTGTTGGGAGAACTAAAAAACAAGATCAAAGATTAAATCTTTGAAGAATACAAAAACCCAGAAACTAAGAACAAGAAGGCATCAAAAAATGGAGCTCTGAAAAAGTATCTACAGCAAGAACATTGTTTAATTTGTTCAAGTTTGAGGATGAATTTGTTCAAGAGAACCCCATGAAAGTGCTATTTGAACATCATTTGAACTAACTTCAATCAATACAATGAATCAAGAATTATTAAGCTACTATAAATAAAATCTCATAGAACAAGTTTTGATTGAAAGAACTTAAATTTTAAACTGATATGTGAAACACATGAAAGATTCCAAACTTTTTATAAGTGGGTGTTTTTCAAGAAACATGAAAATTTCAAAGGCAAAAGGGGAAAGATTAAATAGAGTTTGTAGGGAAAAATTGATTAAAGAAATAGAATGGAAGTAGGCTCTCCTTGTATTTTTGCAGAAAGCTCTTAATTGCAAGCAAAGGAAAGGTTGGAATGAATACAAAGCAAAGGCATAATGTATATGAGTAAGAGCATAAGAAAGGAAACAACAAGAGAGGCAGAGATGCTTTGCTTGAAGAGTGCAAGAGAAGAGAAAAAAGGATGGTGACATGTTTTTTTGCTTTGGGCCCAAGTTTGGAGCTTTCTCATTTTTTCATATTTACATTTTTTTTTTAAAAATGTCATGTCACAATCTCCATGCACAAATGGTAATTAATGACCCTAGACATACAACTACAAAATGTTATAGGTTGTTATTGAAGTTAATGCTTGTGGGTCAATTCAAAGGCTTCTATAGTTGAGTATGGGTTTTGTTGGTTTAATTTAATTAATTGGTTTATGTTTCTTGCAAGCTAGTGCACAACCCTCTCGATTTTCATGTCTTTAAGCCTTTTTTACACATCCTCTCGATTTTTAGGTCGAGGCAAGCAGGGGCAGATCTAGGATTATCTGGAAGGGGGCGGCCTTTGTACAAATTAATATTATCAGCTCTTCCCAATTCCGCCCCACTCTTCCCCACCTTCCGCCTTGTCCTGCCCCGGGCTGGATACTGGGGAGAAAGCTCAATTTTTTTTATCTCCCGGACTCTTTAGGTAAAACTTATCGCTCATTCGGCCCGATGTGGGGGCGGCTGCCCCCACCCGCACCCCTAAATCTGCCCCTAGAGACAAGGGTGGGTACATTTTAGTCTTCGAGATCCTACCCGAGATAGATCTACACTGGGTTGGTGTTGTTGTAATTGCTACTGCAAGCTAGTGCACAAATAAGCCAAAAAGAAAATCTCTCTTTTTTTTCCCAGATGCCTTGTTTGGGGAAATACTAAACCCAATCATTCTCCTTCAAAAAATTTCCCTTCCAAAGAATAGCTTTATGATATAAACTAATGTTAATCAGATTTAAAAATGTCAAGAAAAGTATTAGAGAAATCCAACAAAATGGAATCAATTGGATCAGATAAGAGAGAAAGAGATCAAGAGGATGCAAATCTGATGTTTTCTTTATCTGGATTTTATATGTTCCTTGTTCAATGAAGAGTAAAATGATAAAATAACATGTTTGTTGCTTTTTGGGGTGACCACAAATCAAAGCATAAAGTGAAAGTAGTTGGAAGAAGAATGCTTCTTTTTACCTTGTACAGTAATAAAGATGCTGCAGAATTGCAGAAACTAAAGAGGAGGGAAAATGTGAATTTGAAGATTTGGTCAAGTGTTTTGATCTTTGACCACAACAAGAAACAGTTTGTGTAATCAAGATGGATGGATGCAGAAATTTAAGAAACAAAAAGAGCTTCAATCAAGAAATCATTGTAACAACTTCAACAATCATAACTATAAAAAGGGCTTTGGTCAAGTGCTTTGATCAGGTTTCATGAAATCTTTAATTACTTTATTAGATGTAAATAGTGACTTTTTCCGACATTTAGTAATGATATTTTCGTTCATTGTTGAGCACTTGTGATTAATTATAAGGAGTTTCAAAATGGGGAGGATTAAGAGAGATAAAAATCATTGAGGGCTCGTTTAGTATTGATACGAGAGATATCGTATATCGATATGGATACCAAGGTATGGATATGAGTGATGTTTAATATGTTGAATATGGGTATTGATAATATAACACTTATTACTTTAATATCAATCGATATCGATATTCTCATTTACCAAACAGCAGATATCAATTTAATATCGATATCAAAATATGCCAAATACCCACTGTTGTAAAAATTCCCGCCTACCTCTATTTATGCCCTGCCTAGGCGTTGGAAATGTTCTATTCCGCCAAGCCTTCTAGCCCGTCTAGGGGACCGCCTAGTTCGTCTAAGCACCCGTTTAGATCACCTAGGCGCTAGATGGTCCTTCTCCACCGCCTAGTGTTTTTTAGAATATTGCAAATACTAGATATGAGTATACTCCTAAGAATATTGCAAATACTAGATATGAGTATACTCAGGGCCGTCCAATCAGATTAGGGGGCCCTGTGCAAATATTAAATAATTAAATTTTTTATTTTTAATTATTATAAGTAATTAAAATTTTAATTTTAATAAAACTCAATTAATATGTAAAAAATATTAGTGTTATATTTTTATATTAGAATAAATACCGTTAACTTTATAAAAATAATGGTAATAAGAGTTTTTATAAATATATGTAAAAATCATGATAAACATGATAAAGAGTGAGAGAATTTGAAGATGCAAATAATAACTATAACAATAATAATATATTATTTATCTATAACATTTACTTCATAAAAATTGTCATTCAAGCTTGACTTTACCACCTACTGATACATATAATAAATAAAATTATTATTTGGTTAGATATAGCCAAGAAAAAATATATCCAGTTCAAATAAATGACCATTTGAATAAAATTATATTACATAAAATGTATTCATAAACTCAACAAAGAAATTCATTCTAATAAAATAAGTAGTTAGTTGAAAACTATTTTTATGAAGCAAATATTATAACAAATATAATAAAAATAACAAGATCAAATAATTGTCAGATTTTATTTTATATTTATAAATTGAAATTGGAGAAAAAAAATCCTACACAACATGTTAAATAATTTGGACGAAAAAGAGAGAGAAAACAAAGGATGATCAGTAAGTTCAAGCTCTACTCTAAAAATGGCTTCCACTAAAATAAATTAAAAATGTAAACACACTTGACAAAAAAATTAGTATGATGAGGCCCGCGTATTTCGATCTATCGTCTCTTGCGTTGGAACTTACTTTTCCTCCTCCAGTATACCACTACAACAAGTGTAGTAGACATAAATTATTTACAATATGTTTGTTATATAAAAAAATTATAGATTTTGGGGGCTTAATTACTTATATGTAATATCCTGATATGGATAACAAACGGCCCTAACATTTTATTTTTGATACAATTTTAAGAATAATATAAATTGACTTAATTATTTTCTTTTCTTTTTTTTTAATTTTATGACTTTTTAAATTTTCCTTTATAAATTGATGAGAAGAGAATTTAGAATAAAAAAATAAGTTTCACTGACAAAAAATTTCGTATCTCACATATTATTTAAATGTTAGAAAACCATACGATATGTAAATTTGATCAAAATATACCTCTTAAAACTATAAATTAAAGTTTATGGGAGTGAGTATTGATGTAGTATGTTTTTGGGGAGGAAATGAACCCCACCTTGTCATTGACAAAGGGCCCAAAGAAGACTTAGATTTCGATTTTTAGCTTTTCATCTTTAATACATTTAGTAGGAGGGCTAGCTTATACACACTTTTAATTATGATTTCACTTAATGTGCCATGAATCATACATAACAATATATTGGAATCGAAGTGATTTGTATGATGATATATACACATAGAAGTCAAATCAAAAGATGATATTCTTCGATGATCAATCAGAGCCATGCAAAAAGAATTCGGATGTGTGAAGAAATGTTCTCATGAACCATACACATGATATATAGTGAAGAAAGAATTTTACACGAATAATAAACAGGAGGTACATATTAATTTGCTTATGAATTATATGTCTGATCATTTTAGGGGATAATAATCCGTAAGACTCAAACTACTAGTTTAAGAAAAAGTTCAATTAATTATTTAAACGATTATGTAACACTTTGGAAAAGATTTAAAATCTATGTTGTTGGTACGTGACTAGTTAAATGGGTCCTGATTTGATTGCCTTCGTTGTCTTTCAATTCATGTATAATGACAAAAAAAAAGGTATCAATAATTATCAAGTACGCGTTGCTTAACTTAGTTAGGTTAGCTTCTATGCAAACCAATGTCAGTTACGTTATTTCTAGAAGGATATTAGATAAGCTTAAATTTTCAAAACTATAATATAATCATATAAGTATAAACTATAATGCATGCTATAAGAGCAATTAATGAAAAGTTAAAAGTAATAACTATATGCGATCCGTCCTTCGGACATCTAATCAAGGATAGGATTTCAAGAATTTCTTCTCGATCAAAACCAACAAGAGACGTCAACGAAATATTTACATAATTGTTTATTTATTCAATTAATTCTGAGAGAACGATGTAATCTACCCTAGTACAAATATAAAACAAAAACTAATTCTTTGTAAAAATTTAAACTACATGGCAAATTTGAAATATTTTTTTATTTTTTATTTCTCATTTTTAATCCACTTCTACCTTAACCACTTCTCCACTATCTCAAAAACTACCATCCATTCTTTTCTTCTAAACAAATTAAAATTTTATAATTTTTATTATTAAAGAAAACTACCATCCACTCTTTTCTTCTAAATAAATTAAAATTTTATAATTTTTATTACTAAAGAAAATAAGATTTAATCCTGAAAATTTATTTTGAATAGATATTTAAATAATAAATTAGAAATAAAATTATTTTAAAATATATCCGTACAAAGTACGAGAATAACACTAGTTATGTTAAAAAAATGAATCAGATACTTCTCTAACAATTAACAGGAGGCCCTGCCAATATGTCAATTTATAACGATGCACTCGACACGGCTAAGGCATGTATGATGTATCTACCACCCTGAACAAAAAATAAAACACTTTCTTAAGTTATTTTTTCCAGGTAATCCAATGCACTGATCATGGTGAGATCGAGACAAAGACATAATTCAAAAGGTGACAATTTGTAGCAAGACAACAGAAATTTCCTAAATTGTCTTTGTTTTGAACCTTAGAGAAGAAGATATCTACATTGTCCAAACTTAAAACACAGCAAGCTAAGCCAATACGAAAACCTAATTCGACCAAAAAAAAAAGACTAGGTTTGTTGAGTCATTAAAAAACTACTCGGAGTTGCAAAATTATTTGAAATTACAAAACTAGATTTAAAAATATCCGGAGTTAAAAAAAAATATGAATACTATTTGGTAATGTTCAACTATTTTTTTTTTTGCCGAGATGTTCAACTATTTTATCGTACTGTCATGAAGTCTTTGTTTTACCTTTCATAGACAATTTTTTTGACCCAAAAAAACTAGTTAATAAGGAAAAAATATTCATTTTATAGACTCAACAATGATAAGCAATCTCAGATTCCCTAATGTTTAAAAGACATTTTCATATATAAAACATGAAAGTTGAAAGTATAAATAGGTCAATTGCTCGAATAAATATTGAAGTCCGTGGGCTAATAGAATGGGGGTCGTGCACGATTGTTGGTTCGGAGTCAAGAATTTATATATGGGATCGTATTACGAAATGAACAAATTGAGCACAAATCAAGAACAATGTACTACTAATTTACATTAAATAAAAAGCTTAAAATGTGTACCTTTCATGTTGGCAATGAGTTCGGCATCAAAAAAAAAAATGAGTAGATTGAAGGGAAGAGATTGAATGGCAACAAGAAGAGATGAGATGATGAAGTAAGTGTGGAGAGTTACACAAAACTAATTACAACGAAAAAAGGATGATGTATACGTGAAATGTGATGTGTGTGCTATAACACCTATTTTTACAAACTTTAAATGACAACTTTTATTACAAGAGATCATCATGCAATGAATGCAATGCATGGCGTAAATGTTTTTTTTTTTAATTGAATGTTTTTACTAAACCCAACTTCGAATTGGAAGAATTAATAATAGTTCATGGCCCAAACAAGGAACAGGCCTGGCCCATTAAGAATTTTCAGCCCGGTTAAATATATTGGTGGGTTAGAATGAGGGAGGGCCTTTCCAATTGCAAGTTTCAAGGATGAAACAAATTAGTTGAATCTCGGTCACGGTAATTTTACTAAAGAATATACAATATTATGATATTAATATAAAATTTAAAATACATGTATATAATATCATAATAAAATTATATAATTTATAAAAATACTTTAAGATTGTAGCCCATATTTTATCAACATATAGATAAAAAAAATTATATACTTGAAACCCGAGTCTTGTTAAAAGATAAAAAAAAATATTATGCATAAAATGTAATAGATCCAATTATTATCAACATATAGATAAAAAAAATTATATACTTGGATCTCAAATCTTGTTACAAGATAAAAAAAAATATGCATAAAAAATATCAAAATACAAATCAAGTTATTATCTTATAAAAAAATTGGATATATAGAAAGAATGATACAAATAATTATAATATTTATTATTAAAAATGGAACATTATTTTATTCAAAAAAACCATGTGGCGCAATTTTTTTAACAGACATGTTTTTTGCTTTATAATGTACTAGGTAGATAATAACATATCTGAAATTCTATTATATTTTATGTCACAATCATTAACATATCTTTTACAATAATAATATATCTCTCAAAATATAAAAATAAAATAGAATCATAGTATCAATGTACACATGATCAGAAGACCATCAAATAATAGAATGAGGCTCAACTATTATTTTGTCTATGAGAGCTTAAGCTGGTAAATGGAAATTCGATAATAAAAAATTATAGCATTATTGACATTGTTTGTTAAATTGGGGAGCCGAAGCAAATTGAAGGGAGTTTGAAATTCGTCCAAAACAAAGAAGCTTCCTCTCCCCCATAATCTTGTGGAACTTGTAGAGCTGAATAGTTTTTTCACACAATGATCATCAAAAGTGATTTGAAAACGAATCACGAATGTGAAAATTGATCAACTAAGGAATGCTTAGTATGGACTTCAACAAGTCCATGGTTGATTTTTTTTTCTTCAGTCAATTCTATATTCGAAGAGAAAAAAAAAACAAATCGATTTTATAGCAAAAAATGGAACTAATTTTACATCAAAGTAGAAAAAAATACCCTATTGTCCACCATACCTCATTTGGAATACCTTAGTACTTGTTTGGTTTGCATTGAAAATCCCATGAATTAAAATAACTAGGATTATAGGAATACAAAACCTATGTTTGGTTTGACATAAAAAACACATGAATTATATTCCAACTATAATTGCATTTATTTGTAAATGGGAGAATTACAATTACCATGATAGATGATAAGGATATGTAAGTTTCAATTCCACCATTTTATATAATTTTTTCTTTTTTCTTTTTAAATTACAAATATCTTATTTATCCAAAAGCCAAGTTATTGATTTCTATGCAAAAGAGTTGCACAATTTTAAATGAATTCCCATAAATATTAACTTTCCATCAAGTAAATTTTAAATTTTAATTTCTACATAAAAAAATTTAACCAAAAACTTTTTTTTGCAAATTACATAAAGTACCATTTTTGAAAATCTAAATTCTCATGATTTAATATTATGATAAATACATGTTTTATATGTATTTTTTTTTGTGAAGGACACTGCCCATGATAATTAAACCGGAGATCTTTAAGTAGTATTTTTAGAGACTTAATTGTTTGACTAGATGTCCATAGGCCTAAGCTTATGTGTAGGTTTTCTACACTTGGTGTAAAAATGTTTAATTGTAAAGTGTAGACTGTAAGAATGTTTCCTACACTCGTTTTGTTGCGTAGGTTTGTCCTTTGGATCCTAATTACAGCTTGTTGAAGAGTGCACGTGCACAACAGTAGATCAAGATCCATACACGTGTCATACATTGAGTGATCAAATGTTAAGAATAAGTGATATTTTCCTTATTAATCAACTTTTAGAGAATTAATGTAATATTTTGATGCCGTATTTTTTCCGTTTAGGGTAGAAAAACAAATTTCCCGAGTTACGAGTAGTCGAAATCTTGACTGATATGTAACTGTTGAGGTAGGATTTAACTCGATATAATCTTGTAATTATAATAATACCTTCTAGTTATATTGATATTAAATTCCAATTTAATTCCTTACTTTATTCTCAATTGGAGACCTTAGATATATATGTATAAAAAGAAAATCTATCCTAATGGATTCGGAATAACAAATTGATTCTGAAATCTATCCTAAAGTCCACCATAGCTATAAAATCTCGGTAATTCCGATCCGATCAAGCTTCACCCAAGCTTCAACCAAAAGAATTCTCAATCGGAGGCCTTTGAATCAGGCTCGCCGATCGATTCCGGACGCCGCCACTGGAGCACGGAGAAGGGTGTCGGAACCCGTTACCACCATCGTCAAAACAGCATCGGCCTTCGGTGAGCATTCTTCTCCTCCGATTTCCTGGTTGCTGCTGTTTTTTTTAGTCGGGTGGGTAATAATTTGAACGGGGGGCGGATCGGGTTGAGAGGTGCCGGCGGGAGTAATGGAGCGAAGTCGCCTGGGGGCGCCGACGGGGCACGGACAGGGGCGACAAGGTTGTTCGCCTCCGTGATCTTTCGCTACCGCCGGTCTTCGATTAGAGTACAGTTAGGAGCGAGTCGGAGGATCGAAACAGAGGCCGTTACAGCCTACTCGTCAAAGAAGGAGGGGGAAGAGCTCGGTCCACTAGGAACGCCGACGGGTCACGAATGGGGGCGGCGACTGGGGTGCTGTCGATCTCCGTCGTCGTCGTCGTCGTCGTCGAGAAGGGCTGGGAACCGGAGGACGGGCGGCGGCGAATTGTTGGAGCACGTCGCTGGGAGGCGTAGCAGGGGAGAAGGCGAAAACCAGAGGGCGAAGGGGCAGTCTCGCGAGGTTGAAGATGAAGGCGGGGTGGGGTCCACGCGGGGTCAGATTTCTTTGCCTGGTCAAAGAAGAAGGTGAGGGAGTCGGGCCGTTTGTTTTGGCCCAAAAGTGAGCTGGGCAAGGGGGTGAGACGGGCTTAAGTTATTTGGCCCAATTTTGGGGTTAGCACAATTCTCTTGTTGATTGGGCTGGGGAGTTGGGTTTCGGATTTGGGTTGGGCTAGTATTTTAATAAACAAGTGGGTAAATTAGGTAGCTTAACTTATTCGGTCAATTAGCAAAAATCGTTATAAATAATTGTTTGTTTAGAGGGAATAAAGGTGGCTCTTTAATTGGGTTAGTTAGTTCGGATCGTACTTTTAATTAATTAATCTTTTCCTTTATAATTCTTTAGGGAATCGTTCCGTCTGAGATCGTAGTTCCGTCTTCCCAAGAATCCTTCGTTCGAGGTAAGTCGTTTTTCGACTTGCTCGGTTCTAGTCTCCCTTGTTAGATTGCGTATCGATATTGTAGGACGGGTTATGGGAACTAGTCCCGAACACCTTTTAAATTGTTTTGAACTCCTTGTGTGTTGTGTGCGTTAATGATTTTAAATATATTTTATCGGAAATTATTTTGGAACGTTTTCTCTGTGTTGGTACCGTTTCCGACACGGCCCATCGTAGCTGGTGTTGAGGAAGAGTTGGCTACTTTGACCCGTGTGACTGGGAAAATCGTACCCCTTCAACGAAAATTATTATCTGTGTGTTTTTGGCAAGCGCTCCAGTGGAGGCTTAGCCCGGAGTTAGAAGGGAGATTGAGAAGTGGAGTGGGAGGGCCTGCCTCTGCACTCGGCACGGTGATGAGCGCCTTGGAAGACGGATTGCGGACAAAGGAAGAATTGCGTTGTTGTGTGACTGTGATTGTAAATGCGTGTGTGACTTGTGTAACTGATATAACTAATTTAGGTATTGGCCTTTAGAGTTATGATTGCGGTTGTGGAATTGTATGCTAACTATAGATAAATGATTTTAAAGCGTTCTACAGTTCCGTATTCTTTCTAGCTAGGTAGATTAGACGCTGACCCTTCGGGGAACATTTTTCAGTTCCAGGTATGAATCAGGGAGCCGTGCAGGAACCGAGGCAAGATGGCGGGCCGGAGCGGTAAAGAGTGCGTGTCATAGTGGGATCGGTTTTTATTAGTTATTTATAATAGTTAGGATGTTGATTTTGATATTTGTTATACGGAGTTGGTATTTTGTTTCAGCTATTATCTTTCGGTTCAGATAGTTCAGTTTCAGTAGGCGTTATGACGCATTTGATTATTTATAATTTTTCGGGAATTCATGCATGATACGTTTTTCTAAGTTTTATTAAATAAAGGTTGGATGTTTTATTATGTTTTCTCGTCGTGCCCGAGTTGTAAGGTCCTACAGTGTAGTTGTCAACCTAAATAATAGTACCTTGTAAGGTCTATTCCCTAGTAGTGCCTCGTCGAAAGACGGGGTGTTACAATTAATACCATTAGTTTAAATGTAATTTTTTCACTTTGTCACATTTATATTATTAATCATATTTTAGAGAACTAATTGTTATTTCACCATTTACTAACATCTCCCACTTCACGTACATATATACAACCTCTCTTCTCCCCAACCTTACTTAAAACTATCCTCACCCCTCTTAAAAAAAACGTAAAATTCAAGCGTCGAATCGATTATCATAAACTAAGGACAATTTTTTTACAAAGACTACTTTAAAGTTGGAGGCATGTAACACTACAACTTGCTCGAGTACTATCATCTTGTTTTGGTTACAATTGGATTGAAAGGAAGCAAAGTAAGAAGTTGATATTGTCCTTTGCCAACCCTTGGAGGCACAACGACATTTGACAAGATTTCTCAGTATCAATCCAAGATAACATTTCACCCTACAATTCCTCTAGGAAATAAAAAATATATTTTTGACTGCAGCGCCATATCCAATCACTTCTCCTTGGCCGGCCGTCTTCCAAAAGCGTACGTTATTCAACTTGTAGGTTTGATCCTTAAACTTGTAGATTTGATGGAAAAATTCATCTAAAGCTTGTTGTAAACCCGGGATTATGGTGGATCAACCCACCATGATAACATTAGTCAAGTTTATCCTTTTTAAAATTGGAATTTTTTAGACATTTTATAACACCTTCCTGGCTCCTCCGGAAAATATCCCTAATCAGATCATTTAAAGTAGCGTGGCTGAGTGATAAGCATAGATCAAAGTTCCCAATGAGATCGTCAACAATAACAATCACGTTCTTGGGGAAGGAGAGAGCTAAGATCTCAAACCAACAGCTTGATCTTAAACCAAAATTCATGAAGCCTACCCACAACTATCTACCATTTGCCCAAATTTCGTATTTCACATTTGTACCACCACTCTTACCTCCAACGTTATCCACAACCGTCCTCAATCCTCTAAGAAAAAGGGTACAACTCAGGCGCCGAACTGAATTTCCCAAACTGAGTGAAACGAAAAGAAGAAAACATAGAGTTCAGGTGCTCATTGATACGAGGAACTGACGCCCCCAAATGTCGGTGGATGTGGTAGGTAAGATAATATTCTTCGTAGCCGGCGTCGGGTCCTTACTCATATTGTTGTTGGAGCGATGATCAAAATAGGAATATTGTTATGCTGTGAATCAATTTGTAGGCCTTAGGGGTAGTGTTGAAGTTTTCAAATAACTATACCATTTGGGTTGAAATCCAACCCAAAAATCAATGGGTTTATAGTGACCGAACAAATTGGGTTGAGTCACGAATCTTTTGGATTCACCCAAAATAGTTTTAAAAGGGTAATAGAATGACCATAAATTATTAGAATTATAAACATTCAAAAGCAACAATTCATAAACGTTATAGTTTTCACATTAAAAACAAACAAATGGATAGTTTTAAAATAAACTCCGGTCGGACTCCGACGGATTGTGAACATGTTACGTAAACTGGTTAAATGTAATTTTACAATGTAATTACACCATGAATTAAATTGGTTTATTATAACTATGGAAAAAAAATTATTGTACGCATATTTGTTAATTATCTTTTAGAGAAATAATAGCATTGATCTCCTACAACTCCATGTTTCCCCTCCCAACTAGAATAAGTGAAATGGTGGTAGTAATCCCCATGTCAAAAACAGACACACTTTTGACCTAACTGCTAATTGACTCAAACACGTATGCCATAGATGCAACAATCGACTCTTTAGTTAGATGAACCATATCTAATCCGGATGATAATGATGCATCCTTGGTAGTGTGTCGTTGGATATCTAGTAAACCCACGTGGAACCGACATAACAACTTGAACAGCTCTAATACCCAGATAACTTTCAGCATTCTGCTTCATATGGGTGAGAAGCATACTTGCAATCTCTTCCGGGCTTAAAAACAACTCCTTGCTCCTCTTGTCAACAATAATGATCAAGCGCTTATCGTTTTCACCATCAACTATCTTGTTGTAATGCATCCCTTTCAAGTTATTGGGCAATATTTGACCTCTTTATACGTATATTCATAAATAGTGAAAAAAAAACAATAAAAAATGAAGTATATTCAATTTAGTTAAAATACAATATAATTATTATCTAATTGAAGATTTAATAAGATTTGCTATAATATTTTCCGAATTGATTAACAAGAAGAATAATATGTTTATGCCAAGTTAGGTCATATACGGATCCCGATTTCATCGATTATCCCTAATTCATAATTTTCATCCAAATTCACTATTATAAAGGAAATAACATCAATTGGGTCATTAACGTGTCCCAAATTCATCGATACAAGAATTTAGGCTAAATACGGTTATTTGATTTCATCGATAATAAAAACATAAATAAAACGATGTATTATTTATCGAGAGAGAGAGAGAGAGAGCATACCAAATATAGCATTTACATGCATTTTGGCCACCTCTCCACATAGAAACTCAAAACTCTTGAATGTAACGCACGCCGGTGAAGTCCGGTTGCCATCGTCGTTCGCTAGAATTTGAACCCCATCTTCATTAGTTACAAGTTCAATTGCTTCAACATTAGCCTTATCAACTACAAGTTCGTCAACTCCAGCTTCAACTTTAACGTCTCGTCAACTACAAGTTTGTCCGCTTCAAATTCATCAACTACAAGAGTTAAGGGTGCATTGATGATGCATTTATATTCATGCCTATGCCCATATCTAGTCCCGAAGATCCCGAGGTGTCTAAAACCTTGGCAGACCCAAACACAATTTCACCTCATGATCAACATCCGGTCAACAGTCAAATTTTTTTTAAAAAAATTATTCAACTTTAGCAGCTAAATGTCCAACTTTAACAGTTAATTGTTCAAATTAGGAATGCAAATAGCGTCGATAAGTTCAGTCAGAAAATGAAAAACATTAATATGATAATGGATATGTAACTTTTGATTCCAAAAATGAGTAAACTTTACATTTTGTTAATAAAATATTGACAATTAATTGCCTAAATTTAATTTTGATAAGAATAATAAAAATTTTACATTATTTTATTTTTTTTGTCTTTTTCATTTTTATCTATATAAATGTAAAATAATCTTCAAAAATTGAATGGTTGATAAAAAAAAAATTACGTTGTCTCAACCTTTTTTATCTTCTTATTCATTTTTTTAAATTAATTTTGATTAAAAAATAAAAAAAAAATATTTTCTTATAAAAAAACTGATAGGTGTTCAAAAACTTTTAGCCCCACCTTATATATTCAAATAAACTTATCAATTTATCATCATATAAAAAAATATCCTTAATTATGTATCTTTAGATTTTGAATTCGGGAATTTTTTTTCTCAATTATGTGAATCATGTGAATTTTTTTTGGGTTGAACATATGCTAATTTTTTTAATATAGTACGAGTTGGTGACATTGATCATAACAATTTTGGTTAAAATTATGCTAAACTAAATTAGAATTAATAATTTATAAAAATAGAAAGTTTAGATTTTGATCAAATCGATAAAATAGACTTTTTTTAAAAAATTACAGTAAATTAACTAACTGGAACACTAAAGCGAAACACAAAAATAGATTGCGGAGTATAAGATTTGTTTTGTTATTATATTCAGGGAATAACAAGATTTGCAACTCAAATTCTTAGTTCCTCTTTTAGTGTTTCACTTCTATGTTTCACTTAAATTTTAAACATCAAATTAATATTTAAATAAATTATAAATTATATTTATATTATAAAGAACTAAATACATAAGTGTGCAAATTTGTGTCTTAAAATCATATTATAAAATTTTTAAAAATTAAGAGAATGATTTCTGTTGAAACCCGATATAATCTGCGCTATAAACGGGATTATAAAAATACTAACTCTCGGGATTCATACAACCAAAACGGTTTTCGTACGTGGATTATTCCTCCTCCCCACCCCTCAGCCGATTGTTTTTGTGCTCTTTACGAATAAGGTCTTTAGACCTTATACCGTTTATAGCGCGATCTCACTCGGAGATCAAACACGTCGAGCTTTGGCAAACGAGATAGTTCTCGAGCCAGAGAGGATTTTCGACCCTTATATTGTTAGCTTCTCCCCTTATTTATATTGTCGGGGAGCTGTCTGCTCGTTCCTAAACCTTCGATGTGGGATGACATTTGTGAATTATATATGTACGAGAAGCAAGGCAAGAATTGTACATGAGATGGTGACGTGGACAACTTTGCCGCATTTGTTGACTATTCAACATTCTTGCTCAATCGTATTGCGCACCAATTTAGCACATATATATATAAGAGAGTGCGCTTGTTCAAAATGCATGGCTTGACCATGCATGAGAATGGCCCAACGAGCCTTCGGTTTACTTAGACAGAGTAGCGCACACATATATATTATGCATGGTCCAAATAACTTTGAGCTATTGATTCGAACGTGTTGATATATATTTAGACACGTATACGCCACGCGTCGTTTTATTTCTTTTCCTTTTTATACTATCAATTTGCCCTTAATTATTTAGCGGATTATTTCGCGCCCTATCATGTACACATGATCACAAGACTATCAAATAATAGAATGAGGCTCAAGTATTATTTTGTCTATGAGAGCTTAATGAAACTTCTTAATTTTCTAAGCTGGTAAATGGAAATTCGATAAAAAAGAATTAATTAAATTACAGCATTATTGACATTAAGTGTTGAATTGAGGAGCCGAAGCAAATTGAAGGGAGTTTGAAATTAGTCCAAAACAAAGAAGCTCCCTCTCCCCCATAGTCTAACTTGTAGAGCTTAATAGTTTTTTCACACAATGATCATCAAAAGTGAGTTGAAGACGAATCACGAATTTGAAAATTGATCAACCAAGGAATGCTTAGTCTGAACTTCAACAAGTCCATAGTTGATTTTTTCCTTCGGTCAATTCTATATTCGAAGAGAAAAAAAACCGAATCGATTTTATAGCAAAAAATGGAACTAGTTTTACATCAAACGAGAAAAAAATATCCTATTATCTACCATGCCTCATTTGGAATACCTTAGTGCTTGTTTAGTTTGCATTGAAAATCACATGAATTGAAATAACTAGGAAATAGGATTATAGGAATACAAAACCTATGTTTGGTTTGACATAAAAATAACAGATGAATTTTTATTCCAATTATAATTGCATTTATTTGTAAATGGGAGAATTACAATTACCATGATAATTGATAAAGATATGTAAGTTTCAATTCCACCATTTTATATAATTTTTTCTTTTTTCTTTTTAAATTGCAAATATCTTATTTATCCAAAAGCCAGGTTATTGATTTCTATGGATAAGAGTTGCACAATTTTAGATAAATTCCCATAAATATTAACTTTCCACCAAGTAAATTTTAAAATTTAATTTCTACATAAAAAAATTTAACCAAAAACGTTTTTTGCAAATTACATAAAGTACCATATTTGAAAATCTAAATTCTCATGATTTAATATTATGATAAATACGTGTTTTTTGTAAAAAAAAATTTTTTGTGAAGGAGACTGCCCATGATAATTAAATTGGAGATATTTAAGTAGTATTCTTAGAGACTTAATTGTTTGACTAGATGTTCGAAGGCCGAAGCTTATGTGTAAGTCTTCTACACTTGGTGTAAAAATGTTTAATTGTAAAGTGTAGACGGTAGAAATGTTTCCTACACTCATTTTGTTGCGTAGGTTTGTCCTTTGGAACCTAATTACAACTTGTTGAAGAGTGCACGTGCACAACAATAGATCAAGAGCCATACACGTGTCAAACATTGAGTGATCAGATGCTAAGAATAAGTGTCATTTTCCTCGGTTTTCTTCCCCATCTATCTATACTACATATATAAAGTTGTGTACATGCCCACATTTATTGCGTTTAATAAATCCTTAGTCCTTAAATTTCATGCCCACTCAATCAAAATATTTTGTATATATTTTGTATTTTTCCACTTAATAAATTGTATATAATGAACTTGCTATGCATTTCAAGTTTATAAAGATCTTTTGACATATTCAAAATGTATATATATATATATATATATAATGGATATATAGCATACTATTACAACATATCTGTAATACATATATATTTTTGCAATCAATTTACATATTATTTAAAAAAGAATTTAAAACTAAAGTACTTTCATATCATTATTCACAACAATGTATATTTTTCATGAAAAAATGTTAATTATGATATTCATTGCCAAAAAAAAACTAGAATACAATATATTTGCTAGCATACTATTTATACAATATGCTATGAGGGAGAGAGTTTTCACAAATAACTACATTGCAAATACGTAACATACATAATTATAATTATTATCATGAATCCAAAAATGTAATAGAAAAAAATTAACAAAACAATATCACCCCATACATATAATTATTATACGCATTAGTTCATTTTTACACATGGCTCCAAAATATAATATGAGAAAAAAAATAATAGCAAAAAAATTACTCCATACATATTGAACTTCTTAAAGCTTTAGGTTGAACAATGTCATTGTTTAATATGATAAAAATAACAATAAATAAAACTATAAACTTAAAATAAAAATGAAAATAAATGTTCATATTTTTATATTTAAATATAATTTCAATTCAACCATATATTTTTTATATATAATATGCTCTTTAACAAATTAAATACTAAAAAACACTATCTTTTTTTAGAAAAAGATGTTGACATCGAAAAAACCACTATGTTTTTTTATTTATTAGAATTAATTGATGCTATATGGTTACAAATATAATAATCCTTTCATTTTCTTATGAATGTTGACACTATTGTATTCTTGAAATCAAATTTATAACTCCAAGTCTAACCAAATTCACCTTTTCATTACAAGGTTTAAATGCATTCTACAAAATAAATAGGTTTAAATACATGAAAATATTATATTAATTAATTTTGACCCTAATAATTCTCAAGCATAACGTTTTTGTAACAATTATTGCATTCTCGAAATCAATTTTATAACTCCAAGTCAGACCAAATTTCCCCTTTTCATTACAAGGTTTAAATACATGCAAATATTATGGTAATTTATTTGACCTTATTAATTCTCTAGCATAACATTTTTATGCTTTAAGAGACTATTTATTTAAAAAATAATGGTTGTGAAAACGTTTCGTAGGTAGTTAAAAGAAAAATGTTTATTCATTTTATGCTTTCACTATTAAGACTAATTTTGGTTAGAAATCATAACTTTAAACACTTAAACTTTCATTTTGCTTATACGTAATACCATATAAGTGGAAGGAGGCATATTCTACATTAGCTCTACCTTTTTTTTTTTTTTTTTTTTTGATAAAACAGCACTTCAATTAAACACCAACACCATTCAGCAGTACACGCGAAAATCCAGGAGGAAGTCTAGAACTAGAATCAAAGAAAGCAGGGGAAGAAAAAAGAATTAGTTGCAAGCCAATGTGCAGCTTCATTGGCACTCCTACGGATAAAAACCCAGTCACATATTGAGAACTCCCAAGCCTTGGCAAGAATGCGGGCAACTAAGACCCCCAAAATCGATCGATGCAGTACTCCTTTCTTGATTTTCTGAACTAAAGAAAGGCAGTCAGATTCAACAGCAACACTGGCCACGTCTCGCTCTGCTGCAAGCTCAAGTCCCCAAAGAATGGCCTCAGCCTCTGCCACTTCAACCGAAGACCCCCGCTGAATCAGCCTTGAGCCAGCAAAAATCAGCACACCCGCAACATCACGACCAACCACTCCAATACTGCACCTGTCACCCGCCACTGAAGCATCGCAATTAACTTTAACAACCCCAGTTGCAGGTTTACACCACTTGATCAACTCAGACGGCCCTTGGTTCACTTTGACAGGCGACAAGCTGACCGAGCTTTCAGCTAGGTCAATAGCTCGACAGATCAAGTCAGCAGAATCAATTTCAATCGACGAGAAGATTCGAAGATTTCGAGCGTTCCACAGATTCCAGCAGACAATGATCCACAACACTACCTCAGCTTCACTCATACTTTGAAAAACACGATCAGCCCAGCTTGAGAAGCAATATAGTTCTCTACCTGACGCTTCCAAAGAAACAAAGGATTTCCACACAGACTTTGCGAGTCTACAGTGTAGGAGAATATGCATCACTGATTCATAAGCACCACAAACACTGCAAAACGGATCATGAGAAATTTTCTTCCTAAAGAGCCTTTCTTTACAAGGCAGAATATCCTTAGATGCCCTCCAAGCAAAAATTTTAATTTTCGGCATGACCGGGATCTTCCAAACACGCTTCCAGAATGTTTTCAATGCCGAAGAATCAGATGACTCTCCATCACCATTTTTCAGTTTCTTATTTCTCACAATCATGTGGTATGTAGAGCGAACCGAAAATTCCCCGCTTTTATCATAAAACCAGCAATATGAATCTTGAACACTAGGGTCAATAAGATGGATCTTAAGAACCTCCTCTGCATCTTTAATCAAGTCATTGATACAAACATTTATGAGATATGCATTTTTAACTTTTATTCCTTTATTATCATTGCTTTATATTCTCCTATCAATTGTATACTAGATAGTGTATCTTAAATGATAAATATTAAGAAAATTATCGACCTTTTATTTGTATCTCGCCTCATTTGGCAGAAAATAGTGTTCAATGGCTAAAGCACTCAATCGAGCTCTCCATCTTTAATTATTGAATGGTAAAATATGGTCATCTTTTAAAATTATCTACTTATAGTATGGTTTCTACCTTTTTATAATATGATGAAAAATCTAAGAATTGTAAATTCCTTATTATTATTTTCCGTTCCCGCTCATACTTACGGCCATTGTAATGTTTGCGGTTTCATTTGAGTTGTAGATTCTGAAGGAGTCTTTCTCGAAAAAGGTTCTCTAATTTTTATTTTTGGTATATTCTTTTTTCAAAAAAATTCTATTATATCACTCTTTAACCAAGTTATGTACGTACTCCACGCTATTACAAAAAATAGCCAAAAAATAAATAGATTAGCAAAAAAAATACATTAAGAAAATTGTCATGCAAATATAAATGGGAAAATAAAAAAATTGTCCCATCATATGCAATAAAAATTTATGAAGATCATAACATATCGTGTAATTACTATAAAATTGATCCAAAACTACACAAAAAAGGTTATAATTAATTTACAAATACCCATAGGCTTATCTACACTATGGTCATCATTGTTTATCATTAAATTATTTTCCAAACGCTTTTGCAATCCATCGGTTAAGACTCTTCACCTTAATTGTTAGATAATTGTGGTCGAAAAATTTATATAACTAATTAAATATAATTTTAATTAGAAAACAGTTACATAATTTTTATGAAATAAATTTAGTTATAAATATTAATTTAGGGGATATAATAGCAACCAACATTTTATAGGGATATATATACCTAAATAATAAATGCGTATATGTCATGACTCATGTGCAATGAAAATTTATAAAGAACAATCTTGATAATTATTTTTTAAAAAAACGTTTTCAAAAAAATACACATGTAAAAAATCTTGCCCTGTGCATATGCACGAGTCTGTCTGCTAGTTCTTATATAGAGAGCTCCATCTTTGGGGTTTATTGTCTTTCAGGTGACTAAGTTGAGAATTCCATTAATTAATAATTTATTTTCTTAAGAGATGTAACATATATTTTTTTTTTAATTGCGACGGTGATCGATTTGGTGGGTGGAAAATGGTCGAGGGACCATTTTCTTTTTAAATTTTTTAAAAAGGCTCACTAGTAGTAGTGGAGAAATAAAATTTTCTTTTTCTCTTCTCATCTCACCCCATTATCTCCAACCAGACAAAAAATGGTCCTAACAAAAAGCATAAATAAGATACTGGTCAATAAAATGCAATCCTTCCCCAAAATACTAAAATATCACACTATACCGTCCAGATTCCCTTTTATATAACTTCATAACACTCTAAGTTAAAACCATAAGTCTTAATTTGAATTTTCTTTTGCTTATTTTAAATGGCCCTTGAAACATAGTAAAGGGGAAAAATCGATCCTCCGAGTCCCATCTTTCCCAAAAATAAAGTACTAACCATTACTATGTGCTTACCATTATACTAGTAATCAAAATAGTATTTGAAAAACAATATCTCTATTTTTTTAAAATAACAGAAACTCATAGCATTAGATAAACTAGTAGGTCGAGTGATTGAAAGAATTAACAATCAAACAACTCTACAAGAAAACATAAAATAAAAAAATCGAAACAAACTAAAGAGTAATTAAGCACTTGCATTTGCTTTTTTACTTGGATGAAAAACCAATTCTCGTCATTTTTCTTTTTATTGGATCTAATTGATTGACATAAACTAATTTACTTGATTTATTTATATATTTTATTGATTAGTTAAAAGTATTTGAATTTTACCATTAAATATTAGGTCCTCGTTAAAGACAGTAACTAAGAAAATAAAAAATCAAAAAGTACTCGGGAGGACGAAAGCAAAGCACTAAAAAAATAATATTATATAAAGTTAGGGAAAAATTATAGATCGTCTAAATAAAAATTGCAAATGCAACTCTACATGTATATGCTGCCAGCCTGCTGCCAAGGGCAGTTGGGGATGACGTGCCATTTTCATTTTAAAAATAGTAGAATATTTTTATTTAGTAGACCGAATCTTATTATTAAATATAAATCTGCGAAAATTATAAAGTATATTCACCCATTTTAACTGGCCGCCTCCCAAAACTTTTCGCTCTTCCCGCTGCCGCTTCTTCTCTTAGGCGGGCGGATCCAGCAACGAATCCTCTCCCCTCTCTCTCCCTCTCCCGTATGCAATGGCGACGCAAAGCTCAGCTTTCTCTCCCTCCGCGCCATTCAAACTCGCAAAATCTCGGAAGATTCCGACTCGTCTCTCCAGTTTCCGATTTGATCCGGTATGTATTTCGAATTCGAACTCATCTTCCTCGTCGAAGAGGAAGTCATTTGACCTAATTTGTACAAATTGCGGCCCCCGGAGCGTCCGATCCCCACTTCTGCGCTCCTCTGTGAGTCATCCGATGTTCAAGCCGTCATTGATCGCCGGAAGGAGTTGTGGAGATGATGTTGTCGTTCACGCGACGGCTGCTGTGCCGGAGAGCGCCGGCGAGGCGCCGAAGTCTGGCTCCGTGGCGAATTTGTTGCAGTTAGGGCTGTGGTTCGCGCTCTGGTACTTCTTTAACATATACTTCAACATCTACAACAAGCAGGTTTGTGTTTGGTGATGATGTGTGTTTTGTTAGCTTTGACGAATGCTTGCGATTTGCTCTTTTTAAAGGTTTGATTTAGCTAATCATTCTTTTTTTGAATGGATACTAATGTTCGGAATATTGTTGCTATTGTTGCGAGCTAAAAGGTGAATTAGATTCCGTGGGATGGATAAGGAGATAGGCTTGACGATTCCAAACATTTTTTTGTAATCTTGCTTGGCATGGAATTTTTTTAATTGTTATTTGGAATCGATTGAACAGAGCATTTCTGCAACTATTGACAAGTGGTTTTAACTTTTAAGGGGAAATGCTGTCAGAATGTATATTGCTGTTGAAACTACAGTATCTGGATTTGGCTGTTTGTTTCTGTAAACGGAATTAGTTGTGGCTTCTTGCAAGATTATGCTGTGAGGTGTGGCTTTAAACGGAAATAACAGAAGGTTAATTATGATAATGTAAGTAAGATTTTGAATAGAATTTGGTCAATTGGCTTAGTTAGAATCTAGAATTTAGAATTTTGGATTATGGAAATGTGTAAGATGAAAGATCAAAATTGGATGAAATTCATTTGTTGTTTTCGTCATCTGTCCTTTAGTCACCTGTATATTTGTCCTTTGCGTTATGCATGTATCATTGAATCCTGTTAATAATGTGGACGAATCTTCGTGCCACAGGTTTTGAAGGTCTATAACTTTCCAGTGACAATCACTGTAGTCCAGCTTATTGTTGGATCATCCCTTGCGCTCTTTATGTGGACGTTCAATCTTTACAAAAGGCCTAAAGTTACTAGTGCTCAGGTAATTTGCTGTGTATTTTATTATTACTGAACATTTGTTTTATCTATTTGAGGTGTCTCATTTGATTTTCATTTTCCATACTGCAGCTTGCAGCAATTTTGCCACTTGCCATATTGCACAGTTTAGGAAACCTTTTCACTAACATGAGTCTTGGAAAAGTGGCTGTTTCGTTTACTCACACAATCAAGGCATCGGAGCCATTCTTTTCTGTTATTCTTTCTGCAATATTTCTCGGGGAGGTACAATACTGTAAATCCTGAGCTGTTGTTTTATGTGGTCATGGCGCCAGAGATTATTAATGCGAAAATGTGTAGTTGATGTATTAATGTTTGCAATTTTGGCTGTATATTGTCTATTAAACTGCAAATTTTCACACATGAGCTGATAACTCTAGACATTGAGCTAAATATGTAAATTTGTTCTGGATTTTGTAGATACCTAGTCCATGGGTTGTTCTTTCATTAGTGCCTATTGTAGGAGGAGTTGCACTTGCATCATTAACTGAGGTCTCTTTTAATTGGTAAGTTGATATGCACCCAATTCCTTTTCGCATATGGGCCATATGGCTACACCGTTTAATTCTCAGCAGAAGCAGATTCTTATCTAGTCATCTTGTATTACTTCTCCTATTTTAAGAATGATGTTTTTATTTTGAAGGGGTGGATTTTGGAGTGCTATGGCTTCCAATTTAGCTAACCAATCCCGTAATGTTCTTAGCAAGAAGGTTATGGTAAGAAAGAGGTCACCTAAATCAACCATAACTTTTAGCATTGAACTATAGTCACCATCTATGTTGCTTTTCATGTTTTCACTTGGTTGATACCCGACTGCTAATATTTTGACAGGATTCTTTGGATAACATCAATCTTTTCTCAATAATAACAATCATGTCACTGATTCTCATAGCACCAGCTGCCTTCGTCATGGAAGGCATCACATTTACCCCGGCACACATGGAAGCTGCAGTAAGTAATTATTTGGACAGTAAATTCATCACCAATTTCTTTTTTTGTTGATGTTTGAGTCATTAGTTGATCACAGGCACCTAAGTTTTTCACTTCCCTCGTCATTTCAGGGACTGAATGTCAAACAGGTGTACATTTGGACTCTTTTGGCTTCACTCTGCTTTCATGCATACCAGCAGGTAACATTCTCTATTACATTAAGAAGATTCTATCATCTATACTGTTCAATAGAGAGAATACATTTATCTCAATATAAGAAGTTCCAGAACAACTTGATCATAAAAGACAGCCCTTGTAAAAGCTCACATAGTCAAAATCTTTTTTAATATCAAATGCCATTTCTTGTGCAGTATGAAGATCAAATAATGGGATATTTGTGCTTTTTTTTTGTAGCTATCTTACATGATATTGGAGAAGGTATCCCCTGTTACCCACTCCGTGGGTAATTGCGTGAAGCGCGTGGTTGTTATTGTGAGCTCTGTAGTTTTCTTCCAAACCCCAGTTTCATTAATCAACTCCCTAGGTAAGCTTGGTGTAAATATTCACAGCCTCATATTGCCCTGGCCCTATAGCCGTAGTACTAAATACATGACAATTTCAACTTCTGCCTTGCAGGTACTGCCATTGCACTTGCTGGTGTTTTCTTGTACTCTCAGCTGAAGCGTATTAAGGCTAAATCAAAGCCTGCTTAAAAGTTTGAAAGTGAGTAGCCTTTCTTAAGGTCAAGTGTTCTTGTAGGCTTAGATCAAGGATTTTGAAGTGGATATTGATCTCCTGTAAAATGAACGTATCATCTATTGTCCAACCCTCTTCATATCTAGTCACGTTTTCCACTTAGAAGTAATAAATCTAAAGATGGTTAGATAGGAGATGATACATGAAAGGTGTTAAGGAGATGATAGATAGTGGTGGAAATTTTGATTTTACCACCTCCCCACACGCTATGTTTACTTTAAGATAGATAATGTACTTGATGTCTCAATAGTGACCACATATTCTTACCAACATTACAAATATTGGTATTGTATTACCTTCTTGTCTATGGTGTTTCGGTCTCGTTTTCATGGAATTTGTTAAAAATTTTATAAGTGAAGTTCTAAAACCTTATAGAAAATTAGTGAACTTGTCGAAAAAAAAATAAAAAAAATAAAAAGTTGATATTGAAAGAGAAAAATCCAATCTTAGCTATTGAATTTTTATTTAATCGTTAAGATTTCCTCAAAAAAACGAATCCCAATTCTACTGAAACTAAATCCCATGGTGTTTCTAGTCAACTCGTTTCATCTAGTGGCTGTTTAAAATATGGCATAAAAACAACAACAACAACAACAACAACAACAAAATAATTGAGCATTTAGGTTTAGGGTCACGGTTCTAAAAAAATCGCACGAACAAGGCAATTGCTTGGGTCATAAGAAGTGAGAACATTTGGATAAGGAAAGTGGATAAAGATTTACCTACGTGGTATTGAAAAGATTGTTCCCTAAAGAACAATACTTACTTTGGTACTAACACATCCTTCGACCCAAGAGACATAACATTAACTAGAAACTAGCAGGCAAAGATTTACGTAAGTGGAAATGATGATTCATTCAAAACGACATGAGAACTAGTATACTGAAACATAAATGTAGCTATAAAGCCTTTTTAGCATCTTTCTTTCTTTATACCCAGCGTTCTTCTTACGGCTAGGTCCAATCTTCTGGTCCCGAAGAACCGTTTTTAGAGAACTAAGAGAGATAGATTGAAACAATTTCAATACATTCCTCTATCCATCCAACGAATTTTGAACGGAATCCAAATTTCAAAAAACCCAAATTTCTTCATAATTAATATTATAAAGTTACAATCAACCCTTAAAACCAGATTTTTCACCATACAAATCCATAAATCGATCTATTACACCAAGATAATCTCATCTATTGTATTTTTAGTTGAATCAAAATATTGAAATGTGAAAGGTAAAAGAAGGGTTATAAATGCAATAAGTGCAGCCAATTCAGCTTTAGACTCCCTTGTATTTGTATGCATATATGTACTTTGTGGGTGTCACATGGTAGCATTTCCAATCACACATAACACCATAGTTACACTACTCTCTTTAACGAATTATGCTTTCTATAAGATTCATCCCTTAACTTTCCAAAATTCCTCCTCCCTTATAACTTTCATATATTTCAGCCTTTTGCTAGCTGTCTCTAGTCCTCACATTCAGGCAATACTTCTTTAATCTTTATGCTATCAATAATTAATTATATCATGACAATCGAAAACCAATTAATTACTCGGTACATATGATTTAGTAGCTTGTATCAAATTAACAATACATATATTTTACGAGCTTTTTTGACATGTAAGTTTGAATTTGAAAGCCATCAAAAGAAGTAACCTACTTTATTTTGGTCAAGAAGAAGCTTGTGAACCACTTATGATTGCTAGCTTTTCTTAGTAGTTTTTTTCGAGGTTATAAATTTTGTGAAATAAACAATAGGAAAATGTTACAATATCGAAAGAGGAAGGCATGCGCCATAATTTTTGGACTATAAGCTTTTCCATTCACACCAATTTATAATCTGATTTAAGTCAATTTTAGAAGACAAAGATCGACCATTCCCTTCCTAAAGAAAGCATAGAAAAAACAAGGCTTCAAAAGAAGAAACATGCATCATGTTAAAGCAAACACAAAACAAAAAACAAAGATGCAAAAGAAGTACAAGACCATCAAATTTAATCCTAAATATATATATAGCTACTTAGATTGATAGTTTAATAATATCAATCCCTATAGTCTCTCACTTGCAATTCAAACATTCTACTAGGCGTACGAACTGATGATATATGATCAAATCTTGATCTTCGAACAATGATCATGCGCGATTGATGAAGAGTCTTGAATTCAAATCAAGGAGTTTGTTGTAGATGGATTATATCCATTCAACATGCTTCCACTCCATGAACTTAAGCCATTGACACCGACATTGTTATACCCGAATGAGTCCTTATTTTCGCCACCTCCACCATTGTTACCTTGCCACTCAAGAGAAAGAAGCTTAGTACTTGGCTTCACATCAATGAGCCCACTTTGATGACCATGTTCATTCGAGTCCACTTGATGGTAATCATACGGTAGCATTAGTCTTTGGCACGCGTTGTCAAGCACATGACCGGAACTACTCCCTTCAATCGCGAATCCAAATGGAGAAGATGATGAAGAAAGGTTGTTGACAAATAAGTTGTTTGGAGTAGTAGCTAGCCCAACATGATAGTTATGACCACTTAAATGATGATCCGACCCGATCCCAAAATCGACACCAATGTTGGTCGATCCAAGGAGATCATGGCCTCTAGTTGCATTGTGAGTCGCCAAGGCATCAAACTTGTTCCCGAAGAAATCAATGTTGGGTGCCCTATCAAGCAAGCCGCTATACTTGTTGTCCAAGAAACTTGTTCCTAGCCCATTATTATTGGTCCCGAATAGGCCAGTGAGGTGGTGCGAGAGTTGCACTTGAGGGAAGGCGAGTTGGAGGTCAGTAGGGTTTGGCACTAACGCGCCAAACTGTTGTCCATTTCCAATATTGCTAGTCACCGAGTTTTGTTGATCACCAACAAAACTCGGCTTCTTGGAGGAAGAGGAAGAAGACGAGGAAGACTTCTTGTTCTTCCTACACCCACCCCCTACAGGGATGTTCCTAAGGGTACCACCTTTGGTCCAGTACCTCCTACAGGTCTTACAGAAGTAGCGGGGTTGGGTGAGGCTGTAGTTGTTGTAGTAACAGAACTTGGTGTGGGTGGAGTCGCATCTAGGGCACTTTAGGGCTTGGTCATGTGGCGGCCTTAGCCTCCTCTCCATCACGGCAGGCCTTGAGCATGCTAGCATGTCGATGGATGAAGGCGAAGAAGAGTCTATTCCACCATCGTCGCTCATTGTGCCCTACCAAAGTGCATGATTTAGTAGAGTGTTACAATTGCAAAACCCTAATGCATGTAAAATGAAGGAAAATGGTAAAGAACATGATGTATAAATGTACCTGAAGCCAATCAGAAGGATCCATCCAAGTTTGTAGAGAAGTAAGACCCATACAATGTACACACACAAGTGTTTGATCAGAAGTTTGATAGAAAAAGTTGCATGTCACTTATGTTATGTATTGGATATAGAGAGTAGAGAGAGAGATGAAGAAGAAGCTAGAGAGAAGAGAAGTGGTTAATTTGTTGGGTGTGAAGAAGATAGCTTCTAATGGATGGAATATAAGAAGGAAGAAAAAGTGGGTGAGCTCGAACTACGAAGTAGCTTCATCCATCGTCGGTGCTATCACTTTGGCTGGCCTTGCTTATGTGCCCCACCCTGTTACCTAGCCTCTTTGCATTGCCTTCAGTTTGTCCAATCATAAAACGTAACGTATGTACGTATAAACCTACATTTGATGATTTATATCATACTATAAAAGATCTTTTTTATCTGTATTTTGTAGATGGTGTTTAAATCGGTAAAATATGATTATATTAGTTTTTGTCACAATTATAAGGGAATTTAATAACTAAACTTAAATATTATAAACTTTTATTAACCCTTTTAACTTTTTTAATCACCTACCTTAGTTTGTAGTCAATAAATAAAGAAAATTTGTATAAAAAGCGTCAATATGAACAAATTTCATTAACAAACATTGCAACATACTAATGATTCATTACATATAGATGTAAAATGACAAATATTTTCTAACAAATTACGTACATTTGGAAACTAAATAACATATCCCCTAGTGGAACGTACTTTCCTTGCGGGAAATCTGGGCAGGGGCGGAACCAGAAACTTTCGATTGCAGGGGCCAATAAATTTTTTTAATCTAATGTGTTATCAATTCTAAAAAATATTCCCTCAAATACATGTCGTTTTAGCCTAATTCTTTTGTTCAAATTTTTTTGTCATTGGACATATTTTACCACACTTTTTTTCCAATATTATCTTCAATAATTAAAAATATTTACGTATAAATAAAATACAAGTGAAAATATCTTAACAAGATTGACGGCAACATGTTGGCTACCCCCAGTCTCCATTTAAGTCATATCATATTGGTTTTTTAATTTTTGAGACAAATCTTAAAACGACATGTATTTCCGAATATTGAAAAATATTTAAAGAAACTCTTAAAATTATTAATACATAATTAAACTAAATACTTAAAACACGCGTATTTTTTTCAAAATAGCAAAACATTATTATATAAGATAGTGTTGAGAAAGATGTAGAAATAAAAATATAAATTTGTAAAAAAAAATATATTTTATTAAGGAGAGACTAAAATATTTTAGAATAAAGCTGCATTAAGAAAACAATAGTTTTTAAAGATAACTTATACAATTATGTTTCAGAATACAAACGGATTGAGTCTGTAAACACTAAATGCTCATAACTAAAAACTAAAATCCAAACCGAAACTCTCGTACTAATAATGAATTGTGTGATTTAAGACATCACAACAATAACTTATTCAAAGATTTCGGGTTCAATTACACTATGAAAGTAGGAAGTTTAGCAAAAGATAAAAACATTCTAAGTAAATGACTTGTTAGAAGTGGTTTTTATGTGTCTAATCTTAAAACGTTCATAACTTTTTACTCAAATGTCAGATTGAGGCATATAATATATCAAATCGAAGCTATTAACACGAGGAAAATATATACCCAAAAAAATTTTGGATTGGGGAGGCCATGGCCCACTCCCGCCCCCATTAAGTTCCGCCTCTGAATCTGGGGGGTCAGGATGGGGGCACCCTTGCTTAGAGCAAAGGGGGATCGACCAAACATTTAGAGACTAAAACGACAAAAAAAACGAAAAAATGCAATATTTGTTATTAGTCAATTTTATGTAAAATGAGCCAATTAATATTGATTTATATTATAAGGAAAGATATACCAGACATATTTGATAGATTAAAAAGTCGGATAAATCAAAATGAGAAAACAAATGCACAATGTGCTTTTACTCTTCCGGATCCAACACCGATCAACTCCCTTTGTTGTTTTGTTGTTTTATTGTTTGAGCTAATATTTATTTCCGAGCGTGATAAGAATTTGGTAATCAGACAAGCCTGATAAACCAAGAGGCCATAAGAGGCGGACAATTGAGATCAACAAAAAAATACAGAGTAAAACAAGCTAAAAGATCTTAAGCAAGAAGAGAATAAACAACCAAAACAGAATAATCGAAAACAAAATTAGGCTCTCGATAGGGTGAGTAAAACACTGTAAAAAGTGATCGACAAATGATAACCCAACTCCAGGTGTGCGAAAAGCATAAATAACGTTTCTCCTTCAGGATTAAGGATCTTTAGAAATCATAAAACACAACAGATTACCTAAATCCAAACCCAAACGATTCTGTTCGAAACCCAACCTTCAGTCTAACTCGTTTAAAATAGTACCAATAAACTTGATCAATCTATCTAAATTAACCAAACCCGCAAAACAAACACCGGTCTACAATTTATAGACAAACTCGCAAACACATGAAATCGATACATTAACATATCCATCATCCTATGGAGAGCATGACGTACGATATATGCGACGGCGCGCTGATATGGGCTCGATGATCTGGTCGTTGGATGATGGTGTGGGGCCCAAAAGCCAGGCCTGAAGTTGACGGGAACCAAGAAATTTTGGGTCCACGATAAAGACCAAAAAGATTGGCCCTAGCTGATTACTGCCATCATCACTCTGGGTCCCACCTTGACTTCCGGCCCCACTCCATCCCTCCCTCTACAAGCAACGTATATATTCCCCCACCTCCCCTCTCACGTGCCTTCTTTCCTTCTATCACTATCATCACCAATTCATTCTTCACCCTACCTTGTTAACACTTCTAATGCATATGATCGATTTTCCTAAATTGGAAAAATCCATGTGATAATTCCTATTGAGTTTAAAATTCATGTAGAGTTTGGGGAATTTTCCGCAATGGGCGAAAGCCTGACGGAGCAATACTGCGTGGAGGTAGAAGGCCCACGGGTCATGAACTTCTTTTCCTAGAGAAGAAGCAATGACAGTATCCAAGGAATAAGCATCGGCTAACTCTATGCCAACAGCCGCGGTAAGAGAGAGGATGCAAGCGTTATCCGAAATGATTGGGCGAAAAGCGTCTGTAGGTGGCTTTTTAAGTCCGTCGTCAAATCCCAAGGCTCAACCCTGGACAGGCGGTGGAAATTACCAAGCTGGAGTACGGTATAGGGACAGAGGGAATCTCCAGTTCGATCTAAGAGGTTTAAATTGGGTCGTCAGGATCGTAAGATCCCTACAACATTAGTAAAATAATAAAAGGACTAAAATTAATATATTTTATATCAATTAAGAAAATATTTCATATAAAATATACACATTATTCATCAAACACCACCCCATAGCTAGGTAACAAATATTCCATGTATAAGATAATTTTTTTTTTCAATTCTCGAATATGTTTCTTTTAACAAGATATAGAAATAATGCAAATTTCATATTTTTTAATTTTTATTTAATTTTTGAAGTTAAAAATGGACCGTATAAGAATAATTTATTGTATAAGTTAAATGAGTTTAATATGCAAAGTGGACAAAATATCCAAAATAATTTATAATGCATGACTTAATTTATAATTTTTTATTTATAATTTTTTTGAAGAGGTGCATGCATTTTGTGTAAAAAGAAGCAATTAATTAATCTCATGACACTCTAGTTATGTCAAAAATAAAAATGAGATAAAGGTGGTGTTAATATTAATGTATAGGGCTTCGAACCACATTGTACAAGACTATTCCTAATGCTTTTGTATATCCATAACTTAGGGCTTTTTTCTTTTAACTTAAAGTTGTAGATTTTCAATTTATGAGATCAAAAGCTACGGCAAAATAAAAGTAGAAGAAAATTTAAACCATTTTTAGAGGCACAAGAAAAAGGGGAAAGGAAGAAATTTTAGAGAGCTAACTAATTTATTGGATGCCAAGGCTGGAAAGATCAATATACTATCAAATTAAAATAGCATTTAAAATGTAATTAAAGGGATAGTTAATTTGAATATTATTTATGAATTATGAGAATATTGAAAAGGAATTCTAGCTAGCTATCATGATTCATGAGGCCAAAGATAACTTTATTTACTAGATCTATTTTGCATCAAAATTTAATTAGGTTTAAAATTTTATAAATTTCTTGGTTTAACATCTTTTTCTGAAATAAATTTTGCTATAATTTATTCTAAAAAATTGCATTATACATATTCTTTATTCATTTAATTATTACAATTTGCAACTATAAAAGATGAAAAAGGTTAAAAATATTTTTACAATATTGTCTTTTCTCGATCAGTTTCATCCATCTCTCTTTTTCTTTTTCTTTATAGTTTTTTGATTTTTTTTCTTCCACTTTACGTCTTTACCCTAGTTAAAAATATAATTAAAGACGTCGTTTGATCTCGTCTTTTCTCTTTATTTTTTTTTCCACCTATCTATTTCCCCTTTTCCCCATACTCAATTTATCTCTACGTGAATAAAACAATTTTTATCGTAAAAAATGGACAAAATATATAGTGATCAAGTAAATAAAAGCGCTTTCATATATTTGAATTTATTTTTACCCAAAAAAATAACAGACAAAGAGAAGAGTATATATGAAGCTTTGAATTACTATATTAATATATAAAATTCAAGAAACCGAATTATATATAGGTTTCAATTAGCTAAAAGAAAGAATCGATCGATCTGATATATTATAATACTGAAATGTATAATACATTAATACGGTATCGATCAAACCATGCATCAAAGTGGGTGAGGAGCCCAGTCGGGCCGGTTGGGCCTTGGGGGAAGACCCCGAGGTCACCGGTTCGACACCCACCGGTAACGAAACCAAAAAATTTTAATTTCTCTAGAACTGTATCAGTTCTCACCCGTTCAGGGTGCTCTAGGCTAGTCTAAGTGGTACTTGGGCTATCCTAAATCTTACCATATCAAAAAAAAAACAAAAAAAAACCATGCATCAAAGTGATCTGATCTACCATATTTTACTATGAAAAGCAAACAGATCCTGGCAGAAATAAGTTGTAGCAATCATATACACATATCCTTTATCTCCTTTCCCATACCAATCGATAAAGCTATACAAATATATGGAGTAATAAATTAGTTAAAGACAAAAGCGACAAAAAAAACATGTCAAAATATGACTGGAAAATTCCGATTCCAACATAAGTTTTAAAGTATGTACTATCATAATGCTACGGTGAGCCCTTGATCAAGTTTGAGCAAATTAAATTAAATTCAATCTTTGGATGACTATTGATCATTTGAAAGTTTCCTAATTGACTTGAATTGGAGTATGATCATTTTTCAAACATTCTTTTTTTTTTGGGTTGAAAACTGTTCAAACATTATACATCATCATCGGATTCATCGTCAAGAGTTCAAGAGGGTCAAGATAGAGGACACCCATATACTAATAAATATGATAAATATGTCTAGAGAATGCGTTCGATAAATCTAATTTGTTGGTTTGATTTAACTCATTTATTTTCATTCTTATTTATGGGTAAGATTATTGACTGATGAATGACACAAATTAGGTACACACTTTGTATAAGAGATTATTTTAATTGTATAACATATTATGAACCCTATTTAACTCAAAGTTGATATGTTAGATCTAATTAGAAGGAAAAAAAAATTACGTATAGGTTACGTTTGACAAAGTTGCTTTGTTGTATAATGTCTATATAATGCATCCACACTCATTTTAATAATCACATATTATAATTTGATAAGAGTACACTATATAATTTGATAGCATGAGAGGAAGCTATATGTATTGGTAGCTAGGGTTGATAATAGACAGGTTACGTTTACTTAATTAGTATACATGTCACATTGATATGCGTTACTTTTTTTAAATAATAAAATAATAAGGTACAATTACAATTACAATAGTATTATTAGTATATGATGGGCTAGAAAACAAACCCTTACTAAATAGAGCAAATGTTTAGTGATGTCTGCATCACTTGCTCCATTTTAAACGACATGTGTCATTCACAAGTTTCCTATATCCATCCAAAAGCATTTTGCTTTACATTTAAATTGATTCGTTTTGTTAAAAATTAACTAGCTAGCAATAAGATCCTTGCCTTCTCCTTCAAGCTCTCTTTCTTCTATATACTATCTCCATCAAACTTTAGGTATAAGTCCCCTACTAACCTCTTTGATTGATTCGAACATTTCAAGTTTCGAATGTTTTTGAATTTTGGGTTTAGTGCGGCAATCTAGTTTGAATCGTGTCACTTCATTTTGAGTCACATTGGATACCAAATCATAATTGATTTTAATTTCCCATGTTAGTCAATTGTTCTAAAAATTGTAACCATTTGTTTCTATTAGGATCTAACTATATTGTAGATATTTTTTGATATATTTTTTCGAACGAAAAAGTAATTGGAGAAGAGAATGATGATGATATTGTTGAGTGATAAAATTATATATATGGAGCTTATTGTAACAAGAAGATTAAAAAAGAGAGAGAGAGAAATTCCCTTTGGTACTCGTAAGTTTTTGCCTTTTTCCTTTTGATGTCCAAGAAAAAAAACTTATTTCCTTTTGATACTCTAATTAAGGTTTTGAGTTTTCTCGTTGACGGGCTCCTCTCCGGTTCAAATTAGTTAAATTCAAGCCTACTAATTTAAGGTGATGAACTTCAACCAAAAAAATTTAATGTGATGAAATTAACTAATTTGAACCAGAGAGGGGTGTCAACTGAAAAAGCTAAAATCTCAAGGGTACGAAGAGAAATAAATTTTTTCCTTGGATATCAAAAAAAAAAGGTAAGAACTTAGGAATATCAAAAAAAATTCCCAAAAATAAACGTAAAATTAATGCGATTCACTAACAATATATTAGCTACATTCGATGGACAGAGAACAAATTCAAGGCACAGAGCTCAATTGAGCAAATTCTCCTAGCCATGATGCATGGATATTGACTCAACTAGTTAAATATTGTGACCAATATATGTACATAGTCACCTTATTATCACACTAATGTATATGATCGAGACACTCAATTCATGAAACAATCGAGTCAACCACACCAATTATATAGAGAATCGTCGCATATATTGAGCGAAATCCCGATTCAACAAAAGATATAGAGATTATTTGTTGCTTCTTAGACTTTCACAAAATTGAGCTCTCGCTAAAGATGATGTAGCCACTAATTAACATATAAGAATGAGGACAAGATACCCAATCTGTATTACAATTAATAAGCTTACAGATAATATAAAGATTGAATTCTAAACTTTGCAGTAATTTTTTAATTGTAGTAATTTTTTGACAACTAATATAAATAAGCTTTTAATTGTAGTAATTTTTTTTGAGAATAAATGTTGCATTATTTATATATCAAATTTCGCCAAAAGTATAATCTCTTGGAGAATAAAGTCTATAAAGAACAGTTCTTTCCCTGTAGCATGACAAAAACAAGCTATAGTATGTGCTACAGCATTTCCTACAACATTTTGATTCAGAATGAAACTGTTTGATTACAATGAAATGTATGGTTGCAATGAAATTTTTTAGTAGGGATTTGGGTATTTGCATTATAGTATAATGTGGGATTTAATGTAAAATTTACATTATAATACGTAATCTAAACAGGCCCAAAATGAGCTAAACTATATTGATTCAGAATGAAATGAATCAAAGAATAACTTCAATAAGGCAATTCCATTTGCAAGACCCTTTGATATGTGTATTTTGGTGGAGCTGTAATTGGATTATTCGGCCTCTCTGATGCACGTCGATCTGGGTCTTTAGATGCCATCAAAGACCTTAAATCAATGGGCATAAGAACTCTCCGATTGATTTAAGGTCTTTGATGGCATCTAAACACCCAGCTCTCTAGCTGAATTTTCGGTTTCCCATGTAGATCGTTCTGCCATCGATCTTGCCAGCATGATGAATTCGCCTCTCATTGCATCTGTAACGGCTTCCAGGCCAAGTGGCCAACTGATAACAGCACAACAGCTGCAAACTGCAGAAATTTGAAAAACATGTGTGCAGATGGTCAATCTATAATCATCCATTTTTCAAAAAATTATGAGCTGAATAGCAAATTTTAAAACCACTTTCATGTCAAATTAGTTGGTAGGCCACCAAAAAAAGGTTAAAATTCCTAAGCTTCTTTTTATAATTTCCTGTAATGTAATGATCCATTAACAAATCATTATAAGACGCAGGTGGTATTACGGAAAAACAAGTTACGAGCTTAGCTGCTAACCTGGTGTATAGTCACTATACCATTCATCTACCAATCTTTCAAACCGAGGCTTCTTGTTTTCGGTTTGAAAGATTGGTAGATGAATTTGCCAAGTATTATATACCAGCTATAGTACTTGGCAAATTCATCTACCAATCTTTAAAACCGAGGCTTCTTGTTTTGGGCCTCTTCAACGAGCTTTGCCATCTTCGCCACCACACAAAACTTATGTAGCCTGTAGTAGTAGATTTACTAATAATAAATCCAAGCACATGATTGAAATATGAATGTGAGATGAAATTATCAACAGTGGAGTCCTTTTGTTTGGGAACAGAGAAAGCCTCGCCTGTCAATGGGAATAACTTCACCGGTTTTTGACACAAAGGATGGTACCTAACATTACATCTTTCCACATTGACCAATTCTCCATGCTATGCTCATCAAAGATGCATTCGCCTGTAACCTAACAAACTCTTTTTTTTTTTTTCAAACAATAGCATGATAAATGGCTTAAAACATATACAACCCCCTGTACTTGTGCGAATTTGTCATTTAGACACCTTACCTTAAATTTAGACCTATTGAACACTTAAACTTAACAATTTGGACCTATTAAACACCTCTTCGCTGATGTGGCGAAGTGCGATGGTGCCGATTACGAGGTTGAGGACGACGAAGAGAACGACAGGAGTGAACCAGCTGTTGACGGAGGTCCAAATTGTTATGTGGAATAAATTATGCCTTTGTGGCAAAATACCAAATACGCTTATGTGGCACATATGTGGACAAAAAATAGGCTTATGTGGAGCACATGTGGACAAAAAATTGGACATGTCAGCGCGAGTGTGTTACACTCAACGAGATTGTCAGCGACCAGGTGTCTAATAGGTCCAAATTGTTAAGTTTAAGTGTTCAATAGGTCCAAACCAAAGGTGAAGTGTCTAAGTGACAAATTCACACAAGTACAGAAGGTTGTATATGTTTTAAGCCCGTGATAAATATATCTAGCGTCATAGAAAATCAAGTCATGTCGGTGAAATACCAACTTCACATCTTCCCATTGACCAATTCTACAGTGTCTGCTATGGTATGCTCATCAAAGATGACATAACCGCATTAACAAACTTTTTTTTCCTTCAAATAATAGCATCACAATAGCATCATAAATGTATCTTCCATTGAAAAAGAGATACCAATTTTATTTTGAACAAGTGCTCATGATTCAACGGTTGAGCCTCTTGCACATTAAAGGTCTCAGGTTCGAGCATCCAGGAACGACGGTTAATAAACTAGTTCTTACCCATTTACGAGTGCTCTAGGCTACTACTTGGACTACCCTAATTCTTACCAAATCAAAAAAAAAATACCAATCTTATTTTATACCGTAACCCTTTATACTTCATGGCACTAGGCTAAGCATTAGTATCATGTCTTCATCCTCAACCGGACAACCGCCTAATATATGTTATTTTTCTCCATTATTAATACTAATAGATGTTATATAAGAATAAATCTACGCAAACAATCAAGTAGAAGCCAAGATTCGATTAAAAAAAAGTAGAGGTCAAGATAAATCCCGATTTCTTATTTCATTAAGGTAAGTCCACTATAATTTGAGTTAAACCCACTATAATTTTGATAGCTTAATGATAATTTATATAAAAATATAAATAAAAATAATTAGAATTAGAATTATTTAATTTTAAAAATCTGTTACAAAACATATAAAAAGGTAAAAATAATCTAAATTCTTGTAATTATTTATATCAAATTCAATTCTTTAAAAAAATTGAATAAAAATTAAGAAATATACTTAATAAGAAACGATGAAAAAATATAAATAAAGAATGAATTTTTTAATGATAAGAAAATCATTTATATTTACAAAAATAATTCAAAAGAGAAAATTAAGGAAAAGATAACGTAATTGTTTTTTTATTATCAAAAGTCAACTCAGGCAAGTAATTATCTAGATTGAAAATTCTATTTTTTTATCAATATTTTATTGAGATAAATCTTTTACATAAATAGATAAAAAATAAAGATAAAATAATTTTCTTTAATTTTAAATAAAATTCGAATTTAATTTTTTTCATATAAATATAAAATAATTTTCTTTACGACGAGTTTATTTGTTTCCTTTTTAGGGTTTTCGTTTCTAAAATGGGAAGCTTATCCTATGCCCTAAGGGCATAGGTTAGAAATACCGTTTGAAAAAAAAGGATTTTCATGCAATTAATCTTCAATAAAATATCTTTTAAATTCGTTACAAATTTTCATCGATTAATCTTCAATATAATTTTTTTTATTTATACATGAATTATTTTTAAAATTTTGATTAGCCCTTCAATGAAATAATTCGAGGATTTCGAGCAAATAAAATATAAAAATATTTTGTAATCAACATCGATAAAATAAAAAAAATGAAAATGTTATTTTATGTGGGATTTAATGTAAAATTTACATTATAAAACGCAGTCTAAACAGGCCCAAAATTAACTAAATTATATTGATTCAGAATGAAATGAATCAAATAATAACTTCAATAAGGCAATTCTATTGTCACTCATGATATTTAGTGGTATGCTCTTAAGAGTTGCAAATAGTTTTTGGCCCAATAGATTGTTCATGTATAAGGCCCAAAACCTCCACTAAGGCTAGTGGTCCAATTGGAGAAGAATCCATAAATCCAGCTAGCGTACCCACAGACCCAGCTAATTACGTGATGAATTTAATGACTAGTTTGAAGGGGCGATTAGTTTAACAAACAACTGGATTTGGCCGGTGACTAGGGGTTGAATTTCATGAATAGAATATGAGTTTAAAGTAGGGGAGGCTTGTGGGGATTTGGATTATTTATTTATTTATTTAGGGTTTGTTTATATGATTAGGTCCACGTTTGGCCACGTCATCTGTTTTTAATGTTTGATTAAGGCCCAAGTTATTTCGTACCGTTCATAGTTGTGTCCAAGTTGTATTTTGTTTTCGTTGTAGGAGATCCCAAGTTTAATGTAAGGTTACAATAGCTAATTTGCTACCATTAATTTAGGGTTTTGACAATACATGTGAGGCTATTTGATAAGTGTGACATTTACATGATCGATATAAGATTAGACAAACACATGCTATGCACTTAATGAACTACGAATCCTTTTTCGTTTAGTCTAGACCTTCAAGTATTGTGTGTCTCGTCGGATGATATTTTTTCCTTACTTTTTGATGATGCTAGGGGCAGAGCTATTCTCCGTTTACTGATTACATAGCTCATTTTTTTTATTAATAAAATGTCTCCTTAAAGGGTCGGAGTGTAGGCCGCTCCTTCAGCCTTAAAAAATAAACTATGAATTAATAATCAATATATTAATGGATATGAACGATAAACCTCATCCTTCTACAATCTACTGTACAAGTTTCAAAATACTAGGAGACTCTTGATTTATTTATTTTGGTCGGGAAGTCTCTTGAATTCTCCATGACTCAGATTAGATTTACATAAAACTTTTCGAGAAAGAAATATAATATCAATACTTTATTTTAATTTTATAAAAATATAAAACTAGAAAGTAGTTTGGTGTATCAAGAGCGAATCAGGAAGCGCAGAGCACACGTATTTGACCCAAACCGCCCTTGGGGCTTACGTGACCACTGACCTTATCTAGTTTCACTTCCGAGGGCATTCTCGTCATTTCACCCCCATTTTACCGCCTTCCCCTTCTCCTTCCCCGTATTCGGCAAAAACCAGACGGCAGAATCAGTCTGCGTGCTCCTCCTTCTCTCCCCCCTTCCGCCCCAAGTTTCTGTTACTATAAATTCCCCCTCTCATTCTCATGGCTTTCTGGAATTCCACCACGAATCGCACTCCTCTTTCTTTTCTTGCAATCCACACAATAGACCCCCGCAATTTCGATGAGATACTTCTAGGTTCCGATTCGTTTCAAAAATAGGGCCAAGGAAGGTTTTAAATCTAACAGATGAATCCAACTAATCATGGTTTAGGGTTAGGTGGCTGACATTCTTACTGTTAGAATTCCAAAGTTTTTTTTCTGGTTTTTGATGTGTTTTCTGTCCCTTGTAACCTTTTCAGCGTTGGATTAGATCTCTTTCAATAGTTGTAATGTCAGATGTACATATATATGAGAGAAAAAATATGTTTTAAGGACCCATTTAGAGAAATTCATGATTCATTCAATCTTCTTCACACCAAAATCAAACACTCTTTCTTATACAATGTGCATCTTTCTGAAGATTTACATGTCAAAACGCAAACTTTCACAACAATGGCAGCAAAACAAAGATAATCTCTGGTTTATAAGCACATAAATTTGGTAAAGGCACAACTAGTACTCGCAAGTTACTCTGGATTCAAGGACAATGAAATTCGTTTCCTGTTGAACGTCTTGCTCTCATCATTATCAGGCAAAGATCTCTTCCTCGAACCACCATTCGGTGTAGCCGAATCGCCATTAGAACACTTGTATCTACTCGCCACCACTCTTCCACATCTCAAAGGCTTCTTTGCAGCCTCTGATTTATCACCACCATCCTTGAACAGCTCCTTCGGCTGAATGAACGACGAGATTGGTTCATCTTCCTTCTTCACTGATCTGTATTTCGAACCTCTCAGCGTCGTAACCGACTTCTTCGGATCACCAGCCTGCAATTTGCTAGCCTTCTCTCGCAATTTCGGACTCAGAGTCATACTCAAGCTCGTTTTCCCCCTTTCTTTCAATACCTTATGCTCATCCACTTCTTGAAGCTTCCAGAAGCACGATTTCCGCCTGCTCTGAGACTGGTAAACCGGCGTGATTTCTTACCGACTCGGCGGTTTCCTCGATTTCATAGCGGAATAAATCTCCGCCGGGCCGAGGCTGATGGCTTTACGACCTAACGGCGTCTTCTGTTTACCGCTTTTCGATTCGTCCATCTTCCTAGGGTTTGTCTTCCCCGGCGGATCCATGAATTTCGCCGGCACGAAACGGCCGCGTTTCAACGCCGCCGCCGACTTGGCGGAGATCCGTTTCACCTTCTCGAGACGGAGATACTCGAGCCTCAGATTCAATCGGCCGATCTCCTTCTCGATCGATTCGATTTCAGCGTCGATGCTTCCTAAATCCGCAACGCCGACGTCATCGGAACAAGAAGAAGAGCTCAATGAGTTCATTAGGTCGAGAACGCATTTGCTTGGAAAGGATTCCGGCTGGTTTCCGATTACGGAGTTGGATCGGAGAGGAGGCCTGATTTTGGAGGGGGTGCGAGTTAAGGGGGAGGATCCGGCGACGCAGGGACTGAGATTTTCCTTGGCATTGTCGGAAGCTGAATTGTTTCTTCTGGTTGATGATTCGGAGCTTTGATGAACGTCCATGGCGGATGCCGAGTAATTGCAAACACGGGGAATGTATGAGAGGGATTTGATTTTCTGGATATTTTTTTGAGAGAACGCAAATTTGTAAGAGAAAGAGGAGAGTAGAAATAGTGTGACATAATTCGACCGTTGAAAGGAAAATAATGGTGGTTTGGAGAAACGCTCTCGGTTGCTTTGGCCGTTTGATAATTGTGATTAAAATTCCGGGTAACAGTGTATTAGTGTAGTAATTTAAAATATTTTTTTTACTGTAATGAAAAGTATTAAGTATTTTTTCATTTGAAATAAAGTGATACTAATTGGCCCACGAGAATATTTAGGCAATTGATTTGGGCAACCAAAGCCCTTTCTATCATGTTAATAAGTTAATTACATGTTTCTCAAGAAAAAACTCTCAAGTGACCACAAAATCAACAAAGGTGTTTTTGTATTACAAGATTTAAATACTTTAAAACATTTGAATGAAAAAGCAAAGCACTAGTCTAAGATCCCGTTTGGTTTGTCGTGACATTGGAAATGTAAACGGAAACAAAATAAATTTAGACCATATTTAGTGTCATAATACATTTATATAAAAAATTATCCAACAACTTATCCATTGTAAAAATGAGATAGAAGAGAATGATTCCACCATTTTGTTACTCACCCCCTTGATGGAGAATTGATTAAGGTGGAGCAAACCCTTTTTTTACAATGGATAAGAGGTTATGTAAAACAAGTTGATTTTATTCTCAAATGTATCATATTGCATGACACTAAAATGGACTATATTCTTTTCCATTCCGTTTACGTTTTCACGATTTGCAATCAAACCGGGCCTAAGGCTCTATTCAGTATTTCAGAGTTAGAGATGGAGCTTGTTTTTATTTTGTCACATAGCTGGCACAAGCTAGAGAAGTGGGAGGGAGGTGGAGGATTGAGCGGAATCACGCTGAAATAAGTCGTTCCCGTTAGTTGTCAAGCTCCGATATTGAACAGTCAAGGTAGTATGATCACTTTAACTCCACTCCAAAACGCTTTGAAATACAAATGTCGAACGAACACTACAAAAGATAAAAAAATTTATAATCTTGAATTTGTTGGGTAAAGCTTAGTTCCACTTGTTATAGATGATTTTTTCCCATCTTCTAACACATGGAGAATTGACATTGAAGGAGATGGAAAGAAGTTCATTTAGCCTCCATTTTTGCCAAAAATAAAACTTATCTTCCAAATGACAAGAGATGGATAAATCTTAATGTAAAGTTCTTTCATCTCTATCCCAAAATCCATTACAATTTCCAAATGTTCTCTCCACTATCTCCTCTTCTTTGTCTAACCTTTACCCCTGGCCAACACGACCACATAGACGAAACCAAGAATTATAATAGGAAATGCTAGCTTTATTTTAGTATAAATTTACCACAATTTGTTTTGCTGAAAACTAAATTTTTGGTCAGGCTAAATTTATCTTAATCTTCACATTAGTTTTTTGAGAGTACTCGATTTAACTTAATATCACTTATTTTTTAATTAAATTCACTATTTTTATTTGGGATTGACTGCATCAGACCCTAGTCCACCTCTAGTACCTCATCCCACTCGATCAACTACTACCCTCTTCTATCGAGCCACCTGTGGTAAACGTCGAGTACAACAAATCCATCCCAGTCTCACAAGAGTCGAGCCTACCCCCAAAATTGTGTCAATTAACACTTCACATTTGCTTTGTGGAGTTTCCAAATCTACACTCGCCTCCTACACCATTTTGTCGCCAATTGGTCCATCTCATTCAAATAAAGTCCACATGAAGCTCGCCGAGTCAACTTAGCCCAACTTAGAGAAATTCTAAACCCTGGATTTGAAAATTGAAATTCGCTAATTACTTTGGTTGAAACTCAAATTCAACAGACAATTATTTATACAAATTTTCATAGCTAATTATTTGTTGGTATTTCATACCTAATTACCTTTAAAACACAAAATCGTTAAATTTTATACCTGTAAATATACCCAAGTTAAAAAAAAATGCAAAGAAATAAACCACATACCTCCAATATTAACTTTTAAATATATATATTTCATATCATTATTATTTTTCTAAAATATTTAATTTATTACTCCAACTTCAACTGGAGCTCATTTTAAATTCTAGTTAATTAATTAAGCTTCCCATTTCAGTTTTAGCTAATTTCACCTAACAAAGGCTATCCTATAGTAACCAAACTGGCCAAACTCTCCGGCTCGATTTAAGTCCTACTTACTCAATGTAAATCCTTCATTAATTAAACTAAACCACTAAAAACAAATCTTAAACACTACCGTAATTAGCTGTAAATAGAAAATGATTGACGGAACTTTCTACAACCAAACCCATCCACCACCGTCTCTACTTGAAAGCGCGTACTTTTCTTATCTACCCTCCCCTTTTCTCTCTTTATACCTAAACCCACTCTCTAATCTCATTCATTGAATTCATTTCCCATTTCTCACGCTCCTCTCCACACTTTCGTACCTTTTCTTGCTCTCCAAGCTCCACCAAATGACTCATTCGGGCTCGGGCCTGGGCCCTAACCCGGCCCATTCTCCTAGCTTCAACGAGTACTCCTCCTCCGGAGCCATGGCCGATGTAGCCGCCAGAGTCGTCAGCGAGTTCGCTCCGGATGCCTACTTGTATTACGACGACGACGTCGTTTTGTGCCAAGACGACGTCGTTACGTTCCAGACTAAACCTGAAAATTTGGAGGAAGAAGAAGAAGAAGACGATAGGAGCTTCGAGTTTCCAGTCCCCGGCCGAGGAGTCGAGTTTTCTCCGGCCGCCGCTGACGAGATCCTCAACGACGGACAGATCAGGTCTCTGTTTCCTCTCTTCAACACCGATTTGGTCTTCGCCGACACCGATTGGCGAGACGATTTCAACTTTAGAAGCGAGAGTCGCTGGGATTTTCCGGAGGAAAATTGCGATTCGAAATCGGCGGAGGCGGTTTCGATGCGGATGCCTCTGAAGAAGCTGATGATCTCGGAGCGGGAGACGTCGGTGACGGAATCGGCGTCGTGCTCGTCCTCCGAGGCGGATGATCTGGAAGGCGTGGCGCCGGAAACGTACTGCGTGTGGAATCCGGCGAAGGAGGAGATGAGGAGGAAGAGCAAATCGACGGGATCGTCGAAGCGATGGAAGATCCGAGATCTGCTTTACCGGAGCAACAGCGACGGAGGCGACGCTTTCGTCCTGAAGACGAGAACGGAGCGTTACGTGAAGAGTGAGGTGACCGGAGAGAGTGATCGGAAGAGGCCGTATTCGCCTTACAAGCAGGATCCGGTGGGATTCTTCGCCAGGATGAACGGGCTGAGCAGGACGATTCAGCCATTCTGATGGGGCCAACGGGTAATTATTTTTAGTTCAGGGGCTGGTTTTGTAAATAGGAGAATGTAACGGTTGATACCTGAGATTTGCGTGTTCATATTTTCTCTTTTTTTCTGTGTGTAAATGTTTGTGATAGTTCACACTTCACATGGCAAGTTTCGTGACATAGCACAAGTTTATTTCTTTGGTCTACACATCATTTTCTTTGTTGTCATATTTATTAAATAACATTAATCATATGATATAGCGAAAATACTTTTATTGTGAATACACTAATCCACAAAGTCCAATAAAGTGTAGTAATTGAGCTGCTTCGATAGGCTTAAATATCTGTTCGATCCAGCTAGTCGTGTGTCCGGTTCTAGAGCCAACTAACCCGGTTTCTCGTTTCGCTTTTCGATTTCAGTTTTAGTTCGGTTCGAACTCTAAAAATTAAAGAACTTGTTGAAAAATTAATTTCCTTAGACCTAAAACGCCAAGATCGATCATACTAGGTTATTAAGAAACACCAAATTTTACATACCTTTAATTCTGATGGCAATCGAACCTTTATGCGGAACTACGAACGAGAACCGTAGGTATGTGATCTTCCTTAGCCAAATCTAGGTTTTGTGCTTTCACTCTAATGGGGAGAGTACCGTAGAAAGCCTGAATGATTTAGCGTATTGGAGACCATAACCTAAAAACTCTATTTATTTAACCCAAGAGAATCCCATTAAGCCTTTTGGGCCAAATCCGGTATCCACCCATTGGGCCCATACCATTTATTAGAAGTCTATGGCTCTTAACAAAATTGAATCACTTAAAATAAACCCATTAATAATTAGCCATATAATATAATTGTTCTATTAAATATGTAAGCCCACATAATGGAAATTAAAAAAAAAATCTAACACAATAGTAATTGGAAATATAAAACCGCGATTGGCGATCGGTTCTCTGGTTTCAACGAACGTATAACCGGGACTAGCCAAGCCTGTTCGATTCCGATCCCGGTTCTAAGACCGTTAATTTTTTTGGGTTTGGTTCATCCGGCTAAAGCTTCTACAGTTTAGGATTTTATGTATGGATTGGATGATGGTTTAATGAGTGATTTACATGGAGTTGGACACAAGGTCAATTACGTAGTTTCTTATAAAATATTGGACACTTTGGGAATGTGCAAAGTGGAATTTTTCTATAATTTGTAGAAAGTTTTGGGATCCTCTCGTATTTGGGTCCAGCGAGACTAGCACTATGAATCCATCGCACTCAAATTTATTACTTGTTGAATATACTAATTGACCTTGGGGCCTTTATCTACACAAAACATATACTCCAAAAACAATAAAATCAATGTTCTAGAAATGTAGAATTTTCTTTAGGAAAAAGCACACAATTAAGAAATTATTTCAAACATAAAAGCACACGAGAAATCAAATGCCATTTGATTAAATTAATTTCCATGTGTAAAGGTCTCAAATGCACATGAAAGTCATCACCACTTGGATAATTATGAGTCAAATATATTCTAGAAAAAAAGCCATATGCATAAAAAACATTTTTTTCATTATTAGCAAATGAATTTCTTGAATTGAATGAAAAAAAAAGTACTCTCCAATTAGAATTTATGGGTGACATAGACTTGTAATTGCAGTCTATGGAGCAATGGAGTGATAGTGTAGAAAAATAAAGAGATTGACCCCTACCCAATTCATTTCTTTCATGTATGCAATCTGCTTTAAATAAGTTTTTACTCTTCACCAAAAAATTACAGTAAAAAAGAAGCATGAAAATTAGGTCTAAGTGTTTCTATAAAAGCAAAAAGGGGTCAATCACTATTATAATTTTACATACTTGGATACAATAAGGATCTATGATAAATAATGTGAGAACTGCAAGAACAAGTTCAGGAATTATTGTCATATGATAAATCTAATGATCCTTAATGTTTTCATTCTAATTTATTTGAGTATGAAAAAAAAGAAAAAGCAGATGGAAAATATGGTAAAAACTTAAGAGTTTTTTTTTTTTTTTTTTTTTTTTTTTTTTTTTTTTTTGATAATGAGCAAGTAGCTCATTGAAAGCCAACATTAAGTCACCCGTACATTACAAGGCTGACCTAAATCATCACAGCGGATGATCTTTAGGAAATCAAAAATTAAAGGACTAATATTACAATTATCAGAATCCTGAATTAAAGGATAAAAATAAGGTGTAAATATAGGAAAAAATCTTGAAACTTCCAATCTGAGGTGAGAAAGATTGAAGTGTCTTCTTGCTAAAAAATCTGCTGCCGAGTTACATTCCCTATAACAATGAAAAAACAAAACATGAGGAATTGTCGAAAGAAAAAGTCTAATATCTTCAATAATTTTCGCTATCTCCCAAGGTATTTTCCAAATGTTTTTTAAAGAATTAATAAGCACAAGATTTTCGCCTTCTATAATTAAATTAGAACTATTGTGAGTGCTTGCATATTTAACACCGAATAAAAGTGAAAGTGCCTCCGCTTTAAGAATTAATATAGGTTGCATTTGTTTCTTATCGAGATGTAAAATGTTACTATTATGATCACGAATTAGATATCCAATATAAGTAGTTGAATTTGCCTGTTTAGATGCATCAAAATTTAATTTATACCAATCGAAGAGAGGTTTAATCCAAGATCGATGGTTTTTCCTTTTAGGTAAATTTTTGATATGAGTCTTAATTTTTGTGGAATAATTTGCTGAAATCCATTGCATATGTTGAGTAAAAGCTAAGTCATGAGGAAGTAGATTAGATTTAAGTCGAGCATGATTAAAGATTTTTGCGTTTCGATGGCCCCAAATATACCACCAAAGAAAACACAGAATATTTTTATTGTGATTCGAATTTAACGTAGTGATTAAATTATCATTAAAGTCTCCAGAATATTCAATATTAAAAGTGGTATTAAGTTTTGATTCTAATTTACCTATCATAGACTGAGTAAAGGGACAAAAGAAAAATAAGTGGTTCAAAGTTTCATCTACACTATCGCAAAGGGAGCAAGTACTAAAAACACAATTATAAAAACGATTTAATCGGTCGGTAGTAGGGAGACAACCAATGCATGATTTCCAAAGAAAATTTTGGATTTTAGGAGGAAGTTTCATCTTCCAAATCCAAGAGAAACCTGAAGTGAGATTTTGCATTTCAGAAGTAAGTAAAGTATAAGCAGAGGAAACAGAAAATTTGCCATCAGAAGCAGGAAGCCAAACAATATTATCAGGCGAAGAAGAATATGGAATACGGATATCAGATATAATTTGGACTAAAAAAGGTGGAACAAACCGACTTAACTCATTCAAATTCCAAGCACTATCAGATGTTATAAAGTGTGAAACTTTTAAATTAATGTTGACATTATCAAAAAAAGAAAATAAGTCATGATTTAATATCCACTTATCAGTCCAGAAATTGATGCTTTGACCATTTCCAATGGAGTAAAGGATACCATGGACAAAACGGTCTCTAATATTCATCAAACGACCAAATTGCCATGAACATGATTTCTTCTGATAATGCAATATAGAAGAAGATCCAAGATATTTTTGAGTAATAATTTGAACCCACATATTTTGGGGTTCCGTAATAATTTTCCAAAGTAGTTTCATCTGGAGAGCAACATTCATATTTTCAGATGTTCTTAAACCTAAACCACCATTTTCTTTAGGAGTACAAATTTTTTCCCAACTTAAAAGAGGATGATGATTTGGAATAAATTTATTCCAAAAAAAACATTTATTAATTCTATCAATCTTCTCACAAATTCCTTTTGGCAATAAGAAACTCTGCATTAAATAATTTACCTGTCCTAGTAGGTTAGACTGAATTAGAACAACTCTTCCTGCTTGAGAAATAGAATTTGCTTTCCATTGAGAAAGTGATTGTTTTTGCTTTGAAATTAAATCAGAAAACATAGAGTTTTGGACACGTCCTTTAAGAATAGGAATTCCTAGGTATTTTTCCATAGTAGTAGTAACTTGAATATTGAGAACACTTGCTAAAGAGTTCGAAGTATGATTAGAAATATTTGCAGAAGTCTGAAGAGAACTTTTATTGTAATTAATCGATAGTCCAGAAATACGGGTAAAATTAGAAAGGAAATTTCTAATGAAAACCATATTATCCTGAGTTGCATTGGCAAAAATAAGAGTGTCATCTGCAAAGCTAAGAAAAGGTAAACAACAACCATTCTTAACCAGGCTAATTCCAACATGTTTAGAAGATAGTGTTGATTCTAATTGAAGAGATCTAGCAAGATATTCCATTGCAATAACAAAAATAAAAGGTGCAATAGGGTCTCCTTGGCGGATTCCACAATGAGGATTAAATTTAAAAACTTAAGAGTTGAAGAGGCTTGAAGAAACAAAATTAAAGACAAAAATGTCATGAAAGAAATATCAAACTCCAAGCAATGATCAGTACTTTGAATAGAACATGTGTTAGAGACCAGCAAACACAATATTAAGCAACTAAAAGAGAGCTAGTTTGACATAATCTTTCTATATCCGTTTGTGCAACTTTGAGAATTTTGTAAAAAAGCACAAGAATTTTGAGAATTTTATTAGGTTTGACATTCTTTTAGATGAAAAAAGATAACTTACTTGTGTGTCTTCTTTTTGAGCTGAAAGTCTCTTTCTTTTATCTTTTAAATGAGCCTTTGCCTGCAGTGAAAGCGCACCATATCCAATCGGGCCTTTTCAAACTCTCCCAACTACAAAAACAAATTACAAACATGAAAGTGTAAACAAGTCACTTAAAATAAAAAAGTGTACGACTTTGGCAAGTAATTTTAAACTTGTATCCTATTGGATTTAACATAAATGTGTCATTAACTACAAGCGAAAAACTATTACTTGATTTCGGAAGATTAAGCTCCAAGAAGTTTATTAGTCTGTTGGACACAGTTACTATGAACAAAAGAAAGACTAATAAAAGTTGAAAGTTTATTTAGATAATTTTGGGAAATAATGGTAAGTGGATTTAGAATACCTACTTTTAGATATATAATTGATTTCATCTAGAGCTTCAACAACCGATTCAAAGTGATGAAAGACCATAAGCTTAGAAACTTCATCGAAATGCTTGATGTACTTCTCCACGGCTTCGTAACTATTCTCAATTTCATATACGCCATTTGCTAGGAAAAGAGTGTATCCATATGCTGATTCATACAATATATAGATAGGCAATACCTTGAGGGATATTGAAAAACCCAAAGGCTAAAGACGGAGAAAGTTATTAAAAAGTATATTAAGTCTTATAGTTTACTTTAAACATGTCACGAAGACCTTTGCACCTAAAGTTGAGATCAATGAAGTCTAATCCTTTCTTACCACCTTTATAATCATAAATTCAAAGTACCAAACAGCCAAAGTACACATAATTCCGGAGTGCAATTTTTGGACTCAAGATTAGATGAAAAAGATATTGAGATTTGAGGACAAAACTCAATAGAAATATAGATAAACAAAAAAAATATTCAAAAGGATAATGGGGAGTGAGAACCAACTCGATATCCTTGAATACTAAATAATTCTATATTACATATATTTCTAAAGTGCAATCTTTATTTCTTTATTTTTACATTATATGGTTTGTTATTATTTGTGGGATTTGATTTGTTACATTGGTTTTGTATTTGGTAGGCCAACTCGATAGACTTTTTACATTATATGATTTGTTATCCTTGAATGGATTACTCCTGTTATAGACTTACAACCCAACAATAATAATGTGAAAATAAACCAAGACTCCAACCCAACTCTCCAAGGGTTGATTTTGCAGTAGCTAAAATAACAAAAGCAGCAAAACATGAAGTCATGAACAACCCTAGAAATCTAGAATTCAGCAGCCAACCCAACAACTCAACTGTAATTCAACAAAGTGGACTTTTTGATGTAATTCAGCTGCTGTAATTCAGCAAAAAAACAAAAAAAAATCAGCCAACACGCAACAACAACAATTGCTAAATATCAATACTTAAAATCAGTAAACAACAACAACCACCAAGTACCAAAATGTTCCAAAAATCCGCGGTTCAACACTTTATCAAGGTCAGCAAGGCAGCAACTCAGCAATTTAGTCTTAAGCTAACAACAACTCAGCAACAACAACCAGCAACTCAATTGGACTATGGAAGACATCAACACTTCAATCTACAATATGGAAGAAAGCAATCGTTAGAACCCCACTCAAACAAGTATCTCGTTTGAGGAAAACTATTCTTAAATGAAAATCTCACGAAGAGGAAGAAGTTGTCAAGAACACTCTCAACAACTCTTTTGTATTAATAATGATAATAATGTTGGTCATTACAAAAAGGACTCAACTAGACATTTAAATACTAAGATTAACCAGGAAACTAACAACTAGGATAGTGGAGTCTAGCACTAACCCACTAACCAGATATTACTCTAGGTCTAAACTGAAAATTGACTAAAATTAAGGAAACAACTAGTAACCATAGCAACAATCCACTACTGACTTCTCCTAACTAACAGGCCACTACTGACTTCTCCTAACTAATAGGAAACAATTACTTAATTTAATTAAACTAAATAAGATGGGATCATATCAGCAACCCAACACTAAGCTAGAAATAATGACACCAAGTTGGGTTCCAACTGAACCCAAAAGGGCCAAACTAAAGGGCAATGGTGCGACATCGCATTGGACTCGACTCGACTCGACTCGACTCAAACTGAAGGGAGATTAGAATGGCCACAAGCGTTGGAAGATATTTAGGGTACTCACCCCTAGTTGATCGAGGCGAATAGGAGGGAACTTGTTTAATGTTCCCAAGAGTTTGATTGATTGGCAATATTAGTCATGAATGTATGATAAATGTGACATTTTTATATACTATGAAAAATAGCATTGGTAGATTATTAATTAACAATGTACGTAAAATTAATAAGCTAGTAAAAGAATGATGACACACGTAGATGCACAATATGCGCACGCTAAATGGCCCGCTTGATCAATCTTTAATTGACTATATAAATTCAACCTGACTGATTATCTATATGCTAGCTTATAATTAACGTAATTTAATTTGATTGTTTTGCAGATTGCGGCCTAGGCCGCATCATCATAGCTCTGGATCGATCTTTAGTTTCCCCAGCTTAGTTGGTCAATCAATGATTCAAACTTGATCGGATGTTATAATTAGCTTATTAGTAGTGGTACTTTAATTAATTAGTTTATGCTTTAATGAATTCGGTGTGAGGATTTGCTAATTAGTCATTGAATTTAGTAGCTAGCCACTAGTACGTGGTGTAGCTAGTGAATTTAATTCTTAGCTTTAATTTGGTTGAAGAATTGGGACATGTCTCATCAAGTGATGGAGTTTCTACTAGACTACTATCCCTATCTAATTTTAAGCTGTTAGTTATGTTCATCCATCTGGCCTCCATTTTTAGCTAGCTTAGCTGGTTCTATATGCATGCACAACTTTACAGTTATACACACTTCTTGCATTATAGTATATGGAAACGCACGTACATATATATGCTTAAATTTTCAATGGATTGAACGTGCTTTCACAATTTTAGGGTACAAAATTAAAGCTAGGCCTTGATCTCTTCCAATGAATGGTACACAACATACTTAATACCCAAGCAACGTTCTTTTGTCAGGTACGTTGTTCCAATATTCAATTGTATGTAGCGTACTAAGTCGATATATATACAAGGTTGAGGAAGCTATATTTTTTTTTTTCCAATTTTAGGTTGAGATTTTAACAACATCAAGCTGAGAGATTAAAATATATAAGTCGACTTGTCCAAGAACCTCACCAGAACCTATTCGCCTCGATCAAATGGGGGTGAGTACCTTCTCAGACTCTGATAAGCTACCGGATCGATAGCAAACCAAACCTTGCAAAGCAAGGAACAATTCTAGAACAGGATAAACAAGCACAAGGTTCGAAGAGGATTAGGGTTAAGGAGAAAGAGAGAGATTAGGGCAGAAGAGATAATTTTTGCATAAATTCTCAACTTAGCTTACAAAGGTTTAAATAAGCTATGCCCTACCGGTTCAATAAAAGCGACTCAGGAAAGAACCGGAAAGAAAACCTAAGAATGGAGTAAAACTCCTGTTTAAAAAATACCTTAATAAAAATATGAAATAAAATAAAATAACAAAATAACTAATATTGATCCCTGAATCTGTTTGGAGCCCTACGCTAACGAACCGGTCTGGCCTGTGGTTCGACAGGTTGATCTATATGTGTATCAGACTCAAACCGACGTTAGATTGAAGGGCGACGAGCGTCGCTAACCGCTGTGCAAATTGAAGAGCGACATCGCTCGCTGGTCGCCGGGGTGAGTGACTAGTGCGAGCGCCGATGCGAGTCACTTTTTGCCTTCTCTGGAGCGGTGACGAGTTCTCTGGAGTCTAGAGCAAGTGGTTGTTGTGGGTCATGGGAGCGATAGAAGTCACAGGACAAAACTAGGGTTTCGGTCTAGAGTTTAGAATTTTCAAAAACGCGCCTTTAGGTTTTCGTTCTTGAGTCTTGAGGATTTTAGGTATTGAAAATATTTTTATTTTTTAAAATTAATTTCGGTTTAACCGAACCGAAACCGAAATTCCAAAAATCCTTAAACCGATAATTGAACCGAATCTTTTCGGTTTCGGTGAGGTCAAATTTTTCGGTATGGCCTGAACCGTGCTCAGACCTACTTCTTACTACTCTTATAATCATAAATTCAAAGTACCACATAAGTCAAAGTACACATAATTCCGGAGTATAATTTTTGAACTCATTAGATGCAAAAAATAGGGGATTTGAGTACAAAACTCAATAGAACTATAGATAAACAAAAAATAAACTAAAAATGATAACGGGGAAGTGAAAACCAACTCATTATCCTTAAATACTAAATAAATAATTCTGGAGTACACACAATTATGGGGTACAATCTTTCTTTCTTTTTTTCTTTATTTTACATTATATGGTTTGTTATTATTTATGATATTTGATTTGTTACATTGATTTTGTATTTTATAGGCCAACTCGATATCTTTGAATACTAAATATTTTCTCAAGGTTGATGGACATTACCTTATTTATGTCAAGGTTTGTTTGTTTGTTTCCTAAATTAACTTAATTTGTTATTCTTTGTTAATAATAATGTTGAAGATTTGCTGAATCATGTTGATAATGATATAGAAGTTGTATGGAATTAACAATTGAGGGTAAGGAGGTCTTGTTTACTCCCCTAGGCAAACGAAAAGCAAGAGCATTTAAGCCATTGGAACAAGTCCTCTTGGAACCATTCCTTCGAAACCGTGGCTTATTATTGGTGCCTTCCGCCTACTTTGATTGCTCTACTACATTAGCCAAACTCTTAAGTTGAATATTCGTCTCTAGCAATGTAATTGTTGTCTAGCAAAGTAACATTAGTCAAAACTCTTGTCATGTATCTGTTTGAGCCTGTTTGTTTAAGAAACCTTTTCTTGAGGTTGCTATAATTTATAAAAGTTATATTATATTTTTATTTATTGAAAACTATTATCAATAATATATAAAAAGTAAAACTTGCAACTAAATCCTTATTTTGTGAATCTTTTGGTAAGTTGATTTCTAAATTTGTTCAGCGACATGCATGCTTCATTGTATAACAATAACAACTTTCTATGGCAAACTTACCAACAATAACAAGTTTCTAGGGCAAATTTAGGGATAGATAAAAGTCATATGGTTTTACCGATGGATAAAAAGACACTTAATCGGTAATAATTGCAAGTTTTTAGGGCAAACTTACCAACACAAATCAAAAGACACTTAGATTGTGGCGATCCATGGTGAGATTGCGAATCAAAAGACACTTAGATTGCGAATAAAAAGACAAACTCAATAAGAACAAAGATCAAAATATCTAAATAGTGCGCCTCTCGAAGATTGTGGCGATCCATGGTGAGGCGCTGACCGGTGAGCAGGGTGGAGAGGCAAATTTAACACAAAGGCAATAAATGTTTCGTTGTAGGCGCCTCTCTTTTTTTTTATTGAAAGAGAGGCCGCACTCGCAAGTAATCAGGAAACGGAAAATAGCTCGACCCCTTGCAGTTGCATCTCTGTCTTTATTTCTTTCTTTTTGTATCTAATAAGTTTCTTACGTGTCTTTCTTTCTCTTTCTTTCTTTTATAGGACACAAAATACGGTTTAATTATTTCACGGGTTTAGGACTTTAGGGTACTTAGCATCGTCTTCCTTCTGGCTTCTCCTACAATCAAGCTTCTATGGCTAGTTCTTCTCATCCTTCATCTTCTTCCTCTATCATTGTTCCACATAGGCTTAAAGGTATTTTTGTTGGCAATGGTGGTAATGCCCTCTACACGAAAAATTTGATACCCGGAGAAGTCATATCCGGCGATGTTATAATCCCTGTTCAAGTCACTCTAATTTGTATCAATGTCTTTGTGTACATGTTCGAGAAATCCATACAATAAACCAAACACATACTAGGGTAGTATTCTATGATTTAATGTTTAGTGATTATTGGTTTTATTTTGTCCCCAAAAATCCCTAACCTGAAATCAAGCCTGCAAACTGATGACGTTTGTTTAGTGAAGCTCCTTCAACTAATTTGGTACTAATCAAGAATTGTGATCATAGACTGTTGGCATTGCCTTTATTAAGTGCTACTGTAAAAAACTCTTCTTGGCTTCATTTAGCCAAAAAGTAACAACAATAAGTGTAAGTGATCATCATTCCATTGCAATTATTTTACAGAGATGTAGCTCCTTTTCAATCACACTTGTAACACCATCCTCTTTGAACCTCATTAAAAAAAATCCTAAAGGAGCTAGCAAGAATCTGAACTGCCAGCCAACACCTGCAACAAATCACACCCTTTGTAGATCATCATCCATCCATATACATGTCACATTTTCAGAAATTTCAAATCCTAAATCTGTCCAAAATCATTAACAGGAAGAAATTTCGGCATATTCTAAAAACGAGATTACATACCTTATAAAGAGCTCAACTAAGGAGGCAGCAGAAGATGTGAATGCACACTTGAATCAATTATGGCAAATTGACAATTACTACTGTGTTAGTGAGAGAAGTGTCGCTTCTCAAGCCGGAATGGGACTTAGCCCAGATGAAAGTTGCAAAGTGGCGGCGTAGTCCCGAGCCCAAAGATCGTAATGCACTATTTCTTCAAGGGAAGGCGACGTCACCAGCTCGTTCTGGTGCTTGTCACACGTCAGCTCAACGACCTTGAATATGTCGAGGTAGCTAATCCTGGAGAACATAGTATGATTCATAATTACTAGCAGAACCCAATGATTGCAAATCTGTAACAAATTAAAAAGATAAAACATAGAAGTACATACTTTTCATCAATGAACATTTCAACTGCTTTCTCATTAGCAGCGCTAAGGACTCCAGTCATTGTCCCCCCGGAACGCCCTGCAGCATAAGCTAGATCCATGGAAGGATACTTAACGTTGTCTGGGGCTTTAAATGTCAACGAGCCAAGCCTAAAACATGCACATTCGACAAAAAAGGTATTACAAAATAGTTGAACGTAAATTTGCATCGTCAAAACGTGTTAATACTCACTTGCAAAGATCAAGACGTGGCCAGGTTATCTCAGAACAATATACTCGCTCGGGCCATGACATTGTGTAGAGGATTGGCAGGCGCATGTCGGGCCAACCCAGTTGTGCAAGAACAGACGAATCCTGCCAAACGTGTCCAATTTGGATAGGTTATATAGTAAGAGATCTTGGGAGTGGAAATAGCTTATGTTGTTGAGATGAAACCAACCTGAGTTTCAATCATTGAATGGATAATTGATTGAGGATGAATGACGATCTCAATATTATCATACTCGGCCCCAAACAAGTAATGGGCTTCAATAACCTCTAGTCCCTGCGAGAAAGTGTGTATTAGCACTCTTCAATGATGTGATTAAACTAAGAAAAAGTCAAAAAAGTTTTAGATATTTGAATTAAAAGAGAGCAAACCTTATTGAACAATGTAGCCGAGTCCACTGTAATCTTTTTTCCCATGTTCCAGTTGGGATGCTTCAAGGCATCAGAGACTTTAGCTTCTTTTAATTTCTCAACAGGCCAATCCCTATGAATGTTATATAAGCAAAACTTATATCATGATAGTATTACAAGACTAACAGATGAAATTATCTAAGCTAGTACTAATTCTCTTTTTCTTAGCATTTCGCAAAATTTGAAAATGGTTCAAGTAACAGAAATAGAGATCATAATACAAGATTATGAAATATGATGAGTTTCAATCTCAGTTGACAACTTGCAGGCTGTCCAAACGTATTGCGCAATGAAAATGATGGAATTGTACAATAGTTGTACATTATATGAACTTATGAAGTGGTAAAATTTATCAAGAATATTCATACTTGACTAAACCAACTCACGGTAATTACAAAATAATATATACATTGTCATATTTCATATCTGACAGTGAAATTGCAAACCTGAAAGCCCCACCAGATGCAGTAAGAATGATACGACGCAATGCCCCCTCTGGCAACCCTTGAATACACTGGAGAAAGAGGAGAGAAAGGAAAATAAAGGATTACACGCTGAACACCAGAAATGAAGTTTTAATTACAAGCATTGAAATTTCTTTTTTTTTTTTGTTATCTTGCCTGAAAAATAGCAGAATGTTCAGAATCAGCAGGGAGAATTTTGACTTTATGCTTGTGCGCAAGCGGAAGAACAAAAGGACCACCAGCAATCAGGGTTTCCTTATTGGCCAACGCTATGTCAATTCCTGCTTCAATTGCAGCTACCGTTGGCTGTGGATATGACAAATCATCAAAATGTCAAAAAAAATGGCTAAAAACAATGTGAGACAAGAAAAGGCTATCGGAGTTACCTTGAGCCCAGCACAGCCAACTATTCCTGTGACAACAGTTACTGCATCCGGGTGGCGAGCAACCTTAAAAATGAAAACAGAAGATTCTATAGAGAGGAATCAATTAAATCACAAGAGAAATGCAAATACAGTGAGTTACCTCAACAACACCCTCCTCTCCAGGAATGATTTCAGGCTTGTAATCACAATCAGAAAGAGCTTCCTTGAGTTCTGAAATCAACGATTCATTTCTAACAGCAACTAGCTGTGGTTTGAATGTTTTAACCTGAAAATTAGCAGTAGTACTACATAAGTTCATATTTTGATGAGATCATCATTTAAGAGTCACACAAGATGCATATTACATGAGCCTAGGAGAGATGAATGATTTGCATTAAGGGAATTTTATAGATCATTGATAAAAACAAATGAATCATCATTTATTAAATTCCATCACCTTTTTTAAGTAATTTGCAATGCAAATAATATCAAGAAGTTGTAACACGCAACCTTCAATTAAAAAAATATTTTCGGCATATATTAATTCTTCAAAAAGATTAAAAAAAAAGAGAGAGCTTTGTTGGACACGTTTTGTTGGGAAAAACTCTCTTTCCACTGAAGCCCAGCTTGAAATTCAATGAATTATTTAATCCTAAGAGTAAATTAGAAGCTATGGACCTCAGTAGTATCTTTCCAAAATAGTGGTCAAGAGACAAATGACTTCAATGATGCTTAGAAATGAAGTTAAGATGTACAAAAATGTTTATTAAAGTAAAACTCAGTCCTTTTAATAAATTATTCATCACCTGCTCAGCAAGAAGAGCAACATTTGAACCAGCAGCAAGTGCTACAACTCGGAACTTATCTGGATTCTCCGCAACAATGTCTAGAGTCTGAAAAGACCAAAACATTAATCAGAAACATTCATACAGAAAATAGAAAACCAGATGTCACAGAACTTAGTATACACCTAGTCATTGAGAATTATCACTTGGCTATAAGTATAATGCACTTGGATAGTACATTCTCATAGCAATTATAAATAGCCTTACATGACATAATCAAGTTAAAGATTTATTGTATGAAATAGATAGTATCAAATTGACTTCATTATACAGAGATGACTTACTTGAGTTCCAATAGAACCAGTTGACCCAACAATAGATATAGGCTTAGGACCGTCCCATGTCCTACGCCCTGGCTCAACAACAGCCGTTCCTGGCCACGCTGGCGGTGGCTGCTGAACGGAACACTGAATACCCTTAACAGGTCTCTGAGCATAATCTTTTCTTCTTGATGAAAATCCACCTTCAACATACAGATGAAAGAGACTGAAATTTTTGTTTTTGGGGAAAAATAAATGTACAGTAGTAATATAATAAGTTCATTCAGGGGAAATTCTACTCAGCAATCAGGCTAATTACATACAATTGATCAAGATTAGGGACATGAGAGTAGCATTTTAAAAGATGCAGCTTTTCTAATTGAGGGCTAGGGGTTTGAGCAACACACTAATAATAATCATAAACTGACTATGTCAAAGAGCAAATCAGTTTGTCATAATTGAAAAGTCAATATCCATATCTATTAGAAATAGATTAGAAAGTAGAGTCACAAGTGAGGCACAAAAGCAAGAAGCAGTTTACAGTTTTAACTACTATACACACCAAATTAGCAGGTCCAAGATCAAGCCTACCAAAGATAAGAGTGCCAATTTACAACCAAAATCAACTTACAACCCTTTTCAAGCATCAATTCCGGACTAAAAACCCAGAACCAGAATTGAAATTCAATAATCAGTAACACAAAATCATGAAGAAGAGAAAAAAGAGATACCTTTGAGTTTAGGGCGGAAGGAGAACTTGGAAGAATCGAAAAAAGTGATGGATTTGAGCTCAGCGGGAGAGAGAAAGCTCAGAGCCATTGAATCTCTATGGTGACTGAAACCCAAAATTGACAAGAAGAAGAAGAAAGCAAGGTAGTGATTTGCCCACAAAAGAGACGAGGAAAAATAAAAAATTGAACTAAAATTAAGTGTGAATGAGTGCTGGTTCTCTACCAAATTGAAGGGTGGGGAGATTGCATTTGCCTCCCTCCACTCAGAGGGGGAGAGATAAAGAATGAGAGAAAGAGACACGGAGGATAAACTTACGTGTCAAGATCATTTCATCACTTATATGTTATTCTGTTATTCAAAGTGGATGAAAGAAAATCCTGCATATTATGGTCTCATAAATCATAATATTGATAAAATTCTTGGATATTCCAAATACTTTGAAAAGATAATTGATGATTAATTACTTAAATTCGTTCACTAAGCAAAATGGTAAGTAATAAAATTATACCAGAAACAGTGACAAAAATTGTAGTTTTTCTTAAGAATAAATTAGTGACCAATTAATTGATGATTTTCTGGATTAGGCACTTTGCCACGAAAGGACTGAATCATGTGGGCAACAATTTGGTGAAATTAGTTGGTACTATGAATTCAAATTAGGTCTAGTAATAGCTCATTATGGGCATTTAACCCAATTCTTCCACGTTTGGACCACTTAGTGTCACAGCCTGATTTTCACACTAGACTATTTAAATATTGATTAGAATATTATATTGTTTAGGGATATCACGAACTATTTACTTCTTTTTTTGGATTGGCTATGGTTTCACCAAAGTTTCATGTTAGCTACGTCTAGCTCGCACATCCACTAGGATCTAGGGATCACACACCTGACAGGTGAGTCTCCTAAAAAAAATTTACATCTATTAAAATTAAACCCAAATCTTGTAAATCTACTAGAATTGAACCCAAATCTTATAAATATAAAACATGTTGCTTACCACTTAAATCAACTCTTTTTGGTCACATAGTTAGTACTTTACAGACTTTAGTCGTAATTATGTATTTATGTCCGCTACTTTCTATCAATAATATTCATTTATCCTTGCAAAATTCTCTCTCTCCTTACAATTTTCTGTAGCTATCCTAATTAGAGCAAGCCCAACAGATTCCCTATCATTTTCTCTAAAATGGAGAACCAAATGCCAAATTCTCCAAAAAAAAATTAACCCAACTCCAACAGATTCTTCATTTTGGAGCATTGTATTAATGCATTTAACACTTTTTTACTTTTACCATATAAATTATTGTACATTACTTAATTAATAATTAATAAATTTTATCTTACTTATGGATAAAAATATTTTAAAATCTTAACCTAATAAACGATAAACTATTTGTTATTTGACTTATAGGAAAATAAAATATAATAGAATCTTATATAATAAATAAAAAATTATTTATAATTTGACTAACAAGAAAACATTTTTTTTAAAAATCTTAGACTTAAAAATGATAAATTATATGTTATTTGACTAATAAGAAAATAAATACTTTAGAATATTAGAATAATAAATGATAATATTTATTATTTGATTAATATAAAAATAAAATATTCTAGAATCTTAGACTAATAAATGATAAATTATTTGTTATTTCACTGATAAAAAAAATAAAAACATTCTAGAATCTTGATTTTATAAAGTGATAAATAATTTATTTAACTAATAAGGAAATAAATATTTATAATTTTAAATATAAATATGAACATTTTTTCATTTCATTCATATAATCAATATTTTTTCATATTTGTCTCAATTTAAAAAAAAGTGTAATTGCTTATTGGTTTGGATCAAGAAAATGTATTTTAACCCTACAAAGAAAAAAGAAAAGAAAAAAAAATAAGATTTTGGGGATTTGGAGATCACCCTATATTTGGGGAAGTCTCTACCATATTTGGAGAATCTCTCTATAATGGAGAATGGGATGGAGAAACTGTTGGGGCGAAAAAGTGGCCCAAATTCCCCAAAATTCCAATTTTTAAGAATTTGGGGAATCTGTTGGTGATGCTCTTAGACTTTTTGTTCGTGGGAACAATAACTAAAGAACAGTGTTCAAAGTTCATACAACTATCACACTAAGCAGTGTTGCACGAGGTAATATTGACAAACTTCCAATCTGCAAAATCAGACCGAAGTTACAAACTTGAATCATAAGTTTATATCTAGAACTACAAGATTTTAGGATACTAGTTGTCCCCGTCGTGCCATGCACGACTATGACTCAATATTTTTTAGATATACTGTAAAATTTAATATGAGTAATTTGTTACTCGTAATATATAGTAAGAAGATATTTCACATATAAAATCAAATAATTGTTATTATAAAAATTATGAATTCAATCAAACAAATATACTTTTTTATAATTTCTAATTCGTTCATTAATTGAAAAGTTGGAAAGTATATATATATTGATATGGCTTGATATGGTGGTTGTACATAAATTGCCTAAAATTCTTCTTGATTTTAAGATAAATTGTCTTATGTAATCATTGTAATTTTTTATTTGAATTACTTATTATTTATTAATTATAGTTAAATATGACATGTTAATGATAGGGCAGAATATAATATGACATGGTATATGATGTGTAAAAAAAATAATGACATGGCTTAAGGAAAAGGTGACATGTGGCAAAATCCAATGTGGCATATTCTCAAATCGACATGTGGAAAAAGCTGAGGTGGCGCAACGTGGAGGCTCCAAATCTTATTGCTTTTATATATATAGTAGATTGACAGACTTTATCATATCATATATGTATGTTCAATGTCACAAGTTTCGACAATTGCTAACAACATAAAATTGGACATAAATTCAACCTAACATGTACTTGTATAGGTGCAAAGTCCAATTCTATATAAAAAAATCCAATTTATAACACTTCGTCTGGAGACCACTTTATTAATGGCACAAAAAAGGTACAAAGAACCAAGCAACATCATACCATACCCATACATTCGACAAGTACTAGGTACTCTTAATTTCATTTTCAATTTTTTTTTTACTATGGTCCAATGAGTTGCCCCTTTATTGCAAGCATTTGTTCAGCACACATTCATTTCTAATTGAATACAACCCAGATTATATTTGCCTTGTCTAGCTTGAAACTTGTTCCTCTTGTATTTCACTTGAAGAAACAGTCTCCACTCCTCCTCCATTGACCTCTGGTTCTCCTCCTGATTCAGCTACCTTGGTAATCTTCTGCAACTCATCAATCTCACTACCATTTGAGCTCGTCGAGTCGAGACTTCCTTCCTTCAGCGCCTTTGATTTTGGCTGTCTAATGGCTATGGCTGCTTCTGGCATCGCGACAGGCGGCGGCTGTGGTGGGACCCATTTGCGCTGAGGTGGCTGGACGATGGGGGCCGTTTCGCCGTTGGATCTCACGCTCTGATTACCGTCTTCATTCTCAATCTCTGTGATTTTCACATTCTTTTGCTGCCAATCATTAGTCAAGTGATAGGGAAAGCTGTTGTCTTGAGAGCCAAAGCTGGCTGTCCTTGCAGGCTGAACTGTCTCCCATGGCTAAGCAAAGGAAAAAAAAATTATAAAGAAACAAATGCAAGGGAAATGAAGATTTTAGATTTGTTAGTTTCAACTTGGATTTAGCACACAAACCTTAGCTCTTGGAACCAAATTTGGATTTGAGATGGGTTGATTTGGATTTGGAGGGGCGTCATTTATGTCCTGCAAACATGAACCGGGTTGGGATCCCATAATTCAATTCAATAACCACAACGATAAAATTAGTCGCTTTTTCAGAAGCACAAGCTTACTCTGACATTAGGCGGACGTTCCCCTCGCTGAATCATGGACATAATCTGCATAAAAGTTCAAAAGTGAATTGATTAGCTTATTGCAAGTTGCTCTATATGAGAACAAGATGAAGGGTTGAGTATAGACCTCCATGTAAGATGCTGGATGAGGAGGTTCTGAAGAGACAGTGGGAGATGAAGATCTAGCTGCAATGGAAATTTCAGACACATGATTTGTGAGTGGAAAGGATACAAAGCAAGCACATGAGGAGAAATTAAGGATTTTCAAGCACTTTAATGCAACCTGGTCGGGAGTCATAATCAGTCCTGCCATTAGCTACCGGTTGCTGGAAAAACAAAACACGAAAGTGAATAGAGTTGATAAGAAGGCTAAGCAAAAACTTTGTAGTTGAAACTGGTAGCATCATTTCACATAATTCCAGGATTATTACCGCTGTTACATATTTACAATTAACTCACCTTCAAATGAGATGTAGAACCACTCAGATATTGTTGTTCGGCTTGATAGCCTCTTCCTGAGTTGTAATTTTGCCCTAATCATTGAACCCAAAAAAAAGGATGAATAATAACCACGTTCTGGTTAGCCCAGGCATGAGCAGATCAGAACAGCACAAGCCAACAGAATATAGAACTATAGAAGAGTTATTATTCCTAACATCATATGATTATAAGTAAGTATTATAAGAGAAAATGGAACATGCAGATTGCAGATAGTTAAAAAGGATCTTAAACAAGACCCTGTCCTCATGAAAAGGAATCACAGCAAAATGAATGATATTGTTCAAAAATATAGAGAATAACTTGATCACATACTGCTAGAGAAATTTCCCAATTACCTTCTAGCTTCCACACAGCAGTTTTCATTGACTTAATCTCCTGAAGTTGGTCATCCAGCAGATTCATGAATTTCTCAAAGCGTTTATTCTCTAAAATGTTAAAAAGAACACCTTCAGTAACTTAAACCAATATTGAAAAAAGAAGAGTGAGAGAGAGCAGACATATTGTGCCAGTAAATTTCCACAAGAGCTACCTTTTTTACACTTTCAATCGGGGAAAAAGGTAAGAGAATAGAAATGCAAACTGAAAAGAAAGGGATTCACCTTCACTTTTCATAATCACCATCTCCTGGCTTGCCTTTGCTGCATCAGCAGCTGCTGCAGCAGCGGCTTTTGCAGCTGCTGCAGCTTCTTCAGTCAAGCTTGGTCTTGATTCATTCGTCTTAACATTGTCATCGTCGTCATCAGATACCACTTTACGAATCCAAGACCTCAGTCTAGGGACAATAGTATTCTGTATAAGACACATTTCAAGGGAGAAAAATCAGCAGTCGCAAAACAGAACCACCATCTAAATAATTTCACAAGAAAATGGACCATGATTTTTTTTCAAGGTACTGAGGTGTCATTATTTACCTTAAAGATAATGACCGTTCCAGCACCAGAAGCTGCAAGACACCCTACTGCAATAAATGCATGGTACCAATGAAATTGCCTACGGAAGCCAGACAGAACTCCCGATGGTGCGCCTCCAACCGGCTGTAATGTTTGTGGTGAGCCATGCTGTTGAATGTTTGCAGATGTCCTTACCTGCCCATCTACTACCAACAAGAAAAGGCATTGCACAAGGATCAAAGAAAGAGCCAGCATACCAAATTTACAGAAAAAAAAAAAAAACATTTTGCATTTCACTTTTCATGTGCACAGCAGGGATATTTAGCTACTATAACATAAGATTACCTTGGCTTGTGATTGGCTGAGTACTGGTAACACCAGGAGACGTGTCCTGTAATTCAAAGTTATATTTGGTTAGATGGAATGATACTTCACAACTCTCTAAATTTGGTTTTCTCTCATCATCTTAGGTATTTTGTTGATATAAAGTTATATGTTAAGTTGCTTACAGGAACACGACGAAAGGCTTCATCTATCTCTTCTTTGGTAAGGCCCTTTCTCTCTAGAAAATTTCTTTTGTGTATGACCGGAGATCCCTGTACTCTGGGATGAGAAAGAAACTTGACAGCATTCTGCACTTGATCCTCTCTAATAGGTTCAGCATTCACAAACACAGACTTTGCAGGAGTTTCTTTAGGGGGCTCAGCTGATACTTGCCCTTCACCACCTGTAGGAGCTTGGGGGAGCTCTGAAGCTGCAATATTTTAAAATTGCCCATTAAAGCAAGATCATTGAGTTTTACTAATCTTCCCATACAAGCAAGATCGTTGCATTTAACTACATAGGCCACATAAATAGAAAAACGAATAGAAAAGGATACTGAAAAAGAACCCAAAGTTATCCATAGAACATTCCAAAAGCTAATTGAAAGTGTTCATACTACAGAAAAATAAAGATGAGATATACCAAAATCTGACTCATAGTTTCTCAACAAACACTCAAGAAAATGCATTTTTTTCAAAATTAAACTTGCCGATTTGGATATATAGACCAATCAATTTACATAAGAGTGAAATCTCAAGAAGTTTAAAGAGCAATCTTGATTTGAGGAAATCAATTGCAATCAACATATTCATGGCCAACTTGGGGCGTCCAAAAACAAAAAACACAGATCGTGATTAGCAATTCGATACTACACCAACCACCAAATCAGAAGATAAGACCAATAAACGAAGTTCAAGTAGAGCTGGTTCTGCAACAAGAACACAAAACTAGAAACCGGAGAATCGAATTCGAGATTATAGGGCTAACTATGAGATGAAGTTCATTCCACAAATCTTGCGGCCGTAAAAAAGAACTAGAACACTGAAATTGAATCGCAACTAACCTAAGTATCAATCAAAGAGAGCTTGAATTGCGATAAACCTGGTATGCAAAGTAAATCAAACGAGGTACCTTGTGCTGGATTTACATCGCCTGAACCAGGAGGGCGCGACTCCGACGCCATTAATCGCCTACCAACCCGAAAAATGGGCTGAAATCATATATAAAGATAATCCCAAAAATCTCTTTTTTTCAATATTAAGAAAATCTGGAAGCCTCCAAAAAATAGTCATTGACACTATTTTGACCGTCCGTATAAAACGTCTAAAAAACCCGTGCTTGATTCATCCGAAAACGTTTTGTCTGTCAAGAGTTGAAGGGTTTGGGCAATGCTGAAGCTGGTAGTACGACATTGCTCGATCCTCAGCCCCCACGCTACAATTGGCCACTCCTCGTTCTCTCTCCATTCCATCTCTTTCGACTCCGACGACGACCCTCCATTTTCTCCGGTCATCGTCGAGTCCCTAAAGCCAAAACCCCAAGGCGCCGAGAAGGGGAAGAAGAAACATACTCATGCCAGCAGCAGCAATTCAGAATCCGCTCAGATTTTCCCGCAAAAGTCGGACCTTCCCTTCGATTTCAGGTACTCATACACAGAGACAAATTCCTCGGTCCAGCCGATCGGGTTTCGCGAGCCACCCCGATTCTCCCCGTTCGGACCCGGAAGGCTCGACCGAAAATGGACCGGGACGTGTGCGCCGCCGGGGGAGGACGACGAAGGGGAGAAGACGAGGAGGTGGTTGGAGTGGAGAGATAGGGTTCTTGGAGAACCGCTTTCTGAGGAAGAGGTAGCTGAGCTTGTTGAGAAGTATAGACACAACGATTGCAATAGGCAGATCAACATCGGTAACTTTCTTTTTCTCTTGAGAATTTTAAAGTTTTGATCTTGTTCATTTTGTTGAATTGTTGAGTTGGGGATTAGGGTAATGGTTGATCGTGTTACAGAAGAAAATAAACTAACAAATAATTGAACTTGTTTCTGATACCTTCTTCCTTTTCCGGATGAAGAATTACTTAATGCTACTAGCTAAACTTGTTGATAAAGGATGATATGACATTCAATTTGTTGATAATCTGATCATAAGCATTAGTCTTTTTTTTTGTTTTACCAAATCTTACAGACCTAAGATATCAGCCCCTCTCCCCCTTGTATGGACATTCAATTTGTTGATAATCTGGTGCATGGGAAATGGTTGGCAAAATATGTTGGATACTCTTCAAGAAGTGTTTTTAGAATGGCATACTCAGAAAGCCCTCTGAGGAGGTCCTGCCTTTTTTTTTGCATTTGAATATTGTGTTTTGGTTTCGATCACATGATCATTCAAGTTTTTCAACCCGTTAATATGTTTAACTTGTATTGTATTTTATCCACTATATTTCCTAGGTAATCGCGGGCTTACCCACAACATGTTGGATGATATACATAACCATTGGAAGAGGGCTGAAGCAGTAAGGATAAAGTGTTTAGGAGTGCCAACACTTGACATGGATAACATTGTCTTTCATCTGGAGGTTTAAACCTAAGCAACTTTCACTTTCTTGTTAGCTTCTTGAAGTTGCCATTCTTACTTATTAGTGCTTCTTTAGGAAAAATCAGGTGGGAAGGTAATCTACCGCCACATTAATGCTCTACTTTTATATCGAGGTAGGAACTATGATCCAATATATAGACCCGTTATTCCTCTAATGCTGTGGAAGCCCCTTGCTCCAATCTATCCAAAGCTTGTGAAGAATGTGGCTGATGGTCTAACTTTTGAAGAAACAAAGGAACTGAGAAATAAGGGTTTGAATTCTACTGCTTTGATGAAACTCAGTAAGTGATTCTTCTGTCTTGGACTTGATTTAAGCTGATGATAATTGAGAGTTAATTGTAAGATTTCCTTCTTCTTTTTTTAGCCAGGAATGGTGTATATGTAAATGTGGTGCCGAGAGTGAGAGATGCGTTTGATGATGAAGAGGTGGTTAGACTTGACTGCTCTCATGTTGGAACCAGTGACTGCAAAAGGATTGGAGTCAATCTAAGGGTGCTTATACTTTATACTTACAAACTAATGGATTTGAAAATTATTATAGCTTCATGATAGGGTGCTCTGGACACACCCTCTTGTTTACTTTCGGGGCACGGGTGCCCACACCTTGCCCCCCCAGATTCCACCCTAAGGCGGGATCTACAATAGGTTGTTGTAGATGATTATATTTTCATAATAGGCAAAAGAAACCCGGAATCATTCTTTTAGGAATAATGTTTGTATTGAAAATGATTGCAGGATTTAGTTCCTTGTGTTCCAATCTTGTTTAAGGATGAACAAATCATACTTTGGAGGGGAAAGAGAGACGAAGAACAGGTGTCTAGCTCATCAAATGAGAGTATGGAGCTTTAGGTTTTGCGCCCTTTTAACAAAAAGCCTGGGTGTACATATATATTTCACTTACAGTTTCAATATTTAGTAGGCGTCGCATTCGTATCAGAAGATCCAGATTGATCATTAATCCCTTCAAAATGCCCGAGAAGTTTATGAAGGGCATGCCAATTTGTTTTTTCTAAATGCCTCTGTTGCTTTATTAATCTAGGTTGAATCTTCGTTCTGTGTCTGTTGGCTCTGTTCTATGACTTCTGAGTTCTGCTAGTGAGTTCTTAATCAAGTGTAGTGGTTCCATATTTTTATCAACATTATCAAAGTGAAGCAAAATGTTGCTGAAATTGAGTTATTGTTATGGTATTATTGGTATTACCAAACTGAATAGATATCTGCATTGTGTGATTCAACCAAAGTCGATATGTATATAACAAAGAAGCCACAAAGTACAAGGCAAACAATTCAAAAACCATGTATAACAAACTGGAGTTTCATATCGGATTGTCATACAAATTTACATCGTTGAAGATAAGCCATTAGCTTCAACTACGCTAGTAAGACAACTTTTTTATATATGCCTATAAAAACTCCCTGCAACTGATGAAGCAGAGAGAATAAGGATTGCAGCTCAAATGGCAATTCAACTTCTATGGTTCCAATAATATCTTTTCGAGTTCACGTGAAATCTGAAATAACCAACCGAACTTGACCCGATACTTCGACTTAATCTGATAAAATGAATATTCGAACCGACCCGAACCGATTTGGTCATATCTGATTTGTCACAATATCCGACTTAGATTCGAATCTGAATTGATCTGAAACCGAAACAACCCGACCCGAACCCGATATGCTTCAACCGATTGACAGGCCTAACACTGACCACTCAGGCTGAGGATCTTTATAGCTTTAAATCAACATCACAAAACAACATTATTCAAAAGCCATACCAATTTTTCGCAGATGATAAAAAGCTACAAAGAAGAATGACTGAGTACCTGCGGGCTAAACCTTCTTTGTTTCCTCCATCGCCAATAGTAATATGTACAGCACCACAAGGGTCTGATTTTTCTATAGTTTTAATATTAATGTTCATATAATTTATTTTATTTTAGATAGAATATTTTCAACATATTTAAATTGCCAAAAAATACAAAATCCTAGGTGGCATGAAAAATCTTAGGAGACACATTTTAAGATCCTACGTGGCATGTAGTTTATTATATGGTAGAAAAAATAACTTAAATAAATTATTATAAAAAATATTTAGCATTAATATGTAATGTTCCTATAATTTATTTTGTTTTAAATAGAATCTTTTTAAGTTAAATATATTATCATATAAAATATTTAATATTAATACTTAATATTTAACATTAGATCAAATCTATATTTTAGATAGAATCTTTTCTAGATAAAACTTTTTTTTAAATTATCCTAAAAAAATATCGACATATATAAAATTGTAAAAATTCAATCCTATGTGACAAAATCCTATGTAGTTTAACGTCGGAACGACACCTAGAAAAATTCTAGGTGGCGCAATGTGGCGGCTTTATTCCTTGTGTTTTTATATATAGATATAGATAGATTGTGTAGTACTATAATAATAATATGTTATTAGTATTTTAATTTCATTGATTAGTATATAGATATAGATTGTGTAGTACTATAATAATAATAATATGTTATTAGTATTTTAATTTCATTGATTAGTATATAGATATAGATTGTGTAGTACTATAATAATAATATGTTATTAGTATTTTAATTTCTTTGATTAGTGGCGTGTGGAAAAAAAAAAATAACGCACAAAAAATATGACAGCTGTGGGATTTGAACCCACGCCCTTTCGGACCAGAGCCTAAATCTGGCGCCTTAGACCACTCGGCCAAACTGTCGGACGTGTTGTGTAATGGATTAGAAACTTCATTAGACAACAATGGAGCTTTGGCAAGGGTGTATTTATACACCTTCAAACCAAACACAATTAAAAAGCCATTGATGGCTTGATGCTGTGTAGCAAAGCACACAAAACGATCAAATTCTGTCTTATGGATTGATTGTTGTTCACAGGTGTGGCGAATCGAGAAACCGAAACCAATCTAATCACCATTATCCAAATATGGTCAGAAAACGCCATAACTTCTGACCAAATGACATTAAACCAAGATTCAAGAAACACAACTACAAAAACCAAGTGCAAGAATCCACCCTACAAACAATCCACACCAGTGTTAGCTGATGATCACAAACTCGCCCTTTCAAAAGAAAGGCTAATACTAATCAGTTAAATTCTCATCTATTTGCCTGTACAAACTCTCCAACTCGATTCTTCTGCAGGTCAATTCAAGTGAAGTCCCGGTTGCAGAGATTGTGACCCGAAATGACCGAGCTAACAGCGAAGCCAACAAAGGCTAGGAACGACATACTCGCTGATATACTAGCCATCTCGGTGAACTCGTCTTTTCCCCAATTCGACTGCCAATTGTCGACTCTTGTAGCCGCTGCAGACGACGCTGATATCAGAAGATACGCCAGTATCTGCAAAAATTATGCATACACAACTTACCAAATGTCAACATTCAATTGATCGATTTCTTTTCAAATTTTGGAATGATAAATCCTGGAACTTCAACTTGCCTGATCCATTAGGAAATCAAACTGATAATGGAGGTGGTGCTTGATGAATTGCTTTCCAGATAGCACATTGTAGCTCAGATTGAATGCTTGAAATGCTGCATATGCAAATGCTATGACATTTACTGACAAACAATACCTGCAACAATGCAGCCATGGATGTCATTCTACCAAGCAAGAGTCTAATCATACATGATTGAAGCAGAAATTGCAATGGAGTTTCTCATCATCATATTGCAAACTGCAATGCCGTTTAAACGATTCGATTGAAGAAGCAGAAATTGAAATTCACAAACAAAAAGGGGGAAAACTAGGGCAAAATTCGAAGGAGGATCAATTTACCTGGACTCCTTGTATCGGTAGAATGAATCGCCACTCCATCCCTGAGTATTATCAGCCGCCATGACAGCGAACGAGACGAGCGAAAGCACAAATTCGTAAACCCTAAACACTAGCGCCGCCTTCATCACCAATTCCTTCTTTCTCGACCTGCTCACGATCTCCTCCACCACTCCTCCTTCCTCCTCCTTCTTCTTCTTCCACTTCCTGAACCCGAGCACTCCCCCCGCCGCCTCACCGGCCACCACCAGCGCGGAGGACGAGGTTTTCTCGGTCACAATGCGGCCGAGACTGAGCACGAGCGAGGAGTTCGTCGTCGTCACGGCGTGGTTGTTTTCCGGTGTGTTCGAGTCCGTTGGAGGAGTCACGGGGAGCGGCGACTGCAAAGGCGAGTAGTACGTCTCGACGGCGACTACAGCGTTTCCGTTTCCGTTTCCGCTTCCGCCGCCCCTGGAGGAAGGCGAGCTCGGCTTCTCCGGTGCTCCGGATCGGAGGGAAGAGCCAGGTGAGTCGTCCGTCGGCATTCGAGCCTGCGGAGGAGAGTCTGGCCAAATTAGCTCCTTCAGGTGCGCCGGAGCGGTCGATTGTTGCGGTGGCATGGCGGTGGCTGCCTTGGCTCGGCGCATCTGTGGTTGCATCTGTGAGAGTGAGAGTGAGAGCCCGCAGGAAACTGAAAAAGTGGGAGCTTTTTCGTGAAGGATGAAAGGTCAATCATGGCGGACTTGTGGGCCCACGTTGTGTAGCTACTTTCCGCGCGGCAAGATTCTGTTTTTCTACAGTGCACAACTTTCTTGGGGTTGGAAATTTTGAAATGATGTAGTAATAAAAATAAATAATTGAAACTCAAGTGTTTTTATAAATTATGGTTTAAAAAAAAGCTCAATTTAGTTTTTATATCCTTTGCAGAAAGAATTTTTGGTCTCGTTAAAATTTCATAAAAGGTAAGATCACACGTATAAACTCTCTTTTTAGTGTACCGACCAAAGAAAAAAGTATAGTACGAACTTAAATTTTCTTACTTTATATAAAAGCAAAAGCCAAAAGAGAAAAACATGCACCATTAGTTGCCTTTTGGATAAATTAATCCAATACCAACCAGAAAAATAAGAACAAAGCAAGTATATACACTAAAAACCCATTGCCTTTTGTATTTCAAGTGAGAATTGACAATATGCAGAAGCAGGATCAAGTCTATATGTTCTATTTACATTTAACTGTCCAAAAGAAACACTTACTCTATTTTCTCCTTCACTACAAACTTACAAAGTATGGATGGGGAATTATTCACCAATATCTTCTGTTAGTATGGACACCTGAGCAAGGCAATCTGAGAGTAGTTCAGCAAGTTTCCTGAAAAGGCTAAAATATCAATGAATGTTGTTTTGAACCAAAAAAACTTGTAGAACTACTCAGATGGTTTCATGGTTATAGAAATCTCTGTAGAGGTCTTGATCTTGATCAGTGACAATTGCAATGACAGTTACGCGTTCTTAGTCATCAGCTAGGAGGCCGGATGCATTCCGTTTGAGAGTTGTGGATGAAGAACAGGTCATGTACCTGAAACCAATTCATCAGAGACAGTGAGCCACCTTTATCCTATCACATAACCAATCATTCATTCATTTTTTGATAAGATGTTCTGCATAACTTAAATATGGAGGATATATTTTCATATTCACATAGTGATATATTATGCTCAAGCTTAGAAATGCGTACTTCATTACAACTTAAGACTTTTAGATAAGACTGCATTCTAATTTGAAATCAGAAGAGGACCATTACATCAGGAAATTGACAGCATACACACAAGGAAATGCATACCTCTGCAATACAAAACAAGGATGATAGGAATGAAATCTAATTGTGGGGTTATCAATTTGCAAGTATCAATTGGAGAGATATAGAAATGCATATACCTTTGCATTACAAAACAAGGAAAGGTAGAGATTTCACCAAAACTAATCAGCCAGAACATAAAAAACCACAATCTCTGTCCAAATCCATGCAGCTGCATTAGAGCAATAACACACACACACACACACACATCATTTTCACATGTCTACAAGCCCAGACATTCAGGCAATTCTAGATAATAAAAAGCTACTTACCAAGTGTCTTTCACCTGCGTACAACAACATACCGATGCTAGTCCATGCAAAAAGAAAAGGATAGAGTATCACATAGAGTGTTATCAGGACAAATCCTCTCCCATAGAAATGAACTTTCCTATGTTTACCACTAAAGTCCCTGAACCAAGTGAAAATTTTGCACCATCAGCAAAGGGAAAAGCAATCTTCACACATTTTTTAACAAAAAAAATCAGGATGCAAAAAACCATATCATCCATAATCAAAGAGCTTAACATTTTTAAGATCATACAATTCAACATCAACACATTAGACGGCTTACAATCTCATTCCGGCAGCTGAATGCCATTCAAGAATCGCCAAAAGCCTGAAGAGAACAGCAACGCAAAAGTCGACCTAATCGCAACGAGAATAGAACAAAAACACATAATCAGTCAATTTTTCTCTAACGGCTTGACCGAGCAAGTAGCGATCAGAGAACGAAGATTGCACCGCCATCCATGTGAATGCGATTTGTGAAAAAGCGTGCCGAAACAAAGTCGCCACGCACATTCTAAGCAAGCAAGAGAGTCAAAGAAACACTTGCGAAGCACGAAACCGCCATTCGTGAACCAGCGCAAACTACAATTTCGAGCAAAAATGAACGAAACTACAGAAACTACAAGAAATCGCCTCGAGAGGATACGCAATGATCCATAGAATTGGAACGAAGAACGGGCCGAATCGTTGAAAACTACAATAAATAGGTAATCGGAAGGTTAAAAGTGACATTCAAGCTTTGGAAGAAGGTAAGAGAGATACGATACGAGAACGAACCATGTCAGGTTGAGACCAGGCGCAGCCATGAGTTGCTAGATTGAAACAGCAAGACGGAATCAATTTTTCAACGAGTGAGAGATTGCGATAATTGGATGAAGATTGAAGAGAATTCTAGAAAGAGAGGGGGATAGATGTTTAGCGTGATTGCGAAGATAGAGAGAACGAGCAAGTGACAAGTGAAAGCTGAGAGGGAAATGGAGGGTTTGGGCGGGTTTTCTTTGCCAGAATTTTCAGTTCTACAACTTTGACGATCGTTGACGGCGTTAAGGGACCCTCCCGCAACGCAAAGAGCTCCGTAGCATATGGAGTATGTGGAGGTCATGGAGCGGAGAGGCCACACGATGTATAATTTCAAAGATTAAAAGATTCTTCTTCTTAGACCTTGTGTGACAGTAGAATCTTTATCTTAGACCTTGTGTGACAGTGCGAAGTGTGTTTATGGGTCTCCGTCTCTCATCATTTGGTTCCACCCTTGGCTCCAAGATCGTCCGCTTGTCATCCTTGTGACTAACAAACGATGAGCTCTTAGTGCCACCGTTGATGAGGTTTGGGCGGGTTCTTCATGGGACTAGGATATTCTAAATCCATATCTACCTTTTGGATGTGCTTGAACAATTGCTTTGGGTAGGGGTTCAGGATCGGAATGACACCCTCAAAATCAGTCTTCTCGTTGCTGAGGGCTAATGTGAGGGTCTAGGCTGATTCGGTTTGGTCACATATTTGGAAAATCCTAGCTCAACAACGGGCACGTCAATTTGTCTTCTTTGTTGCTTGTAATTGCTTCTTATGCAAGTACAATAGAATGAGGCGCCAATCTTAGTACTAACTTGACCTGTCCGAGATGCCCTTATATTGAGACAGTGATCCATGTTCTTCGGGAGTACTAGTTGACTTATGAACACTTGTCACTTCGATTGCAATTAGGCTTAACATTTCAAAAAAATAAAACAAATTTATGACAGTGAGATCACATTTAAACTTTCTATACACTACCTAATTAAGAACAAAGCACTGCACATCCATTGCCTTCATCATTCTGGTGACCCAGTAGTTTGCAAATATGCATACACAGCATACACTACATGAGCAGTAACAATATGCAGAAGCAGGATCAAGTCAAGATGTTCTATTTACATTTTATTTAATGATCCACAAGAAACAAGCCATCAATCAACAATCATTCTCCTTCACTACATAGTATTAGCATGAGCACTAGAGCAAACCAACAAGTCCCAATTTGGCTTAAGCATGGCACAATAGCAAACCAATCTGAGAAGTTCAGTGAGTTTACCGAAAAGGCGAATGCACATAAGCAACTCTCAACAAGCCATACTCCTTACCTTCTATAATATCCTCTATGTTTTGAGGTATCCTTATCAGTATTATGCACCCTCTTTTCTACCATCAAAGCTCGGACGCGTTCCTTCTCCTTGTTCTCCCTTTTCAGCCTTTCTTCTCTCAACTCCTCCACCGTCTTCCTTTTCCCTTCTTCTTTCTTCGCCACCTTCCTCATTACACTAGACGACGGCTTCTCCTCTTCCTTCTCCTTTTTGCTCGGTTTTGTCATATACCATGGAGCCTTCACCCCTTTCCCCGCAATCCCATATCCCAGCCTGTACACCTCATCCTCCGGCCCTACCACCCTCGTCGCAGCCTCTTTCTTCATCTTCTTGTTCTTGCTCCCCTCCTCTACCTCCTTACCCTCCTTCTTCCTAACCCTTCCAACTTCAACAGGATCAAATATCTTTATCCCCTCAAACAGATTAATGTGGTTGGAATCTGATTTTGATTGACCTTCCAACTCAACAGCCACTGTTGCTTCTGCTTCTACTGCATTAACTGTTTCTTTGGTGGTAACTTGCGCGAATGGATCTGCGCCACGGGCGCGGCTACGGAGCTGCTCGAGGCGGGACTCGGCCTCGCGCTTTCGGATTTGCTCTTGCTTGAGCTGTTCTTCCTTTGCTGCTTCTTCCTCGTCACGCTTAACCTTTTCCCGGTTGTCAAAGTTGTAGACATTCCACCTCTTCTGAGGTAGGATGTTTAGGCCTCCATGCCCACCCATGATTTATGGCCTTTTCTGACCAACACTTCACCTGAGATTAACAGTTCAATCAATATTTTCACAAGATTAACAGTAATCAGATGCGTTTGAACAGCAAGCAACCAAAGATACATGTTTCATGTCAATATAATCATACAATCAGCCAGGCGCAAGCGGCACAAAAACAATGAAATTTTGGATCTTTCGCAATTGAGAAATAAGAAACACAGATGATATAAAGACATTAGAAACAAAATTCAATTGAGAAAGACAGGTTCAAACCGATCAATTTGGGAGACGAATTTGTAGAGTTTGACGAGACAGAAAAGATATGCTGGCTGTGAAGAATTCGATTTCTTTCTCTCGAGTTCGTCGTTCCGTCCTGATTCTCTCTCTGTTCCTTCCTAGGGTTGTTTATCAGATTGTTCAGATGAATGAACTTTCCTCGAAAAAAAAAAATTAAAAAACAGATCAGTTGAATGAACTTGGGCCTATTGTAAACAGGCCCAAATCAGTTGAACGAACTTGGGCCTGTTTACAGACAATACGGAGTTAAGGCGAAGCGCAAAAGACAATTGGATCTTCGATACTACGTACCATATGAAAAAGTTGCAAGTTGTCTCAAGGGATAAACACTTCGCCAAGAATGAGAATTCGATCAATAATTTGTTGTGATAATTCGACCAATATCCCTATACATAGGGTCACTAAAAAAGGTCCTCTAAAATATAACACACAAAAATATCATTATAGAAAGGGTCCTCTAATATATTTGTGATAATTTATCACTGTTTTTTTTTGTCCCTTTGCGTTTATCATTAATTGGAAATTTGGAAATACGGATTACCTACCGGAGCTACAAATGTCATTCTTCAAACAAGATTCAACACTAGAAGACAAATCATAAAGTTCAGTAAAAGAGGACTTAAAATTTAAAGAAAGATTAGCTAGAGTACCTATAGTTAACAAAGCAAGTGTAACCATTTGATTCAACAGCAAAAGGAACTGATTAGTCATTTAGCCATCATCACTCATCAATATATAATAAGATGGCAATTTCTACATCCATAAAGGCATCATCACTAGAGTCTAGAGAGTTTGAGCTTTTAACAGAGCAATTTGTCTTAGCTAAGCAAGTTTGTTAGAGAAGGCTGATATGCAAATTGAATGTCTTCTAGGTCAGCTTATAGGTCGACCTGTTATGGGTAAGCTTGGAGCTCAGCACGTTCTGGATTGGCTTGCACCTTTGCACTTTCAGGGTCAGCTTGGATCTCTGAGTGTTTGTTGTCAATGTTCACAATCCTGAAGCCAATCAACCAATGGATATCAGAAAGTGTGAACCAACAGAGGCAAAAAGTTGGAACAATAGATGAACAACAGAAGAAGGCAAGATACCTTAGGACACAAAGAGCCAAGAAAGCAATGATTTCATAATAGCCGATCAGAATGAACAACAGAAAACACCAGTACTTAGAATCTTCAGCCAGCTTCATCTCTACCAAGACTCTTTGAGCCACGAGCGACATAGCACCGATTGATGTCCAGTAATTCATAAATTTGAGTATGAAACTGGTTGCATAAAGGGCTAACATTCTCACACAGTCACTAGCTATACGTTGCCCAGTAATCCATAAACTGGTTGCATAAATCACAATGAATGAGGCTTACAATCCCCAACAGAGTTCCATAGTCACCCCAATCCGGAAGCAAAAAGCAGCGACCAAATCAACCTAAAAGCGACATACACACGGATTCAGGAATGTTTTTTGATCGAGAAAGAAGAGAAAAGAGAACAGAATATAATACCGCCATCCACATGGATTCAATTGGAGATGGAGCGTAGTCAGTCCGGACAGCCATAGATAACCTAAAGCAAGATAGTCAAAGAAACACTTTCCGAACATAAAATCAGCGGCGTAAAACTCAAATTCCGGCCAGAAACAGAAATAAAATACAAAAATCGAAGCGATTTCGGAAGAGGATACACAACAGCCCATACTATTGGGACGAAAAAGAGGTGAAACCTGCACGAAACAAGTAATCGGAATGAAATTCAAGCTTTGAAACGTACGATTTTGAAAGAAATAGTTGAAGAAAGGATTTGAGAACTAAGTAACTAACAGTGTCACTATGAGGCCGCGCGGAGGCGGCGGAGCCATGGATTGCTAGGATGGAACCAGAAACACATTGTCACGATGATTCTTCGGCGACCGGGTCGAACAGGAAAATGGGGTTTTGCGTGGGAGTGAAGGCGGACAGGATTTATGGGGGCGAAATTGGACGGAAACTTCGGCGACATTGGACAGGAAGCTTCGGCGAGATTTTTACCGTGCAGTTAGTAAAATTTTACTTCGCTTCATTTAATTTTATTTATCCTTTTAGGTATTAGGAAACAATCATGTATTATTCTAGCATTATTATGGTCTTTTGATTAGCTTAATTCTAGGACATAATTATATGTGATTGGTAAGTGATTGATATGTAATTAATTGTCTTGTACTTGTATAAATAGAGCCTCAATGGCTATAATAAAAATCAATCTTTCTTCCTTCTACACAAACTCTCTATATGGTATCGGAGCAATTTGTCTAACGGCTTTTGATCCTCCATTTTTTTCCCAATGGCTTCTGATGTATATATCAGTTTCCATTAACTACCACCAAATCGAAAAATTCGCTTCCGCAAAACTCTTTCATTCAAAATGAATCCAATCCACTTCGTTTTCCCCCTAGACAAAGCACCATTAATTCCGTATCATTACCAAGTGACTCCTTCACAAAACATCAACAAATTAACCCGCCGAGATCGCCTCCTGACATCTCCAACGAAATCAGGATCGCCTCTCGGCATATCCGACAAAACCAAGATCGCCTCCGGGCGACTCACAAAAAGCCGAGATCGCCTCCGGGCGACTCACAAAAAGGCGAGATCGCCTTCGGGCGACTCACAAAAAGCCGAGATCGCCTTCGGGCGACTCACAAAAAGCCGAGATCGCCTTCGTGCGACTCACAAAAATTTGAGATCGCCTACGGGCGACTCACGCAAATTCGAGATCGCTTCCGGGCGACTCACACAAATCTGAGATCGCCTCCGGGCGACTCACACAAAGCCGAGATTGCCTCCTGGCGACTCACACAAATTTGAGATCGCCTCCGGGCGACTCACACAAATCCGAGATCGCCTCCCAGCTACTCACACAAATCCGAGATCGCCTCCCGGCGACTCACACAAATCCGAGATCGCCTCCATGCGACTCACACAAAACCGAGATCAACTACGTCTCCAACAAAGATTGCCCCGGTTCGATCAACTCATTCACAAGCTTGGACTTTCTACATGGCGTCGCGCTTGAGGGGGCATATTAGGAAACAATCATGTATTATTCTAGCATTATTATGGTCTCTTGATTAGCTTAATTCTAGGACATAATTATGTGTGATTGGTAAGTGATTGATATGTAATTGATTGTCTTGTACTTGTATAAATAGAGCCTCAATGGCTATAATAAAAATCAATCTTTCTTCCTTCTACACAAACTCTCTATATGGTATCGGAGCAATTTGTCTAACGGCTTTTGATCCTCCATTTTTTTCCCAATGGCTTCTGATGTATATATCAGTTTCCATTAACTACCACCAAATCGAAAAATTCGCTTCCGCAAAACTCTTTCATTCAAAATGAATCCAATCCACTTCGTTTTCCCCCTAGACAAAGCACCATTAATTCCGTATCATTACCAAGTGACTCCTTCACAAAACATCAACAAATTAACCCGCCGAGATCGCCTCCTGACATCTCCAACGAAATCAGGATCGCCTCCCGGCGTATCCGACAAAACCAAGATCGCCTCCGGGCGACTCACAAAAAGCCGAGATCGCCTCCGGGCGACTCACAAAAAGGCGAGATCGCCTTCGGGCGACTCACAAAAAGGCGAGATCGCCTTCGGGCGACTCACAAAAAGGCGAGATCGCCTTCGGGCGACTCACAAAAAGCCGAGATCGCCTTCGGGCGACTCACAAAAATTTGAGATCGCCTACGGGCGACTCACGCAAATTCGAGATCGCTTCCGGGCGACTCACACAAATCTGAGATCGCCTCCGGGCGACTCACACAAAGCCGAGATTGCCTCCTGGCGACTCACACAAATTTGAGATCGCCTCCGGGCGACTCACACAAATCCGAGATCGCCTCCCGGCGACTCACACAAATCCGAGATCGCCTCCATGCGACTCACACAAAACCGAGATCAACTACGTCTCCAACAAAGATTGCCCCGGTTCGATCAACTCATTCACAAGCTTGGACTTTCTACATGGCGTCGCGCTTGAGGGGGCATATTAGGAAACAATCATGTATTATTCTAGCATTATTATGGTCTCTTGATTAGCTTAATTCTAGGACATAATTATGTGTGATTGGTAAGTGATTGATATGTAATTGATTGTCTTGTACTTATATAAATAGAGTCTCAATGGCTATAATAAAAATCAATATTTCTTCCTTCTACACAAACTCTCTATATTAGGCTCAAAATTATGTTTATAATTGTTCATTAATAGTGTAAATTTTAAAAGTTGATTACAAATACTCCCTCCCTTTAAAACTAAATGGGGAGTATATCCCCTTGCATAAATTTGTTTCTGTTATATTATAGACTAGGATTGGATAAAAAACCTCTTAACCGAAAAATCGACTAGAAAAATCGATCACCTTTGCAGTTTATCAAAAAAATGCTTTGATTATCAAACGATACTTATATTATTTGTTTTTAGAAAGAGAACAATATATCTAAGTTGTCCTAGTGGATAATAGATTTATTTTAATGAAGAATTTTCTTGGTTGATTACATGTGTAGTCATTGGGGTTGTCGGAATCGTACACCACCCGAACCACAACCTCTTCCTCCTCGACCTCTAACTTGTACGCCGTTGATGACGCAATAGGGCTCCGAAAAGTAGTTGAAAGAACCAACTCGTGTTGTAATCGGTTGCTCAACATAGAATGAATTCTCATCCTCTCTTTCTTGCCCGTGGAAAGATTGTTCATCAGCTCGTAATTCAACCTTTACTAGAAATCAAGGCATCCATCATTGTTGCACCTCTCTTAAGAAGGAAGTGTACTTCTCTTCAACTTCAACCATTGGGCCTTTTCCATGATCACGCGACATCGTAATAAACAAACAATACAATGTATAAAATACAAGGGTAAATAAATCCTAATGTTGATTAAGATGTAAATTCACATTTTCAGTGCAATTTTATTTCAATAGTAGTTTATTGCAAATTTTTATATTTCACAGGCGCTTTTGTGACATTCTTAATTTTAAATTTTACAGTAATTAACAAGATCTCTAAAACTGGGCTCAAGCCTCCGGGTCTACAAAATCCCCAATGCTTTAATTTTTTTCCTTGAGTAAGAAAAAAGTGAGGAGGACCCAAATGCAACATTGATCAACCTAGATTGTGTCCCCTAAAACAAATATTGAACTCTGGCATGCTTTAGGATCTTGGCAATAAATTACCTCTACATTTAATTGATCTACCTATAAGCATAACACAATTTCTATAAACATCTCAAAAATAAAGCTAGGAACTCAGAATTAGTGTACCCACCAAAGAAAAAAAAGTTAGGAATTCAAAATTTAGCCAATAATCCAGTACCAACCAGAAAAATTCATGTGACCCAACAATTTGCATTTTGCAAATATGCACACAGTCATTCATACACTACAGAAGCAGTAACAAGATGTAGAAGCAATATCAAGTAAGGATTTTCTATTTACATTTGATTCAACAACAATAGGAACTGAACAATCATCAGTATATAAGAAGCCATTGCCTTCTCCTTCACTATTATTCACGGTTCTACAACCCCTGTAGTGCCTTGGTCTGTGACAGATGCGTGTTCTGAGTCATCTAGGAGCTCAACGCGCTCGGTGAGAGAGGCAGGAGTTGGAAGCAAGTCAAAAACCTGAAGCCAATTGATCAGTGTTAAACACATAACTAATCATCCATTTTCATGCTGCTACATTAGATGTTCTGTTGCTTAACTTATAAATTGCCACTTTGTAGATTTTTTTTTTTTTGTTTGAGGAATGGTAAACATGCACAATAGAACACTAAACTTCCATAAAGCCCAGCAAGGTTCAAGGTGCGCTCCCGCCTTGAACTAACATGCCAAAAAAGTAGGTCTCCCTGTGTATGCATCGTCATGGAATGAATCCACTCAACAAGAAAATCAGAAGGGCATTTAAGAGGACAATGCTATCATGAAATTGACAGCATGGTTACATTGTTTAATTACAGTTTTTAGTTCAGCACAAAACTCCTCAATGCGCATTTAATGTCAGTTTTTACCTCCAGATTACCAATTTGCATGAATCAATTGCAACCAACCATAGATGAACATCAGAAAAAAAATCCAAAATACATGAATGCATACCTTTGCAATACAAGAAGAAGGAGAAAAACAAAGTTCACCACAGCTAATCACCCAGAACAAAAGAAAACACCATTTCTGTCCACCTTCAGGCAGCTGAATTGAAGTAGAGCATGAAATCATCAATGTCACAAGTCTAAAAAAGCCCACACACTATCATGCAATTCCAGTTAAATATGAAGCTACATACCACGCCTGTTTCACTTGTGAACAGAAGCATAGCACCAATGATAGTCCATGCCAAAAGAAAAGGATAGAGTATCATACAAAGTGTAGACAGGACTACCACTCTCGCACAGAGACGAACATATCTCGGTTGTCCAGAAAAGTCCCTGAACCAAGCAATCTCTAGTTCTTAACACATTTTGTAAGATCTGTAACCGAAGAGATTGGAAATTGCACAACTAATCGATCAATAATCAAGTACTACGAATTTGCTTACAATCCAATCCCTTCAGCCAAACAAAGATCCATAATCCTCAAAAGCCAGATGAGAATACCAGTGAAAAAATCAACCTAAAAGCAAGAACAACAACATAAAAGCACGAATTCAGGAAAAATGTGCTAAAGGCTTGATGAAGCAAGGATCAGTGAGAGAACAATATATGGTACCTCCATCCATGTGTAAACGTTCTCAGAAAAATCGTACCGATTCCAAGCAGCCACGCACATTCTAAGCAAGCAAGATAGTCAAAGAATCCCTTGCCAAACACGAAATCGACTGATCTCGTTGATTCTCGAACCAGCGTAAGCATAACGAAACTATAAAATCTAGAACAAATCACTGCAAGAGGATACACACTGATCCATAGTATCGGGACGAAGATCAGGTCAAACCTGCAAGGAAGAAGCGAACGGCAAGTTAAAGGCGAAATTCAAGCTTTGAAAAGTACAATTGCGAAAAGAGAGATCGGCGAGAGCATGGAAACAAATCCAATTTGAGATAGAGGAAGGGATTTAGGAACGAACATTTTCAACATGAGACCGATCGAAGCCATGAATTTCTAGATTGAAGGACATAATCAAATCTCCATCGACCGATCGACGATTGAAAGAGCCCGATAATTGGATGCGGATTGGCGATGTTTTGCGCGTTTGCGAAGATAGAGAGAACAAGCAAGTGACAAGTGAAAGAAGAGAGGGAAATGGAGGTTTTTGCGGGATTTTAATTTGTTCTAGAATTTTCAACATCGTTGACTACATTTTTTTGACTGATGGCCCGCCAATAGAGCGTATCGTACGGAGGGTATCAGGGTATGTGATGTAGGTGGACCGAAGTTGGCACACGATGATGCCACGTCAGACAAGAGATGATTACGTGGAGACGCTGCAAAATAGCCGTTAAAAACAAAAAAGTGGCACGGTTTAGGTTTATGATTTGGCTAAATTCCGAACCGTTAATTTGGCTGGTTTAAAACCGACAATTTAATGTAAGTTAATTGCCGGTTTTATCGGTTAACCGTCGATTTCTTTTTTTCTTCATTTTTTGAGGTTAAATCGAACCAGCTCTCAAACTAATCAAAACTGGAAGTCTGAAATTGAAACTGCCGGTTTAACCGTGGCATGTGAAAGAAAAGCTACATGATTACAATTTACAAATATAATTGGGACCAAAAAATGATTACAACTATAATAAAGTTTTTACTGGTTGATAGATGTGTATAGTTTTTGATGGATTATGAAAATTTTATCTTCCGTCAATAATTCGTAAATCATTTAGGACATTGACTACACCTCCAACGTACCATATCAAAAAATTGCAAGTTTGTCTCAAGGAATAAACACTTCGCCCAAAATGAGAATTCGATCAATAATGTTTTTTTATGAAATGCCAAATAAGGTATCTTTAATTTATATCCAGAAGACTGGATAAGACATTACTTGCTGATCCAAACACAAATGATCTTCAATGACGCACACACCAAAAAGAACTTAAATGGACAAAACTCACAAAACAAAATAATAATCCATAGAACGAACACCATTTGTTCATTGGCCCACCCGCTTAAATTACTCTATTTACCGAAATAAAAAGAGATTTGGGCTCAGCTGTGAAATCCTCTGTAGATAAATCAAGTCGACAAATCTCAGTTCAAGAGAACCATGATTTTTCAATGAATGATTCAAATTCCAAGCTTTAATACAAAACCAACCAAAAATATTCAAGAACAGAGCAAGGTTAAACATTTGATTCATCAGCAAAAGGAAACTGATCAGTCATCATCAGACATCAGTATACAAGAAAGCGATTTTAACATCAAATTGGCAAGCATCATTCATCAGTATCTAAGATGGCCATTTTAACATCAAATAGGCAACCCATCACTATAGGGGTTTTGGACAACTAACAATTTGTCTTAGCTAAGTTAATAAGCAAGTAAGTTTACTGAGAAGGCCAATATGCAAATTGAAAGTTATTTTGACCTCAAAACATGCTGAACTAACTTATCAGACAATAGCCACTGAGACAGATGCGCGCTCTGGGCCAGCTTGGAGCTCGGTGCATTCTGGGCCACCAGCTTGAACGCCGCCGCCTTCTGGGCCAGCTTGGAGTTTGGTGCTTTCTGGGCCACCAGCTTGGAGCTCTGCACGAAGCCTGAAGCCAATTCCAACCGATCAGAAACTATGAACCAGCTTCTCTTGGAAAATGTCACAAGCACTAAACAAAGCTAGGCCAAACACAATATATACAGATCTTCTACAATCTAGATAGCATACCTTAGAAATACAAGAACACAGAAAGCAACAAGTTCATAATAGCCAATCAGCACGAACGCGAGAAAGCACCAATACTGTCCACCTTCAGCCAGTATCTCAACATTGCCAATACCAAAATAGAGTAACACTGGAGGCAAGATTTTCTCTACCAAGATTTTCTCTACCACTAGCAGCATAGCACCAATGAATGTCCATTCATTGTAAAACTTGACAACACCACTGATTGCAGAGAAGGCTAGTTTGATCATATTGTAACTAGGTAGACGTAGCAAAGCAATTTCCCTGAACCAAATCAACCAAATGAAACAAAGAAGACCTCACCACAAGGCACAAGCAACATACTGAAAAACGGAAACTAATTAACGAGTTAATCAAAGTGCTAAAACGCCATTAATGAAGCTTACAACCCCCAAATAAGCTCCATGGTCACAACAATCCGGAAGAGGATAGCAGCGAGAAGATCAATCTGAGAGCAAAATGAAAAAATTCTTATCCCAGCAGCCACACAAATAACCGAATCCAGTAAATGAAGAGATATGAGAACGAAAATGATACCCCCATCCATACGGATTGAATCGGTGAAAATTTATACTCAGTACGAACAGCCATGTATAACCTAATCAAAATCGTCAAAGAAACGGTTCCCAAACACAAAAATCCAGCTAAAAAACGAAACGCAAAAACATGTACAACATAATCGAGCAAGATCGTCAAATAAACGGTTCCCAAACACAAAAATCCGGCAAAAAACAGAACGAGAATACAAAATTGAAACATTTGCTGAAAAGGATACACAGCGGCCCAGACGATGGGGACGAAAAGAAGGTGAAACCTGCACAAAAGAGTAATCGAAAAGTTAAAAATGAAATTCAAGCTTCGATTGGAAATTGGAGGAAGAAGGGATTCGAGAACGAACAATGTCACTGGGAGGCTGCGTGGAGCCATGGAAGGCGATTGGAGCCTGGAAGACGCAAACGATTCTTCCGGCGACCGGTCGAACGATTCAAGGAGTGATGGACGAAGATTGGGGAGAAAGAAATCCAGAAAGAGAGGTTTTGCGTGGGGGTGAAGACTGGGGTTTTTAGTGGGTTTTCAGTACTAGCTAGCTTGGTAAGGATTTGATTTAAATATCACAATTGGCAAAGGACTAAATAAAAACTCAAAAATTGAAATGAGCTAAATACACCTTCCACGAAACAACCTTTTGTTACAATTACCATATTTGTACGTACTATTAGTATAAACTTATTTGTGACAACTTACAAGTTACAACCCATGAATATATAGGAAGTATGAAAAGCACTCATAATGTGAATAGTTGGAAGAACTTGATTATATTCACATGCATGATTAATTTGTGTTCAGATCCATGAGTAAATTTAATCACTACATGATTTAAATTTAGTCACTACATGATGTAAATTTAATCGATTTAATCATTATAATTTTTGGGAAGCGGAGAAGTAGATTTGAGAAAAGTGAGGAAAAAAATAAAGAAGTGGTTTATTTGGATAAAAATTATTTAAATAATTTTATGAAAGTGAAGACCAACTGATGTTGTGTGTAATTAGGAAAATTATAATAATTTTTAAGATTTTGAAAAAATGAGTGAATAAGTCTTGAGATAATTATAAACATGTAACCATTTCTATGAAATAAAATCAAGATCAAAGAGGAGAGAAATGCGACATTTTGTTTGGAAGCAAATCAATGTTACAATATGTGATGTTTTTTAAATGGAGAGATTGTAGCTAACCCTTATATTGAAAAAAAAAAGGATTATGTGGTCTAGATTGTAGCTCAACCCTTATGTAATGTCTCACATTTATGGAAAAGTAATAAATAGGCAACCCATCACTCTAGGGGTTTTGGACGCCTAACAATTAATTTGTCTTAGCTAAGCTAATAAGCAAGTAAGTTTATTTGAATATCATTCGGGGAAGGAACCCCACACTAGGAATTTGATCGAATTATTGAATATCATCACCTTCTACGCAAATCACTCCCAACAAATTAAACTTAATGCCTTGTATGTGTACGGAGAGAGATCTCTTAATTTAGAACATCATGAAGCAATTTAGAGACACTTGCACAAATCACAATTGAGTTGCCATTATTTTGTGGAATTATGAGCCAATGGCCTTCCACAATCCTTGTATCCCAAAACTCCCATTAACAGAAAAACGGAGCCAACGCTCTTGATAGTACAGTAGTTGCATCTAAATGCGCAAATATGACGGGTGTGTAAACACATAAGAACTCTTGATTAGATCTTGATACCCAAATTACATGTTTTCCCAAATTTGGGGCTCATAAAAAGAGTTTGTCAACTTTCTTCCTTGATCAATAGCAACAACAACCTAGTTCTAAAGCCTCCTACAAATATAAAGAGGGTTGGTATTGAGGACCTAGTATATTGGGAAAACTTGAGAACAACTCTTTGACCATAAGGTCTAGCAGATTGAACAATGATATCTTGAGGATCCTCAATTCCAACAATAACTCTAGCAGCCAATTGGAGCATTTCCATAGTCTTGCCAAACAAAGATAATTAAAACACATAATTAAGCTATCTCTGGAATAAATCTTTGATATCACATCATCTCTCAATACACCATAGTTAGTAACTCATCTCACTCAATATGATACCATGTATTGATTACCATTGCACACATGAACAACTTCAGTATACACTTTAAGGATTACCATAATTAGTATAAAAACAAAATAATTCTAACGCATGAACTTATATATACATCACATTCTAACACGGTTTCAAAATTCAAGTTTCGCTCTTTAGAATTTATTCATTTTCCAATACTAATCACGTCCTTGTCAATCTTCTAGACAATGAAGACCATACAACAAATCTGATTCAAATGAATTCAATACAAAAACGGAAATTCCACAGATACACCACAATAACGAATCAAATGTTCAAATACGTGTAATTTTATCCAATTGGCTATTTGGGCCAAACAAATAAATAGGCTTGGTCCAACCATCAAATACAAAATTCATGCACGAGAAATACATACATTTCGAATAGGCATAAAGAGATAGTCAACAATGGTGGCTGGCTTGGAATTCCATGTAAATGAGTCATTGTGTTTTAACGTGGAACACTTCAAAAAACACTATCCCACATCGGCATATTTGCCACAAGCAAGCACCTCCCTTTACTATATCAGATACAATTGCCAGTTTCCAAAAGCTAAATAAGCATTGAAAGAGCACTTTTAAAAAACTTTATTACTAAGGTAAGGTAGAATGTGCTGAAACAGTGGAATGTCCCAATATCTGCATTTTAAACAAATGGATATACCAGCAGTGATTAAAAAATGCAGTGATTAAAAAATATCTGATCCAGCAGTGATTAAAAAGTGATTAAAAAATATCTGCATTTTAAACAAATGGATATACCAGCAGTGTGATTAAAAAAAGGTTATCATTATAAATCTAAAACAACAAGCAAACATATAAATTCTATTGCAAACTACAATTTGGAATAGCTAAAAGGCCACCCCATCCATAGAATCCTCAAACTTTTTATCTCCCAAAAGTTTGTACTTATGACTATTAGACTGGATTATACTTTTGCCTTGTTAGAACAATTCCTACATGTAACCCTGTTTAATGAAAGTTAGAGACACAAATCCACAATTACAAACACGAATAATTTACAACAGTTCTGTAAGGAAGATTCAATAATACTTTCCAGAAAAGATTATATTTAGTTTCATATAAGATTTTTTTTTCTCTTTCTTGTGGTCTGTATATGTGAACAATAACTTTTATGAGGTATTTCCTTAAGTAATTGACATAAATGGCAAAGTTAAATGAGACGAGCATTGAATTATTTACATCAGTCGTAGGTAGACATTGAGGATGTTTATTTATTTGGCCGATTTCATGCTCTAGGAGAATTTGATGAAAGGAATCAAAGTAGTAGAAGACATTTGTTAGGCCATAATACGAGGAGACAAAAACACAGTGACTTGTAAATTGCATAGTGAGAGCTTCTTATTTAACAGCTGAGGAAATCTGTATAGACTAGTAATTAAGTTGATGGAGATGACGGATCTTGAAGACTATTTTCCCCACAAAGGTCTCTATGTAGTTTTTGATGCCTGATATCATCACATGAAATGATCTGATGTTCATCACGCTCTTCAAATGGAATCATCGAATAAAACCTCTACCCAAAGGACACACACAATAACGGGCCATTGAAAATAAATTGTGCGTTCACCAAGTAACACTCATAGTATGTACAAAATAAGAGAGATCCAGAATTGAAAGTGAAGCTTGCAATCACGAAGAATGAAGTGCCACCAGAAGTTGCTCCCTTGCATAATGGGAAGAAGAGCCAACTATAGAGGGAGGGAACTAATGGAAGTAAGCACCATTCAGGAACATTGTGTCTAGCGATATCCAGTCCTATCCTTTCAATTGGAATGCAATTGTAGCCATTGTCCAATTAAGTTACAAATTAAACAATGAATCCTAAAAAGCAATATGTTAATAAAAAAGTGGGATAAAAATTAGTTACAAATTAGTAAAATCATGAAAGTGGGAGTATCAATCTCCTCAAAACTTAACACATACCAACAACAAATGTACAAAACTAAATGTGACAGTTGATGAAATATGTAAAGTGTCCTATCGAAAGGACAAAGACATTGTTTCAACAACACAAAAGCTCACATGTAGTTAGTTGTAGGTGATCAAAGTGAAGTCATATAAGAAAATAAGATTAAGCAATGAAAAAGAGCTTAAACTAAGATTAATATGCCTAGTAGGATTCATAGAAAGAACACAAATTACTCCCAACAGAGACAAGGCAAGAAAAGCTTATACAAGGCAAGGATTATCCAAGCGATTCTCCAAAGGTCACTTAATGGATCAACTGCATTAAAATATAGTTGGCCACACAGATTAGTGTACATGAAACATATAAATAGAACAGTTAAACAAAGAGTTAATGTCAATTAGAGACGAATAATCTATATGTTTAGTGCAATTCACCAAAAAAATAGAGAAAAGAAGAAGAAAGAAAGGTCTAACTAATAGCCAATCGAAGCAATGGAAAGCACCACAAACAAAGCAAGGGAATTGGTAAGTTCTCTATACAAATCTAATATCACCATGCTTCTCCGAGTCTGTAGTAAACCATAAGACATTAGGCATGGAGACTTAACCAATTTTCACAAGAATTGGTTAAGTCTCAGCAACTGATATTATCCTTGAGAGGAAGCTTGTGAACCTTGTCTTTACTATCCACCTCAGCAACTGATATAAAACCCTGAACCCATTTTACAAACTTAGACATCCCATAATGACAAATTTATATGAAATATGAGAAGGATCATTAGAATGATATTTGACTACATGACCCATAAATTCAACAACAAAGAACTCTTATAGCTTTGCTACTAGATTATATAGTCTCATAATTCGTGACTGATGCAAGGAAATACAATTAGTTTATGTCTAATTCACCAAGTAATATAATATTTTTTTTGATCTCTCGCTCGGTTCGATTAGCCAGGGCCAATCTACGTCCGAACCGGGTACTGAAGAGGCCCATTGTTGGGGACGACCCTCCCAGTTCAATTTTTTCCATACACGCCGCTAGTAACTTTAAACCTCCTGAACAAACGCTTAAGGAACCTAGCACCTCGTCCCATTAGGCCAATTGGTTATTGGTAAGTAATGTAATATTTGACAATACAACACCATGCGATATGAACTGAGGTCTTGTTCTAAAGCATCCCAACGGGCCAACGGGCCACATGAATCCATTTAGCAAGGTACGGTCCAAAAGCATCACTATTCACAAACAAATAAGAGTGGATTTGGGCCCGAAAATGCAAGTTGCATAGAATTCCGCACTCGGATGAAAATGGTGGCGTTAGCGTCTCCATCCACAACCCCCTATTATTACCGGGCTTGGAGCCGCAACCTCAGAGCCTCTCCCGCCGCCGCTGCTTTGCCCCTAAATTGTCGGCGGAAAAGGATGAGCACTGTATCTACGGTGACCGAGGAGAACGTGAATCCTCCGGCGAGCGATGCCGGAGACGTGATTGTGCAGTACGTGGTGCTTAGGAGGGATCTTATCGATACTTGGCCGCTAGGGAGCGTCGTCACCCAGGGCTGCCACGCTTCTGTCGCTGCCATTTGGTCTCACAAGGATGATCCCATTACCATCCAGTATTGCAGCCCTTCCAATCTCGATTCTATGCACAAGGTTCCTCAATTCTTATACGTCTTCTTCTGCTTTCATCTATAAATTTCAATTTCAATTTCAATTTCAAAAAATCCTAGGGTTTGGAAATGATGTATGTCATTTCAAATTGTGTTCTGCCTTATACATACACACACATGATGGATTTGTACTTGAATTGATCTTGAAGTTAACAGATTATTCCCTTGAATTTGGTATGAAACATCCATATTTGTGTTAGTTCTTACGGAATCTCCAGATCATTGATCAATGCTTATCATGTATCAATAATTTTGGTGCGGAGTGAACTTAAAATTAGTCTTATAAGGTGAAGTTTTTGCTTATAAAGTGTGACTGACTTCTAAGAACGCTTCATTCAGACTCACTGATATTTGATCTGATTGTGATTAGCTCAGGTTTGATGGGCTCGCCATGTTTTTTAGGTTTAAATCATTCTTGAAAGACAAGTTAGAGCACTTCTGGAAGATTGGAATGGATATCTAATCAAATTGTCTTTGATTCTCTTACAATGATGCAAAACTGCAAGTTCATGTGGAGTAATAACAAACTTATGGCATTTTATTGGTTCTGCAGGTTACACTCCAGGTGAAGGGTGAACCCCAGCTAATGAATTTGTCCGAAAAGTTAAAAGGCGGAGGAATTGATCACAAATTGTGGGTGGAGCAGCCTGAAAACATTCCTACGTGCCTCGCCACAAAGCCTTACCCCAAATCACTTGTCTCTTCGTACTTCAAGAAGCTGCAACTCTGTAAGTGAGGCGGTAGAAAACGCGCTTTCCCCTTTGTGACCAACATGCAACGTTTAAGTCTTGAATGGATATGGGGATACAAGTCCCCTTTCTTATGTTTGAACATCCTTTGTCCTTTGAGCTGAGGATGGTCAAAAGCTGGTTGAAGATGACAAGGAACACAGTCTATCACATCTCCATCTGGACTCTACAATAAACTCAATGTTAAGAAAATGAGAAAAAAAAAAAAGCAAAAATTTGAAATGGAAATAGTTAAAGGGCATGCCTGAATGGTGTCTTGATTGAGGGCTTATTGATTCTCTTAAGTTATGATCTGATTCTCTTCAGTTTCTGAAGCTCTTTATTTGCTTGGAAAGTTTGGCTATGGCTGCTTGAGTTTCCTTGTGAGATTGCTATGGTAAGAGTAGAAGTAGTAACAAGCAAAACTGCAAAACTGAGAATGATTGAAGATGAAAGACACCATTTTGTATCTGCCTGCTTGAATTTGCAATCTCTTCTGTTTTGTAAGTATGTTGTTGTCTTCTGTGATGATCACCAAAACTTGGAAGCCCTTTTTATTCCAATTTTTTGTCCATGGAAGATGCCAAAAACAAATGAGCCAATTCTATGGAAGCAAGCAGCTTCAAGATCCTACTCTCAACATTTTTCTAGACTTTTTTAAGTTTCCCCAAATTAGCACACCACTCTAACTCTATATGTCTCTCTTTCTTTATCTCTCTTGATAGAATCTTTTGTGTGCTGGTGTTTTGACAGATGAGCTTATTAAAAACATATGCAGCATGGATGGCTATGCAGCTAGGGATTTTTTTTAAATTTAATTTAAAGGGTTACCCATAATTGGTTGACTAGAAAGTATTTAGATGTAGTGAAAACAATGATTTGAAGGATTTTTTGGCATTTTTATGAAGTGGCATGCTCTTTGCTAGGATTTTTTAAAAAAGAAAAAGAAAAAGAAAAAGAAGGAAGCCTTGGAAGAAGATATATGAAACTCTTTGTTGAGGGGAAAGAAATAGTTTTTTGGGGTAGCTGGGAAACGCTGCCAAACAAAGCCTTACTAGTTTGAAGATGTGGATATAGATTTTTTTCTCACACCCACTTGTGCAAAGTTTTCCATTGTTAACAGAAGCTGAACGCAAGTCAGTCAACTCTCCAGGATCAATACACTGGAAACATTATACAGTACTTAATTGAGAATTATATTAATGAAATGATACTCAAGTCACAATGAAGCAAACTGCAAAATAGTACCATTCTTGATGCTCTACACCCTACAAATATATTACATCTGTTTCTGAAGTGCTTCCATCTCCAGAAGCTGGAGCTTGAATCATCTTCTAATTCGAAATGTACACTCGTCCCCCATAATGTTGCGTGAATTCACAAGTCTGGCATTCCAACATCAATCAATAACTTTGACGTAGATTCCTTGAGAGCATATTCCAATATCACAATCTATAATGTTGCATAAAAATCTATGATCTACACACCAGTCATTTTCAATTTGATAATCTTTCAAATAATTAGTACTACATAGTAATTCAATTTATAGCGTCGTAAATGAGCAGAGACGATGTTCGTGATAAATTTGATGTTCGGATCGGTTAAGTTTTATTTGTGATCAGCTCGGTTTGTAAACTAGATGAGCTTGATCACAATTTTAAAGCCTGAAGGATAAATGAACCGAGCTTCATGTTTAACTTTCTGATTAGAATATTTTTGAGCTCGCATTCTAGCTCACATATTTTTAAACGAGCTGAACTTAGCAATTCAAAACCCGACTCGGTTCGGCTATGTTCGATTGCAATCTAAGCTTCGTTTGTCGTTTACATAAGGAAGCTGGACAATAATCATAAGACCCATTTAGCTTCTTGGAAGGATGTGTGTCAACCTAAGTTGATGGGGGTGGTTTTGGTATCCACTCAATGTGAGATCCAAATTTCACTCATGTCAAGATATATAATACAAGCACATGTATATTAAAGCTAGGGGAATATATAATACAAGTGATTTCCAAGGATGTTTGTTGGCTCCTTGGTGATGGGAAAATAATCCAATTTTGGTTCGATTGTTGGTTTCATGATTTGCCATTTATTGGTTATGCCATTTTAGCATTGTGGAAGATGGTTTGATATCTTTACATGTTAGAGATTTTGGGAAGATTCTTAGTCCCTTTGCTTCCCCTACTCTCTTAATGAAGCTGGCGTCGTTTGTCGTCAATGTGGATGGATTTGTTGATTGTCTTAGTTGACGTGCAATGTGGATGGATTTGTTGATTGTCTTAGTTGACGTGCAACTTCTTCAAGTGATCTAATGCAAGCGAAGTGAACAAGACAGATGCATTCATCTCAAAGCATACCAGCAAGATCTAATGGTCACTTGACTCATTATGTACAAAACAAACAAGCAAACCACGACCAAGAAAACCGCGGTTGTGATCGCCTTCACCTACAACTTGGCGGGTTCAAGCATTTGTAAACCGCGGAAGCCCGTTGCTTAACCTCGGGTATGCTACTTGCATCCACAAACCTCACCTCTCCTGGACCAAACGCAAGCTCGCCGTGCCTGTCAATGTTCTTCACTATGAGCATCATTTCAAAACCAACAAACACACTAAACTCGATCCAAACGACAACAAAAAGAACTCCATTCGCCCTTTCTATGTTACCTTCGAAGATCGAGTCCGATCAAGCCTGCCTGTAAAACCGACAAGTTGTCAGAGTCCGGCGACACAATGATGACCGTGTCACCCGAGTACTGCGTCTCGAGGATCGACATGAGCTGTGTTACACGAACGAACACGTCGGAGACGCTCTCGTTCGGTGTCCCGTCATTGATCGGTGGAGGCTTTGCATTTGGAGAGACACTATCCGAGGCATAAATCTGCACCATGACCAAATGTGGCTTTCTTCATAATCTTATTTTGCAAATTGAGCTACAAATCTAAGTTCATCTTGCAAATCAATCAAGTCATACTTCAGAGATCGATTCTAGTGTCTTGCCTTCATAAGCTCCAAGCCCTCGGGCATCAAGAAAGCTATACTCCGGCACAATGTGACTGCCAAAATCAATGCATACAAACTCAATAGGAAGAAAATTGATGTAATTTGGGGATTAATTGATCAATTAATTACCTGCGATCCATTTTGTTGAGCGAAGCGATGATCTCAGCAGCTTGATAAGCACGCTGAGTAATGGAAGGCCAAATCCAGCAGCTTCCCTGACAAGCGCCGATCTCCCTCAACGCCAACGCCGCCCTAACCGTCTGGCGTTTTCCGATCTCCGATAAGCCGTTGTCCACCGACGTCTTCGCGACCGGATTCGTGTTTATCACGCCCGCGCTTTCGTACTCCGATTCCCCAGCCCTAACCAGAAAGTACCTGCAATTGAGCGCCGGAAACATGACTAAGCACGAAATCAAGCATGGAAAAACAGATTGGTTTGTAATTGAGAGCGGGAATTGAGAAATTGGACCTGTTGACAAGCCGGAGAGGGGGCATTTGGAAGAGTCCGCGAGCGTCGGCGGAGATTGGGGAGAGATTGATGGGGGAAGAGGAGGAGAGGGAGAATGCGAGTGAGGTGAGGAGAAGGCGGCGGTGGATGACGGGATTTGGAGTCGGAGGAGGAGGAGCGGTGGGTTGGGGTGGCGGAGGAAGCGGTGGGGTTGTGGAATTGGATATTGTTGCCGGAAACATGTTTTCAGTGTTTCCGGGCAACACTTTTTCTGGTGTTAGTACGATTTCAGGTACGCCACGGCTTCAATTGAAGAGATGAGATATTTTTTTCTAATCACTTGTATTCTTACAAAAAAACTTTGGTAAGCCATAATATTTGGTTAATAATTTGTGATGAAAGAATTGTATATAAATTGTGGAGCTGGATTTAATAGATTTTACAAAAAAAAAATATACCCCGTAGTTTTTTTTTTGTTCGAGATACTCTTTTTTTTTTTTTGAGAGGGTTCGAGATACTCTTTAGTTATTGATAAAATTGTTAAACTGAGTCACAGTTTTCCTACTTCAATCATTTGGAATCACCCAAAACTTAATGTTCTCATTCGTCAGGATGTTCTAGGACGCCCTCCTTGAATGGAGAGCCTCCTAATCTTTACCTAATTAAAAAAAAAAAAAAGAGTCGAATCATCCAACTTTAGGTACTATTTTCAAGGCTTTAATCGGTTGATTAGATGTCCGAAAGATCAGAAAACTTGAATAATCCGCTTGAAACTAGTGAGTACTTAGCGCAATCACTGACTTAAGCCGTATTACACATTGCATTTGCACCCATGTACTTGCTCTCTTCACAAGGTGGATACTTGCATTGATTAATCTTAGATAATTCCTAATTATAGTCTATATCTAGCAACTTGTAACATGTGCACAAATATTCCATGGAAAGACAAATTTAAGATTCAATAAGCAAATTTCTATGTGAAGATTCTTCTTTTAATTTCTTTAAATAATGGCCCATTACTATTGGGCATTTGGGCCATTCCTTAAGTTATTGAGTAGCCCACTTCCACATATAGAAAACCCAATAATATATCCTTCGACCTAAAAAAAAACCCAATAATATATAGTAATTTTTTTTTTATAATAGTTAAAGTGGAAACTTTAGTTAATTGTTATTTAAACAATTTTTACTAATGCCACCTTCTTCAGCGTTTCCTACCAAATTTAAACAATGGCATTAGTAAAAGACTGAAAAGGTGGCATTAGTAAAAATCATGTCTCAACACCTTCCTTTGAGACAGTAAAATAGGACACGAGATTTGGACTGAAGTGTAATGTAGTAAATTGGTAAGTTTGAAATATACGGTATTATTTTGAAACCAGAAATTTTAGTACTATATATAACATGAAAATTAAAAATTTAATTTGTTTGTTATCCATACAATATGGTAAGCTTGATATCATATTAGTTTGTGGAATTTTATAATTAATTATTATCCAAACAATTTTTACTAATTCAGTTCTTCTTGAGTCCTTTCCTTACAAAATCATATCATTCCTATGGCCAAAGTTGCAGAAGACCAACTTTTTTTCTTATTAAAATCTAAATTTCCCTGTAAGATGTTCACCAATCCAAAATCATATCATTCCTATGGAGTTGTTTCTTATCCTTTTGAATTTAATTATTAGTTTCTTCTTTAGATTATAAAATAGGCTTCTGCCTGATAATTAATGCTGTCTCAAGCTCTAGATTTCCAGTTTCATATTACACCGTCCAAATCCAATCTTCCCCCTTATTAAATGTTTCAAAAACAACATTGAATTTGAACACTGACATCTCAATCTCTTGATGATTTTATATTCAAAGGGCTTTCTTGCAGTCATTAATGTCTAATCACAATAGAAGCTTTAGTAATCATTTTCAAACTAATTCCTACATTAAACAAGAATTAGCATTCTGAAGCTGCACAATTAAGTACTGGACTTTCTCATACCAAGACAAGCCCAATATTGCTTAATCTAATGCATTATTAATTAATCACTCTTTGTTAATAGTTACACTAATAGTCTTGTAGAAGCCACATTGATATCTGCAACAAATTTAACCTTTAAAAAAAATTCTATCTTTTTGAGCTTTTGGAATCTGTTCCAGAGCACCACTCTATTTTCTTGGTCTGTGCACATCAGTAAACATGGAAGTATGGTTAATTGAAGCTGCCCATAACCAATTAGCCTTGGTTACCTAAACACAATTAAAGTGGGCACTTATTTCAGTAATCCTTGATCTAATTAGTCAACCAGTTTACATACACTGTTCTCACCAATTTCATCATCTCTTCCTGCATCTAATAATTCCTTCATTTGAAAGCAAGCAATTCCCTAGCTAGCTCTCAGAAGCATGCAAGCAAAGCCATTATTCTTTGCCAACAAAAAAGTGTCACACACTCACACCACTCAAATCTCCCATTCACACTATTTATTCATCTCTTCTCTCATTCCTCCAATCTAACTCACACTGAAAAACAAAAAAAAACATAACAATGTTCAGCAAATTTTTGTTCATTATCTTCATTATGGCCTTTTCTATGTCACACTTGTCGGTTAGTCTTAATCTTACATCTCTTGTTGTTTTCTTACTCTTACAAAACATACCCTTTTCATCTCTTAACATTTTGTTCTTGTTTGTAGGCATCAAATGGCAAAGAGACTCACAATCCTTTCACAGTGAAGGCGGCTTTGATTCGATACTGGAACAAGCAAGTCTCAAACAATCTTCCAAAACCCGAGTTCCTCCTCTCCAAGGCGTCGCCTCTTAGCACAATCCAGTCCTCATTCCTTGCAAAACTCGCCTCTCAAGACGCTCTATCAACTCACCTCACCATCTTCTGCTCATCAGCAAACCTCTTTTGTGATCAATTTGAGTCCAAGACTCAAATTGATGATAACCAAAGAAAGCCACACAAAAATGTAGATTTCTCATCTTACACTAGCAAGCCTTTCTCAAACTATGGCGGATCAGGAGTCAGAGGATCCGATTCGTTCAAGAACTACTCTCTCAACATCAACATGCCGAAAAACTCATTTACCCACTATAGCTCTGCCTCTAGTGGACACAATGAGATGTTCACAAGCTATGCTGACAATGCAAATGTGGGTGATGATGGATTCACAAGCTACTCCTCCGGATCGGCTGGTGGCTCAGGCCAATTCACGAGCTATGAATCGAATGTGAATGTCCCGGATCTCAAGTTCACGAGCTATGATTCGAATAGCCGAGGCCATAGATTGTCATTTGCTAACTACACTAGGGATTCAAACTCTGGCAAGGAGGCCTTCACTAGCTATGGTAAGAATGGGAATGGAGTTCCTATGGAGTTTAGTAACTATGGAGAGACTTCAAACATTCTCGGCTCTACATTTACCGGATATAGTGAGATGGCGAATGGTGCAAACGACACGTTTAAGGGCTACTCGGGCGATGCTAACAATCCTAACAACAATTTCAAGAGTTACAATGATGGGGCCAAAGCCGGTGTTGATAGCTTTATAAGCTATAGAGATGGAGCCAATGTGGGTCATGAGACTTTTCAATCATATGGGAAGAGTGAGGATAAGGCGAAGGCGAGTTTTGTGAACTATGGGAAGTCATTCAATGAAGGGAGTGATGAGTTTAGTGAGTATGGAAAGGGGGCGAAAAGCCGAGAAATTGAGTTCAAGTCATATGGTGTGAATAACACATTCAAAGGGTATGGTGATAGTGAGAAGGGGGTGTCATTTGCAATGTACATGAACAAAAGCTCAACAAGGGTAAAAAGGTCTTTTGGCAATAGGTTTGTGGAAGAGGGTAAGTTCTTTAGGGAGTCAATGTTGAAAAGTGGTAATGTGATGAGAATGCCTGAAATCAAAGACAAGATGCCTAAGAGATCATTCTTGCCAAGATCAATCCTCGAGAAAATCCCATCTTCGTCTCTAAGAAAGATCTTTAAGATGGATGGAGTGATCAAGAACGCGATTGAGGAGTGCGAGAGGGAGCCAAGCAAAGGCGAGACCAAGAAATGTGTAGGGTCAATCGAGGACATGATCGACTTTTCGGTATTGGTCCTTGGTCACAACATTGTTGTAAGGACAACTGAGAATGTGAATGGGTCAGGAGAGAAGGTGGTTATTGGTAAAGTAAGAGGAATCAATGGTGGTAAGGTAACAAAATCAGTGTCATGCCATCAAAGTTTGTTTCCTTACTTGCTTTATTATTGTCATTCGGTTCCGAAAGTTAGGGTTTATGAGGCTGATATTCTTAGCTTAGATGGGAATGTTAGGATTAACCATGGTGTAGCAATTTGTCACCTTGATACCTCGTCATGGAGCGCGGGCCATGGAGCCTTTGTCGCGTTAGGGTTCGGGCCAGGGCTCATTGAGGTGTGCCATTGGATCTTTGAGAATGACATGACTTGGAATGTTGCTGATTAGGACACTTTTGTTATGTTCAAAAGTTGTTCTTTTGTGTAACTCAAGATTGGTGAGCTTTGCTGGGTTGCTATCACTTTTGATTGTTCAAAGTTTGTCTGATTGATGTTTAAAGAGTACTAGCAATAGAGGGTCCATTGGTTTTTGTCCTTTTTCTTACTATTTTGCCATGTTTTTTAGTTAATTTAAGTTGTGATGAATATATTGAGATTCAAAGAGTGTTTTTTTTTTCCAATGGTGAAAATTGGAATTTACAGAGGTAAAGTAAAAAACCAAGGCACAAATTATGGATGTGAGAAGATCGAACAACAACAATAAAAACACATAAATTTACGGGGTTCACTAACGTCGTGTTGTTACGTTCTTGGGTAGAAAAAGAATTGATATTATTTGGAGGCACACAATACAAATTAGCGATTATGAAACATTTTAAGAGTATATATGAAGACTTTTGAAACTCTAATTTAGATTATGGATCGTAGGCCTAAATAGATCAATCACGATAAACCTAAAAATAGAGTACATGAAATAACGATTTGGTAGAATTCCGAATCCCTTATGAGTATCGATTAATAACAGATTCAAGACACGTTAACATGACGATATATTATAACTTGAAAATCACTCAAAGATGAACTTACAAGATACAGCACCTTGTTTGGTAGCTAGGCTCCAATACGTGTCAATAGTAAGTTTGATCATGATAAAGAAGATTGGTGAGTGGGAATTTTGAGTTCATAGTACAAATGTTTGATAAATAGCCTGCATTTTGCAGCCCTTTTTCTCCAAAGGATTATAAAAATGGCTTGAAAGATGAAACATATATTCAAAACTTTGCAATTTGCATGCTTAATTTTGTCGTTTGTGTGAGAAAATGCTTTTGTGGCAGCTTTGCCTTTGAGAGCCATTAAACCAAAGGAATCTCAGAGAATACAGAATGCAATTTTAATTTGCAAGCTTACTTTTCTGTATTTTTTTCATTTAAAGAGACGTAAACAGTAAAAAGAAAGAAGAAATAAAGGGAGGTGGACCTGGAAATTCTGTAATTAAGTACGGTTCTAATTAAATAAATAAAAAGCATGAAGTATCAAAATTGTTATTTTATTGAGATTGATGTGAGAAACTGAGAATTTTCAAATCATAAGAAATGATTGGATTTCTGTGTTGATATTTCGATCAATATTTAATTCAGACTGGTATGTGTCAATTATCCACCTATATTGACCATTTTATCTCATTAAATATACTTTAAAATAATTATCGTTTTACTGTAGTATTTTAATTTTGATTAACTTTTTGTGGAAAATTTTCTGGACAATGTGAGATATACAAACTATTATTAAAATTTATTTTATTTGATCAATATTATTTATTTATTGAGTCAAAATATGACAATTATATAAAAGGTGGTAAGATGTAGATTTTTTTTTTAAATTTTGAGTTAAATTAATAATTTATAAAAACTTATGTTATGTTTTAAAATGATATTTATATATGATCAGATAGAGTTTAAAGTAAAAATAAAATCAAAACATTGGTCTCATACTCGTTCTTTAGAAATTCTTCAAAACGATAGTTTTTTAGGTACCTCTGTGTTTTGTTGGTTGCAGGTCTTACTCAAGCTTAGTAGGTACCTATCTAATTTTGGGACTTGTGGTTGGGTATGGATCGAGTAATTAGGCGTGGTCATAGACGTTTCGTGTCTTTTGAAGATCCTCCATTTCAATGATGGCAACATCAAGAGTCTCTTCTTCTTTGCCGAAGTTTGTCATGTTTGATCATTTTGCCATGGCGATCTGACTCTTATGCACCGTACTCACCCTACTTCCAGACACTTTAGGTCCCTTTGTTTTGTTCGGTTATTGTATAACCTATATAATTATTAGGGACGTGTTTGGTTGAGCACACAAATGCGTAAATAAAATCAATTGGCAATAAGAGGAGTAACTCAAGGTTATATATATTGACTTATTTTTCTTTAGATTTTAGATTTGGGATATGATTAATCATCAACATTCCCTTTACTTATTTATTACTTTCTTTGCTTGTCTGTTGTTATCGGTTTTCGACTGACATCTTAACTACCTATCTATTTATCAAATTTATTGATAATCGAATTTTTAATTACGTACTAAAAAATGGTTCTCGAGAAGACAGTGCCAGTATTTGACACGGCAAGTTGTCACTACACGATGTTCACAAGAGAAATCATAGGTCATTGACTCATTGTTACGTTTGATTATTTTTAATCCATAGAGCATAGAGACCAATGCTATACCCACACTTGATTATTGTTAAGTGTTTACTGTACGGCAAGAGGAATAATAGGTCATTTTTCGATGTTTAAGAAAATATTATTATAACAAAAAGTTAAAAAATATAATACGAAACCGTATAGATCTCGTACCGGATTTAATATACAAAGTAACCGGGTGAAGGGAAGAAGGGCCAAAGGCGAGGGGGAGAGTGACTTAGACAGAGGGAGAAGAGAGAACTAGGGTTCAAGATAATTAATTTCTCATTAACTAGAAACATACAACTTAAGAGTATTTATACTAAACCCTACTACTAAATCCTAATCCTAACGGTTCAACAAACGCGTCCCGGGAAAGAACAGTAAAGAAAACCCGAGAAGAGAGATAAACTCTAATTTATAAAAATACATTAATAAAAATATAATATGTAACGTATCAATCACTCCCCCGGTGAGAATCGACTCGTCCTCGAGGCGGAAATTCGAAAAGAAAGAATGAGTTGGTGACTTATACTTGGGCACGTACATCGTCTCAACCATTCACCCACTGTTGCCCACATCAGTACACCTCAGTTGCAGCTGAATTTCCTTTCAATCAGCACGCTGAACCCTCTAAATTTATGCTTTGAATTTGTTGCTTTGAAGTCAGGAGCTTGATGAGTAATTAAGGCAGTGACAGACCACTTGAAAAAAAAATTGATCTTGATGAAGACTTGCATTTTCATGACTTAATTCAACTAGCGAACTGAAAAATCAATAATCCTCTTTTCAACCCAGAGAACACACGTTCAACAACTAACATATGCCACACACCAACTCATTATTGTATATTTGCACTACCGCGGATAAAGATCATTCCTCCAGGATCAACAAACCAGTTCAACAAACCATTCCTCCAGGATCAGTAGTGAACACACATCAGCAAAACAGTACTCCACACAATTACCTCAACACTGTCCCATTTTGTCTTCATAGTCTGAGCAAATTGATGCCTCAACACATCAATCATTCCTTTGCTTTGCTGAATTAAGAGTCTGTAGAACTCCTTTCTCAACAAGAAAAAATAAAAATTCAGCACTAGCACTCTAAGCATAGTAGAGTACACCAAATTTAGCAGTTGAACTCTTCACTAAACTCTTCACCATTAAACCTCAGCAAGAAATGACATATTGCAGCACTTTCGGTCTTAAGACCTCCATCAACCAAAAATTCAACAAACAACCTTTGTCGATTCAACAAGTGGCTCAAAAAATATAAAATTCAAATGCAACACTTTCCCACTTTTCTTGAGCCCAACAGGGGCAAGCATGGCTAATCAAGCCAAGTACACAAGTGAATCCTCCAGGGTCCCATTGTATTCTTTGGTCAACAATACCACCCATATCGAAAATCATGAATTCATTAGTTAAGAGTAACAAACCCATTTCAATATCACTACACAGGAAGCGAAGCTCGTACTTCACCTTCTCTGGATGGACTTCCTCAATGGCAAAACGGACTTCAGTGGAAGCAATGACAGCGTTGAGATGAGCCAAACCATTGAGAGGAATAGCATCAAACAACTTGTAAGTGTTAGCATTAATCATGAGCGCAAATAAATGCTCTCTAATCTCAGTTACTAGCGCACAAGCATCATCAACCAGCAGGTTCGAATAAGCCTCCCATTCCTTCATATGATGAGCATTGAGGTTTGTCAAGTCAATACTTTCAACTAAAGTAAGCGCAGGCCTGGAAAATTTATATTGGTGACCTCTTCTGAACACAGAGTCTGTCGTTGGCCTAATTAGAACCGATCGAGCAAAAAAGTCAGACTGAGTGGATTCCTTCAAGATCTCAGTAGAACTCTTGTCATCGTTTTCTTGTAGCTGATCGATCAAAACCTGATTTGAACTTGCACCTTCCTTTGCCTTTTCACAAGGACCAACACCAAGAATTGTTTCAAGATTCACCCCCATTCTCTTTGTTTGGCATTTTGTCAAACACCATGTGGGCGTCTTCCATTTCCCAACTGAATGCCTTACAAATTTGTTTCCTATCCCTCTTGTTGTCATGAGCTACTCCCGCATCAGAGGAGCGATCGACACCACGAGACAATTCGAATTTCAAGACCAACTCATTTCTCGGAGCCAAGTCCGAAAGGCAAATGGCTGATGATCTACAGAGTCTTCGTGAGGAGAACGAGTCTTCAGAATCAGTTTTTGATCCCTGTGAGAGTATTAATTTCGGTATTCAACAGAAGCATGCTCATTTGCTCATGGGTAATTGGATTTATGATCCGGGAGTAATTGAATTGAAATTCGAATTGGGAAATGGAAGACGCCCACATGGTGTTTGCTATCCCTCTTGTTGTCATGAGCTATCCCGGGATCCGGAATAGCATCCCAACTGAATACCGCTCTTGCCTTTTCATTCAATTCGGATCCCGGAATTTAAGGGCTTGAGGACTTAGGGCTCTGAGTAGCAGGCGGTGACGAGTTATCCGGTGACATCATTGCATCAATGAGCTGCTCAAATCCGTCATTAGTATCGTTCTTTAAGTCCTCGATCGAACTTCGCTGTGCACCTTCACCACGTGATTGATAATCCCAGACCGAAGGGGCCGCGGGTGCGGGCTGTTGGGCCGCGGGTGCGGGGCTAGGGTTTTGCGCTGCGTTCGCATCGTCGATCTCGTTTAGGTTGTTGTTGATTCGGTCATCAAAGAACAATTCCAGACGGCAACAACCATCATATATGCACCTTCCGTTAAGAGAGTGGAAAGCATCCATGGCGGATTTGCTGTTATTGAAACAAATTCTCGAATGAAACCTTGTTTCCGGGCATAATCTCTCAATATTCTCTATAATTCCGAACACGAAAACACTTTCTCCAATACGTTGCAAGAAACTGGATAGATTTCCCCATGAATCTTGACATAGAGAATTCGATTTAATAACTCCATTAGATAACGCTTCATAGATGTTCAAGAATGAAAGCACCACTTGATACGAAACCGTATAGATCTCGTACTGGATTCAATATACAAAGTAACCGGGTGAAGGGAAGAAGGGCCAAAGGCCAGGGGTAGGCCTGATAATTTCGCACGCCCCCGACGGGTACCCGATAAAACCGACCCGAAAAAACGGGTGAAAAACCGAAAAAATACGGGTGAAAACGGGTGATCGGGTGGCGGGTCGGGTGCGGGTGAGCATGTCACCCGACCCAACCCGACTTGCTCACCCGACCCACTCAGTTTACCTAGAGTATATATAAATTACGGGTCGGGATTACGAGTTACGGGTCAGGTACGGGTCGACCCGCCGGGTTACAGGTCGACCCATAAGACCCGTAAAAAATATAATATTAAAACTATATATTATATATTAAAACTTAGACTTATATAAATATTGGGCCAACTTGATAGCCTAATTTTTTTTATAACTAAAGCCCAAAAGCTTTTGCTTTCCTTTCCATTACACTTAAGCCTTTTTATAATACTAATATGTGTTCCCTCTTTGATATTCTCGATGTGGGATGTGGGATTCCCAGCCTTTCACAAATTCTCATCCTAGTATCTATCCCACATCGAATTATTTCATTGCTATTCGAAGATGCTAAAGCTATAAAAACGCATACCACGTACGAATTTCAACATAAGTTGAGCTTGTTTTAATGGGCCGACCTTGGAATTGGGCTTCTTTTCCTAAAGCCTAATTTAACGGGTCGACCCGTAACCCGACCCGTAAAACCCATTTGAGATTACGGGCCGACGGGTCTACCCGTAATCCGGGTTACGGGTCGGGTAAAACCCATTTGAGATTACGGGCCGACGGGTCTACCCGTAATCCGGGTTACGGGTCGGGTTGGGTCGACCCGTTGAGCAACCCTACACTTAGCGCCGATGTGGCTTTTGCGCTCCTCTCAAATCTCGCCACTTCGCCAGTCGCCTCTCGCCCTCTCAGATCTCGCCTCTGGTAGTCTGGTTCTCACCTGTCACCGTTGCTGCCTGTTGCGCTCTCGTTGTTGCGCCTGCTCGGAGTCGGAGTCGGAGGTCTGCTGCGCTCTCAGGTCGCCCATTGCTCGGATCCTCTCTTGCCTTCCATCACGGAATTTCAATCTGCGCCTTCCATCACGGAATTTCCCTTCCTCAACTCGGATCCTCTCTTGCCTTCGGAAATACAAAGGTGAAGCTTTTCTTGTTTCTAAGTTGTTCGGTAGAGCTTTTGTACATATGGATGAATTGATTCGGTGCTGGTTTCGTTTTTGATCTGGTGACTGAGGGATACAAATCTGAGTGAACGACTCGTTTGCCCATGGGATTAGAGGATAGCTTCTAATCTAGCATTGTTGATTCTTTTTTATACTGGATTAGTTAATTTGACCAAAGAGCTATGAGGTTAGGACTGGTGCAGTCCACTGGTTTTATGCAATTCCTGGATGTCGTATCACTGTTCTTTGTCCATTGTTTTTATCTTGTTAGGATTTGGTGTAGAAATTCAAGAATGTTTGGAAAAAAAAAGATCCACTTACTAAGGTCCTTTCTTGATCTATAATAGGCATAAGATTGTAATCTTGAAAAAGGTTTTCATTTGTTGTGGAATTTGATAATTCTGCTGTAAACTATAAAGCTGATTAAGTGATTATCCGCAAAAAGAAATATGAACTTATAATTGTTTTTGTTGGGGTTGAATTTAATTTGGGGCTATATTTGTCTGCCTATAAATTCTGTATTCTTGCCAGATGTGAAATACATTGATTTGGGAGAGAAGAGGCATATATCTATCACTAAGTAGTTTATGCAATTGAACTCAAAACTCTTTAATTTTTTCCTAATTTGATGGCTCTATTTCTACCCAAACGATCTTATGGTTACATTTGTTTTATATAATTTCTGGATGAGTGATAAGTGGATCAAGAAAAGTTCAAAATGCTAGGTCTTTTTGTATGACTTTAATGCTAGATGAGTTGAAAGCTGCAATTAAATTTCTTTAAAAACTATGAAGTAGGTTAAAAAGTCATTATGCTTTCTGTCCTGGTTTTGTGACCTTTGTAGTGAGTGACATTCATACTATCTTTTAGTTCTTTTGCCCTTGTTGGTTATATATTTTTCAAAGAGCTAAATTACAGTCTAGCCTGAATGATATCACTTATGACATAATGACGCCAAATATGTTGTGATTTATATGAGATGCATGCCAAAAGAGTAGAGATACTCAGTTGGTGAGTAATTGTGTGTCATTTGAGGAATTGTTGTTGTTTGCTTGCTCAGTAATTGTGTGTCTTTGTTTTTATAGCAGGAGGATATAAATGGATATTGATAGGATTATTGAAGATCAATCTTCTTGCCCCAATAATCATAACACGGCAGAAACTGATCAATCCTCTAATCCCACTCCATCCGAAGCTGGTCAACCTAGTATTTTGCCCGATGAAGTGTCCAATCAATCCTCTTGGATAGTTGGTTGGATGAATATTGAAGTAGAAGACTTGAAGACATGAATGTGTTCTTTATTTAGTTTTTTTTATGCCTAGTTGAAGACATTTCTAGACCATATTTTGTAATGGTATTAATGTGTTTGACTTATACATAACTATGTTTATTGTAATTTGAGTTTGGTCTATGTAATGTACTTTATAAAAATTATCAATTATGATTTTATGGTCAATTATTTCATTAGAATTAAAAAAATTCAGCAGGTTATTTAAACCCGAAAAAAACACCGACCCGACCCGAAAACCGACGGTTTTCCGGCGGGTCGGTTTCGGGTGCACCCGGTCGGGTTTTTTCACCGGGTCGGGTGAACGGTTTTGGAAGTCGGGTCGGGTGGTGGAAGTAGTCCACCCGTACCCGACCCGACCCATTGCCACCCCTAGCCAGGGGGGAGAGTGACTCAGACAGAGGGAGAAGAGAGAACTAGGGTTCAAGATAATTAATTTCTCATTAACTAAAAACATACAACTTAAGAGTATTTATACTAAACCCTACCACTAAATCCTAATCCTAACGGTTCAACAAACGCGTCCCGGGAAAGAACCGTAAAGAAAACCCGAGAAGAAAAATAAACTCTAATTTATAAAAATACATTAATAAAAATATAATAATTAACGTATCAAAGTATTTTAATTAAAAGATTAGGGATTTGAATTTCTCTTTTCCAATCGCTCTCTTTGCTTTAATAAGGCTAATATAACAGTGTATTTTTTTGATATGGTTGTAGGGTCGGCGTAGTTCGGGTAGGACGTTGATATGGACCCATTTGTAAAAACGAGCCCCACAATTTTAATATCCTTACGATTGATACCATAGATGAAACTGCCTTCATGTCCCTAATGTGATGTCTTCTCACTCAGAGCTTGCATTCGAGATTCCATTTCAACTAACTATGTCACTTTCCTTGCGAATAACTATTTATCTTCTTTTAGCGGATGGCATTTGGCCTTCAAACATCTGATTCACTAGCATCGGAAATTCACCCAACAATAATTAAAGTTTATTGCATATACTTCTTCTTGAAGATCGAGAAATACAGTGGCTCGGGAACATATTGGTAGGAGTATCGATATAGAGCAATTGTTGTTGGCCTAGACAATTGTGACAAATTAGAAGAATGCCATGCTTACGGAGATAGTACATCCAAACTCAATTCTAAATAGTATTATCTTGACTTCACATATTTCATTATAGTGGAGTCTTATTAAGTCAATAACAATAATGATATAATTATATTAATTGAAAAAAAATTGTTTAGTTCAACGTTGTGAGTACACTTTTGAGAAATGAGATTTTGGGTTCAAATCTTATAAGGGTGCCTTTTGTTATATAGTCTTTGCATATTCCACTCACAAATTTAATGTATACTTTATAATATTTGGGGTCATTTTTCATTAACTTTACGTATTGTCTATATTATTTTTCTTTAATTTCTCATGTTTGAGCTAACATATGGTCTATTCTAATTCAATTTAAGGAAATGAATATATTCTTAAAATTTTCTTATAATTAATGTTATATGACATATATTTTTCCTTTCACTTTGTATTGCTTTAGTTTGGATGTAAAGTAATTTGTCATTATAAAGTTTATTGTTTTATGTATATGGATGGCTTTTTTTTAGGTTAGATATAAATGAATTATTCGTTTTACTATATTTCTTCGATTCAATCAGTTCATTAATATTAAAGAATTTTAAATATCATTTCATAAATTGAAATTAAAAAATAAATGATTGGGGCTATTTTAATTAAACTTTGATTAGGGCTCACTAAATGTTAACACCGGCCCCATCTAGTTGTAAATAGTAACACTATAAGTGTTTTTTACACTACTAGAACTAATGAAGCATTTTTTTTGGTTGAAAATGAAACATTTTTTCAATGTTTATTGTTGTATTTCATTTTATTACTAGTAAGTACTTTGTTTTGGACCATTTAGCAAAAATCAACAATAAATGCAACAAGTTTGAATTTAAAGTAAAAGTTAATCATACTCAACCACAACAGAACGAGTAATTAGTGACGACTTAGTCAACCAAGTAGGCAAGTATATTATATTTTATATTACCAACCTAAATGAAGTGTCGAAGGAACTAGACAAGACACGACACCTTGACCTTGATCGATCCCTTGCATATAATGCAAGATCCAAAGGGCATCATTCCAATGATCTCACTCGAGACATTGCATAAGCTATGACAAAGTATGATCGATACAATAGAGCTCAGGTCGAGTAATAGTGGGATAAATTAATAAGACGGTCAAATTATCACTTATATTATTTAGGTTGTGTAGTGTTAGGACCATTGACCCAAAAAGTGGGATTTTTAAACAAAGAAAGTTTAGTTGACTTTTTTTTAACAAGAGATCCACCTTTAATGATACTGTGGATTTTTTTTTGGAGCAAAATCGAGTACATTTATTAATCTGCTAAATCACACAAAACAATGTCTTAAAGTTCAGGATGAAAGAACGCAAGAAAGAAAAACAAAACGGACTTACAAGGTACAATGAAGCCACAAAATAGGTAGCCGCTTCCATGATTGACTTGTGCCAACCGATTCTTGAATTAGCCACATATTATGAATTTAGAATCAAATTAGAAAATGAAAGTAAATTGCATTGTAAATGAGGAATGTATGATACATGGAACTTTTAAGATTGCTTGAACATAAAGAAACCTTTGAGGAACAACTTAAACAGTTCGACTATCTTTGCAAAGCATCGCTTCTTTGCAAAACCTATTTGAACTTGTATGCTAGGCCCATTACAGCGCCCATTATCGCGCGATCTGTCAAACCATGTTATGCCTTATGTCCGACACTCGGGCCTAAGGATAAATGTGCTTTGATTGATATCATGACAAAGTCAATAGGTTAATTAACAGGGATCTGTTGAGAGTATCCCACATCACTCCACATGGGAAAATAGAATTAAAATGGCCCACTATATAACTTAAGGAGCTAGTCCATCCATTGTCATATGATTTTGGATTGTAACTCCATTGGACTTATATGCTAGGGCCTAGGACCATTATTGCACGATTCCCGAATTATCAACCCACCTGATATCAGAGCAGGTTTTCGTTCACAGAAGTTGACGATCTAATTGGCAAAATTAATTAACAATAAGAGGAGTAATTCCGCATCTATACTTTGTAGTAGTATAATATATATACAGATTTTCTTAGGGTATAGGATAAACATCTTATTTTAGAATGATTTGATATTTTTATTTATTTAGAGATTTAAATTTTTTTTACGGCGGGTTTATTCGTTTTCCTTTTAGACTTTTAGTTTCTAAAATCGGAAAATTTATCCTATATCCTAAAGACATAGCTTAGAAAGACCGATATATATAATATTTTACCGATTTGACAAAAACTGCTAAAAATACTCGGTACCAATAAGTGTAGTTCAAAAAATTGAATATATATTCCACAATCAAGAGTCAAGACGTACGTGCTAAATCTAAATATATGTTTATATTATGTGTACATAGCTACATGAGTATCGTATGATAACGATGATTAATTGATCATGCTTTTTTTTTTGGGTTGTCGAATCAATTTTAGTCATGTTTTATATTCACGCTATAAGATCTCCTATTTTCTTTTTTGACGAAAGTGTAGTACTTATTTTTAGCATGGTATTTTTAGTACTTATTTGTCAACAATGGACGTCTATGGGTCAGCTTTGTAATCTAATTTTATTGAAATGTTTACAAGTAGAATCCACGCACGATTTACGTTCGATCACGGGGAAAAAAAGAGTTTGCTATATTTCAAAGAAACGTGCTTTAACATAATCTAAATGTATGTAAGTTTTCTTAACGAGTCATTCATAGACACGTAATAACAATGCTAAGTTTGAAAAATATTTCAAGAGTATTCTTAAAATTAAAATTGATAAATCTTTTTAAAAATTATAATTAATAAACAATGATTAAATTTATTAAAATTAGTATTCTTATTATGTTTTTATGAACACATTAGAAAGTCTCTTTCTTAATAATAAGCCTAAAAATCTTATCATGGAAAAAAGAGCTTTTTTTAATATCTGCTAAATTTTTATATTTTAGCAATTCCTCGGATTATATTTCTTATTTATTATATGATTTTACCCAAAACAAACCCAATAAATATAATAAAATAGAAATCAAAATGGAATTTCAAAATCATTCTAACACCGCTCTCATACCACTCGTCTAGCAAGTTAATTGGGAATGAGAAAACTATCCGCTTTTGAAAAAAATAATCGGACCAGCAATGCCTCTCTTACCTCAAAAATAGAAGTCGAAACTTTCATTAATTGGGAGAAACTTGTTGATATGTATCTCCTGGAGGACAACTCATGGAACCTAGAAAATTTGAAAAGGGTTGTTAATCATGAGGAACTCGACAACATTACCAAAATCATTAACCCTATTAACAAAATTCCGGATATATTGTATTGACAACCAAACAAAAATGGTTGGTACTCTATCCACTCTATCATGCTTTGGCTGCACTAGTCTAAAGGAAAACCCAAGATTAACCTAGAATAGATCAATAGGCTTAATATCTCTCCTCCTCCACCCCAATGAAGAATTTCTTATGAAAAGCTGGTCGAAATGACCTTCCAACTAAAACAAGGTTTGTAGTCAACTATATCCCGGTACCATAAGGTTATGAAGCCTGCAAAACCATGATGAAGACACTAACCACATCTTACTATTATGCCTACTTTCTAGGGCGACTCTTCATTCTTCAAGCCCAAAACTAGTTTGGACTGTCAACAAAATTTTAACCTAAAATCTTTATAATTAATGCAACCAACTAATAATATATAAACTTTTGTATATGATTCACAAAATTGAAAAGAAAAGTATTCAAACTCAAAATTTAACTAGTTGAATCCCAGTGATATTCACGGGATAATTTACTAAAAATTATACAATATTATGATATTAATATAAAATTTAAACAATTATATATAATATTATAAAAAAATATGTAATTTATAAAAAAATCTTTAAGATTGTGCCCCATATTTTATAAACATATAGATAAAAAAGTTATATACTTGAAACGTGAGTCTTGTTACAAGATAAAAAAATTATTATACATAAAATTACTATAAGAATATTAGATCAAGGAAAATTCGTTGTTTTGATCCGAAGGAGGCCGAAGACTAAACATGTTAATATTGAATGACCATGAAGAGTTTTTATGGTATATAGAATAAATTACACATAAAATTATATCTTTTCTCAAAATAAAAATATATCAATATAAAAAATTTATTATTTAAAATTATATCATTATATAGATATAAGTTTATACTTAGAGCTCAAACTTTGTTAAAAGATAAAAAAATATATTAAGACCCTAAATCTTGTTAAGAAATAAAAATATTAAATTAATATGGAAAATATCATCTCATACGAATTTATGTATATAAAAAGTTATATAAATATGTTATCTATTTTAGTAAACTAATACACAATCCACGGATAGAAAATTATATACATAAAAAATTATATAAACATGTTATCTATTTAGTATATATAGCACGAATACTATAGTTGTTACAAAATTTATTAAAATAGAATTTCACATTAATTTATTCAAAAATATCACGTGGCGCAATTTTTACAACAGACTTGGGTTCTGCTTTATAATGTATTAGGATAGATGTCACATAATTAAGGATAATTTTTTGATATGATGATAAGTCTCCTCTGTTTGTTTAAAAAAAATCAGCTTCTCATATTAGACTTACATTAAAGATGGGTGAAATACGTCACACACACGTAATTTTCTTTTCCGAATTATTCACTTACTTTCTGGAAAAAAAAAATTATTTCCGAGGACTCTCGCATCTTGTGCATCGATTTTTCGTTAAATGTGTGCATCATTTTCGCCTTGTATGTGCATCGAATTTTTGATGCACATTAATTATGCTCAATATCAAAAAAAATATTTTTAATTTTTAACCTATTAGATATATTTATGAATTCTATAAACAGCTAGTTTTATTTGGTCGAAGGAGAGTCATTACTCTCTTTCCCCTCAAGGAGGCTTTTATTAATAGAGAAAATATGGGTTAAGTAGTAATCAAGCAAGGTATAGCCCGACCCCTTACATCATCAGATAGAAATTTTAAAACACCCTCGGGAGGGTCAAGCATTACATGAAAACGTAGTCCAAAAGAAAAAACATAATACGGTAGAAATCAACAACTAAATTAACTTTCCTAAAAATATGTCTGAATTGGACATGCCAATCCCTACTAAGTAAGCTTTGGCATTGTGATACCAAGTTAAAGAGGGGATGATACATGCATATCGTTCGTTTTGATGCACATGCAAATAACACGCACTTGTTGGTTGTTTTGATGCACATATGGTTAGTTTTAATGCACATATATAATTAATAAGATACACTTTTGTGCATCGATTTTGCCTTGGATGCACATATGATAGTTTTTTTGATGCACATACGACTAATTTTGATACATATTCGACACTTTTTATGCACTTTACAATTGGTTTGGATGCACAAAAAGAAATTTTTATGCACATCACGCGCGTGTTCCATGTATCTTTTTTTCGAAAAATACGCGAATAATTTGCTAAAAATCCGCATGTGTAATATTTTTTCCATTTTAAGTGAAATAGTCTGCGCTTTTGATTTATCCTTATCCAACGCCTTAAATTTATTCTCATTTTACACTCCTATTCTCGCCAGAATCAGACCCTTGTTTCTTTAGCAATTTAATCCAATACAACCATATAGAAAAACACAAACCATTTGAATGATTTGACAAACAGGTATTTCACATTATTGAGAATTTGGGGTAATTAGATCAACTTTGAAGTGAAGAAGAGAAGAACGAGTTTGGAGCAAATAGTCTTTTGTAGGTTTTTTTATACTAATTCCGTGAATAAGTAAACACAATCCGAAAACAAATTATTTAAAGTTCAAAATCCAATTTAGATAAAATTTTATCTTTAACCCTAATACAATTAGAACTATCTAAAATTTCTATTAGTACTACCGTACTACCTCGTGGCAGAAAACATTATTCGGTGGCTCAAATATTAATCCTTTTTGTGCTCACTCAACTAAAACTTCTTACTGTTATCAAAAAAAAAACTAAAACTTCTTACAATACTACTGCATTTGCTATTTGTATTAATTACAACCATAGCATCTATATGATTGTAAATTTATAATGTATCTATATAAGAAGAGTTATTCGGATATCAGTTCATGTAATCTTCCTCCTATCCTCGACGTCTCCACCCCAACTCTTGGAATCTTCACCTACATTTCATTAAATCGCACATACACAATTCAGTAATTAGGTTAAATAAAAAAATTAATTATGTTGTAATTTCCACCAAAAAAATTAATTATGTTTGTGATCATTATGAAATCAAAATGTAGAAAAAAATTCATGTATTGAAAAATTAAAAGATAATTAAAAATGTCTAGTATATAAGTATTTGCATTTTTTTTTATTGCCGATTAATTTTATGATGGATCCATGCTTATGTATTGTACCTAATGTGCACATGCACACGAATGAACGTGTGGAATCTATACGTTATATCAGTCTACCGGACTTTAACAAAAAGTTATAACTATATACCTGAGCATAAAGAGTATGGTAAACTTTATTATCAATAGTCGCGACGTTTACTCCAACAACTTCTGCTCCTTCCTCTTCAAGAATGCTTAAGACTTCAAATAACATGAAGTTCTTTCTCAACCTGCTTATCAAGATCACTTCTAGGGAAGAACCCAAATCCCTTATCTCCATGATTGGATATTTAGAATCGGTCACAAATGGAGTACAAATTGGTTGAATGTTATCTCGTGTTAGTTTGGCCTTTCTCTCTTTCAATTGCTCAACCCTTTCTCTTAATTGCATAATGTAGTTGGTTGATTGCTCCAACTGATCCGGCTGTGACAACATCTCCTAACAACAAATTAATCACAAAGCACTTTAATTAGCTACAAATTTATCTCAATTAAGCTCTAATACACACTTGCATTATATATAAACTTTCTTCTCAACTATGTCGCCCAAAAATTCTAATAAGACAATATTTTTCGTTTGTGTTTCTTGTCAAAACTTAGAAACTCGAAACTCGTTTCCTAGTGTAAACTTATGATACCTATAAGTTTTAAAGTCCTTGTCATCTTCGTATAACACGATTTTCAAGACAGTACAACTACAACAACTACAGTATTATATAGCATATGCCATGCGTTTGGAGTTTAGTTGGATCATGTAAGAAGTATACACACCCATATCTCAAGAAAGACAATAGGTTTTTTTTAGACATAATAAAAACAGTCGAAATAACTATGTAATCAAAGTTATAGTACCGGATGGAGACGAGAAGAAGGAACAAGAGAAATGAGTTTAAAGCAGAGTCCTTTCATTTTAATCCTCCTCATCTTCTCCACCGTCTTCCTTTCCATCTTCATCGCCGTCACACTCGCACCTGCACCCACATCCACGCCCACAACCGCGCCCAAGCCCGATGATGTTGAACCGTTTCCTCTCCTCTTCATGTCTTGATTCGACTTCCTTTTTCCACTCTTTTCAATCCGAACAAAAAATGGAGGCTTTGGCAGTTTGGCAAGCTATATATACCACCAACCAGGGAAGATGAGTTGACTTGACTCAAAAACCACAACAGTGTGCCGCGTGGCACTTGATATTGTACAACGACAGGGGCAATTCAGTAACTTCTCACGCGGATGTTTAATTTCTGTTGGGTCTGCGCTGGCAAATTAGAGATGAAGTGGGACCCGTAGAGGCTGCGTCAGTTCTTTAGTCACATGTGTCAGCAAACCTTCTCCGCGCTTTCACCGTCCACGTCCTTTTTTTTCCCAAATTTTTTGGATTCTAATTATTTTTGTATACTTATCTTTATGAAAATGCAACACAATTTTCCTATTTCAATATTTATGTTCCACTTATATAAATTTTAAATTTTAAATTAATATTAAAAAATTAAAAATATATATTTATATTGTAAACAACTATATTCACATGTTTGTAATTTTTTATCTTAAAAGGGTAATTTTTGTACAAAATATTACCTTTTTAATTTTTAAAAATTTTATAATATAATTTTTAAGATAAAAATTTGGGTATATATATAGTTGTTTATAATATAAATATTTTTAAAAAAATTTATTTATATTGATTTAATATTTAAACTTTTAAGTGATATATGAAAGTAGAATATGAAAGTTGAAATAGGGGATTTGGATGGATGAAAATGTATTTAAATAATTGGCTAAAGTTTCTTGATGTTCTAAAAGGAAGTAGATCAAGTCTGTGGTCCATTCATATGGTAATTGTTGATACACTTGTTACTATGCAGTCTATTGTGGCAGTCCAAACCAAACATATGTCTCGTGACTTTAATTTGTGACGGATTTGATTGCAAAACTACTTCACACTTATATATCAATCAGATTAAGAACCACGAGAGACTTCACTCCCTCGTTCGAAAGTATGCTCTAGGTTAATTTGTCAATCCAATTGTTTTCTTATTCGAAAAAAAAACTGGCTAAAGCTTGTTTTTTCTTGTTTCTTTTCCTATGTCACTATAGTTGACAATTATTCCAAAATTAAATCAAGTAGTGTATGTTATAACTTCTAAAAAATTTTGGAGTACACGTCTAAACACGTAGTAGGCCCGTAGTAGGGTCTTCGTTCACATATGACATGATGTTCATTTTCAACTTAATAGTCTAATTTGATATCATGTTCAATTTTTTTTCCTTGCCTTTTTTCTTCTTAGGAAACCGATCGTTGGCTTAGTTTTGGTTCATTATGTATTTTGCATTAGTCTCAAAGTAAATTGCTTACTTTTTTTGGTTTTTTGAGCATAAGTGTTGTTCTCTCCTTAGATTCTGGCGTCCTGCTATTGCAGAATTACACTGGGTTAATGTTATTATTGTTTTTACTTGTTCTCAAATATTGTGATGTGAGGTGTTCTTTTATATATAAAAGAATTAAAATATTTTCTAACGGGTAAAAGACTATTTAAGAGTATCTTTTGAAATGAGATTCATAAAAGTTAGATCCGATTGTAGCATCTAAGTCGAGGAAGAGTGGCTTGAATATTGGGTCAGTCTATTCACCACACAACTTAACTTACATAAAACATGACAATTTAATCCAAACATTTGAGAAAAATCAAGTCGCAACGAAGATCAGCAATGATTATTTACAGGGTTCACTCTCGCACCTAAACAGTCATAACGATTGACTAGGCGGTCTTAATGGACTAGACGGGATACGACTTTCAACATTTAAACGAGACCTAAACTTAATTTTTAGAACCTTGATTGTATCTATATCAATAAGACAAAGGTATATAGGGTGTTTTATTTATTAGTAAAAACTCTATATATCCGTAATTCATGTACAAAAGTTGGGTGGAAGACTATTTCTTCATAAATAAATACGTTCTCAAGATCTAATTGCGTCATCTATTACGATATGTTATTTGTTTTTTTTTTGTATGAGAAAACATTCTTTGTTGATACTTAATTGATGTAACTAACTAGCTGATCGAGTATATTTTATGTCGTTTATAGAGTCGTGTATTTTGATTTGTCTATGTTAAAAATGTTTTTTTTTCTGTAAGATCACATCTTACCTAACAACTATAAATGCCCTAATAGGATGCAAAGTCAATTTTTTCTTTGCCATTTAGGGTTGAATGAGCTGGATCGAGTATGGAGAGTTTTGGATATCTCCAGGAAAATGGGAGTTATTATGCATAATCAGATTACAAGGATGTCATTGTTAATGGTGGATCCACACAAGGGCAGCAGCCCCTGATAGCCAGCGGAGAAGCGATATTTTATAGTCGGATAGGGACGGTCCGTCCCTACTATGGGCGAATGTGGGGGCGGGGGCGAGGGCGAGAGTGGAGATGCATAGAATTCGCTCATTCTAGACAATTTTAGATCCGTCACTGAGTCTTATTGCTTAGGAGGGCAATTTGAATTGGATAAGGTTATTTGAGAATTCTGGTAGTCTATATGAATTAAAATGTGATGTTGAATACCTTGTCAAATTCCGTGGGCCAATACCCACGACATAGGGGTGTCTGCTCTGTTTGTGTTCAAATGTGTAATAGGTCCACAAATAAGCTAAATGGGTTTTATCGTAAAATTAATTAACAGTAATAGTAAACCAAGGATTATATACTAGGAATTTATTGACTAAACTTCACACGCCCTCTCAAATGACAACTGGTTGATACCATGTCTGATGTCCAACCCAAACGACCAGTGTGGACCCCAAGACAAAACTACTATGATTCCATGTTAAATTCTATGAGCCAATACCAACGAAAGGAATATCTATACATTCACACACACGCAATAAACCTAACACATAAACTTAATAAAGTTCCATAACTTTAGCTTCTTTTTTACATTCTCTTATAACAATATGAGATAGATAATCATTAAAAAGAAATGAAATTTTTTTTGATATGGTAAGAATTAGGGCCTCCACAAGTACTGGTTGGGCTCGCCTAGAGTATCTAGGATCATCAAGGATGAGAATGGATGAGAACTGGTTACTAACCAATTCTAGTAAGAAATGGGCACATCGTCACAAGTTGTAATATCCGTATTCAGTTTAGGTCGCGTAAGTCGGAAAACGGGTTTTTCTGCGCTTACAAGCAATTAAGTTCTTGATTCGCAAGTAACCCTCGGAAAAGAGTATTTTATTAGTTAAAACCGAATTAATAATCTGTTTCAACACCTAGCTAATAATTAGTTTATCTATATGATAACTAATTAGACTGACTATATCTAATATTAGTTCTATCTAATTAAAAATCCAGCCAAATTGATCCGGAATAACCGAATTGATTCTGAAATCTTATCAAAAATCCACCAATAGCTATCAATTCGGTAAAACCCTTCAAACCCATTATTTAGAACCGAGCCCTGCCTTGCGTAGAAGAAGCCGATCGGAGTTCGTTCGATTTTTCTTCCTCTCGCGTTCAATCGTTGTGGTGTGCACCGCCGGAGATCGAATCGATCGAGTTCAGGGACATCCTCTCTCGTCTTCAATCAGTTGGGCGACAACGACTTTGTTCCGGGGACTCGCTGACTCGTCTTTTCCGGTGAGAATCGAATCCTTCGTTCCCCTGTTTACCTTCAAAACAGCAACTTAAAAGTTCGACTTCACTTCATTGATATCCTTTTGTTCTCCGATCGACTTTTCCGACCCACCTATAGGATACAACTCCAGTTGTAGAGCCTGGAAGGATCGCCGGAATTCGGCGCCGTTAGAGACGACCGACGGTAAGTCATTCTCCTCTGTTTCATTGTGTTGTTTTTGGGTCGGGAATTGGGTTTGGGTGGGGTCGGAGTATGCCTTGGCCAGAACTAAGGCCGAGAGGGAGGGGCGTCGTTGTTGCCGGTGGAACTAGTCACCGTGGGCGACTGGGCGTGAACAGGGGAGGCAGGGGAGTTCGCCATTAATGCCTTCGTTCGGCGCTGCGTGTTGGCGAAGGAAAACGCAACCAATCGGCGGGAGACGAGCCGAGTCGAAGGAGGGCGTTGCTGCAGAAGTGCCGGCGAGAGGGGGAAGTCCGCATTCCGTCCGTGCTAGGTTGAAGACGAAGAGGGAGTGGGGTTCGCGCTTGGTCAAAGCTCCTTGCCCGGTCAACATGAGGAATGGAAGGGAGACGGGCCTCGTGAATTCAGCCCAAAAGTGGGCTGGGTTTGTTTGCAATTAATTTTGCTAATTGGGCTGGGAGTTGGGTTTCGGAATTGGGCTGGCACAAGGGGTATTGGGAAAATGTGTTGGGCTAGTATTTAGTATATAAATAAGTTAATAAATTAAGTAGCTTGGCTTAGTTGGTCAATTAGCAAAAATCGTTATAAATATTCGGTTGCTTAAGGGGATTAAAGGTGGCTCTTTAATTGGGTTAGTTAGTTCGGCTCGTATTTTTAATTAAATAATCTTTCCTTTATAATTTTCTAGGGAATCGGTTCCGCTCGTGTTCTTAAAATTTTGTCTTCTCCAGAGGGTTTCTATCTTCGAGGTAAGTCGTTTTTCGACTTGCTCGGTTCTTTTCTCCCTTGTTAGACTGCGTATCGATATTGTAGGACGGGTTTTGGGAACTAGTCCCGAATACCTTTTAAATTGTTTTGAGCTCCTTGTGTGTTGTGTGCGTTAATAATTTTAAATGTGTTTTATCGGAAATTATTTTGGAACGTTTTCTCTGTGTTGGTACCGTTTCCGACACGGCCCATCGTAGCTGGTGTTGAGGAAGAGTTGGCTACTTTGACCCGTGTGACTGGGAAAATCGTGCCCCTTCAAAACGAAAATTATTATCTGCGTGTTTTTTTTGGCAAGTGCTCCAGTGGAGGCTTAGCCAGGGGTTAGAAGGGAGATTGTGAAGTGGAGTGGGAGGGCCTGCCTCTACACTCGGCGCGGTGATGAGCGCCTTGGAAGTCGGATCGTGGACAAAGGAAGAATTGCATTGCTATGTGTTGTGATTGTAAATGCGTATGTGACTTGTGTGACTGATATCACTAATTTAGGTATTGGCCTTAGAGTTATGTTTGCGATTGTGGATTTGTATGCTGACTTTAGATAACTGATTTCAAAACGTGCTACAATTTCCGTATTCTTTCTAGCTTGGTAGATTAGACGTTGACCCTTCGGGAAACATTTTTCAGTTCCAGGTATGAACCAGGGAGCCGTGCAGGAACCTAGGCAAGATGGCGGGCCGGAGCGGTAAAGAGCGCGTGTCATAGTGGGATTGGTTTATTCTAGTTTATTTATAATAGTTAGGATGTTGATTTTAATACTTGTTAGACGGAGTTAGTACGATGTTTCGTTTATTATTATTTTGTTCGGATAGTTCAGTTTCAGTAGGCGTTGTGACGTATTTGAATGTTTATGATTTTTGGGGATTCATGCATGATTACGTTTTCTAAGTTTTATTAAATAAAGGTTGGATGTTTTATTATGTTTTCTCGTCGTGCCCGAGTTGTAAGGTCCTACAGTGTAAGTTGTCGACCTAATTAATAGTACCTTGTAAGGTCTATTTCCTAGTAGCGCCTCGTCGGAAGACGGGGTGTTACAAATTGGTATCAGAGCCAGGTTGACAACAGGGCACATGGAACTGACCAACAAAGAATACCCGAGGTCCAACTTAAAACTAAAATCGACCGGTGTTTTCAAATGTTTTTACTGAGGTAGACATGTTGCATATAGGGGGTAGGTGACACGTCGCGACTCCGCCCCATCAGTCGAAGGACCTCACGTAAAATAGTAAGAATTAGGTTGATAAATAGAATATTTATGTTTTGACTGTGGGACTTTCTATTATAGATGGCCCCACCAACCAGAGCTAGGGCTGCTGAAGCTAACGGAAGAGGCCGCCCGCGGAAGAGGCCGCGGTAGAGGCCGAGGTAGAGGTTGTGGCAGGGGTAGAGGAGAGGCCCATGTAGCTGCTGAGCCAGAGGTGCAACATGATACCCACCAGAAAGAGGTTGCTGAGAGTCAGGATGTGGCTGCTGCTGTTCATCGAGAGGACAATGCCTCTGTCGCTGGAGGAGGTCTCCCAACAAACGGGGCTCAAGTGGGAGGAGGAGTACCACCACCAGGATTGGCCCCAGAGGTGACTACTGCGATCCAGCTGTTATTGCGGACTTTGATGGGTGCGGGAGCTGCACCGAATCTGAACACAGTTGCGGGGCAACAAGGAGCGGAAAGGAGGGCACCAGGACCAGATTCTATTTTGGCTGCCCAGCTAGGAGCAGCGCCAGCTTCGGGAGGACCAGTGATAGCTGATCAGGTGGTCGAACCGAGGAGACAATATCGTGAGCCTCAGCCTGATAAGTGGCTCGCGAGTTTAGGAAGACTGGAGTGCCGAACTTTGTTGGAGCTCAGGGTTCTGACGTAGAGCAGTGGCTGAGGAGGGTGAAATCTGCGTTGGATTCTATTAAGGCACCGGAGGAGCGGAAGATGTCCTTAGTACAGAGTCTGCTACAGGAGAGTGCTTTTGACTGGTGGGAGTTATGTAGGGATCACCGGACTGAGGTGACTTTCGAGGAGTTTGAGAGGCAGATTCGAGATCAGTATTGTCCTCCGGTGGTGAGAGCGGCTCGAGAGGATGCTTTTTGGGATGTTGGACCCGAAAATATCACAGTATCTGAGACTATTCTGAAGTTTCAACAAGAGTTGGCAGCGGTGCCAAATGCTGCCCCTACTGAGGAGTTGAAGATTGCGACCTTTCTAAAAAGGTTGCAGCCGCATTTACGTGCTTATGTGTCTGGACTTAGACTCACGACATTGACAGAGGTTCAACAGTCTGCTTTGGCTTATGCTATAGCCACTCTGAGGCCGGAACAAGTATATGCTCAGGTAGGAGGGGGTAAGAGACGGAAAATGACAACTGCAACGACTTCTAGGGGTGACG